>CM053170.1:23439957-23564003 GCA_012977825.3 Pteromalus puparum
GGCCTTATTTTTGCCAACAAAGTTATCGGAAAAGTTAATAAAAGTAAATTGCTTAATATGTACCTGAAAGAGAATAAAATTTCCTATGTTTTTACCGAAAATTATATTATCGTTCGTCGTTCTTTTATTATACACCATACAGTGGAATTTTTTTTTAAAATATATGATTATTGAAGGTAATTAGAACTATATACCACTTAAATTTTAAGTCATTTCATGGGGCAGATCCTGAGAAAAACATCAAAAACTGAAAAAAATCGTTTTTCTACGTGACGCGATAACTGGAGTAAAAAAGCAACAATCAAGTTCAAATTTTGGATTTAGTTAGCATTATATAGCACAATGATCCCTTTCTTTGGGAGTTTTATAAAACCAGTTAGTTTCAAAGATATTGAGCTTCAAACTTGTTTTTTCACCCTGTATACTATGAGTCGTTTTTTCTACGTGATGCGATAACTGGAGTAAAAAGGCAATAATCAATTTAAAATTTTGGATTTAGTTAGCATTATATAGCACCTTTATCTCTTTCTTTGGGTTGTTTATGATACCAGTTAGTTTTAAAGATATTAAGCTTCAAAATTTTGTTTTCTTACCCTGTATACTCTATATAACTGAAAACTGTATCGCTTCGATCTCAGTTTCCATTAATGGATTTTAATCTATACTTAGACTCGTTTTTTGCTGTTTTTGTTTTATTAATTCGTTAAAAATAAGATTTTCAGTTACGCATGTGCGTATATTCATGGCGATTTTTCGATCACTGGTGATTTTAGATACGTTCCGCGAACTATATCCTTATCATTATATCTCGGAAACTAAATTTTGAACTTTTCGTTAAAACATCATGATTATCGGCTAGTTTTTTTCTGTTTTTTGTTCTATTGAATCGTTAAAAACAATATTTTCAGTTACGCATTGATTATGTAATATAATTATTTCGAAATAATTTTATCCATCAAACGAAAAAGCATAAAAACTTTATAGAATTATATATGAAGTAAAAACAATTTAGATATTAAAGCGATACATAAGGTTGAAGGAAGCTACGTGCCAAAGAATTGGCAGCGGTTTTTTGTTGTGCCGTGATGGTTATTTTTGTTTTAATCTGTCGAATCGATCGTTTAGTTTTGAAGATGTATACAATTAAAAAAACTGCTGCCAATTCATTGGCACGTATCTTTCTCCAACGAAATTTATTGTTCCAATAAATCAAATTGTTTTAAAATACAGCATGTGAATGTTATTTTAATATTATCAGTATGACGTAAGTTCGTAGGGAGGGACTTTACGACGTGCAACGACAACCCTATAAGAGGAAGCCAAATTTTTTAGAAAAATCGGTTTTTGCATTTCAGCTCTTTACTTAAGAACCGTTCAACGAAATCGTTTGAAATTTTAACAGCAGATATCTCCGTTTATGGTGAAGCACTAAATAAAATTTTGAAGCATTTGACTACATTGTTTTAGAGATATAAGGAAACAAGAACGGAGCGGTCAATCCCGAGGACCAAACAGGAAAAAGTAGGTCATCTTATTATTTTTCACAGCACAACACCCTCACGAAATCCCAGAGCCTCAACAGCAGAGACAGAGATCGATCGAGGGAAAAGTCCAAGATGAGTCAACCACGACGAGGGACAGCTCGCTTGCGGGTAACAGGGGATCATCGACTGTTAGAAGTACCAGTGGAGCTACCGCGAGCACAGCTGCCTCGAGGTCCAGGACGAGACCGAAGTCGCAGCCGTCCGCGCTTACCACCGAGATCAATAAGGATCTGGCACAGCGTGGGAGAGGTACAGGTTCGAGTAGGCCTAGAGGCTGCTCAACGACGCGTCAAAGTAGCGCAACGACGACGAACACCCGAACCCCCACATCGATCTCAAGTCCACGCGGACGCTGGATAAGATGACGGCAAGCATGGACAGCAGCTCCAAGACTTTGGACACCTACGGCACGCTGCCACGTAGTGCTAGGCACAGCAAATTCACAGTTCCTAAGACGAGCGAGAAGCTGCCCGTAGCAACGCGCAGTCGATCTGGAAGTCGAGATGCCAGCCTCAGCAGGCTGCTAGGAGGGAAGGCGGTCAACTCGAAAGAGATGACCGGAGGAACGCACAAGGGTCTGCTGCCCTATCCTAAATTGAAGACGGTCGAGAAGAAGACGTGACCCGACCACCGAGGGACATCGAAGCAAGGCGATTCGCGACCCGCCTAAAGCGAGCGGCCTCGAGCAAGAGCTCGAGTCAGAGTTAGTGCATTCACAGTGGCCATAGCGCTGGAGCTGCACGAGAGCAGCCCCGCAATAAATATTTATACCGCGGCTACTCTATAGCAAGCCTTCAGGCGCAAGAGAGAACTATAGCCACGAACCAGCGGACGCGAGAGCGGCCTCCAGGGTTGGTGTCGACCTTGGCCACATATAACGAGCCCCCAGTCGCGCAAGAGTCAACTCAGTCAACTGGTCGAGAATTCCTCCGTACGCTAGCACTGCTTTTGAGCGCGAGCGCAAGCAGTGGCGTAGACCCCGAGTGGTCATAGGATCTAAGAATCGAGTCTCGAGCGCGCTAGGTCAAGCTAGGTCCGCCTACGTCAGATTAGATCGTGCGAGCGCGAGCGCGCGCAAGTGAGCGCAAGAGAGCTCCCTCGCCTACACTAGCGCGCACAAGACGGACCTAGCTCCCGCTAAGAAGGCCTCCAGTCCCCTTAGCGGGAGCTAGGTCCGTCTTGTGTGCGTTAGTGTAGACGAGGGAGCTCTCTTGCGCTCGCTCGCGCTCGCACGACCTAATCTGACGTAGGTGGACCTAGCTTGACCTAGCGCGCTCGAGACTCGATTCTTAGATCCTATGACCACTCGGGTCTACACCAGTGCTTGCGCTCACGCTCAAGAGCAGTGCTAGCATACGGAGGAATTCTCGAGTCGGCCGGTTGACTGAGTTGACTCTTGCGCGACTGGGGGCTCGTTCTATGTGACCAAGGTCGACACCAACCCTGGAGGCCGCTCTCGCGTCCGCTGTTTCGTGGCTATAGTTCGCTCTTGCACCTGAAGGTTTGCTGTAGCCGCGGTATAAATATTTATTGCGGGGCTGCTCTCGTGCAGCTCTAGGGCCACTGTGAATGCACTAAGTGTAACAGCTGTAAGGACGATTGGGATCGGGAACAGGTTTCGCCGAAGTAGAAACGGTTCTATAGAATGAGAGAGCACTTAAGGACACCTCGCAATGTTTAGAGCAGAGCTGCTTCGTGGCCTACGCAGTGTCTGGAAGGGGGGTGTAACGAGAGGCGAAATATTTGTATTTACGCGCGCTCGTTCGTCTCGAGGCAAGTGACTGTAGCAGACGTCGTCGGCGATCAGCGCCGACGGCTTAGATTTACGAGCGAGGGAAAAAATGGCTGTCTTGGGGACAGCCGATAGAAGTAAATACTGAAATAGGTGTATTGTAGATTTTTATTTTGTTTTTTTTTTAGTAGGTGAAATAATAAAAATATGTTTATCGTTATTCGTACATTATTTTATTTCTTACATACTTTATTTACAACTTTACTTATCTATGGTAGAATCACAGGTATCTTCATTTTTTAATTCAATTAAAGAAACAATCGGTTTGTGGTAACTAAAGTATGATATAAATGTTTTAGAATCTATTTTACATAAAAATCTTGAAAATACTGCATCTAATGTTGTGCCATACTTAGTAGTTGATTGTTGAGCATCATTATTCATTTCTAATTGAAATTTATTTTTGAGGAATGCAATTAATGGTTGTGCACTGCGACGTTGCAAACGTCGCAGCCACGCAAAACGTGTGTTGCTGTTTTGCGCGGCAAATTCTCCTTAACGCATAAGGCCGAGAAAGAGACAGTCGGCGTGTGCGAAGCCCGCGTTTCTCGGACGTGAGCTACGTCCCGGGAAATCGCGGAAATTGCCAGCCGTCGTGAGCTCTGGGAAGAAGCTCGTCGGTCCGTCTCGCGCCTCGCTTGGCCAATCGGACTACGGTATCGGCCGGGCTCTAACGGCCGGGAGAGTGTCGCCGAGCGCGCGAACGCAGCGTGACTCGGCAGTTCTCGTATGGATCCCGTCGACGCGACACGTCGACGAGAGAGGGAATCGCATGCGAGTGTGAAGTGTGCGAGTGTGTGGAGAGATCAGCAGCAGCATCACGACCTGGACCGCCATCCCGAGGAACCAGCCCATCCCCGGAGACGACCATCCAGCCGCCCGCCACTGCTGCAATCCAGAGTCTTCACCGCCCGGCTGCCATCTNTTTCACCACCCGGCTGCCATTTTCCGTCGAGCAGGCAAAAGGAAGGACTACAGCATGAGAGGAAGGCCGCCGTCGTCGAGTCTACCTGAGAGAGAGAAAGAGAGATTTTTTAGATTTTTTTTAGATTTAGAGAATTTTTATTGATGTACATTATGTTGTACAAAATTATTAATTCAAGTAATAAGTTGAATAGCTGTTCATTGATGAAAGGGCGGTGAATGAGTGTGAGAGTAATGGAGGCGAGAGATGGGTGACGAATGCTGTTTGGAGATGTTATGTATTCTCTTATGCGAGGAAGTAGTGCTTAGCTTGCGTTTTGAACTGAGTGATAGATCTATTGTCACGAAGATGAGATGGTAAGGAGTTCCAGAGGTATGAGGCACTGATATGGAATGAGTTCCTCAGTGTCTCTGTGCCGAAGGGGGGGATGTCCAGGGCAGTCACCTCACCCCTCACAGGACGGAGTGCGACGTGGAAGTCAAAGAAGGCCTAGATGTACGATGGTGTGGCAGTGTTGAAAAGTTTTCTGAGAAAACAGGCCGCAAAGTACTTCCTACGCCCGGTGGTGGTGAGCCATTGCAGTTCACGTCTGTAGGGGGTGATGTGCTCGTCCCTCCTTACACCAAAGATGTAACGTATTCCTGTGTTCACCAGTCTCTGTAGTTTAGTGTCAAGTTCTTGAGTAAGGTCACAGTATACTAGAGAGCAGTAGTCTATTATGGGAAACAGCAGTGCTTGCACGAGATGTTTGCGCAGCTCTTGGTTGGTGCTCTTTCTGAAGAAGTATACCCTAACCATTAGTGAATGAGCACGTTTACACAGTTGTGTGACGTGCTCTTTCCAGTTCAATTTAGAATCGAGCACCACTCCCAGACTGCGCACAGACGATTGGTATTCAACCTGGGCTCCCCTATATTGATAGAGGTGTTAGCGACTTTGGTAAAAGCGTTAATGTAGTGGGGGAGGCCAGGACGATCGCTGTGTTTTAAGAACGTTTAGCTTTAGTGATTTTGGTGCAGCCCAACCTGTAATCCTCTCGTCGCGTTAGCTGACCATCTTCGCGGAACAAGAGTCGAGTCCTCAACGGTGGCATTGGCTGTAGATTTGCAAGTCATCGCGTAGATGAGATGTGATACATCGGGTCCAGGCAGAAACTGATGTCGAAAGAGAGAGAGAGAGTAGAGAAAAGAGGACGATAGGAAGCGGAAACCAGCGGCCGCGAGGCCAGCGAGCTACCCTTGCGTTTGGAAGTGAGCGAGAGAGAGAGAGAGAGAGAGAGAGGAGAGAGAGGAGAGAAGAAAGACAGAGGTGTCAGTGTGTGGTGCGGGGGCGCACCACCGAGTCCCATCTGCGCGAGCGGCTCGAGCCAAGCGCTTTCGCGAGTGTGTGTTGTGACGGAGAGAGCGAAAGACGCGAGAAAGCGCGGGAACGCTTGCGTGTGTAGGCAGCAGGACGGGCTGTCGTCAACGTCCGGGCATGGCCTGGCGCGAGTACGAGAACCAGAGCAGAGAGAGAGAGGAGAGAGAGAGAGAGGAGATGAGAGGAGAGAGAGAGAGGAGCGAGAGAGGGAGAGCCGGCCGCTGCGGCTCGGCGTCGTGTGTGTGTGCGAGAGAGGCGGAGAGTTGTGCGTGACGTTACCGGCCTACGGCTGGGCGACTACGCGCTGAACGTGAGAGAGAGAGAGAGAGAGAGAGATGAGAGAGAGAGAGAGAGAGAGAGAGGACGAGCCGCAGGGAGAGGCCGCCGTCGCCTGCTGGCCGTGTGTTGTGTGCGAGAGAGAGACGGAGAGTTGCGTGACGTTACCGGCTACGGCTTGGGACTAGCGCGTGAACGTGAGAGAGAGAAGAGAGAGATGAGAGAGAGAGCAGAGAGAGAGGGTCAGCTGTGTTCAGAGGTGAGAGCCTCAGGACTATAGCGTGGCAGAGTGTGTGTGTGCGGAGTTTGCGAGTATCTGCGGGCCCTGCGTGGCTACCTTGCGTGGGCGGCTAAGGCCACCACGTTGTAGGGAAGGGCTGGGCGAAATACATGTGCAGAAAAGTGAATAAAGTGTTGTTTGTGTTTGACTTCTTTCCTGTTTCCCACCTCTCCCCAGCGTACTCCCATACGTCGGCGATCGCGTGTAAAATCCCGCGAAATAAAGAAATCCTAGTGCCTACGGAGACGCTAGGTGTTGCGCACCTGTGTTGGGAGGCACAGCATCGGAGCACTTGTAGTTAAATATAAGGATTCACTTCAATAATAATAATAACGATATACATGTTTACGTACAACTGGCGCGATACATGTTTACGTACAACTGACGCGTAGACGCGGGATAGCATCATTTCAGTTTATGCTAGGTAGAGAACGCCGAGAGCGCCGAGGGGCCCGAAAGCCNCGTTGTGTATAGAGAACGCTGAGAGCGCCGAGGGTCCCGAAAGCCAGCGGAAAGATACGGAAGGAGAGAGCGGTGAAGGAAGAGGTGCGCGTACGTGTTGCGCGGCGACGAGAGCGNAGCGAGAGAGAGAGAGAGAGAGAGAGAGAGAGAGAGAGAGAGAGTGAGAAGGAGAGCGCGGTGAAGGGAGAGGTGCGCGTATAGTCCGTACGTCTTCCCCTGCGGTCGTTCGCTTATTTCAGGAAGGAACAGCTGAACCGTCAGTAAACCAGGCCTCTCACACTCGCACGATTGAGTGTCGCGTGCGTAGTATACATGTAGGATTTTCGCGATCTTTTCAATTCTAGCAACAGGAAAATCTCTTGTAAATGAGAACAGGAGTAACAGTGCCGCCGGATGCGATTTCAGATCGTCATTCTTTTAGTGAATTGAAAACTGCAAAGGCGGAATTGATTTTATTTTCTTGAGAGTTTTGTTTTTAGAATAAGCAGTGAAGTTTTTGCAGAGGTGAAAACATCGCTTACATTTATTGTTTTATTGGTAGTCAGTACAGCAGAATTTTTGCAGAGGTGAAAATTGCGTGTACAGTCTAAAACTTTTGCAGAGGTGAAAGTGTTGGCTTTGAATAAAAATTTTGCAGAGGTGAAAGTTTTAGCTTTGAATAAAAAATTTGCAGAAGTGAAAGTTTGAACCCCAAAACCGTTCAACCCGAAGACCTTTGAACACCAAACCCTTGAACCTCAAGACCGTTGAACTCCAAAACCCTTTAACCCTGCGGCAATCGAACCTCAAAAACCTTCGATGTACCCCAAAACCGTTCTTTAAAAAAATCTGAAGAGAAATCTGCAGAGTAATTTGCAGAGAAATTTGCGGAGACCTCTACAGTGATCGATGCAAAAAATTTGGTCTCACTGCAGATTTTTGAAGAGATTTTTTCATGCTACAGATTCGTCTACAAAGATCTCTGCATAGAACTCTACGGAGAACCCTGCAGATTTTCCTGCAGGGAAATCTACAGAGATCTCTGCCAAGATATCTGCAGCATAAAAAAATCTCTGCAGTCTTCTGTTGTAAGGAAACCCTTGAACCGCACAACCCTCGAACCCTGACGTCCTTGAACCAATTAATTTCATTAATTCTATCAAATCCAAAACCACAAAGCCTAAAAAGTTTAAATGATGAACTTCGAAATTAATCAACGCAACCACTATCTACATTAAAACTTTAATTATCTTAACATAAAGTATCATAATTTAAAGTATTTTTTTTTATTTTCATCTACCTTGATTAGAAGTGTTCTTTGTTTATATATTGCTTCATCCTCTATGAAACTTTGTCATAGTAAATGTTCCGTTTCGTTAAAACAGCTTAACAATTTATTTTGATGTGTTAGTTCTGAGGTTGTGGGGTTCAACTGTCTTGGAGTTCAACGGTCTTGAGGTTCAGGGGTTTTGGTATTCAAAGGTTTTCGGGTTGAACGGTTTTGGGGTACAACAATGGGTTTTGAGGTTGAGGTTGTGAGGTGCAACTGTGTTGGGGTTCGACGGTCTTGAGGTTCAAGGGTTTTGGTGTTCAAAGGTTTTGGGGTTTAACGGTTTTGGGGTAAAACGGTTTTGGGGTACATTAAGGGGTTTTGTGATTCGGCGGTTGTGGGGTTCAACGGTCTTGAGGTTCAAGGGTATTGGGGTTCAAGTAAGTTCGAAAGCGGGAGCTCGGATCGCTGCGGGCATGACCGGCGCGTCCCGCGGGCGACGACTGTCGGCCCACATGGAGCCCTGGATGGTCGGGCTGCAACCGTAGCACCTCAAGGAATACGCCGACGCCGTACGGCTGGGCGGCTCGGAGGAGATAGAGCCGAACGTCGAGCTCAACGAGTCCGTCCAGATAGTCATCGAGGTGACCGCAGCCGAGCGAGCGACGACACCGGGCGAGAAGGAGAGCTCCCCGCCCGAGGCGGTCAAGACCGAAGAGGAGACTGTGCGGGGCGAGAAGGGGAGCCCCCGCCTGCGACGGTCGAGCAGCCAGCTGAAGAAGAAGCGCGGAGTGGTAAGAGCCCCACGCCCACCGCAGCGCCGAGCGGCGCGTGCCCGAAACCGGGTTCCTGGGAGACGATCGAGGTGGACCTCCTGGAGCTGCAAGAGACCATCCGAGGTATGGAGGTTTGGGAAGTCGGAGCGTTAGCGCGCTTCGACGATTAATGACGCCAATAAGGAGAGGATGCGCACCCTGACTCGGATGGTTGGGTAGCGGCCATCCGCGACCGCCGAGAAGAGCAAGCGGCGATCCGCACTACCCGGAGAGCTCGGGTCCTCCGCCGGAATGAGGATTGGAAGCGGGAGGAGAAGGTGAGAGCGAAACTGGAGGTGCTACGCCTGAAACGGGAGCAGCTGGAGCGGGAGGCGCGGGAGGAGAGCGCACGCAGGGCCGAGGCCAACCAACGGGCCAGGCGGCTGGAGCAGAAGCTGCACCGGGCCCGCATGGCCGAAGAGATAGCGCGGAGCCAGGCACATGGAAGTTCGGGGAAAAGTAGAGTGTACTTGCGGTGAAATAAAGTAACCGGTCTTCCCCCGAAACCCGTGTTCTTATTATCATAACCCGACTCCCCCTGTCGCCCCCTCGCATTTCACACATTTTCAGCCATTTTTAGCGTCATCGCGCAACGGGTAGCAGAGCTGCTTCGCAAGCTATGCAGCGTCTGGAAGGGGTAGAGTAGAGTAGAGTAATGATTTATTTTGTATCAACAAAAAACGTAGAGCAAGCATAAGATCACATGAGTACATACAAATTATTATACAAATTATTTACATACATACAAATAATTACAAATAATTTTATCCATGTAGCGTCTCCGCGATTTAGACGTTGCCGATGAGGCTCGAGAAATGCCTCCGCAACGCAGACTTAAAGGTACATAATGAGAGCAGGGTCTTGATGCACCGTGGTAGCGCATTCCAAAGTCTTGATCCGCGAGCACTGAAAGAGTTCAATCCAGTTTCCGTGCGAGACCGAGACACGACCAAGTCCCTACCCTCGCCCCTAGCTGATGTTCTGGTTTCGTTTTTGGTGAAAAAAGCGCTCAGCTTTGGCGGTTTTCCAATGTGGACGATTTTGTACAGCAGAAGCGCTGAAAAATAATTGACCCGCTGCTCGACCGTGAGCCAGCCGAGTTTTACTCTGTAGGGGGTGATTGTTCATATCTGCTGACGCCGCAGATGTAACGCACGCAGGAATTTTGTAGGCGCTGGAGCTTCGTCAGCAGCTCCTTTGATACATCTAGATAAACGACCGAACAGTAGTCGAGGTACGGGATAATCAGCGCCCCCACCAGCTGTTTGCGCAGGTTCTCAGTAGTACACTCTCGAAAGAACCTCAGTCCATAGAGTGCTCGATTGACCTTCTTTGTTACGTGCTCGACCTGGGGCTTCCACGAGAGTCTGGAGTCCATCACTACGCCAAGGTTAGTCACCGTATCAGCGAAAGGGACGAAGGACCCAGCCTCCACCTCGATACCAGGCAGACCAAGACTCGAAATTACGTTTATGTTATGCTCTGACCCGAAGATAATTGCCTTGGTTTTTGCGGTATTGAGATTGAGGCCAGAGGCCCGCGCCCAAGCCGACACCGCTCTCGCAGCCACGGTTAAGTGCCCGATGCCCATGTTCAGATTAGATAGCTCGACCTACGTGTAGACCTGCACATCATCCGCATACAGCAGGTACCGTACGTTTTCGAGGCGCAGAACCTCTTCGATGTTATTGATGTACAGACTGAAGAGAAGGGGCCCCAGGACCGAGCCCTGCGGGACTCCCAAGTTTGTGGAGAGCCAGTTGGGCTGGCCCATAGTTCTGATGACGACCCTCTGCTCTCGCCCAGATATGTAGGGCCCAATCCATGCGACAGCACTCCGAGAAAAGCCCAGGTCAATCAGTCTGCGCAGCAGTCGAGTAGGAGAGATCCTGTCAAAGGCCTTACTGAAGTCAAACAGGAGGAGAATGGTCACCAGCTTTTTCACGGACTTGCTTTTATACCCGCGGTCATTAACACCATCCACGCCGCGACGTATGTCCTCAGTCAGCTTCAGTAAGGCCGTCTGCGTGCTGTGAAACCTGCGAAAGCCCGTCTGTTGTGGATTTAAGATGTTCTTAGACTCGAGGAACTCCATGATCTGCGTGTGCACGATTTTCTCCAGGACCTTCGACAGAAAACAGAGAATGGCTATGGGGCGAATGTCCGAGACCGATGACGGCACCGCAGCCTTCTTCGATGGCACCAGTCTTGCCTTTTTCCAGGCGCAGGGGAACAGCCCGCTCGAGAGAGAGAGAGAGAGAGAGAGAGGAGTTGAATAGATTCACAAGTCGCGGCCCGATTATGGGGAGAGCCAGGGCGACCATCCTCTAAGGAATGCCATCCTCTCCCACCGCCCGAGCAGAGAAGTCAGACACAACAAGGATGACGTCAACAAAAGTGATCTCTCCGAAGGCAAAGCCCCCTTCGGAGGCAGCCGCCACAATCCCGCCCACGTTCCGCGGCAGACACTGAAACCCCCGCAAAGTAAGGATTCAGCTCCTCCGAGGTGAAGCCGTGCAGGACCTTTTTCGCGGACGGCAGCAATCCAAGGACACGCAATTCCATTCCATATATCCTTCCTATCGTTCAGCGCTTCGAAAATCCTGTTCTGGAGGAAGGCGCTGCGAGCCTTCTCGGTCCTAGCCTCGGCTTCCGCGGCAAGCTGAAGGTACTCATCCCACAGACGATCGTCGCGTATCCTTCTGTATCGACGTCGCACCGCATCGCGCTTCTTGTAGAGATCAAATAGCTCTGAGTCCAGCCATGGTTCTGCTTTCTTCTTAGGCTTGAAGGTCTTGAGAGGAGCGAGCACGTCGATATCGCTTAGAAGGTTTGATCCGAGGCATTCAAGTCCCGCGCTGATATCCAAGCCCGGGAAATCGAGGGACGGCCAATCGCAGCCTTCAAGAGTTGGAATGAGATTTAGAGAGTTTATTGATTTATAGTCCCGGTATGTGAATGTAGACGGAGTGTTTGTGCCGAGTGTGTAGCTTTTGATGCTGAAGTCAATTATATTGTGATGACTGCGAAAAGTCGCCATGCGATTCCCCGAGCTCAGGACCTCATCATTATCGTTGACAAAAATTACATCAATCCAGGTGTTAGATTCAGCGGTGTGATGCGTTGCGCCATGATTTACAATTTTTAACGCGAGGTCATTAGCTAGACCGCGCAAAAACCTCGCGTCGGCCGACTCAGAGAGCAGGTTGGCGTTGAAATCACCCATGATTATTTTATGGCTGAAGTCACTTGCACTGATGTGGAGTTGTTCAATGAAGTCAGTGCCTCTAATAAACGGGACATGAGATGGACGATAAATGGCCGCAACGAGAATGGACGGTGAGCGGCCCTGCTGTACACTGCACAACATATATTCGGGGATACCCGGTTTCCCGGGCTGTTCGGTATTTGACCGCGCGATTACTGTTGCTTTAAGAGAGTTGTGTACATACAGGGCTACCCCTCTACCCCCTGAGTTCCGATCCTGTCTTATAAGACTGAAGTTCTTGACGCCAACCAGCTCATCAGAGATATTGGCGTCCAGGTGCGTCTCCGCAACGGCAAATATGCGATAGGAGGGGCGTTCGCGGAGATATAGTCGCAGTTGGCCGATATGCGCTCGCAGAGACGTGATATTCACAAAGCCAGCCCGAAACGCCATACATGGATCCGCCACGCTCTGCCGGGATTCGTGTTCAGTCGGACAGTCTAGTCACATCGCGGATGGCTCAGAAGGCTTAGCCACGCTAGCGGAAACACCTCCATCAACTATGGATGATACGCTCAAGTGCTGTGCGATGTTATTGTCGCCCGCATGCTCCGCTCCGGTGTTTCTTGTCCTCTTTGTAGGCAGAACGGGGTGCCGTACACCAACTACCAAGCCGTTGATCACCCCCTACGTCGTCGTCGCCCCCGCTCCCAAGAGTCCTGGGAAACACGCTCGCGATCCGCGTCAGCGCCGCCGTCAGCCATTACATCACTACAGGAGATGGAACCGTCGATTCACGGAGACTAATCATCACGCGCGTCTTATCGGCGTCGGAGAAACTTACATTACCCGCTCGATGATACGATTTTATTGCGGCTGATGCATCTTCAATCTTCTTCAGCAGGCCGTTGATTTGCTCCTTTAGCAGCACGTTCTCCTGGAGAAGCATCATCCTGTCGTTGTGCAGTCCGTCCAGCTTTGCAGATTGATCGTTGATTTTCCCCTCAAGAGAGGATATGCGAGGGGCGAGATCCTCATGAGGAGCACCGCCTGGAGTTACATTGGCCAATCCACTGCCGGCTCCGTTGAATTTAGCTTCTATGAAACCACGAAGATCCGCTAATGATCTTTCCAGCAGCTCGAACTGGGCGCTAAACAGGTTCAGCATGGAGGATGGCAAGGTGCAATGATGCACATGATCCGAGGGCGCAAAACTTATTCGCTGGGTCCCTTGGCCCAGTCGCCGTGGTAGAAGGAGTTGCAGCCGAGGTTTGGTCGGTCTTGGTGAGGTCATTGCTCTGTTTTTTAGAGAGAGCAGCCTCTGGTGTCAATGTATCCTTGATGACGGGATTCCGAGGAGTATTGTTCTTGTTCTTGCTCTTGACGCTCGTCGGGTGTTTGAGTAGAGGATCTTATTTTATCACTGGCAGCACATTTTTGGCAGATAAACTTGTCCTCCTCCAGAGAGACCCAGTTATGGCAGGAGTCGTGGTAGAGCGAGGCGCAGTGGTGGCATCTACTTTGCTACTATCTTTGCGATAAATATTCTTGCATTTGGTGCACGATTTGGAGATCCTCGTAGGAGCCATGGTGAAGAAAATGTCCTTGATTGGAAGACGTTGTGATTACGCCCAACCGCCGAATCGAAGCGTAAGCCTTCAAGAAACCAAACAATATCAATAGCTGTGCCGGCGTAAACACTCGCAGATCCGCAAAGCCAGCGAACAGCCGCAGTGTGGCTTATTCAATAGATTTTTCGAAGTAGTTAAGACTCAATTAAAACTCGAAGCTCAAAACTGGCGACTGTGCACCGGGTCAGCGCAGCGTGCATATTTTCACTTGGCAGCTACGGTGCACAGGACTATCAAAGCACAGAAACAAGCCACGCAAGAATGAGCCTCAGTTCAGAAAATCCTTAAGTCTCGCCAGACTGCCACGGAGAGCGTCTTATCGCTACGAGCGCTCGATCGATACTAGGAGTGTGTAACAAGCGTTTGAATTTCCCGCGCTCGTACGTTGCGCGATGTAAGAACTAGGTAGCAGACGACGGCGGCGGCCGCCGCCGGCAGGTTAGGTCCGCGCGCGCGAGAGACCGGTCAGACTCGAGTTGGCTACGGCCGTGTTAACACCGTCGCTATCTATCAATCGTCCGAGGATCGTCCACCACACCCGGCGTACACGGAGCTTTATTGAGTACTGCATCGGCTGGAGGGACGCCTCCAGCTCCAAGAGGCATCAACTCCGACTCCTGGGGTTCGTCGTAGAGAACGCGAGACGACGAGGCATCTGCGAGCGATCAACGACCGAGTAAGTCCGACACTATTGTCCGTATTTCCACACGAAGTCGCCGAAGGTCGAGACTCGCTGTCACCGAGTCATCGACTCGACTTCGTCTGTGATCCACGCGCGTTCCACTTGCTATCGCACGCGACTTTGTAACATCATTTGTAACAATTTGGAGAGAGACAATATAACATCTCTGACTTTACCTGAACTACACGCTTTGTTATTGCAACCCGAAACTCTTGACCACTGTTAGGACCCACGGTCATACGCGGAGGAAACGTAGTGCACCGGGCGTACCACGCGTTTGTAGTGACGAAATTGGCGAGCCGATGCACGAGCGATAGCGTTGCACTCCGCGGCTAACGTCCGCGCGCTATCGCCCGGCTCACATCAAGGGAACAGCCGTCGTAGGTTCGATATCGTGTTGACGTACGACTTCTTCGCGGCTGTACGGTGCTCGCATTTCGTACCATTACAAGCTAAATTACAGTATTGGAGGGTAATTAAGGAGCAATAATTGAGGGGCAGTAATTAAGGAGCAAAATTTCTGAATCGGTAGCGGCGAAATTTTTTTAATATTATAGAGAGACTACAGAATCTATAATACAGAATTCTAAAATCTACAATTGAGACAATAAGCATTGAGAGGGAGTAATTGTGGGGGTAAATTGAGAGGAAAAATTGAGGGGGGGAACATGAGAGGGAAAATGGATGGGTTAAATTTCTGAACCGGCGGCGGTGGGGAAACTTTTTTTATAATATAGAGAGATAAAGAGATATAATAATATACAAGAGTGTGACGCCTAATCGTTATTCAGACTTGGAAGCAAGGGTCAGATCTATCTGAATGCGAGTTACCTTAAGCCATCGTCCCTGCTCTACCGAGAAGCGTTCAAGGTCGCAGCACCCTGAATTATGCTCAGTAGTAAAAAATTTTACCGTTTGTATGCGCTAAACTCGCGATTTGCTTTTCATCCGGATCGACTCAATCGATGAACCAGGTGTGCTGCCAACGTGCTTTCCGTGCTTATCTGCCATTAAAAAATGACTTCAGCCGACTCGTCGAGCCCAGCTTTACTGATCTTCAGGCACATTAATCGCACTTTTCGCTCATTAAAGACCGTTACGCCAGTTATCACTACGATGTATTTGCGCGGGTGTTCCTGAAAAAAAACCCGGAAAGTAAATACAAGTGACTTTTTTGAACTCAAAAGTTCATGGCCTAACAACGTATTGCGTTGTAATTCCAAATAGTATCTAGGCTCATCTTATTATAAAATAATAAATCGTACAAAAATTATTTAAGGATAAACTGATCTTTAATTAAATGAAACAGGCATTCATATTATAATAAACGATTTATTGTTATTAAACATATATTTTGAGTTCCTAATATTTAGGTCCAAAATAATATACTTATTGACATTAGCAAACAACAAACAGCAACGTACGGACTTTTTCGCTCGCCAATTCGTGCGAATTTCCAAAAGACGCCTAAAAACCTGTAATAAGAAAAAAATATTTATGCATAAATCAGTCTATAATTTATAAACGACAATTTTATTAGTGATTAAAAGACGTGGTTTACTTCTAATATGCCAATATACAAGAACTCAAAATCTCGAAATGTTTCAGTGGTTTATGGTCAATAATTAATTAGTAAAGAAAGAACATATTCAAATTAAAACATTGCTAAACGTGAAACGCTTCACTTTTCACATAAGACACTCGTCTATCTTCTAAGCTTGAATGAAACACATGACGGATCGCAAAAATGGCGAAACATATTGGTGTACTGGGCTGAAGAATAAGTACGAATAGCTGAAGAGTTTAAATGGCCGAAGTCCCGTATGAGAGGTTGGATTAAATGTAGAAGCATGGTATTATAGTATGTATATATATGTGTAAGCCACTGCTCAAGGAAATTCACTGGAGTGGAATTTTAGGTTAGAAATCAACACCTGTATGATGTAGTATAAACAACTGTAATATTAACAATATGTACAAATTAGTAAGGGCTAAAGTATATTATACTCTGAGTCCCATAACCCCGTAACCGTATAACCTTCAAAACCCAACGGAAAACAGTCGTATAGGCCCGTAATTTTGAAAAATTGTCGCTCTGGGCGTTTCAAATTGGTTCTAATAGTCTCCCGGGTTAGAGTAAACGCTAGGTAAGCACCGCCGACAACACCCATTTTGTACTGTTTTTGCGGCGAAAATTGGCAGATGTGGGACGGTAGTTTTATTTAATTTCGTAAATGCCAACAAATAAAGTATTATTTTAAAGAAAAAAGGTTTGATCTAGATTTCTCTGAACAAGACAGAGCAAATTAACGAAACATTGCATTTAAAATATAGTGAAAAATAATTTGGCCGTCATAGTTTTGCCATTGTCTAGGTGGCGTTCGCGATTCACGCCAGCGCTACTTAACTAGCGTATAGGAAAACGGAACTAAAAGATAAAAAATGACAATTTTTATTTTTTAATAAATTAACATATATTTAATCCGAATTTAACTTATAACAATAAACAAAGATTAGATATTCAGTCATAAATAATTAAATATAATTTATAAAAGACTACATATACCAAAGAACAATAAAATAAGTACTTTTGGTATTTGGCATGTAACTTTGTAAAGAATTTTTGACTTCCTAAAACGGATTTCGGGAGCATATTTTATGGAAAATTTGCTATAAAAAAGGCAATAAAAAAAAACAATTTTTTTGGAAATTTTAAATGTGGTTTGCGCCCTTTTGCGACTCCCTCCCCTCCCTTTCAGTGATCCCATTGTTCATGTCAGAATTTTTTATAATTACTATTGTAACGGTGAGATATTTTAATCGAAGAAAACAAATATTTTTATGGACAAGAGTGATAGTTAACAGGTTTAGTGCTGAGCCACTTTTTACGGTGTTTACAACAAATTTTTGTACTTCATTTTGAAAATGTATTGTTACGTGTGGAAACGCCATGGGTGTCTAGTTACAATAAAACACCGATTCGAAAAGTAAGTAAATACATTTAGGTAAACAAATTCAAGATATTACTTTATGAAAAACTTTGAATCAGACCATCCAGCACAATTTTTCAAAATTACGGGCATATACGACTGTTTTCCGTTGGGTTTTGGAGGTTATACGGTTATGGGGTTATGGGACTGAGGGTATAATATACCTTAGCCCCATATAACTTTAGATGTTACGTGCTTACAGGGTTATGGGATTTTTAGAGTTTTTGACGAGACGAAGGAAGTATGTTTTAATGGAGACCTTATAATTCGGTACTTTCCGGGACGCAAGATAAGAGATAGAGCACAAACTACGGACCCGGAGACACTGTAAAAAGCGTATCCTACCCTACTAAATTATCTTACATGAGATCTCGCGCCAAAATCTCATGTATATTAGTGGTACTATAGCACCATGGAGAATGAATAAAAACAAAACGGACCTTAACCCCTTACCCGAGTTACTGAGTCAAGGTCGAGATTGTTTATTCTATATGGTACGATTTGTATTTTGGAGAGAGCCTCCCAGTTCCCCTTTTCTATCTCAAGTACCTTTGATTTTTCAAGATACATTGGATGGCGACCGACAGACTTCTTGAGGTGCTAACATCTCGACGATCGGCTGTTAACTGGCAAAGATTTCACTAACGCCGGGACTTTTACACATTCATAGGGGATTTTCAAGTGCGTATGTGCACTTAAGCACACATAAACATACACGCGCTTGCAGTCGCACACGCATAGTCAGAAAACTCTCTCACATTTTTTTCTTTTTCCGACCTAATTTTCTCTGATTTTGAGGTACTTTATAGAAAGTTTCCTTCTTTTCTTTAGCGTGACTGTGAAATTTTTTGCTTCCTCCTAAGAGGAAGCTTTGTAATAATAAAATTTTCAGTTTCTCTAAAACTTCGTAAAAACACATTTGGAGGTGTTTGGAGTTCGAACCATGCGTTTTTAGAAAATGTCCGTGCGGATGGCTGTGTGTGTGTGTGCGTGCGCGCGCGCGTGTGTGTGTGCGTGTGTGTGTGTGTATGTACGTATACCGTCATAATTCTGGAACCACACGACCGATCGTAATAAAATTTGACATGCATATATGTTTCTTGATTCTGAATTCGGGAAAAAATAATTTTATGATTCTGATCATTTTATGACCATTTTATGGCCATTTTTCGATTTTTGAAAAAATATTTTTGCTTTTTTTGAATGATATAATTTATACAATAAATTCAGAAATAGTGTATCTAAAAGAGCTTAAAATGGCCTATTTTTTCCCGCAAGATTTTCCAGATTGACCGTTCCGTTCAATTTTTATGATCAAAAAGGTAATTTAAAAAAAAAATTAATATCTAAAAACTAAATTGTCAAACGTTTTGAAAAAATGCATGGCAACAAAAAACTATAATATCTATTTGCTATAAAAATTTTAAGTTATTTTGTTTACTAGTTTTTCAGCTAAAAAAATGGGTTATCTATGTCGTACGGTTACGGGAGTAAAAAGACTTTAATTAAGTTGAAATTTTGGGAAAAGATAGATCTTTTGAGTATCTCGGCTAAGTTCTTTTTGCAGCTTATGAACCCAATTAGTTTAAAAGATATTAAAACTCAAATTCTTTGTCTCTCACCCTGTATACCCTGTATAACTGAAGATTATTTTTTTTTTAACCTTATAATTCCCTAACTATAGCTCTGAATGTTTTGAAAAAATGTATGGTTTTGTGAGGTTATGAGGACCCTATGGTATTTTAAATATTAATGTTTAAATATTTTCATGAAAATAATATGATTCGATATATATATATAGAACCAAACGATTGAGTAATTCAAAAAAATTCAGTGTATACCGTCATAATTCTGGAACCACGCGAACGATCGTAATACAATCTGACATTCATAAATGTTTTCTGATTCTGAATTCGGGAAATTTTTTTTATGATTCTGACCATTTTATGGTCATTTGCTGGCTTCCCTTGGATCTTATTTTTACAACGTGTACACTTTACCTACTTTACCTGCTAGGTGCATAATCAACTATTTAATTTAATTGTTTCAATTATATACTTAATATTTTTTTCAGCTTAATGAATATGAAAAATTGGATTGGGACACCATTGTAAAATTACATTCTCAATAAATTTTGCTAAATAAATTATAACAATAGAATTTTATTCATTTGAGAATGATAAAGATAAGAACGAGAAATGAAATTAATGCGCTATTAACAGTCCTTTAATATCTTGCATTTGATAACAGACGGATTTCATCCATATTTCAATAAGCCAATTAATAAATGCATTAACTTAACTGTTAATGAATACCTTTCTCAGTGTCGTTTCTCTATTGGTAAACTAAACTAGTTGCTTATTTTAAGAGAATTTTTGACAGGTATCGTTAATTTTTAGTTGGAAACCCGATAACATTGCTACCAGGGTTATTTTAAATGTTATTTTAAATGTCACTTATATGAGAAAAGGTAGATTTATCATATATCTTGGCAAATTTTTTTTTATGATTCTGACCATTTTATGGCCATTCTTCGATTTTTGAAAAAATATTTTTACTTTTTTTTTAATGATACGATTTATACAATATATTCAACAATAGTGTATCTAAAAGAGCTTAAAATTGCCTACTTTCTCCCGCAAGATTTTGCAGATTGGCCGTTGATATTGTAACAGGGTTAACGGGAACTAAAATCGCACAAAAGTAAAGCTACTAGGAGGATTCGTCCTAACGTCTCCGTCTATTACATTTGAACAATAACAAAAAGCGAAATAGGAGGAAGCTAAGTGCCAAGGACTTGGCAGCGGTTTTTGTTATACGATTTTTGTATTGAGCTGTCAAAGAGTTTTACCGACGATCTGTGCCTTAACGAGAGTTTAATTCAAATGAAAGATGCAAACGTACAGATCAAATATATAGGTGGCGTTGGAGAGAGAATAAGGAAAGCGTCTATCTTGGAGGTGAGAGTAACTTCCAGATGTATTTTTATCCAGGT
Source organism: Pteromalus puparum (assembly GCA_012977825.3). Classification (NCBI taxonomy): domain Eukaryota; kingdom Metazoa; phylum Arthropoda; class Insecta; order Hymenoptera; family Pteromalidae; genus Pteromalus; species Pteromalus puparum. The sequence goes on from CM053170.1 coordinate 23,460,166, forward strand.
ATAGCGTGTAACGAGCGCTTAAACTTCCCGCGCTCGTATGTCGCGCGATACGAGAACTAACGTAGCAGACGACCCACACTGGGCCCTATAGACATTTGCCACGACAACCTCAGCCACCAAGTCAGCCTGACAGAGTGAAAAATCGACCCCGCCAGTGACCTCCACCCCTGCCGCGGCGACGCCTGCCACCAAGTCAGCCCAGCAGAATAACAAACCGGGGCTGAGGAGGCCCTCCCCACCTGCTGGAAATTGTCAGGTAAGCGCACGTACTGGGCTCAGGCTTGCGCTCCTAAACACATAAAGGACGCGTCGCGTCTCCCCCCACCAGCAGCAGCAGCAGCAGCGGCAGCAGACGCGGCGCACAGCGTTGACACCGCGGGAGAAGGCGAAGTCAGGCGACCACGGCGACGGCGAAGAAGTCTTCCGTGACGGATGCGCCATTGGGTGCGATCAGCCTCCTGGGCGTCTCTAATATCTCAATTCCGGTGACCACAATGAAGCTCTTTTTTAAGCGTTTTGACATGCTCCAGGACCAACTTGATAAGGTGAAGGCTCTCGTGAACAGGGGTTCGGCATCACGTGGCGTCTCCCCCGCCCCAGTGGAGGAGGCCGCCACAGTAGGTGCGGAGGAATTGAATACATGTATCTCTGCTCTCGAGACTCAGCTAATCGAAAATACCGATGTGTCCCAATATGTGTACGAAAATAATACCCTTAAGGACAAGTTGCTACAGTAGTTGCTACAAACGCAGCAATCAGATTCGGGCTCGGAGTCAGACTCGAGATCAGTATCGGACGATGGCTTTCTCACTTTGTGCTCTCGTGTTCTGGAGACTGGGACGACCACTGAGGTAGCGGGAGTACAGGCGTGCTCTTCTCCACAGATGGCGCCTACTAGCGGCGTTTCTGTGCTGGGTGAGGGCGGTTCTGAGGGGGGCGAGGTTATTATTCACGGTTTGTTGAAAGATAGTAATAAAATCACCGAGGAAATTTCGGGTGGAGCTGCCTTTGCACTGCTCAGCACCATCCTTCACTCTCTGAAGAGGGGCGACATTGTCGACACCCGTGTGCTGCGCCCTCGTAGACCGGGCAGGGATCAGAGGGGGTGACGCGATCGCGACAAACTCCAGAGCGAATTGGGGCACACTACCAACACTTGTGGCCCGGCTTGCTAGACCGAGTTTAGTCAGGGATGTGATGCAAGCGAATGGCAGACTAGCCAACAACTATCTGACTACTAGCGACATCAAGCCCGGCGTGCTCGACCCGGAAGCTGCTACCTGCCTGTCTGGACAGAAAGTCTATGTTAACGAGATTTTATCCAAGGATAAGTTCGAGTTGTTAAAAAATTCGAAGTCCATTGCACAGGGACTGGGCTTCAAATATGTCTGGCACGCGGGTGGCAGATTTCTGGTAAGGCGTAGGGGGGGGGGGGGNCGTCTGCTGCCGATTTGCAAGCTATTCTCACGGCGTGTCAAACAGGCTCGGAAATACTATGACGGCAAATCACACATGTGACTGTTACAACGGGAGACAAGGACGTAGACACTGCTACCTTACGCAACGGACATGAGCCTGGTCTGGCAAGCAATTCAGCAGCAGCACCATCATCATCAACATTATCGACGTCTGCATCATTTGCATCCCCACCCTCACTGTCATCATTGTCATCAACATCGTCATCAACGTCCTCATAACCGCTCCCACTTCTTGACTGGCGAGGCCTTTCGACAATTGGCGGGTTTTTTGAATATTAATTCCATCAGGACCCGCATTCAGACGATTCGTACCTTTCTAAATGAGCGCTCCTCGTATGACTACTTTGGCTTCGCGGAGACATGGCTGGGTCCAATTGTGGATGACAGCCTCATTAACATCGAGGGATACTCCGTCATAAGGCAAGACCGCAACGTAAACGGGGGTGGAGTCGCCCTCTTTGTATGCAACAGTTTGAAAATTAAAAAGCTCGCCTCCTCTGACACCATCAAACTAGGAAAACCCGGCATTCCTGAGTATCTTTTCTGTAGCGTGCAACGGGGCGACTCCCCTTCCGTATTGCTCAGAGTTATATACAGGCCCGCCAGAATTCCTATGCAGAGCGACTTCGACCTCTGTGATGTTTTACGGGATCTATGTAGCGAGTTTAGCCATAAGATACAGTCTGATTCAGATGACGCTGCTACCATTAAGCGTCTATCTAAAGAGTTATCTCTTCAGATAATCAGACATGGTCCCACGCATCACACAACATCGTCTCACACATGGATTGATCTAATCTTGACTGACGAAAACGACAAGATTCAGGACTCTAATAATGAGTGGTTGCCCAGTCTCGGCAAGCATTGTTCATAGATGTCTCCCTTGAAATCTACTCACCCGCCACAGGGAGAGGTCTTTTTCATATTGTGACTACAGAAGCATCGATTCTCTTACTCTTTGTGAGCTCCTGTCTTGCTGCGACTGGACAGCCATGAATTCTGCCGAAATCGATCTGGAAGGTGCTTTAAATACTGTTAATATTAGGTTATTAACCTAAAACTTGTAATCGACAATTTGGCACCTCTAAAAACGGTTTGCCCGCGAAAAAGATGTGCTCCTTGGTCTGGGCCGGAGTTGAGGCTCCTCATCGACAAACTCAGTACTACATTCAGGCGCTATGAACGCACGGAGAGCGGAGCTTTTAAATAAGGTTCTTCGACTCACTAATGACGTCGACATGCGTTCTGCTCGAGAGCGTGATTCCTTCCTTCGTCAACAACTCTCGGACGCTCTTGACGAGAATAAAAATATTCGGAAGGTAATGCGTCATCTCGGCCTCCTACCTGGGCGTAAGGAGGAGGAGTTATTTGGCTCCACGCCGGGTGAGCTGAACGAGCACTTCGCGGAAATATAAGCATCATCTCTCGAAAACATAGACGATGCAACGGACACTATTCTAGCAGCAAGCGAGGAGGGTTTTTCCTTCAGTCCCATAACTACGAGTGACGTTGTCCTTGCAATTTCACATTTCTCCTCACAAGCGAGGGGTGTCGACGGTGTTCCCTGCGGGGTGGTCGTCAAGGCTCTCCCAATTATTGGCGAATATATTCTAAATCTATTTAACTGCTCCTTCGCTCAGGGGATCTCTCCGAGTATCTGGAAGCAGGCAAAGTTTGCCCTAAGGAAGACCAGTGCTCCGTCAGACGGCCTTTCGGCCAATTTCAGTGCTTTGCTTCTTCTCAAAGGTACTCGAGAAAATCGCACACACCCAAATCACGAAGTATTTTAGTAAAAATCAGATACTCGATCCCTTCCAGGCCGGTTTCCGAAAATACCACAGTACACAAACAGCATGACTGAAATTGACCGACGATATAGGCATGGCCATTGACAAAAAGAAGGTGACGTTTATGCAGCTGTTTGATTTCAGCAAAGCCTTCGACACCATCTCGAATCCGATCGACGGTACAATGATTTAACACCTGTTTTACGTGGACGACCTTCAGATTTACCTACACACTAGTGATACCTACACACAAGGATACATTTCTCGAGGGCGTGGCTCGGCTGGCAGAAGCGGCACGGCTGCTTTTTGACTGGGTGGGGAGCCCTGACCTGCGACTCAACCCTGGCTAAACTAAGTCCATCTTTTTTGGTTTTATGAGGAATGTTAATGACATTAAGTCATGGAACCTGCCGGAAGTTCCGCTGCCGGGCGGAGTGATCGTCCTTTTCAGCGAGTCAGTCGTGAGTCTCGGTGTTGTACTTGATAGTAAACTCACTTGGAAACCGCAAATGGATTCGATCACGAAAAAAGTCAACAAAGCTCTGTATAGCTTGCGGTTCATCAGGGGCTGTACCACCGAGACTCTCCGCAGAAGGCTAGTCGAGACTCTGATACAACTGCACCTTGACTACTGTACTGTGACCATCCAGGACGCGTCAAATAAACAACAAATACAGAGACTGAGCAATTCATGTGTGAGATACATTTTCGGGGTCAGAAGGGATGAGCATATCAGTCCCTACCGGAGGCGTCTAGAATGGCTGCGCACCGATACCAGAATGCTCTATTTTGAAGCTATTCTTTTATATAAGCCGATTCGGATCGATGAACCAACTTATCTGGCTTCATTTTTTAGTAAACACAAGCCGAGACCCTCCAGTAGGGGAGTTTCTCAGGAACTGAGCATACCTGCAGTGAGTACTGAAACCGGGGTTAGGGGCTTTCCAGGTCCAAGGTGCTCGTTTCTGGAACTCTCTCCCTTCTACTCTGCGCAATCTCCCATCACTCGCTTCGTTTAAAAGGGCACTGCGACGGCACTTGCTGCAAGTAGAATCGTAGCTACTCCGAGCACGCTGGCGCTGCGTATATTAATTATTCTAGTCTGACTTGGCCTTTAGGCAGCATCCTCTTCTTAATGTGCAATTAAGACTGTAATATGCAATACAGATAAGTCTTTGACCAAACCAAATGTGAAAAGCGAGGAAGATTGGTTCTATTGTGATAAATGTGATATTATTTATATGAGTAAGTGTGTGACGGTTTACCTAGCAAGGTTTTACCTAGTCAGTATTATGCTTTTGCGTACGACAAGCAATGACCATCTATCGCTATATTTATATTTGCAACGGCCACATTTTGGGTCCGTGCAGGTACAGCCCTGATCTACTGGCTCAGGTGCCGCGGAGCGTATGTACAGGGCTGCCTCTCTCTCTCTCTCTCTCGCTTACACGGCTCCCATACGATTATCGATCGTATGAGAGCCGCCGACGCAGCAGATCTACGCTGCAAACGAGATTTCGTCCACTGCGCATACCCCTCTCCTAGTGGTCCCACTTCGCTCGTCGCCTCGCTGACCAGCTCGAGCGAAGCAGCGGATCAGTACATTTCCTTCCTTCAACAGACTACAACACTCCACATGATGCTTCTACAGACGAAACCACGTGCCAGAGCGTTCCAGAGGAAGCCAGGTCCTAGCTGCTCGAGTTGCCATTTCGCCTCGCCGCTGGACTCTATGTATTCTAATTTTATCCTAATAGATTAATGTACTAACATTGTTCTTTAGTGTATTTCTCGCACCCGGGGATCTCTACACCAGACTGATCCGGGGAGTCTATTCCTCCGGGAAAGACTCACGCTTCAATACATATTTCACTAACCCTGCCACCGACGGGTCATAAAAAGATAGCTTCATGCTATCCTACTGGGCTAGCTCAGTAGGTTTTCCCATGGTCGCATCTCGCGAATTATACGTATAAATAATTTTTCTCATCGTAACACCTCGTAATACTAATCAAATTAACCTACAACAATCGCGCAGATTGCATATCATTTTTTCTTTCATTTTACTGTGTAACATCTTATCAATTCACGTACTATATATTCGTTAATAATTCATCATATGTGTAATAATAATCTTTCTCTTATATTCATCGAACCGCGTTAAAACTGTCGAGACTTATTTCCCACGTAATCCATCCGTTGAAAGCCGGACACGTGTCTGGATACACGGTAGTGAAAAATAAGTAATCGTATATATAATTAAAATCGGATAATAATCTTTCAGACATTCTTAAAGAAAACCAAAGTATTCGCCGCGTATTTTTCTCTTAGAACAAAATTAAATATCATCCCTCATGTATATATTCAATCTTTTCTGCATCAGCTTTCATTCTTTCCAGATCGTTTCATTAACTAACTCATCCACATTTTACTAATCAATGTTATAAATTATCTTTTCTTGCTCGATAGTTTCCTCTCGATTGATATTATAAGGAGTCAACAGTGTAACATATTCAAATACTATTCTAGTACGCGTTTATAAAGTTGTTTGATATGTTTAGCCGCCGCAATTGTTGTCGGTTGTTTCTGTAATTTTTCCTAGGTGTCGATTTGCTAAATTTTGATATTATATTAGTTACATTTTTTTGGTATACTATTGAGTAAGCCATTTACCTTTCGCATAATAAATAAAGAGAATAAAGGCTATTAGCCACAATCAGTCTTACAATCATAAATCTGTGTGTTATTTTATTTGACCCACTGCTCCTTGTCTACTCCTATGCTTATGAATTCATAATATCTGCGCCACAAGTCCTTGAACAAAATGTTCTACGAACTCGCACAACTTGTTTTTCAGTGATCGTAAGTAAACGAAAAACAAGACTCTTTCATATTTATACTTTCGCTTTATTTATATTCAAAAATGTTTGTTATGCAACGCAGTTGCTTTTTTTTGTAATACTCTGAAGTACTGTATCATCATTACTGTATCATTCTTGCTGTGAGCAAATAAAAATACTATCTCTCTCTCTCTCTCTCTCTCTCTCTCTCTCTCTCTCTCTCTCTCTCTCTCTCTCTTGCATGCACCCAGTCGCCACGACTATCCATAGAAAACTGACTTGCGCGTGCAAATCCTAATCCTTGTCAACCTTTTGTTTCACCCCCCACTCCTCCATCTTCTCCCCTATACTATGAATAACCCATGTGTGTGTGTGTGAAAGTGTGTGTGCGTTTTGACTGAACTAGTCTTCAAAAACCGCTCGCACGTGCGTGCGCGTCACAAGCCTCCCGGAAGGGCGAGCCATATGGCTAACCAGACTGACTTCGGAGTCTCGCACCGCACGCACGCATGTGCGCGCAAATAAGCTCCCTGGAGGGGAAGTCTGATGACTTGCCTGCGGCAAGCTTAACGACCGCTCGCGCGTGCGCGCGAGGTAAGGCCCCCTGCGCCGCGCCTTCGTGGTTCCAAGGGGCGTTGCAGATGCTCGGAGTGTTATGAATCTCGCGTGTAGCATGGTCTGCCCACTGCATCATGGATGTGTGCTGAAGGCATCTGAATACACCGGAAAACTGCCGGTATCGCTCGTGCATATTTCCGTTCGATCGGTATCAGTATGTGTATGTGCTGCGCAAACAGATTAAAAGCAACTCCGTCACCGACAATGTGCCAGTCGTTCGTGTGTGATGGATCGAGCAACATCGGCAGCAGCAGCAGTACCACCCCCACTACAGCCAACATCAGGTCAGCAGCAGCAGCGACATCACTACCCCATTAGACGAAAGTATCTGGATATATTGAAAGTACTGTGCTGGCATCTTGATGCGGCGCAAGACACAGCTCTGCTGTATCAAGCCTTGTGATGAGTCTGGTCGAGCGTGTGCTGAATATTCTGCGTGGAAACGTAGCACTGAGCAGACGTTATAAGAGCAAGTTACGTAAGCACGCACCATTACTGCGCAAAATCATAGCTCCGAGAGAGACGATAGAGACTCGCAAAAGACTTTTAATTAGGGCTCAAAACCTTGTGCCGGCAATAGTGAAACCTGTTTTATCAGCATGAAACATGCTAGGAAAATGATTCTAGTGCTTCAAGAGTGTATCGAGAGTGTGAGACAGCAGCAGCAACAACAACAACAGCAAGGTCAATGTTTATCAATAACAGCAGTAGCAGCACCACCGTCAAAGACGGCTATCACAGAAGAGCGTGGGGTGGCAGTAATAATGGCAACTATCTTAATACAGTTCAGACACCGGGCTACGAGGTCTTACGACTGGACGACGAGATGAACAAGATTTTAAACTCGAGTGAATTGGATGATCGGCAAAAGTACTTCATGTACTAGAAGGTGTTGCAACGGTTCCTACACTACAAAAAACAAAGTAGCGAGGACGATAAAGCCTGTAATAAGTTGTTGTTACCGACAGTCGATAAAAAGTTACCACCACTGCACTCTAGTATTACAAATGGTGATGGCGAAGTAATGTCCGATCTACATATCGTCGCTCCCTACGAAGACTAGCACTGTTCACATTTTACAGCGAAGAGTAGCACTGTTCCGATTTCCCGCGAAGACTAGCACTACTCAGGTTCATTTTATTTGAAATGATTTATTATTTTTTAAAGAAAAACAAACATTAAGACCAAGCTAATAAAATTGAAATATTCTTCTAATTGCCAAAAAATTTTTAAAACCGCTGCCAAGTCATTGGCACTTAGGTTCCTCCTATTCCGCTAGTAGAAGATGATATAGTTTCTAAAAAATATGTACGCATGCATGATATTCCTTTGACGATTTGAGAGTTTAGATGCATGAACACGACACTTGTAGGGAAGGGGTATCAGGGAGGTGGGGGTTAAGGCGGATGCCAAAAGGATAGGTATAAAAGTGCTGCATCAAGCAAGGGAAGATTGAAGCGTTCGACTGCTTAGTTTTGAAGTTATAAGAAATCGAAAAAATTTCAATAAAAAGTTGTATGATCGATATCTCAGAAACCATAAGGTTTTGAGAGCTGCGCAAAGAACTTAGCCAAGACGCATAAAACGTCTACCTTTTCCCAAAACTGTAGATGAATTTGAGCCTTTTTACTCTCGTAAACGTAGGACATAGAAAACTCATTGTTTTTAGTTTTCTATTTGTTATTCAAAAACTACGTAGTCAAATAAATTGAAATTTTTGTGGTATATAGCTTAACTCAGAACCTCTCATCATATTTTTTTTGTGAGGATCTGATATTTAATTTCGGAGATATGCCTTGATTCGCAAAAATCATCTTTTTCGCATTTGCTGCCGAACAGTGCAGTCGATCTCGAGGGCTAAGCGGGGAAAGGAAGGTAATTTTATTTTCTTTTAAATGCGCTATAGCTGTATTTTTGTGTAACATTAAGATTATAAGAAAAATGTCAAAAATAATTTTGCAAAATTCAATAAACGGCCATAAAATGAAATTTAGTAAGCACAATTGAAAATAACTTCTTTTCCTGAATTCAGAATCCAAAAAAAGGATATACATGCCAAATTTTGTAGAGATTCATAACCTGGATTCGATAATATTGCGGTACACACACACACACACACACACACACACACACACACACACACACACACNACACACACACACACACACACACACACACACACACACACACACACACATCCGACGAACATTTTCTAAAAACATGTGATTCGAACTCCAAACACTTTCAAATGCATTTCTACAAAGTTTTAGCAAAAGTGAAAATTTTACTATTACAAAGCTTCCTCTAAGAGGAAGCAAAATTTCAAAATTTTTAAACAAATTTATCGGAAGTATAATTTTTAATTAATTTTCAGTTTTTAAGTTTCGAGTATTAGAAGCAAAGGAAAAAGAAAGGAGTATTGTGTAAGTTGGAAAAGGTACCCTGAAAAATGTAATTCTTGGGTGTGCTTAAGATCCCGTAAATCTACAAAACAATGTTGATGATGACGGATGAATTTTACATGGTTTTGTCCAGTAATAGTAGATATGTTTTCCCCGAGAACACTACAAATCGCTTTACCACACAACTCCCCCAAAATTCTTGTCTGCACGGCATTGGTGTGTTGGTCTCACTGGAATCCAAATACCTCTCATCTTGCAGCACATATCAATAAAGGAGAAAGGAGAGGGGGTTGTCTGTGAGAAAAAAAATCTACACACGCTGCTTACACTAGCAATGGGCTACGCGATGGTGTTAATGATGATTATTATGAGGAGACTTTAAGTCAAATAAAATGTGGCGTTCATGACAACCTTACTTACCTTACTCTTTTAAGAGAGATAAATAACCTCGACAATGTGAAAGATCATCTTATATTTGAGATTAAGTGTGGTGGCTATATTCAAGTTAGATGCATTTGCACTGATGATAAGTGTGCCAACTATAAACACTCATTCGACTTGGCTAGAGGGCATGGAAGAGAGTGGTCGCGTGCGACAGCGTCTCCGTGAATTTTCGCGTTCTTTACCTTGTTTTTGTACAAAATAATTGCAAAAAAGTATACCAGAGTGTTAATTAGGGCAAGCGTGATAGGCGGTGATAATAATTTCAGATTTTAAGTGTACGGACGGTTTGTAAAAAGCGATCGAAAAGTAGGGTCGAGATTGCAGGTTAGGTAGGTGGCAGAGAAGCGTGCTTTCTTTGTCTCGAGAGCGTGCGTGCGGCAGAGAAATGGCAGGCAAGGTGACGAGACCCAGGGACGAGACCAAGGAGAAGGAAGATAAGAAGGATGCAAGGACGAGAAGCGGCTCGAAATCTACAGTAGACCCGAAGCAAACGACGTTGGACAACAGAATGAAGAAGCTGGCTTTCACGGAGAAGGAGAAGGAATTCAAGGAGAAAATTGAAGAGGAGGTAAGAAAGATTAGGCAAGAAGCGTTAGCGATGGAAAAAATGAAAATCGAAATGAAAGAGCGCGAAGTAGAATTAATAGAAAGAGTAGAAAAGATAGAAAAAAGAATGAAAGAGTTAGAAGATAAGGAAATCGAGCGGGAAGCACGCTGGCGCGAGGAAGTAGATTCGAGGTTAGACGAGATATCGGGAGATGGCGCCTCGTGTCTCTCTTCGATGCGAGGATCGTCGCGAAGCCTCGCGAGCGGCGGCTCAGTGGAGAGCGGGCATACGGGGATTAGCGGCGTTAGTCGGTGGAGTCGTGCGAGTTTTTCGGAGAGAGAGGTTTCGCAAATGAAAAGAATGATATCGGAGCAAGAAAGAAAGGATAATAGGAACGTAATAGCAATAAGAGGATTAGCGTTTGACGAAAATAAAGAAACGGTAAATGCGACAGTCCTGAAATTTCTTAGGGATAGATTAAACGTTGAAATATTAATAGGCAGCAATAATATCAGAACGAAAGGCAAAGTGATTGTAATAAAGCTTAATAGCGCGGACGACAAAGAGATGATTATGCGGAACAAAAGTAAACTAGCGGGAACTAAATTTTTTATTGAACATTTTAGAAGCTATGAGGATAGGAAAAAGCAGGATGAGATTGCCGCGTGGGTTAAAGAAAAAAGAGAAAAGGGTCTGATTGTTAAAATAGGTTTCGGCAAAATTTTTTACAAGAACGCGTGGTACAGATGGGAAGAGAAGGATAAATTGCTCGAGAGAATAGAGGTAGAAGATAGGAAGAATAAAGAAGAAGAGAACTTGAGATTAGCCGCAGAAAATAGGGAGACAAACAAGCGGGTAGAGATTAAAGAAGGTTTGAATTTTCATTAAATCAGGAATGGAATCAAGAAGAAAAGATCGATGACGAGGTTGATAGGGAAAATGTGAGGAAATTTATTTTCTGGAACGTAGCAGGGGTTTTTAATAAAGATAGAAATTTTTGGAATCATATCGAACAAGGGGATTTTATAAGTCTTACGGAAACTTGGATGGAAGAAAAATATATTGAGGAATTTAAAAAGAAATTATCAAATGAATTCGAATGGAGTTTAATACCTGCTAAAAAGGACCATAGGAGGGGAAGAGCAAAAGGGGGTTTTATAATAGGTGTTAGAAAGAATTTAGTTATTGAAAAAAGTAAAATAGGAATTATAAGCGAGGAAGGGCTAATAAAATCAGAAATAACAGAGGGGGGGGAAAAAATGACAATATGGTCAGTGTACAATACAGGTAATGGGGAAAAAATATGGAAAAAACTTGATGAGGAGACCAACATGGGATTAAGACAGGGGTGTGGGCTGAGTCCACTACTCTTCTGTATATATACAACGGAGTTAGAAAGGGAATTTAAAGAAAGAAATATAGGTAGGGTAAAAATAGGAGAAACCAGAATCTGGTCCTTAGCATACGCGGACGACATTGTGATGTTAGCGGAAAATAGAGAAGGTCTAGTAGATATGTGTGATACACTCATACTCTTTCTTAAGAAATAGGAAACTTATTTTAAGCGCGGAAAAAACAAAGGTATTAGTTTTTAACAAAGGGAAAAATAGTAAAAAGGAAAAATGGTTGTGGGAAGATAAAGAGATCGAGGAAGTCAAGAGTTTTAAATATTTAGGGTTCGTTTTTAATAGGGACGGAAATTATAAAGATCACATCGAGGAACTAAAAAAGAAAGGAATATGTGCAGCAAAAAAAACATGGGGGCTAGGAGAAAAATGCTGTAGGAGGGAGTTCGAGAGAAGAATTAAACTGTTCAATTATCTAGTTAGAAGCGTAATGGAATACGGTGTTGAGATATGGGGATGGGAGGTTAAAAAAGAGTTAGAAAAAGTAAAAACGGATTACATCAGATGGATATTAAAGCTCGACATATGGACTCCAAAGTATATATTATATAAGGAAACATGTACAAGAAAAATGAATTTAAATTGGGGTGCGAGAGCTATCAGATTCGATCAAAAAATAGCGAAACAGGCCGAAAACAGGTTGACTAAAATATGTTGGAGGGAAATGCAAAAAGAAAATTACGAGAACCTATACAATTTAGAAAGGAAAAGGTATTACAACGATGTATGGCTTAGTTTACAGTACATTTATGATAAAATGGCGCAGAATTTTGATGTAGAGAGCGTAGTATTTAGAAGGAAAGTAGATATAGAAAATCAAATGTTAAACGAGAATATAGAAAATTCAAGATATAATGTAAAATACAAAGAAATATTATGTGATAAGCTACCTAGGTACCTAAAAAAAGGAAAAAGCGGAAAAGTCATGTCGGTAATAGCTAGGGTTAGATGCGGTAATTTCGAAAATGCAAATAAATATTGGTTAGGCGAAAGAGAAAAATTATGTCATTTATGCGGGGAAGATTGGGGAACCTTTGACCACTACATTGAAGAATGTGAAAAAACTATTGAATGGACTGAAAACCTACCGGGGGAAAAGTACGAAAGATTTAATTTATTATTTAAGAATAAGGGTAATATAGAAATTGTAAAGGCGATTGAAAATATAGTAAAGGCGATAAACGAAAAAGCGGAAAAAGATCATGTATTGTAATGCGAGTTTGCTTTGGTAAATAAAAATAAAAATGTATTGCGGTCTAAAATTCACGGAGACGCTTCGGTGTGTTGGTATGTTCTGTATAAATGTGTAGAATATTAAGGTTTAGAAAAATTAAATGTAAATAGGGTAAATAACAAATATTTATTACAAAATTATAGGTATTAGTAGATTGCGTCAAAGAAATTGTATAAGGGATATTAAGTATGAAAAAAAGCGGGACTGTATTATAGCTAAGAAAATGTAAAAATGTAAAAATGTTAAAAAATGTAAGAGATGTAACGGTAAAATGTCAAAAGGAAAAAAAAATGTAAAATGTAAAAGCGTGGAAATGTAAATACGAAGGATATGAAGCACAACAAAAAAAAATGTAAATAAATTAAAAATGAAAGTGTAAAAATGTAAATATAAATCGTAGGAGGTATGTGTATGTGTATGAGGTATGAGTGATTTCTTTCACATGTAATAGCCAAGTCCATTTCTGGGCCAAGAGGCCGAAATAAAGATATTATTATTATATTAAACACTCATTCTCTTTGTCCGAAAAGTTGTGTAAAATATTGGGTTTTAAAAGCGGTAAATTATTAACTTGTGATGGTAACAAAGACTGCTACATTATCAGCAATAGACTAACAAATCTTGTAAATGGTTTACCGAGTGTGCTGATGGTTTATAGCAGTTTTTGCCAATCTTACGTGACAGGCGAAGTTTGCTCACGATTGCTACGTGCTGTTTCTCTTCAGTTATATGACTATACTTACGGTCAAACACAAATTTAGAACTTTGCCCCTCGAATATATTTACCTATGCTATCTTTGTCTTTTCAGTCAATCGAGGTGGATGTAAGGGGTGAGCATGGACATTCTATCCCATTTGATTATGGAACGTTGATGGTGACACATTATTTTAAACGCACAAATTAAAAATTTCCGACTATAATATTTTTTTTACCCATCAAATCAGCTGTGGCGATGGTGGTGGTGGGAATAACTACGTTACGATTGGTCGTAGACATTATCAGACTGGCGCGGGTATTGGCAAATAACTATTGGATATAATTATAATGCCATACATCGGTGAAATTTCAAATTATATGTTGCTATTCATAAAATCCAATCGTACGAATTGTTCCAAGATTATGTCAAACTAGGAAGCTACTGTTGACTTCTTTACTTAGTAAGACTACTTGGCAACATTATATTTAAAAATGTATATAGAATTTTTCTTAAAAATAATTTTGTCACGAAAAATAATCGGCTCAATCTCGATGAATTGTTTCTACTAGTTTTATGCGTAAATATAGTATAAGTTTTAGCTCTTAAGTGTTTTTTTTTATTTATATCTTTATTAGATTGTAATTAAATACCAGGCCTGCGGTCAGATAACTGTGTTTATCTTTGCAGGAATGCGGAGAATGTCCAGGTGTTCAGCGGAAGAAAAAATTAACTCTACGTAGCTCGCTCCATGGCTTTCGGTATTTATACGTAGGTTTTGCGCGACGATGATTAACACGGTATCTGTAGGATTCTCGTAGACGATGTCCAGGTCGAGATCCAGATGTTAAGCAGAGGAAAAAATGAACCTTAGTGGTGCGCTCCACGGCTTTCAGTATGTACACGTAGGTTCTGCGCGAAACTGATGAACCCGTCACCCAGGACTTCCGTAGACGATGTCCAGGTGTTCGGCGTGAGAAGAAAAACAAAATTTAATTGACACGCTCTATGGCATTTAATATTATAGGTTATTATATGTTGTGCTTGAAAATGATAAATCCGTGAACTAGGATACTCATAGACTATGTCCTAGTGATCGAGGGGGAAAAAATTACCAGTCGGCAACGCGCTCGGTAGTTTTTTGTGTATAGATGTTAATTGTGCTCGAAGATGATGAGGTCCCGGGTGACTTGCTATTTATCATCTTCGCACAGCTTATACATGAACGTATTAAAAGCCACAAAGTGCACTACCTGAATTTGATATTTTCCTGCGAAAGACACCTGGACATCGTCTGCGAGTGCTCTGGGTAACCTGCTCATCATGTTCGAGAATAAATTATATCTAAGTATCAAAGGCCACGAGCGCGCTACCTGGATTTAATTTTGCTTCCTTCTTAAGGAAGCCTTGTAATTTTTGGAGTTTGTGTAAAAATATGTGGGAAATATGTTTTGAGGCATTTTAAGTCGAAAAATAGTGTTTTTAGAAGAGGTCCGTATGTATGGATGTGTGTGCGCGCGCGCGCGCGCGCGCGTGTGTGTGTGTGTGTGTGTGTGTTCGTATCGCCTCTAGCTCAGCTTCGTCCAGAACGCCCAGACAAGGAGCCAAGCTCAGATTAGCAATGTGAATCGAAAACTCTTAATGTATAATACATCGGGAGGTTAGGCTGGGCCTCGCAGGCGTCCACGCTGTCGCGCTGTGTACCGCGCACCGCACATGCGCAGTGTGATTATTTCAGAATTAGCAGGTTTCAAGCGGTAAACCGGCTTTAAATAACTCACTCCGGCTAGCAGGTTTCTAGCTAGAAACCCGTTAATAAAGTCGCTCTGTTAGCGGGTTTGTAGCTAATTTCATACTAATTTTTAACGGGTTTCGCTAATTTTTAGCTCGAAACCCGTTAATATTTCTACCAGGGCCATAAAGCGCAAATTTAAAAAATTTTTTTAACTCGAAAACTAAATTTTGAATCTTTCTAAAAAAATCATAATTATTGAAAGTTATTAGAACTTTACTTCACTTTAATTTTAAGTAATTTCATGGAGCAGATCCCGAGAAAAACATCAACAACTGAAAAAAGTCGTTTTTCTACCGGACGTGGTAACAGTCCTTTTTTACATTTTCTTTTCCCGTTTTTTATATCGATTTTTTAGTTTTGAGATTACAGTTTTTTCTGATAAAGTTATTGGAAAAGTTGATAAAAGTGAATCGCTTAATATGTACATAAAAGAAAATAAAATTACCTATCTTTTTACCGCGGAAAATTGATATTACCGTTCGTCGTTTTTTTATTACACACCATAAAGTGCAATTTATTGAAATCGTTATAACTCGAAAACTTAATGTCAAAACTTAAAAAAAAAACATGATTATTGAAGGTTATTAGAACCACACACCACTTTAATTTTAAGTCATTTCATGAGGCAGATCCTGAGAAAAACTTAAATAACTGAAAAAAGTTGTTTTTCTGCGTGACGCGATAACTGGAGTATAAAGGCATTAGTCAAGTTCAAATTTTGGATGAAGTTAGCATTATATAGCACTTCGATCCCTATGTTTGGGTTGTTTACGAAACCAGTTAGTTTCAAGGAAATCAAGCTTCAAAATTTTGTTTCTCACCCTGTATACTTTGCATAATTGAAAACTGCATTGCTTATATCTCTAGCATCCTCACAGTGGCGAGTGGGTTAAGTAATTTTAACTCCAACGTGCGGGTACAAGGAAATGTAAAAGAAAATTAAAAAAATATTTCAGCTTAGTTAATATACAAAGCCGCATGCGCGGCTCTTCCGCTCATGGGCCTGTGAGCGCGTGTCTGCGCTCGGGGACACTTCGTACCGACAGTTCATAGAGAGCACACCTACGTATCCGCCTAGACTTTTTTTTGAATAAGGCTTCGGTACTTAATTAGAGTCACACAGTGTATAATTATTTCTCCACATCACCACCTAAATCCCTCAGGTTATGGGTCGGTGAGTCTACTGCACAAGAGCAAACCGATACGGCGACGCGATTTTGTTTTCGTGTCCCGACATACAGTGCCTAGTGCGTTTTTAAGTGCAAGACAAAGGTCAGCAGAAAGACTTAAGGATTTGTGTTTTTCGCAAGTCCGCACCCTTTGTCAAGTAGCCAGGTGTGACAACAAAAGGTGTCAACGAGATACCTGGGAGCTCCTCAGGCAGGATCCAGGAGACAAAGCGATCATGGAAAACGGTGATTTTGCCGGCTCGTCAGCGAGTAAGTAATTTGCACATAATACTACTTAATATACTACTTAATACTACTTAATATAAAAGCAAAATTAGTGCTATTGTTCCTATTGGGAATTGACACAGCGGCGGAGTCAATAGCTATAGCTAACCAAGATGGCGATGCCTGGCCAGGTATTAACACAGGGTTAAATGGGGCAGTTGTAGTTTATTTAAAAAAAAAATGATATCCATGCAAAGTATTTGTGAATGGGCGGGCAGTAATCCTTCCCAACGAAAGTTCGTTGAAGGTGAGAGGGTTTATCAGGCGGGACACATAATTAAATGCGGGAGAAATCCATCACAAAAAAATGATACCGTCAGTTGCATAGCCGTCTGCTTACAGACATCTAACTTAAAAGAAAATCTTCGTGAAATCAATGGTGAGGTGTCAACAAGTGGGAAAATTATACAATGTAGCTGTTCATGCAAAGCTGGTCTTGGTGAACAATGCAACATATTATTGCTGCTCTTCTATACATCTACCAGTAAGTTCGTAACTCAACTTTTAGGTTATGCTGTGTACCAAGGTTCTAAAATAGATTTTTCAATTAAAAACAATTTTTTTCAGAAAAGGTGATGAATTAGAAGATTTGTCATGTACAGATAAAAAGTGCCAATTGAAGCAGGTGCACAAGAAAGCATTAGAAAATTATAATACAGCTTCTTTGATGCAGCACTCTTGTTTTGCCAAACCTGTAGACAAAAAAAAAAAATAAATAAACAGTGCCTCGACAATGAAACAAATCAAGGATGTGAGGAAGAATTGGAGGAGAAAATTGATGAAATAAATGAAGAGGATCCAAATGAGAATTTATCAGACGTAACAGCAAAATCTCCTGCAAAAAAGAAAAAAAAGCCTCCATCAGAATTAAAAGTCTCGGAATCTCAACTTAATGAGATAAAATTATTAATTACTAACAAACTGCCAAACTGCATTATCCAAACACACGTAAGTTTAATATACTAATGTCAAAATATTTTGTTGTCTTTCTCTATTAATGAATAATTAATTCAAGATTGATTTTTACAATACAGTCTTGGAAGACATGATACAATTGTTGTAAAAGAGACCTGTAAAGTGACTCAAGTTGAGAAAGATGTAATCAAAGCCATTTTTGAAGCTCAAGATAGTGAACTAATGAAATCAATATAGCAGTTTCCAGTTGACGTTCTACAAAAGTGCAGCTCCGGAACTCTTGATCAGCTGTCTCGAAACCTCCAAGTCATATGTGAGAAGACGAAGGATTCTTATGCACATTGGATGCAAGAGAGACACTGCCGCATAACAGGTTCTATATATTATGGGCTATACACGTATACCAAAAAATGAGAAGTGGTTATGAATGGCAAAACAAGTGCAAAAGTACATTCTCTCCAAAAGATTTCAAGACTGAATCTACGGAACATGGTAAATTAATAGAAAACAAAGCTCGAAATGTCTTAAAAAAAAAACAAAAAAAACATTAAAGATAATAAATTTGAAGTAATTGAAGTTGAACTCGTCGTTTCAAAACTGAATCCATGGCTTGCATACTCGCCTGATGGAATAATTGTAAAGGATAACAAACCAGAGTAGCTTTATTAGAAATAAAATGCCCTCTGAAAGGAAAAACTGAAGCTATTAATGAGACTGTAACTAGTCAGATAAAAAAGTGTTTAATTGAAGATGGTGAAAATATTAGAATCAAAGAAAAGCATGCATATTATGGACAAGTTCAGTTGGGAATGGCTGTTCTCAATCTGAATGTCACCTACTTCGTGATCTATTCATCTTTCAACCAAAAATGTTCTTTACGGGTTCCAAGGAATTACAAATTCATTATGACCATGCTGACAGCTTTGAAAGAAGTGTATTTTTCTTTTAAATTTCACGATGTGTGCATAGATAAAGGAAATTGTGATACGACTGACAGAGCGGAAACTGTTGAAGTGTGATCATCACAAGCGACTACGTGTATTTATTAAAAGCTGTATTTGTTTTAAATATTTATGTAGATTAAAACATGTGTTGGTTTTATATTCAAAGTATTAAAGGATTGTGACAATTAGAAGTTACTAAGATAATATTTATTAAAAGCTGTATTCGTTTAAAATATTCAGTTAGATTAAAACCTGTGTTGGTTTTATATGTAAAATACCTGTTATGGAATAAGAAAAGTTGTTAAGAGGTAAAGGTATTGTTAAAAAAGTTTCAATACAAATAAAGTTTGTACAAAAGTTTGCATGTTGTGTATTTCATTTTATTACATGTCACAATACAACGTCATTACATAATTTATACAATTTCAAATATTATTATACAATTTCAAATATAATTATACAATTTCAAATTTATTCAATATTTACGAATAATTATGTGTTAAATAACTGTTTATTCAGAGTCCATAAATTTGTCATCGCTTAAAATTGGTGCACTCATATTAATTGTACCACAAATTACAATAAAAATATCTTCTGCAAGAGGCACAAGTGTTGAGGGCATCGTTGATCCAAGGATTTTAAAAGTCTTGATTCTCTGATTTGATCGTTCAATGCGTACACGAACTGTGGCTATTTTAGCAGTTAAATTTTAGCAGTAAACATTTGATTAATATTTCTCCAGTGCTTTATTTCTTTCTTCTATTATTGCCCGTTCCCTTTGAATCAGCACTTTGTGTTTCACTAGCACTTCGTACACTTTCTTTCTCTCGATTTTTATTTGCTTGCGGATCTTCCTTGTTTGGCACTCCATTTTACTACGGGATTTTTTTGGGTTGTAATCTGCTAGTGTTTTGATTGTCTTATGATGGTTTTGTTCTTTCTGCCTACTCTTTATATAGACTCCCCCTGTAGGGGTCATGTCCAAACGGCCTCGTGC
Source organism: Pteromalus puparum (assembly GCA_012977825.3). Lineage (NCBI taxonomy): Eukaryota > Metazoa > Arthropoda > Insecta > Hymenoptera > Pteromalidae > Pteromalus > Pteromalus puparum. Next base: position 23,479,722 of record CM053170.1, read on the forward strand.
TTTTTGGTCTGCTTTTCTTATAGGGTTTTCTTTTATTATAAGAAAATTTTGTTCCACAATTTTCCTTTGTATTTTTAGTGGGAGTCTCATTTCCCAGTTTGTGGTTATTGTGTTCCCAGTTACTCCTTTTATTTTTAGTCTTAGTATATACCATTTCTTTAATTCATATCCTTCCGATTCAAGTTGAAAAAATGTTGCTGCTGTAATTACTGATCTGTTCGCCCCTATATCAATCAGTGCTTGCAGTTCAAAGTCGTGTATTCTTATTTGTAAGGTAGGGCTTTCTCTGTCGACAATTTGTTTTCCTTTTTCTAAATCTTCTATATCCTGCATTGTTAGTTTTTTCTTTACTGATATCTGTGCTATTTTTTCTTCAGGTTTATTATATTGTTTATAGGGTTTCAGTTGTCTAGCATTGTACGTCCCTTTGATTTTTCCCTTTTTGTCCATTAGTTCGTAGGCATTTTCTTGTGGTATGCTAGTAATTTTGTACGGTCCCTCATATAATGTGTGTAATTTAGCATTGAATCTGTTCGCTTTATTAGACACTTTGTGTGTTCTTTTCAATACTTAATCCCCAATTTTGTATTTTTTAAATTTCTTTTTGCTGTTGAACTTAGAGTGTCTCACTTGTGCGTCTTTTTGTAAGTTCTTGTATATGGTGTCTTTCTTTATTACTATTTTGTTTTTTATTTTCGCTCCCAGTTTTTCTGGTACCTCTAGTTTTGTTGTATTTTCAATGTCTGATGGTGCTGCCCGGGTTCCTCTGTGTTGCGTAGAATTAATGCTGAGCTCTATTTTTTCCACTACTTTGCCCCATGTTGATTGTTTATTACCGCACTGTGCTCTAATTATTCGACCAATTTCTTTCATCATTCTTTCTACAGGATTCGATTGTGGTTGTATGGTGTGGTTGTGGTCATTATACAGCAATATTTTCTTTCGAGCTGTTTCCATGGGTTGCTGATGAATTGTCTCCCCTGGTCTGTTAGAAACTTTTTTGGTACTCCATATGGTTTTATGAATTTTTCTTCAATATTTTTACACACTGTGTTTGCTGTTATATTTTTTATCTTAATTAGTTTTATTAGTTTTGAAAATAAGTCTAGTGTTACAATGATGTATTTGAATCCCTGCTGTGTGGTCGGTAATGGTCCAAATATATCAACAGCAACTACGTGTCTAACATCTTGTGGTAATTCGAGGTATTGTCTACCTTCTGTTGTTTGTGTGTTATATTTCGTTTTTTGGCATAATTCGCATGACGTTGCTATTTCTTTTACTAGATTTGAGCAGTTCTTTATTATAAAGTTTTCTCTGATGAAGTTGTATAATTTGGCTGTTCCTAAATGCATGATTAGTTCATGTGTTGCTTTTATAATTTTTTCTGCCATCTTGTTTGGTATTGGTGTTAAGTATCTGTCATTTATCATTATTTTGATTAATCCATCTTGTTCTGTCCAAATTTCTGTTTTGTTTTTGTCTTCTAATAATTGTATTATCCATGGCTCCTTCTTTTGATATTTAATTATATCTAGCCTATATGTTTTCCATTTAGGTCTTTCTTCGTTTGTACTTCTTAGGTTAATTTCATTGCTCCTTCTACTTGGTTTTTCGTCTCCTAGTATCATCCTAGAAAGTGCGTCTGCTCTGATATTATCTTTTCCTTTTATGTGTTGCCATTCGATATCATATTGTTGAATATTCATGATCCATCTTGTTATTCTATTGTTCGTTAGTTTGCATGTTTGTATAAATGTAAGTGCTTTATGATCTGTTCGCACAATTATTGGTCTGTCGGCTAGCCACATGTACCACTTTTTTAATGCCCAGTTGACTGCCAATCCTTCAAGTTCTGTAACCGTATACTTTGTTTCAGCGGGTTTTAATGCTCTACTTATATATGCTATTGTCTGTTCTTTCCCATTTACTATTTGGAATAAGCAAACTCCTAATCCTATGCACGATGCGTCTGTTTCAATGCCAAGTCGTGCTTCTTCCTTCATTAGATATAGTTCTTTGGCATTTTTGAAACATTTTTTTCTTGCATTGCTTTGTCTTGTTCTGGTCACCATTTGAATCGCTGGTCTTTCTTTAGTAATAATTCTAGTGGCCTGGTGAGGTCTGCTAGTTTGGGCATGAATTTTCTTTCCCAGTTCGCTAGTCCTAGGAATCCTTGCAGTTGTTTTTTGCTTTTGGGTTTTTGGTAATTTATAATAGCCTTTTTTGTATCTTCTGTCATTTTTACTTTATGCTCGTTGATGATGTGCCCCAGAAATATTACTTCATTTACGCCAATTCTTGATTTGTTTTTATTTACTGTTAGGCCACCTTGTTTCAATTTCTGTAAGACTTCCTCAACTAATTTTATCATCTTTTCCCATGTATCTTCAAAGATTAGTATGTCATCCAAGTATAATAACTGTGTTTTCTAGCCTCCTTCTTAGTACTTGAGACATTGCTCTTATGAATGATGCTCCCGACGTTTTTAATCCGAATGGTAGTCTTAAGAATACGTACGTTTGCGATTCAAATATGAAACCGGTGTATTGTTGACTTTCCTCGTCTAGCTCGATTGTCCAACACGCCTTGTTTATATCCAGCTGCGTGAACCACTTTGCGTTTTTTATTCTTGTTAGTATTTCATCAATATTTATTGGTTTTGCATGGTCAGCTACCATGTTTTCGTTAGGCAATCTTCCGTCTAGGCACATAGTCTTAGCTCTCCATTCTTCTTTTTTGTTACTACCAGTGGGTTGATGTAGTCCGTTGGTGCTCTTTTTATAATTCCTCGTTCTTTCATTTTGTCTAATTGTTTTTGGACTAATGGCTTTTGTGTTTGGTTTATAGGAAATTCATATCCTTTGAATGGTTTCTTATTTCGCATTTTTATGTGGTGTGTGTATCCCTTTATTTTTCCTACTTTGTCACTAAATACTTCTTTGTATTTTTCAACTAACTTATCTATTTCTTGTTTCGTTTTATTATTATCACTATCTGGTTGAAGAGCAAATAATGACATTTCTGAGTTTAGTAGTTTGCTAGTAAAATTGTGTTTTCTGAAGAAAGCTGTTCTGTTTGTTGGTTCAATTATGATCTGGTTTTTCATGATAAAATCGAATCCTAGTATTATTGGATTTGACAATTTGTTTATTACAATGTGCGGATGTTGCAATGTATTCTTGTCTATTTCCAATTCCAATAGCACTTGTTTGTTTATTTTTGTTAATTGTTGTGCTAGGTGTAGGTAGTTCTCGTATATTTCCTTTCTTCTTTATTTCACTCAGTGTTTTTTCTGATATTGCTGATACTTGTGCCCCTGTATCGAGCAAAGCAATTAATGGAACGTTGTATATTAATATTCGAATGGCTGGGCACACTACCTGATCGTTTAGTTGGTTTTCTTGGCCTTGTTCCACATCACTTGCTTCTTCTGATAGTGTTTTAATAGTCATTTCCTTGTCTTGTTGTTCATCGTCTTCTTCGTCGGATAGATACGTGTCTTCCCAGGCTTCGCTCTCATCCCCTGTCTCATCATCAGTTTCTTGGACCGTTCGTATTTTAGTGTTTCTGTTGTTTTCTCTTTTATTTTTCCAGTCCGTTTTTCTGATGTTTGCGTTTTCCTTAGCTGTTTCTTCTTTGTTCTCGTTGTGTTCAATTTTTTTGTATGGGAATTTTCTGTTTAGTTCGTCAATACCAAAGCTTGGTTTGTCCATTCTTGTTATTATTGATGCTGCTTCAGCAATCGTCTGTGGTTCCCTCAGTTCGAATTTGTCTTGTATTCTCTCATTGTAATGTAGCTTCAATCTCTCAATTATCCATGCGTCATCCCTGGGTTGATCCAGGTTTCTGGCAAGTGTAGCCCATTTCCTGAAGTATCCTTCAAAACTTGTTTCTTTTTTCCAGTCATAGCGACCATCCAGAATGTAATCAACGATCTTTCTTTGAATTTTGGCATTCCAGAATTTGTTAAGGAATTCTTGGCGGATTTCCTGATAGCTATTGGCCTCGATGGTGTCAATCCACGATAGTGCTTCACCTTTCATGATTTGTGAAAATTCTGATATTTTCTCTCGTTCATTCAATCCTTCCGCATCTGCGCTTTCTTCAAATGTTCGTATTAGTTTAGGTGGATTATTTTTAACTACGTTGCCATCAAACTTAAGTGAGTTTATTCTTGACGTCTCTCCGATTAGTCTTAACGTTCTTCGGTTTTCATTTTGCCCTTGGCGGTCTCCTCGCCGCAATTCGTTTCGTATTTGCTCGTCTTCTAGGTCGTTCAGTTCACCATTGTTAGGCCTTGTACCTCTTCCGTACTGGACAATATCATCGAGCGATCGAGGATCGTTAAGAGACGGGCAGCGGCCCTATCGTAAAATTTGTGCGTAGGCGATAAAATCCGAGACAGGATTCACGGAAAATTCGAATAGCCTAACGACCTTGTTTGTCGAAAACTTGGCGACGAGACGATAATCCGGCTCGGCAAGTTTTTTAGTTTTGCGTCGCAGATGCGAGACAACGTACTGCTATACAAAGCAAATATATGTCAAAGTAGAAGCATTCTAAAAAATATAATAAAAATTTAGATTCACATAAAGTATGGACAGTTGAAAAGCAGTAAGCTACAACTGTGCATAGTTTATTTATAATATTTTTATAAGAAAGAAACTCGCATCCATGGCGTGGAAAAAGTACTCGCACAGATTTTACTATAATTTAAGATTGAAATAGTTAAACGTTAGGAAATAGTTAATTATAATAATTCATTAAATATAATAATAATATTAGATTAAATTAATTATGAACATTATTATAGAGAAAGTTTTAAATATATAATTATATTAAATAAATTGCTAATTCAAGTTTAGAATACAATTTTCATAATGTGATAACTAAAATATAAGAAACTATTGTAAATTTAGTAAATAATTAGGAATTGAACAAAAGAAAATCGGAAAATAGTACAGGGAGGGCCATCTAACGGAAATCGGCAAGATTAAGAAGGTAGCGTGGGTGGAGACAAAAGCAGTGAGGGAGAAGACCGAAAGAGGCGGAGACGAAGCGGAACGAAACGACGCAATAGGTCGATGACCGATAAAGAGGGCGCTGATGCGGACCCAAAGGGAAGGACCTGCGGGAAAAATCTGTATAGAGGGGATGATGCGATGCGTTGCGAGGGTGACAGGCGAGAAAAGTGTCACTCTGGAGGATCAGTCTAGTCGAGGAGTTCAGCCGAGGTGGCTGCTCCAAAGTAAAATTTTAAGTTTTGTTTTGTTCACATTTCTGTAGAGTAGAATATACTTGCGTTTTAAATAAATTTGTGTTTTTATAAGATTTTAAAATATTTGAGTTCAGAGTTGTTTATTTTAAATATTTCAAAAATTTGATTACTATCTCAAAGGAAGGAGTTTACGGACAAATAAACTCTGAGTTTGCAGAAAGCGTTGAAAAAAGTAAGAAAAAAAGAAAACAAATAAATAATTGAAATATATTTTCAAGGGTTGGGAACTTGTGTATGAGTGGGCTTTGAACGTTGCCGCTCATACCACAAGTTTTTTTTGGGTAAACTTGTGTAGTTGACTGGAGGGTTGACTGGACTTCGCATGACGGAGGCCTTTTGACCTATACTTCAGCGAAACTCGTTCGTTAGCGAGGGTCGGGTTATAAATTTTATAAGAACAACGCGTTTTATTAAAATTCAAAATCAGGGAGCGACTCCATCAAAATCCAAAACAAATCAGATGTTTCAGAGTGCATAGAGTCTTTTGTTAAAAGCCTTAGCAACCTTGTCAGATCTGACGAGAAATTCTGTTTTCTCAGGTGCGGCTAAATGAGGAGTCTTGGGACTGAGAGCTCTGCAAGTGAGGGGGGTGTTGGAGTATGACTACGACACTTGCTACACTCGGACAGTTGCGTAGAGCGCCGTGCGCATGCGCGGCTCTTCCGCACATGGGCCTGTGAGCGCGTGTCCGCGCTCGGGGACACTTCGTACCGGCAGCTCATGGAGAGCACACCTACGTATCCGTCTAGACCTTTTTCTTGAATAAAGATTCGGTACTTAACTATAGTCACACAGTGTATAATTATTTTTCACCACACCACCTGAATCCCTCAGTTACATTTCCTTAAAGAAAAAAAAAAAAAAACGCGCCGAGATATCTACCGCTTAGTGGTGAGGAAACGATATAATTTCAATGTAATTAATATAAAAGATCACGTTAAATAAAATTATGCACTACATGTAAAGTTATGCATTGATTAAATCAGCAGATCTTTTAACATATTTATTTCATTGCAACTAGCGCACATCAGGAGCGCTTCACACACCCTTTATTTTTTTATAATTGTGTTCTATATCATCATTAGATTTTAAATGGATTTCAATATTATAATAAATTATTTAACAAATGTATTATCAATTTCTAAAAAAAATCATTACCAATAATCAATTATAATTTATACGGGTAATTCCAGACAAGTGTTACGAAACGCTGCGCGGGNNNNGGGGGGGGGGGGGGGGGGGGGGTCAGCAAATGTTACCGCCGATTTTTCTAATAAAAGTACATAAGAAAAAAAGCTTGTTTCTAAATTTTCAATTTTCAGCCCTCAAGGTGCCACCTGTGCCCCTGTAGAACTTTTCGAATTTTCAGAAATCGCTAAAAAGTGGCTTATCTAAAAAAATTCCCACAGTTTGCATTATGAAACAAGAAAAAAATCCTCGGGAAATCTGTGAGTAATTATGTTAAATTTGAGTAGAAAATACTTTCATGACATATATATTTAAATAGCGTAAATGACTCAAACAGCAGTAAACACCAAAATCAATGGTTTTTTGGTGATTTTCAATCGGGTGCCATTTCATCAGTTTTTAGGCAATTTAGGCCCACTACTTCTCAAAATCTTCGTTTTAGACAGATCTTCAGTTTTACACGCCAATCCATTAATTAGAACTGGAGTTATAGGTCTTGGAAAGTAACCTATTTTTCAAAAATCGCGAAATTGGCACCTCTATGGCACATTTCTGCATCTACCAATTTTAACTTAACCAGGCGTGAAAGTTAGTTCGAACATAGTAGAAAACCATCCTAAGGTTTCGTTCTGCCCCTTGGCTTTGTTTCAGAGCTGTAAAATGTTTTTCTAAGGTCAGATTTAGCTAAAATCTAGCATAATTACACACAATATGATTTCCTTCCCGACGCACGGGCGTATACCTGCGCTAGCCGCTGCACCAACGACCTATGCACGGTCAATTTATCTTGCACATTGCCAAACACGAGACAGAAGTCTCGATTGTATAGTGAGGAGTCATCTAAGTTGCATTGCACGCGACTAACGTTTAGACAAGGCAAAACCAGCGCACCCGTATGAAAAAACTTTCCCATTCGGTTTTTTTGCATTTTCCCCTTCGGAATATGCCCCTGAACAAGGATCAAGAGTTTGCCAGCCGAAAAAGTTGTGCAAATTTGTTTAAACAAACTTTTGTTAATGATAATTGCAAAACATTGTTTTTCGACCCGGAAACAATTTTCTAAGGTTTTTTGGGTCATTCTAAGCAACTTTTGCCTCTTATCATTTCTTCGTAAAATTGACCGTTTCCGAATTATAAACAATTTAATTTGTAAAAACAGCGAAAACGGCCATTTTCAAGCCTGAATAACAGTATTAAAAAATAATATTTTTGGGTTTGCCAGGGTTCCTTGACGATCTTTCAACATCCCTTAATAAAATCCCGAAGAGTGTATAAAGATTACTCCATTCTGAAGCTTTGTTTTTAATTGTTAAATAGGTGCGCGCCAGCCGGCAGCGCGCGCTCGCTGTTGTTGACCGGACTATATCTATATATATTTCCTCGTGCTCGCTACTCGCAAGTATGCAGGTTCAAGCTTGCATAAAGTACACGATGGAACTTGACTGTTTTTTTAGTTCGAGATGTAGTTTTGTTCTTGTTTCTGTCGCGGACGGATTAACTATGTCTTTCTCAATATTACCTAGTAAAAGTAAACGTATTGAAAGTGAATTAATATGTATTATTTTTGAGGAATATAATAATACAGTTACAACACCGAAAGTTGAATCATATCAAATAATCCAGAAAGCTGCATCGCGTCGAAAAGATGACACAGCTAAGCGAGTCGTTGTATTTTTATAATCCCAATACTCACAAGCAAAAATTTTCTTAGCATCATAACTGTTATGCTTCTTATACAAGTGAAGAAAAAATTAGACGACGAGAAATCGAATTATTAAAAATCGAAGAAAGAAGTTGCGATTTTACCGTAAGAAGTGTAGAAAATTCGAATCAGGGTGTAAGTATAAGAAAAAAAAATAGTATCAGATCCTGAAAATGTATGTATTATATGCGGTTATATTCGGAAGTATAAAGATCGTACAACTTATATATCTGATCACAGTTCTGCAGAGAACCTTATATCAGCCGCTCGTTTAAAACAAGATAAAGTTTATACGAAAATATACACGTACGATTCAGCTGATTCTATAATAGCTACAAACTTCACTATCATGCTTTATGTTTAAGGAATTATCTTTACATTCTAAATTTAGAAAAAATAAAGGGAGACCTTCGACAATGACATCTGATGAAGTAATTAATGAAGCTTGCGAAAAAGTATTAGGAGCAATACTTTTTAGTAATTGCGCAATATGAATTAAATTTTTTGATCACACGTGTTAACTTTTACTTAGAAAATGATAATTATTTGATTGATGCCAAAGCAATGAAACAATTTCTAATTAATAGATACACACTCTCACTAATTTCAAAGTCATGATGTCAAAAGATACATTTGATTAATGGAATGGTAGTAGTTTATTTATTGCAATTGTCAAAACACAAAACTTTTAGCGAATTCGCTAAAACATTTTTTAATTATGCTATTTCATTCTGAAAACAATCACACTTTGTACGAGTAGATATTATTTTTGATAGATATGATGACCTTAGCAGACCGGCGATGGCTCCGTGGTAAACCACCTGCCTCCCGGTCAAGGGGTCGTGGGTTCAAGCCCCCATCAGGGCGATCTGTTTTTTCAGATCCGATGGAAATCTTACTCACGACACCGGGTTTGAGAAAGGCGTAGGTGTGATGAGCCTACCCTGGAAACTTTCGAACGCTAAAATTCATCTAGAAACACAACACGATACGTTGTGAGGCCATGAACTTTCGAGTTCGAAAAAGCCACCCATTTTTTTTTTTTTTTTTTGATGACCTTAGCATACAACATTTGGAAGCTTCTTTAAGAACAAAAATATCAGTGCACCTGAAAAACATATTCAAAGTACTGAAACAAAAATTCCGAACATCATTATGTTGATACTTTGATGACTAATGCTAAAAATAAGCTCAAATTAGTTAAATTCTTATGTACAAATATATTCAATTACGTTACATTAACAAATAATCAATAAATAGTTATATCGGGAGGATTTGACGATTTAGAAAAATGTTCTAAAATACAAGGCAATACGATGTATGAAATTCCTGAACTACGAAATAATCACTTAGAAGCTGATACGAGAATTTTTTGTCATGCCCGGTATATGCTTCCATTGAACTCAGAAATAATTATTCATTCCGTATATACCGACGTGTTCATTTTAGGCATATATTTTTGGCCTTATTTCAAATCTTTGAACTGTCAAGGTTTATTTTTAAAAGTAAATAGTCAGAAACCAAAATTATTAGCTTGACATGTAGCAGCTGAAACTTTAAGTGATCCATTATGTCAAATTTTACCAGCCTTGCATGCGTTTACTGGTTGTGACACAAGATTTAAGTTAAACAAATTCGTACCTGATAATCTTATTTCTCAGTGCAAATGTTTGAAGACGTGCAAAACCAAAGCATGCCATTGTAAAACAAATAATATTACTAATTTAAGAATTATCCTGAATCTACTTAAATATTTTGCTAATTTAAGAATTATCGACTTTTGTTACGTTTGCCATTTATATTTATAATAGTTTATAACCAATTACATTATTTTATGAAATATACACTAATCGTAAGTGAACCGTATATAACATTAAAGCTTCAAGAGCACATAAGATACTCTGTAGTACGGTATAGGCAGTAGCGAGCGCGAGGGAATATATATAGATTAGTCTGGTCAACAGCGGCGAGCGCGCACTGCTGGCTGGAGTGCGCCTATTTAACAATTAAAAAACAAAGCTTTAGAATAGAGTAATCTTTATACACCCTTCGGGATTTTGTTAAGGGGTGTTAAAAGACCATCGAGGAACCCTGGCAAACCCAAAATTTTTATCTTTTAATACTGCTTTTCAGACTTAAAAATGGCCGTTTTCGCTGTTTTTACAAATTAAATTGTTTATAACTCGGAAACGGTCAATTTTACGAAAAAATGACAAGAGGTAAAAGGTGCTTAGAATGACCCAAAAAACCTTAGAAAATTGTTTTGGGTGGTAAAAACAATTTTTTGCAATTATCATTAACAAAAGTTTGTTTAAACAAATTTGCACAACTTTTTCGGCCGGCAAACTCTTTATCCTTGTTCAGGGGCATATTCCGAAGGGGAAAATGCAAAAAAACCGAATAGGACAGTTTTTTCATACGGGTGCGCCGGTTTCGCCTTGTCAAGTTCGTGCGGCTGCAACAAATAAGACGACACCGTTATATTTTATTACAAATGAACGTCGCGTGGCGGTATATCTAGAGGCAGGCGCAGCGCGTCGCTATGAATCAAGAAGCCCTCTAAATTTTCTCTCTATCGCAACTCGCTTTTATAGATGAATTTTACACTGTTTATACAGGCTGTGCAAGATCGCATCCGTCGAGTCTTTTAACCACGAAACTTTTTCTTTTCGTCTCGTCAGATAATATTATGATTCTGATAAGTATTCTATACTTATGATAGCTGAAAATTATCGAATTTTTATCATTCAAATTTTGTTTTATTTATTAAAAGATGGGAAGGGTTGGCGGTTGCTATCGGTCTCTCAGAGGCAGGTAAAAGTGTTTCGAAAGAAAAAACAAGTTAATTCATTTTTTCTTTTAACGTTTCGGTGAACAATGTCGCCCTCATCAGGAGAACTGAGAAGAAATTCGGTTTATTGTTAGCAAAATTTCAAAGTACAAAAATTATTCAGACTGTGTGACATATGGGGTGCTTACAGGAATTATCGGACTCGACAGGCTCGTTGATGGAAAGTTCGAGGCTGCGTTTTCCCCGCCGGGCGCCAGCGGCGGCGGGGAGAGAGCGTGTGGTCGTTGTGTCTCTCTCAGCTACTCGAGGCGAATTCGCAAGAGTTGGATATCCGCGCTGCTTTTATACTCTGCGCGGGACGGCGAGAGTTGCGATAGGTTTGTTGACATTATTCGCTAGTGATGTGAGCGTCGCTGCTCATATGTGCCTACAGCTGACAGTAAGGAAGGATCGAGAAGCTCGCTTCTCTGTGATTTTCGGAGATCATCGGGGAAAACGCAGCCTCGAACTTTCCATCAACGAGCCTGTCAAGTCCGATAATTCCTGTAAGCACCCCATATGTCACACATTCTGAATAATTTTTGTACTTTGAAATTTTGCTAACAATAAACCGAATTTCTTCTCAGTTCTCCTGATGAGGGGACATTGTTCGCCGAAACGTTAAAAGAAAAAATGAATTAACTTGTTTTTTCTTTCGAAACACTTTTACCTGCCTCGGTGAGACCGATAGCAACCGTCAACCTTTCCTAAATTGCTACCGAGTGATAACTTCACACTGAGGACCACTTCCTCCGCAAATATAATTTATTAAAAGATACTGAACTGATATGACTGTATACCAGGTATTGTTTACAAAATAAAATAAGTTTAAAATTAACAGCAGATAGCTTTGTTTATGGTGAATCGCCAAATAAAATTTTGAAGCATTTGAATACATTGTTTTAGAGATATAAGAAATCAAGAAATTTTCAAAAAAAAAATTGAAACCTTGATATCTTAAGAACCTTAGGGCTTCAAAGCTGCGCAATGAACTTAGCCAAAACACATAAAATATCTACCTTTTTCCAAAATTTCGAGTCCAATAAGGCCTTTTTACGCCCGTAATCGAGGCACAGAAAAAACTCATTCGATTAATTACTGAAAAAATAAGTAGTCAAATCACTTTAAATTTTAATAGAATATAGTTTGACACGTGACCCACCAACATGATTTTTTTTCGTGAGGTTATGATGTTTAGTTTCAGAGATATGAAATTTTAAAAAAAATCACCTTTTTCATTTTGTCTGCCGAACAGAGCGGTCGATCCCAAGGACCAAACGAGAAAAGTAGGTAGTTTTATTATCTTTTAAATTCATTTTAGCTGAATTGTTTGTAACAATAAGATGATTGAAAAAAACACAAAATAGTGTTTTTCAAAATCAAAAAATAGCCACAAAAAAAGTAATTAAAAATAAAAATTAAAAGTTTTTCCCGAATCCAGAATCCAAAAATAGATATGCATGTCAAATTTGATTGATATTGACGGAGTAGTTCCAGAAATATCACGGTATACATGTCGGGCGACGAGACCCGACAGAAAGAGGGAAGAGGAAAAGAGGTGCGTTTCGTCCCGGGCTACCATCTGGACTCATCAGTAAGGCTGTGATGGTATCCCTGCCTTAGACGCATGGGGTGGTCGGTAAGTCCGGGCGCTGGAGAAGCACCGCAGTGGACTTATATAATGATCGGCGAGATGGCTTGCCACTTGCGGGAGAGGACCGAACCCTAGTGGCGTAGTGGGGAACTACGGGTCCCTACAGTACTCCCCCCTGAATGGAGCGAGAGTCCGTAGGGCGAACGATGAGGATGATAACTCGGGAGAAAGACGCGGAGAGAGAATTGCTCAACCGGGGGTCCATGTTGGACAACAGCACGGGAGCACTTGCCGCGCAGACGCTGTCTTGTCGACGGATGCGATGCAACGGTAGCGAGGAAGGAAGGATGAGGTCTGAACTGTGCAGATCCTGTATAGTTGACAGGGTGCGCCAGACGAGTGTTCACTGGGTCGTTCAGAGGCGTAGTAGTGGCATGAACGAGCGCCAGGAAGGCATGGCGTATGACTTGAGCATCTGCGCATGCGTGAAGGAAAGAACGACGGGGTCACCAATGTCGGGCGACGAGACCCGACAGAAAGAGGGGAGAGGAAAAGAGGTGCATTTCGTCCCGGGCTACCATCTGGACTCATCAGTAAGGCTGTGATGGTAACCCTGTCTTAGACGCATAGGGTGGTCGGTAAGTCCGGGCGCTGGAGAAGCACCGCAGTGGACTTATATAATGATCGGCGAGAGGTCTTGCCACTTGCGGGAGAGGACCGAACCCTAGCGGCGTAGTGGGGAACTACAGGTCCCTACATACACATCCATACGGACGGACAGTTTCTAAAAACACGTAATTCGAACTTCTCAAAACATGTTTCTATAAAGTTTGAGCGAAACTGAAAATTTTACTATTACAAAGCATCCTCTAGGAGAAAGCAAAAAAAATGACGAATACGTTTAGTTGAGCTTGACCGTAATAAAACCCTACCATAAAAGGGATTAGTGCGGGCCGTAGGTTCCGAGTCAGCGGCTCGAATAGTCCTAAAGGGCTAGTGCAGCACAGCCGCACGAAAAGCAAGAGTCTCGAGAGGCCGAGAAATCTCGGAAAAAACGAGAATTCTCGTTGTTTCCGGAATCTCGTAGTACACAAGACGAGACGAGAAGAGAAAATTTGGTGGTTAAAAGACTTGTCGTACGAGATCTTGCACAGTCCTAATAAACAGTGTAAAATCCATCTATAAAAGATACATTCTTGATACATACCCTGCTGGAAAAAGCCGATTGAAACCGATAGAAATGAATAAGACTCACTATTTAAGTCGATAAGATTTTTTTATCGGCTTGAATAGTGAATCTTAATGCCATTTTTTCATTAGGGCTCAATAAAATGCGATATAGGCCGATATAGGTCGATATAGGCCGATATAGGCCGATAAAAACTCCATGCAAAAAATTACAATTGATTTATGAAATATTCCATAAATATTTCTTTGGAAGCTTTAAATTACTTTTTGAATATTCCAAAGAATTATTTGTAAAATATTTCTCCAATATTTCGTAAAAAATTTCTCTAATTTTTCTCATTAATACTTTACTTAAATATTTCAATATTATTATTAAAAAACACAAATTAAAATTCGAAATTTTGAATTTTCTACTAAATTTCACAGACCAACCACGTTTATTATTGTTAGACCTCACCACATCTAGGCATAACTTTTTAAAGATAAGATTAAAATAATAGATATAAAATTATTAAATGGCTACTTACCCTTTTTTGTTTCTATCCATCAGATTTGGAAAAATTAGACGAATATAAGCACAAGTACACGTCATCAATAAGATGATTGTTAACAAGCTCTGAAAATTAAATAAGGCAAACTGCCAAAAAATAAATTATTACTTCAATTACTACAAAACATAATTCATATTTAATTATGCACGCGCGCGCACACACGCGCACACACACACACACACACACAAATTGTAACGAGCGGCGAGATATTCGTATTCTCGCGCGCTCGTTCGTTGTGAGAAGTTAGGTTTGATTTGGGTGGGGGCAAGAGGGAACTCGAGAGCGTAGATCAAGGAAACCGGCAGACTTTCGCTACCAGCGCGTGAGAAAGAAGCTCATCTCCATAGCCGCGAGAATCCCGCTAGTGGGACCGATACAACCCGTGTCCGTGAGGGATCTGCAAGGAGAGCGCCAACAGGGACCTGGAGGGACGCCTCTATCGTTTGAGGGAAAACGCTTTCTGACACCCGGGATCGTATCGCCACGGTGAGAGGTGCGAGTCTAAACCAACTCCTCGGACCAGCGAAAGTCTCGCGTATGTTTTCCGCGGAAAAGCCCGCGCGAATCGTCGCTGGCCGTTGCTCGTGGCCACCAAGCTTCGGTCCGGTTCGCGCTGGTTATCGCGTCTCTCTTGCACCCGTATTACTCGCCCGCGTCCTTTGTATTCGTGATTATAGTTTTGGTTATAATATAGTTCATCATTCTGTTGTTTACACCTCCGTATTTTTATTTACCCTGACTCCAGCTGCCCAGTTCGAGGCTCACAGGAAACCCTGTAGCCGGTGCAAGTCCGAACCCGAAAGCGAGGTTAGCTTCACTCACCTCGTGTTTGTCGACGAGATCTAATTGTCCGCGGAGAAAAAGCGCGGATTATACTCTCGGTGACGTGTCGGTTATTACGTCCGGCATATTAGAAAACACCGTTCCCGTGTAAAAAAATTAGTCTGGGCCAAGTCTGGATAAATCTTGCAATCGTCTTACTTGAATAGTCTGGCTGAAGTCTTGCTAGTGGGAAAATCCCAGACTTATTCCCCAGACTTTTGATTTTTACTATTTAAGTCTGGGAAAGTCCCAGCCTTAAAAATCCCAGACTATTGTTATTAATCTTGCGAGAAGACTGGAAAAAGCAAGCCAGACTTGGATATTCCACCAGGTCAGTTTTGTCCTCCGATTCTGAGCATTTAGGCAGCAGAGAACAGCTGTAGTAGAGAGCGGTGATGTCTTAGGCGTCGATCGGCGGCAATGCGTTTTCCGCTGTGGCTGCGCTACCTTGTTGATCTGCGAGCAGTTACCTGAAAATGAAAAAAAACAAAGAACAAAGTATCTGCACTTTTGATTTAAAACTGATTGTAGCATACGAGAATAGAAAGATACTTTCTACCAAAATAGAATGAAAATAGTAATAGTGAATGTGAAGTGAGGTTAATAGGTTACGTTAGGCATAAACATGACTGCTACATTGCAATTAACCCCGAAAAAATATCCGAATATACTTTTAAATATCTCAAAAAACTTATCTGATGTAATATCCTTATGCTCCGGAGTCCGTTCCAAGCTGGACACCAAACCCGACGCCGATTTGTAAAAGCATCCGCGGAGACGGCTTGCGAAAATTTTCAAAATCCGAATCACACTGAAATTGCATTGGTGTTTTCTTTCACTCACATGAACTGCTCAGTATACAACTTCAGTGTAATTCAGACTTTGAAAATTTTCGCAAGCCGTCTCCGCGGATGCTTTTAGAAATCATCGTCGGGCTTGGTGTACCGCTTGGAACGGACTCTGAAGCATATGGATAGCACGTCAGATAAGTTTTTAAAGATGTTTCAATTTATATTCAAATATTTTTTTGAGATTAATTGCAATGTAGCGGTCTCATTATATGGAAAGTAACCTATTAACCTCACTCATTCACTATTACTATTTTCATTCTATTTTGGTAGAAAGTATCTTTCTATTCTCGTATGCTACAATCAGTTTTAAATCAAAAGTGCAGATACTTTGTTCTTTGCTTTTTTTCATTTTCAGGTAACTGCTCGCTGATCAACAAGGTAGCGCAGCCACAGCGGAAAACGCACTGCCGCCGATCGACGCCTAAGACATCACCGCTCTCTACTACAGCTGTTCTCTGCTGCCTAAATGCTCAGAATCGGAGGACAAAACTGACCTGCTGGAATATCCAAGTCTGGTTTGCTTTTTCCAGTCTTGTCGCAAGATTAATAACAATAGTCTGGGATTATTAAGTCTGGGACTTTCCCAGACTTAAATAGTAAAAATCAGAAGGCTGGGAAATAAGTCTGGGATTTTCCCAGACTTAAATAGTCAAAATCAGAAGTCTGGGGAATAAGTCTGGGATTTTCCCACTAGCAAGACTTCAGCCAGACTATTCAAGTAAGACGATTGCAAGATTTTATCTAGACTTGGCCCAGACTAATTTTTTTACACGGGTTACAATATGTATGTATATATATATATATATATATATATTATACACAATATATATGTATATATATACACACTAGTGGGGCTTCGCCCCCCTGCTCGCTCCGCTCACCAACCCCCCATTTCAGTTTCTGCTTTATTTTTATTTTAAATTTATATTCTATATAAAATTTATAGATTATAAAAGAAGATCAAATATTTGTCCAAATTAAAAAAATAAAAAGAAAATTCTTTACTGGAGTAAAAGTACTGTATAACAGACGGTTTGTGTACTGGCACACGATTAAAAGTTACCAAATTATTCAAGTATAACATTGAAGCTGAAATTATAACTGGGGAAAAAATTGAAAATAAAAATTTCATGCCTAGAATTACTTTAAATACCGGAAATTTATCTTCATTGCCAATTATTTTATACAGAAAACAATTTCCTTTAGTCTTAGCGTTTGCTATGACTATTAATAAATCTCAAGGACAAAGTTTCGATAATGTAGGAATATACTTTAAAAAACCGTTATTTTCTCATGGACAATTGTATGTATCATTATCTAGATGCAAAGATCCTAATCGATTGTTTATTCAAAATGAAAGTGAAAACAATTCAGATATAGAAAATATAGTTTGGAATGAAATTTTTTATTAGAAGTCATACTTGAACCGCACGAATACACACATACATATATATAGGTGGTTCTCTGACAAATCGTGCGCGACAAAAAAAAATGTTGCCCAAACTTGGGGGATATGTTCTAGAGGTCACTACGATGTCAGCTGTAAATGTTCAGATCGATATGATCAATTCTCTTCGAGTTATAAGGGTTCAAAGTTGGTTATTTAGGCATTTTTTGCATTTTTTGCCTATTTTCAATGATTTATAGCTCTTAAACAACACATCTTTCACTAAAAACACACTGAATGTTTTTTTTTTTTTTTGTAAAATTTTCCCAACTTTTTCATAAAAGTTCCCTTATAGCCATATATATATGTTATAACTGACTGGTTTGCAATTTACACCTTAAAATGTGAAAACCCAAGTGTGATCCGCACTCCGACTACTTTTGTATGGTGACAAGATACCTTTTTATAGTGCAAAAGTACCTGTACAAGAGCCAGAATGGCAGAGGCCTTTGTTTTTTGTTTTCATGGGACACATAGTAGTGAAAAATCCTTAGAAATAATTTAAATGACTAATACTAGCTGTGGCAAAGGATGTATTCATCCGAATCATTCATAAAAATATTACATTGGTAGGTTACGTTGGTAAAAAAGAATCTTAAGTTTGGGCAAACTTTTTTTTTGTCGCGCACGATTTGTCAGAGAACCATCCATATATATTCCTATATTATATATATATTCCTATATTATATATATTCCTATATTATATAGTTGTTTATTTGATTTGTAAGTCTCAGCTCCTCCTCCTCCCTTCTCGCCCCTCCTCATACCCTTCCTTAAATAACTAATAATCGTTTCAAAAATAACGTTATCTTTAGGACCCAATGGGCCTCCTTCCTTCCTCTACCACCCTCCTCTCCCCTCCGCCCCCTTCACAGCCCCTCCTCCACCTATCTCTCCTCATATTTCTCTTTATAATCCTTTTATATTTTTTTCTTGAACAAATAAAGCCTCGGTACATTGTAATAGATGAAAATAAAAAATTGGTTCATTGTACTCAAATAAAAATAAAAAATATTACAGTGTTCTTGGACCGTTTTTTATGCTGTCTCTTAAGTTATGCGTGTATAATAATATTTTTTTTTGCGTTCTATGTAACATAAGAAAATTCAATTTTATTATATGATCATTTCAATTGGTTGATTTTATATTTTAATTAATCACTGATACCAAGTAGCATTTTAAAATGTAATTTTTTTTCTAATGTACTTACTAAAAGGCTGTAGTAAATTTCGCAGATTTCATATTTATCTCAACTCTTTTTGCATATTTTTATATTATATTATATATTTGTATATTTTTATATAATTATTTAGAATGCGATGTTATACAGTAGTTTGATTAATAAAAAAATCAGTGAAAATAATTTTGGAAAATCAATTAAATTATAAAGTAATTGTGTATCTGCGACAGTTTCTAAATATAAGTTAGTCAAAGAGAGGTTACTACTGATTTGAAAAAGTGGCATAGAGGACGAAAAGCCATAGAATTTCACTAATTTTACTGAATTGGTAGCAAAATGAGCTAGAACGTGTTTCGAGCGTGGACACAACTAATCTAACTCCTACAGCGGTTAAAATTGTTCTTCTTAAGTAAATTTCATGTATTAATTTCTTCTCTTTAACGCGCTCAAAGCACGTTCTAGTTCATTTTTCTGTAAATGCGTTAAGGTTGATGCACACTGAGAAAAATGATGTAATAAAAGTTACTATAAGTTCAGCAAAAATTACTATAATGCGTAGTAACGGCGGGATATACTTGAATTCTGAAGATTTTTCCTATGTTAGTAGTAATTTTTATCATGAACATAGTAATAATTCTTACAAATTTGTGATAAAAATTACAGTACATATTAAATTGTAGTACATATTACAAATTGTTGACTTTAATAGTATATAGAAATTCTTTTCCGCGTGTCAGATTTTAAGGTTATATGTCTTTCTAAACCTAATTTATGGTAATCAAAGTTGAAAATCAATTATTTTACGTTTATATAATATTAACGAATCATTTTTTCCTGTTTGCTACTATTATTTATTAATTCTCGTTTTATTATTATTAATGTTAACCCATAAGTGAGGGTGATTAATATATCAGATCTGAAATTTGGTACATAACAGTTCTGTTTAGGTAAATGGTCAGCGCACTGAATCACTCAACTGCCATCCCGGAGTTCCAAGATCGATTCCCGTCGCCACAAAAAAAAAATTTATTTCTTCAATAATTTCTTTTAATATACAAATACAAATAGACTAATAAAAATTGATAACCAACAAAAATAATAAGCGTCAAAGCAGTAAAAATTAAGTTTTTCAAAATATTTCACGAGTCTTAAAAATTTGAACATTAATCTAAAATTAAGGAGAAAACTCAGAGTTAGTTCCGACAAGGAAAGGGTTGAGTGAGTGAAGAGTTTTTTAATAAAACACACAATTTCGCGGTAAAAAAAACGCACTTGCTATGGCGTAAAAACCCTCACGGAACAGAGGGAAAATCCGTAGCAAGCGTATACTTTATTCAAATAAGGGAAAAGAAATTATACACTGTAAAGAAAGAGAAAGAGAAAGAGACTCTAGAAGAGAATAAACGGAACAAAGAAAGCGCACGCAAACGCGAGGTACCTTCATTGCATGCAGAGAGATCTCTCTTACCTAAAGGGCTGTCGTAGCCCGCGCAATCGACGCAATCTCGAACGTCATCGCCAGGAAGACGCTGAGTCGCCCGCTCGTCGCACGCTGCCGCAGCTTCTCGCCAAATCCTGGGAGGATGGCAAGCTGGGGCTGGGGAGAAAGACTTGGTCTGCAACCTGCACCAAGCTCGCCTCGACGTCTCGAGAAACCAGACGCTTGGCCCTCGGGCAACAAGAAGTGTTGCCGCTGCTCTCTCGCCCCGAAGATGTCACGTCCAACACGTGGACACCTTCGCCAACAGTCCTCAATACTAAGGCCTCGGGCACGCGCTCTATCACACGCACACAACCCGACGCACGCGGTCGCGAAAATTGCCGGTAAAACTACACTAATTTGCACGAACACGAGGTGAACAGTACTCGCTCTGAAAAGAACGAAAGTACGATTCAACCTGTACAAATGCGCAAGAGAAACTACAATAATGAAGCTGAAGAACTTGAAGATAATGCTGCACGAGCTAGTCGCTCAGCGGTTCTGTGAAGACTGAATACGTGTGGAAAAAAGCGCACTGACCCGCGCCCCGAACCGGCGGCAGATACATTGACACATGCGCGTACCGCGCAACGTCGCAAGAAAGAGCGCGTAGCGGCGCGAAATTCAAATCTTAAAATATACGGCTAAGTCAAATAACCCCTAAATAACGGCGTGAACAAAATTACTATGTTACATAGTAAAATTTAATATAATGCAAGTGTATTGCCGTTACTATGTATTATAAATAAAATAGTATGATTGTAAACTTGACTTTTTTAAATTGATTTTAGTTGTTTTTTAATCTGTAATTTTACTGCAAATCAAATTATAGACATGCATGATGATACGCAAAACATCAAATGCGCCTCTCCTTTTTACTTTGGTCAAGTTTTTTTTGTAGAGTAATAAAGACAAGACAAAACTCGGTATTAGACATGATCCTAGCGACTCTAACATATGCAGCATTTTTAAGAAAAAAAATAAGTTTGTACATAGAAACTACTGATTATCCTGTGAGACCTACCTTACCGTCGGTTCTGCCAGTTTACCATGAACAGAAATCTACAATGGAGATACGAAAGCGATCCATACCAATGAAATCGCAATGACCGCCAAATTCTACAATTCGAAAACAAGAACTGATAGATGCAGCCAAGCAGCAACGACTACATCCGCCGAAATCGGATAAACAACTACAACAGCCACTTAATTAGCCGAAAAGTTCAAGGTTAAGAAACGGTAAATCTTAAATTGAAAAATGGATACTTTTGATTATCTAGACATAATACAAAAGGACCCAATGCTAAAAGAAAAACCACTGCCAATTCTTTGGCACGTAGCTTCCTTCAACATAATGTATTGCTTAATATCAGAATTGTTTTTGCTTCATTTATAATTCTATCAAGTATTTTTTTTTTTTTTTTTTTGTTGGATAACATTATTTCGAATCAATTACATATATATAATTACATCTCTCTCTCTCTCTCTCTCTCTCTCTCTCTCTCTCTCTCTCTCTCTCTCTCTCTCTCTCTTTCTCTTCCCTCTTCTTCTCGATACGTCGNTCCCTATCCTTCTTTCGCATAGCTCGCATAGCTAATTGTGAAACAGATCTCCTAGAGACATCACCCCATTACATTTAAATGATATCGTTTCCTCACTACCAAGCGGTAAATATCTCAGCGCGTTTTTTTATTTTTTTTTTTGTAAGAAATGTAATAGTTTTTATATCATAAAAAATTTCCACAATTGTGATCATGTTTGTACTTGTGTTAATGATGACTGTGTTAATGATAATCGCGCATCAGCCTATTGACAATATATGGCGTAAAAGCGCTTCCGTACCTATACGCCACCTGTACGAAATAGGCTAAAGCGCATTTTAACATATAGGAAAGAGCTTGCTATTGTTCGTTTTTTGCTTCCTCCTAAAGGAAGCTTTGTAATAGTAAAATTTTCAGTTTCGCTAAAACTTTATAGAAACATGTTTTGAGATGTTTAAAGTTCGAATTACGTGTTTTAAAAAAATGTCCGTATGGATGCGTGTGTGTGTGCGTGTGTGTGTATGTATGTATACCGTAATATTTCTGAAACTACTTCGTCAATATCAACAAAATTTAACATGCATATCTATTTTTGGATTCTAAATTCGGGAAAAAGTTGTATTTTTATTTTCTCAACTATTTTTCTTTTTATGGCCATTTTTTGATTTTTAAAAAACACTATTTTGCGTTTTTTTTTCAATCTTCCCACTGTTACAAACAATTCAGCTAAAATGCATTTGAAAGATAAAATAATTACCTACTTTTTTCCGTTTGGTTCTCGGGATCGACCGCTCCGTTCAACAGATAACATGAAAAAGGTGCTTTTTTTTAAATTATCTCACGAAAAAAATCATGTTGATGGGTCACGTATCAATAGTATATTACGATACAAGTGGCATAATAAATAGTCCATTACGGCACGGCGTGTATTAGCACCCGAGCGTAGCCAGGCGAGCTAAACGCCGTGCCGTATCGGACTATTTATAGCACTGACTAGCATAAATCCGCTGTCACGCCTATCCGTGGCTTAAACAGTCCATTTTTGCACCGTGCAGTTAGCGCCCGAGCGTAGCGACTACATTACGATACTAGTGGCATAAGTCGCACTTTACGGCACGGCGTGTATAAGCGCCCGAGCGTAGCGACTGCGCTTAACGCCGTGCTATAAAGAACGACTCATGACACGTGTATCGTACAATATTTTATAGCACTGACTGCATAAATCCGCCATGTCACGCCTATCCGTGGCCTAAGCAGTCCGTTTTTGCACCGTGAGGTTAGCCGTTTTTACACCGTGATAAGCACGGATAGGCGTGACATAAGTACGGATTTATGCCACTCAGTGCTATAACTATATTTCATTAAAATTTCTAGTGATTTGACTACTTAATTTTCAGTAATAACCCTGGTAGAATCGGTAACCCACTTAATGGCCAGTTCTTGGCATAGAATCTAAGAACTAGACAGTTTTATTTGCCATTTCTTAGGCAGAATGTAACGCTTTTTCTCCCACTTAATGAGCAGTTCTTGGATTCAATTTGCGTACCTTGTTTTTATGTACAAACTGCCCATTATAGTTGGTCGAGTAACACAGCTGAGTTACACGTGGCTTATCGCGGTTCGAGGTTAGAATTGGAAAGTTGTGGCCAGCAGGCTTCGATTCGAGTTTTTTGGTTATAGGAAAGTATAGAATAATTATTTGCATCTGAAAAAATTCTGTCTGACCGGGGATTTGAACCCACGCCCTGCACGAGGACAAATAAGTAAGGTCGTGCGCCTTAACCGACTGAGCCACGCAGACGTTCCTTCTACACAAGCCGTACGAGCTTTGCCATATGTAAATTATTAAATTATTCAGTTCATCCCAAATATTAATATTTTGGATATGTTGCATCCAAAAAACTAATTGATCTATTGATACTTTCATGAAATATAATTCTCATCTATAAAAATACACAAAATATCGCTACTTTTGAGGAATTAAAAATGTCTAGTTTTTTCACATTTTAATTAGCCAGTTTTCTGCCTTTACCACCATTTTTAAATAGGCGCTTTTCTACCAGGGAAATCGAAAATGAAAAAAATGAGCTTTTTTTGTGCTCGATTACGAGCGTAAAAAAGTCTCATTGCACTGAGATTTTGGAAAAAGGTAGATATTTTATGTGTTTTGGCTAAGTTCATTGTGCTGCTTTCAAACCCTATGGTTCTCTAAGGGGGAACTCAACTGATTTTTTGGTCAAAAACTCGAAAAAATTTTATTAAATATTTTAAGTTTGCTTATAGTTTATGGAACATTTTTGAAACCAAAGCCCGATGTAAAAACTTAAAGTACTACAATGTTATGGGCAGGTTGGAGTAAAATATTTTACATTAGATAGCATACACAAAATAAAACTTTAAACGCGTTTTTCTCCGTAACTTGTTCGTTTGACTTTAAAAAGTCCTTGCGCAAGGCTATTTCTATTAATCCTTTTGAAAATTTTTACGGGGTATCTTTAGAAACATTGGAACAAACTTAATTACTTTAAGTTAAGGTATCTTGTTTTAGAAAAATTTGTTTTATTATAAATATTAGTAAATTATAGGGTTTTTTCATAGATTTAGTTGTTTATTAAATTCTTGATTTATTACAGATGAAACTATGAGAGTTCCCGTAATAAAAATATAACTTTTGTTTGTGATCGAGACGACAAGTCTCGCAGATGATGTAACAAAACGCAGCGCCGAGTAAGTCAGCTGAACGCCAGCGAGCGCGCGCGCGCAGCGAACAAAGGCGAGTCCGCACGAAGCGAAGTGAGCGCGCGCGCGCACAACCGAAAGGCCAGTCGCACGAGCGCGAGACTCTACTAGCAACTCAGCGGCAGACCCCAGGCGGCGCGAGCGGGCGCGCGCGTGAACCACGCCTATATAAAGCGGTCCGCGCGGCATAGGGGCATTCTACTCGAGTTGAACTCTCGCCGGTAATACGTGCGCACACGTTACCGAGAGGAACAGCTAGAGAGGATCGACGCCTGCAACGTCGGCTCGTGAGCAACACGTGACGACGCTGTCGACGAACCGAAACTCCGACTATGCCGTCGTGCGCACACGAGACAACTAGGAGTAACCGAACACGCCGAGGCTCCCCTGACTTGAGCACACGTAGTGGATACCGACGTCGCCACCTGCCTCCGAACATCCGCCCCAAGGGACTGTGTATCTTCCCAGCCACCTGCGCACACGGGCTAAGAGAATAACTAAAGCCGCCGACGATTCCCCAGGTCGTGGAGCACACGTCTGGTGAGGCACCGGACGTCAATCTCCCGTCCGTTCAATACGCGACACTCTTAGAGATTCACGGCTGGTCACTGTGAGCACACAGGATCAGTAGAAGAAGCGAGACGCGGCAGCGCCTCGATGGCCGTGTAGCCGTGCGCACACGCCTTCATGGATCGAGAAGACTAAAACCTCGGAAAATCCGTTGTTTAAACCCGAAACCCGTTTCAAAACACCGTCCTCCGATACGTATCGTAAAACCGAGTAGCGCACCGAAACTAGTAACTCGGCAACGACGCGTTAATGTACCGTAAACCGCTATAGATTAATTAAATTGTTTGTGAAGGCGAAATATTCTAATCACGCGCGATGTCGATTTCTGTCCAGATGGAGACTGCATAATTGAATTTATCAACATTGTTAACTCAACATTAGAATTTACTTTATTGTTATTTATTGCTAAACCAAGCTCTCTTCAATTAACCTTTCCCTAACCAATCCTGGCGTCCCGGCCGAACTAAACCAGCGGGGAAAGTCGAACCGTTACAATGGCGCCTCGGACAGGACAACGTTTTAGAATATTTCGCTTAAAAGAGACACTCAGAGAAGTAGAAAACGCGAAAATTTTTTTTTTTTTTTTTCTTTCTTCTTTTATAATATTTTTCGAGCACGATGAAGGTAAGACTGGTTACCGCCTGAACAAGGCTCAACTGATCAGCCGAATTACAAGGAAAGGATCTTGAGACCCGAAAGGAAACGGTAGTGGAGCTCCGCAGCGCTAGTCGATAGTTCTAGAAATTCCACAAGAATTCGCTACGAAACAGGAGGACCACCAGATTATCGACGAAGAGGTGGATTGAAACGGATCTTGAGACAGAACGCTCAGAGCTTATCCAGCCGGACACTCGAGGAAACTCGCGCGAGTAGGCACGTCCCCCAACCGAATGAACGCGGAGCATCACGCTAAGCGAAACAAGGTCCCTCTAGATCAACATACGCGCAATGGAATTTGCACTATCGGGGGAAGAGTATATACATTCCTCGAAAGAGCCAAGAACTTCAGGAGGTCCTACGTTTTTCAGCACAAGCACTGCTGCAGGGGGCACCGGAAACTTCTGCGGGGGGTAAGCGCTCCAGTGGCGGGCGAAACTACGGCGAGATGGAACTGTGGACCTGGGAAGAGCTGGTGGAGAGGCTTAGAAATTTTTACTGCTGTCCAGTGGAGAAACGTCGAAAACTTAAGCCAGACAAAATCGCCGAAAGAGTACAGAAACGCGAAGCGAACTATAACGCGCATATTGTAACGCGTTCGACGTACGTTGTTGAGAAGAAAGAGGAGAAGCAGCAGCGGAAGAACTACCCGACACCTTATTACTAACAATATGAAACCGGAGCTACAACTAAGGGTACTAGGGAAGGAAAGTCAAAGCTGTACACGGAATTAATTCAACAGAGTGGGAGTACGAAGAGAATCGCGAATTAGATACGCGAACAAGAGGCAAAACGGCTATCAACAGCACGATTTAACCAGTAAGAATCGCGGAACCAGTGACTACTACAACCGAGCGGAATGCTGTTGGCGCGCAAATCAACGCGGCCACCCCGCACGCCTGCAAAAACCAGCCTCGAAATTTTGGCTCGGTATGCGGAAAGAATGCGTTTTAAACCGTCGACCTGCCACGAAGATTCCCGACCGCTCGGAAACGCACAAAGGAGCGGCTCTACGGTGGGGAAAAGTCGTCCCGCGACTGCCGGCTACCGTCATAGAGGTACAAATAGACCAGAATAGTGCTAGCCTTGGTCGACCAGGGGTGCCTGAGTTCTTTTGTGAACTACCGGAGACACCAAATGATTGGTCGCAGCAATATTTGGCGGCACGGTAACCAGAAAACTATCGCCACACTAGCGGACGGCTCAACCACCGAATTAACGGACTACGTGGAGGGGGAAGTGACAATCCTCGGCTCCACTTTCAGGAATAAGTTCATCATCATGAAGGGTCTACGCCACGAAATGCTACTGGGAATGGACGCGTTAAGGAAACTGAACATCCGGCTGTTTATAGCAGGAAGGGAACTCCAGCCCAGCCAAACGCAGACATCAATATTGTCAATAAGTGGCGCCGGTATACAAGAAATCACCGAAAGGCAGCAAACACGGGTAGATGACCTCATCCGGTACGAGAAGGATTTATTCAAGGACATACAGGGCCCCACACCACTGATCAAGTACCAGATAAAACTGATGGATTCAAATCCGATTAAGCAGCGCTACTGGCCACGAAACCCCGCCATGCAACAGATCATCGATGACGCGGTGGAGGAGATGTTACAGGAAGATGTGATTGAACCATCAGATAGCGCCTGGAGCTCCAATATAGTTCTGGCGAAGAAGAAAGATGGAAAACGACGCTTCTGCATAAATTTTCAGGGCATCAATAAGATCAGTGTTAAAGACGCACACCCGCTACCACAAGTCCACGCAACGTTGAACAAACTTCGAGGAGCGAAGTACCTGACCACCATCGACTTGAAGAATGGGTACTGGCAAATACCTCTAGCGGAGGAGAGTAAGCAGTACACCGCCTTTACGGTTCCTGGACGGGGCTTGATGCAGTTCAAAGTGCTACCGTTCGGGCTACATTCGGCACCAGCAGCCTTCATGCGCTTGATGAACGCAGTTATAACCCCGGATCTGGAACCGAATGTATTCTGCTACCTCGACGACATAGTGATAGTTACAGAGGATTTCGAGCACCATCTGCAACTGATCAGCGAAACATTGCGCCGTCTACGAGAAGCCAAACTGAAGCCAAACTGGGAGAAAAGCCATTTCTGCCGGAAACAACTAAAGTACCTGGGACACGTAGTAAACGAAGAAGGGCTACACACGGATCCGGAAAAAGTGAAAGCAATCACAGACCTGCAAGCACCAACGAACCTCAAGGAACTACGTCGATTCTCCGGGTTAATCTCCTGGTACAGGAGGTTCATACCACAAGTGGCGAAGAAAACGGCCCCTCTCAACAAGCTCCTGAAGAAAAAAGTAAAATGGGAATGGAGCTCCGAACAACAGGAGGCATTCGAGACACTCAAGAAAGACCTGGTACGCGCACCAGTCTTGGCATGTCCGGACTTCGCTAAGACGTTTATACTACAGACAGACGCCAGCAACGAAGGACTAGGGGCCGTACTGACGCAGGAAGAAGAGGGCAAGGAACGAGTGATTGCCTACGCCAGTCGATCGTTGAACCAGGCCGAGCGAAACTACTCAGCGACCGAAAAAGAGTGTCTCGCTATAAAATGGGGAATCTGGAAATTTCGCGAATACCTCGAAGGCTATCATTTCATCGTTCTAACAGACCACCAATCCCTCAAATGGTTGGAGAAAATCGATAACCCGTCCGGCAGACTAGCACGATGGGCCATGGAGCTGGCACAATGGGACTACGAAGTCAGGTACCGCAGAGGGAAAGACAACACCGTCGCAGATGCCCTCTCCAGACAACCCGTAACCGTGTGCAAGATCGACATCAAAACGAAGTGCACATGGTACACCAAGAAACTGAACGCCGTACAACAAGATCCGAAGAGTTACCCGGAATATTGCGTCAAAAATGGAGTCCTACACCGTCACATCCTTCACACGCTGGACTTCAACGACACCGATGCAACCGAGGATTGGAAAATCTGTATACCCACCGAAAAACGAACCGTCATTCTAAGAGAATGTCACGATAATATGACCGCAGGACACTTGGGAGTGGCCAAAACGCTTCAGCGTTTGGCACGAAGCTATTATTGGCCAGGTATGTTGCAAGAGGGCGCTCGATATGTGCGTAGCTGCCAAAACTGCCAATCATACAAGGCACAGCAACAGACGAAAGCGGGGACTATGCACGCAACCAACGTCGAACAACCATGGGAAATGGTCTCGATCGATCTCGTCGGACCACAGCCGCGGTCCAGCAAAGGGAACATATGGCTACTGGTAATGCAGGATAGATTCACCAAATGGGTGGAGTTAGCAGCGCTCAAGAAAGCCGATAGCAGAGCCATAATCCGACATGTAAAAGAGAAAATCTTCCTCCGCCATGGCTGCCCCAACGCACTAGTAAGCGATAATGGTCGACAATTTGTCAGCAAGGAATTCGCAGAGTTCCTAAAAGAAAACGGAGTGCATCACCGAAAAACCCCACCATACAGTCCTCAATGCAACCCAGTGGAACGGACCAACAGGGTAGTAAAAACGATGATCGCCCAGTACGTTGGAAAACACCACAAAAAATGGGACGAGAATCTTTGCGAACTGGAATTCGCTTACAATACCGCCTGTAGCACGGCAACCGGCTACACTCCGGCATATCTAAACACTGGTAGGGAGTTTAGAACGCCAGGAAGCCTTCTACAGAAAGTAGGCTCCCAACACACCACCTCTCTGTCAAGCAGAATCCAGCATATAAAAGATGCAATCGAATTAGCAAAGACGCAAATGGCTCGGCAGTTCGAGAAGCAACAGAGGCATTACAACCTTCGGCGAAGGGAATGGAAGCCGGATGTTGGTGACATGGTAGTCAGGAAATTAGTGACGTTGTCCAGTAAAGCCGACGCACGCAATGCCAAGTTAGCCCCGAAATACTCAAAACCGCTATCTGTCAAGAAACAGGTGTCACCGGTAATCTTCGACCTTCAGGACGACAAAGGGCGCAACATAAAGCATATACACGTCAAGGACCTTAAACCATTCACCGACAAAGGAATAAGAACTAGCATCGAAGAAGACGAAGAAGGTAGCGACATAGCTTAGCGTTTATGAAATCCGTAATAGTCATAGTTAGAAGTTCGTAATAGGTATTATTTAACTTTAAGAGATTTGTAGTATTTAAGAGTAGTCTGTAGTATAAGAGAAAATATGTATGCAGGCTGCGACCGAGCAGACGTTTATTGTAGGGTAAACCGAAGGAAGTTACTAGACCCTAGGCACTAGGTAAATTCAGCTACGAAACGCACAGACCTTAGCTCTCTACGCAAAACCGTTGTAGAAAACCCGTTACACGGGCCGCGCAAAATCAAAACAAACCGGCGTACAGGCGAATTGGTTTTCACCTTGTCAGAACGGCTCTAGAGGACTTCTCGCGAAGGGAATAGTATAAACAGGCGAAGATTCGAGAAATTGGTGCGAATACATGCGATGATAACGCGCGGGGATATAAATAGGGCTGTAAAAGGACGCATCGTCAGTACAATGGATAACTTCGACATCGAAACACTGGACGATATCTTAGCGGCACTGGAGGCCGATCTTCCGCCTGACACCTTGGAGTATAATCCTGGCGAACCGGCGCCAGGATCCAAGTACGTCCCGACTCCGATACCGAGTTTAGCGGCTACGCAAGTGCCAGCAGAGGAGAATTCGCGGCCAACAACATCTAAGCCGCGGATCATTAGCAGCGTCACTTTGCCTCCTCTGCTGCACTTCAAACCACCCGCGAAACGCAGGACCCAGACGGCACCTGGAGGGCTCAGGGCGAAAAAACGCCAGACGCCGAAGCAGACCAGCGTCGAAATGGTGGACTTAACATCGTCTCCACCACCGCCAGCGACACAGGCCCCGCCTCAGCCACAACGTCCACCAGCCGAAAGCATCGTCACGCCTCCGCCACCACCACCAGCACGGGATTCGACAATCGGCCTACCCCGTCGAAAGGTTCGACTACCAGACGGCCAGGAGGTCACCGTACCGATCGGCGTAAAGAAATACGTCGTGAGGTACGGAGACATCAAACGACTGCTCCGGTTGGTTCCATCGACAGGCGAGATTCGTCATGTAGGAGAAGCCAGGAGTACGGTTGTAAGTTGCGTTTTTCTTTTGTTAACGTTTTTTTTGTTTTGTTGTTTGTTTGTAGTAGCATAAAATTTAGCCAGCGCGAAATTTCACGCTCCGAAGAGAGGGGGAGATGTGACGAGACGTAAGTCTCGCACATGATGTAAACAAACGCAGCGCCGAGTAAGTCAGCTGACGCCAGCGAGCGCGCGCGCGCAGCGAACAAAGGCGAGTCCGCACGAAGCGAAGTGAGCGCGCGCGCGCACCAACCGAAAGGCCAGTCCGCACGAGCGCGAGACTCTACTAGCAACTCAGCGGAGACGCGCCAGGCGGCGCGAGCGGCGCGCCGCGAACACGCCTATATAAAGCGGCCCGCGCGGCATAGCGGGCAGTTCTACTCGAGTTGAACTCCTGTCGGTATCGTGCGCACACGTTACCGAGAGGAACAGCTAGAGAGGATCGACGCCTGCAACGTCGGCTCGTGAGCACACGTGACGACGCTGTCGACGAACCCGAAACTCCGAGTTGCCGTCGTGCGCACACGAGACAACTAGGAGTAACCGAACAGCGCCGAGGCTCCCCTACGTGAGCACACGTAGTGGATACTCGACGTCGCCACCTGCCTCCGAACATCCGCCCCAAGGGACTGGTTATCTTCCCAGCCACCGTGCGCACACGGGGCTGAGAGAATAACTAAAGCCCGCCGACGATTCCCCAGGTCGTGAGCACACGTCCTGGTGAAGCACCGGTCAACTCCTGTCCGTTCAATACCGCCGACCTCTTGAGATTCACCTGGTCACTGTGAGCACACAGGATCAGTAGAAGAACGAGACGAGCGACCTCGATCCGTGTAGCCGTGCGCACACGACTTCATGGACTCGAGGAAGACCTAAACCTCCGAAAATCCGTTGTTTAACCCGAACCCGTTTCACCGTCCTCCGATACCGTATCCGTAAAACCGGTAGTCGCACCGAAACTACGTAACTCCGGCAACGACGCGTTAATGTACCGTAAACCGCTATAGATTAAGTTAAATTGTTTGTGAAGGCGAAATATTCTAAATCACCGCGATATCGATTTCTGTTACAGATGGAGACTCATAATTGATTTATCAACTTGTTAACTCAAACATTAGAATATATCTTTATTGTTATTATTTGCATAAACAAGTCTCTTCAATTAACCTTTCCCCTAACCAAATCCTGGCGTCCGGCCGACTACTCAACACACGGGGAAAGTCGAACCGTTACTTGTTAAGTACGGGTCAAAATGTATGTCCAAATTTTTTGGATTAATTTAGTCGAAGCCCTGTGCGCAGGCAACTTTTTCAAAAACTTTTAATTTTAATGATTATTTTTGGTTTTTATATCATAACTTGAGTATATGTGTATAAAAATGGCCCAAAATTGCTATGTAACCTTCTTTTATCACCACAATCAAACCCCTAAAGTCTGACAATGGATGGGGCAAAAGGTAAGAAAAATTAAAAATCAGTGGAGTTCCACCTTAAGATATCAAGGTTTGAATTTTTTTTTGAAAATTTTTTGATTCCTCATATCTCTAAAACAATGTAGTCAAATGCTTCAAAATTTTATTTGGTGATTAACCATAGACAAAGCTATCTGCTGTTAAAATTTTAAACGATCTCGTTAAGCAGTTCTCAAGTAAAGAGCTGAAATGTAAAAACCGATTTTTCTCAAAAGTCAGGATGATCTGCTCCTTCAAGAACTAGCAGAAAAATGCCGATAAGATAAAAATCCATCGTAATCCAATTTCTGCAAGATGTTGCTCCTGCGACAGCTTGAGTAAGACGACGCGAAATACTTCGATTCACTTTTTCTTTAAATTATTACTAAATTCAACGCGCGCTTCGCGCGCCTAATTTTTTAAGGTTAGAAGATTAAAATCATAACTATATTCAGAACGAATATTTGATTCTTAACCAATCAAATCGCTTCATTAACGGCTTCAAATCATCCGGTTATCACTTTTTTAAGAGAGGATTATTTTCATTGCCACACATTTCTCCATAGCAACTCATGCGCTACTCGTCAATATTCTTTTTATATTATTGTCATTAAAACTCATCACGACATATATATTTTGCAATAAGAAGATTGCTTCTACAGCAAAATAATTAAACTTGGAAATATTTAAAAAAGCATTCACATATTGTATTTTAAAACAATATTTTATTTATCGGAACAATAAATTTCCTTGGAGGAAGCTACGTGCCAAAGGGCGCGGGCCCATGTTAGAACGAATATCCGGAATGGCGCCTTCTCCGCTCCGATTTTTGTATACCCCGTTTCTCATGGAGTATAATATTTCGGAACGGACGGTCATTCTAACCTCAAACATCACCATTAAACGTTAGACTATTACAAAATGTGCATTAATTATACTAGTGAACACCAGTAACTGTGATTATATTAAACATTTCTTAAGAAATAATTAGTTTTACGTTCGTACATTGCAAAAATTTACTTTGCATAGCAGACTGTTCCGAAAAATTATACTCCATGGGAAACGGGGTATATAAAAATCATTCTGGTTCCTGACTAGTTCTTAGTTTCCTAATCTAAGAACTGGCTTGTTTTCTTTGGCATTTCTATGGGCAAAATGAAACGCTTTCTAACATAGTTACTGGGTAGTTACTAGAAGGATTATTCCTACCTGATTCCAGAGCATTTACTGCTGAAGATACTTGGTCAGATAACAAATTGTGAGTAGATATAGTCTAGTAAAACTGGACAAGAAATTACTGGCTTTAGGACATTAAAAATAGTGAGATTTTAACTAGCTATACAAAATTAAGGTTAATATAAAATAAACGCGCGACGCATTTATTTATAGGTAGTCACAATCAATAAATATATCTTATATACAGGTGTCATTTCGTTATGTTCGGGTTATTCAGGGTTGATTAGGAAAATTTGAATTTCGCGCCGTAGAGCGTCGAGCGCTGCGGCGAGAGCGGGCGAGCGCATGCGCGCGCCGCCAGGGGCGTCTCAGTTTTTCGCGCGGGACGGGGGCTCGCGTGCACGTGCCGGTCAGTTCTGACAGCTCCTCTCGAGTTATCAGTCGACACCACGTGTTCTTTAACCCGACTTCCGATCATCCTTTTGTCTTTTGCGTACGAATAGAGTCGTTAGGAACGTCCTTTTCAGGGCGATCGACTCTCTCTCTCTTTCTGTGTCTCTGCGTGCGAATAGAGTCGTTGCGAACATCCTTTTCAGGGCGATCGACTCTCCTATTGTGTATCCGCGTGCGTCGCGTAGTGTGTGTGTGCATTTTGCGACCGGCGTGCTGTGTGAGTGCTTTTCTTCGTGTGTTGGGAGTTCAGCCACGTGCGAGTTTCCTCGACGTGCTGATCTTCACCCGGCGATCACCTACGCGGCAGGGCTGAAAAGGTCTGCCCGGGGTCCAGGATAGGTTCCCTCGAGACGTCGAGGCGTCCTGCGACCAAGGAAGGTGAATCCCACCCACGTGCGGCCAGGGCTTTCGTCGCGCCGTCCACGTCTAGTTCTGCGATTAAGGTAGGAGAGCTCTCCAGCGTGCGTAAAGGTACCTCGCGGCGATTGCGTTAGCTGTAATTGCGTTCATTGTATCTCTCTCTCTAATTTTTGTGCTATCCTAGAGTCACTTTCCTTTGTATAATTTCTCTCTTTGTTTGAATAAAATCACGCGCTTGTCCTGGCTTTCCTCTCTACTCCGCGAGAGGTTTTACTCCGAGGCAAGTTGTCTTGTTTTCCCGCGCAATAAATTGTGTTTTGTGTTCTGATTTATTAACCCAACCTTCCCTCACTCAATCCACCATTTAGTTTAACATATATATATATATATATATATATATATATATAACTCATTAGCTTTTGTTCAAAAGATTTACTATAAAAGGTTACAATATAGTAAAGTGAGCCAGGCCAAAACGAAATTCGTTCGGAAACATTTTTTTTTGCAATTTATAATACTTTTTGTTCAAAAATTAAATTTTTTATGTTTAGTGTAAAATTAATTGTTTAAGAAATATTACGTTATTTATCTCNCGTAGGCTGGCAACGTAAATACGCCGATTCTCGGTACTGAGTGGCGTTTATCACACTCGGACCGCGCATTCGGCTGTTATTTTGAGTCTCTCTTCCTCCGTGCAGTGGTTTTTTCTCTCTTTAGCGGAATTATTTTCAGATCTTCCGGACGATTGCAGTTTTTCGAATTTGAGTTTTTTTTTTCTTTCTTTTCTTCCATTTTTTTTCTCTCTCGTTGCGTTTAAAGGGTTCATCGGGAAGGTCAGTTTACCATGGCTCCCACAGCTCTGAAAAAGCTGACCGCTGCACAGACTAGGCGTTTGGCAGAAATCAGAGGGATGCATAGTCGTTTGGTTGCTAAACCACGTGCATCGCTCAATAAAAATATCCTTCAGGCACGAATCGATGCCCTGAAGCAGATCTGGGAGGAGGCTCGTGGGGCTCATGCTGATATCGCCGCTAGGGATGATGCTGAGAGGGACGTTTATATCACCGAGGATGAGTTTGGCACTCTCGAACAGGCGTATGAGGAGGTTCTCGACGAGTTTCTGACCTTGCTAGCGCAGTTTGAGATCGCTGATCAATCCACACTCCCTGGCGGAATTCTAAATTCTACTTTGTCGGAAACAGGGCTCACAAAACTTCCCAAAGTCAATCTTCCTTCGTTCTCAGGGAATTATGAAGATTGGGCAAGTTTTAGGGATAATTTCAGGATCATGGTTCATGACTTGCCTCGGATTGCTGATGCGACTAGACTTCAGTATTTGAAAATGTGTTTGACCGGCAGTGCGGCCGATTTAGTTAAAGATGTGCCAACCACTAACGCTAACTATGCAAGCACATGGAAGGCGTTGGAGGATCGTTACCACAATCCGAGGCTCATCATAGCCAAGTATTTGACGGCTTTCATGGAGCTTCCTCACCTAAAGAAGGAATCAGCTGATGACATACGCTCCTTCATTGACGAAGCTAGTCGTATCGTTCGTGCTTTGCGGGGACTGCAGATACCAGTGGATCATTGGGATGTTTGGTTCGTTTTTCATTTGTCGGAGCGCTTAGATCCACAGACTCGCAGCCGGTGGGAGTCCTTGCTCAGCGAAAAGGAGCGGACACCAGTGCAGAACGAAGCTGAGCGGACGTACACTCCGGCAACATTCGATGAGTTTGTCGAGTTCCTCGATACAAGAGCTCAAACTCTGGGTATGCTTGCTCCTGAGCGACGTGGTGAGAAGCGGTCGGCTCCTTCATCTAACTCGGTAGAGCCTCGTAAGATTTTCCATGCTAGCTCTTCGCAGTGTCCTCTCTGTGCTGAATCCCATGCTCTTATGCGATGCTCTCAGTACAAGGGCAAAAAACCCCAGGATCGCCAGAAGGAGGTTCAGCGGTTGCGGCTCTGTTTCAACTGTCTCGGGTTTCATAAGGTGCAGTCTTGTCCCTCTTCTGGTCGTTGTTCGGTGTGTAAGCAGAAGCATCATTCTTCTCTTCACGACTCCAGCAGGAGCAGCCAAGGTTCAACGCCGGCCGCACCCAAGAATAACCAAGGGAATCCGGGCAGCGGCTCAGCGGTGGTGTTGCATGCAGCGAGGTCCGTAGTGTCTTCAAGAAGGATTCTGCTTGCTACGGCGCGTGTATTGGTGGTAGGTCCAAAGGGCAAGGGCACTTATGTGCGGGCGCTATTAGATCAAGGCTCAGAAGCGTCATTTGTGTCAGAAGCCATTGTGCAGTTGCTTGGACTGCCTAAGCGACGTACACATGTGCCATTGTCTGGTCTTGGAGCTAGTGCAGCTGGCACTGCTCGTTCGTTTGCTCCACTTACTCTTCGATCAGCGGTAGATTCGGAATTCCAGGTTGAAACTGAGATGTTGGTTCTCCCCAAACTCACGTCGCTTCTTCCTTCGTATGAGATTAGCGAGGAATTGGCCCGAGAGCAGTTTCCAGATGTCGCTCTAGCTGATCCAGAGTTTGCGGTGCCGAAAAAGATTGATATGATCTTAGGGGCTGATCTTTATGGTCAGTTGCTTCGCTCCGGGGTGAAACGATCCACAACATCGTCGCTCGTTGCTCAAAACACCGTACTCGGTTGGATCGTCTCCGGGCCGATGGATGCAGGGATGACACGGCGGGCGGCGGATGCAGGGATCCACCTTCCGGTCCAAGCGTTTCACTGCGCCCTCGAGGATGACTTGGATAAAATGCTGCAGCGATTCTGGGAACTTGAGGAGATCTTGGCTCAATCCCTTAAGTTGAAGCCGGAGGATGAGATCTGCGAGAGAATCTTTCGGGAGACTCACCAAAGGGACGCACAGGGTCGGTATATGGTGAAGCTGCCACTGAAGTCTGATCTTCCTCCAGTAGGTGCGGAGTCTCGGGGTATAGCTCTTAGCTCTCTCGCTAATCTACATCGTCGCTTTTCACGTGATCCGAAGCTTGCTGAGAATATCGGGAATTCATGGAGTTGTACGAGAAGCTAGGGCACATGAAGCGCGTCCCACAGTCGTAGATTCACACACCGACAGCTTGGTACGTGCCTCATCATCCAGTGGTGCAAGTGCTTGCCTCATTATGGAAGCTAAGGGTTGTGTTTGATGCTTCTCGCCGTACGAGGGACGGGCACTCGCTCAATGCCTTCTTGTTTACAGGTCCTGCGTTGCAGAAAGATCTCTCCTTGATTCTCTTAAATTGGCGTAGGTATCGCTTTGTATTCACTGCTGACATAGTCAAGATGTTTCGACAAATTCAGGTGTATCCAGAGCATCAGGACTATCAGAGGATCGTCTGGTCACCCGACGCAGCATCGGACCCGGTCGATTTTCGTTTGACTACTGTCACTTATGGGACGGCTTGCGCTCCTTACTTGGCTATTCGCACTCTATCGCAGCTGGTTGAGGACGAAGGCCATCGCTTTCCACTCGGGGCTCGTTGTCTGGAGTCTGAGACGTACGTTGATGACACTTTCGCGGGGGCGGATGATCTGTCGATTGCCATTCGAAAAAGAGTCGAGCTTACCGAGTCGTTAGCTTCAGCAGGAATCGAGTTGGACAAATGGGCTGCAAATCATCAGGAGCTGCTTCCAGATTCAGCGCGTCAGGTCTTGGAGAAGCAGATCGGCGAGGAGGAGTCAGTCAAGGCCTTAGGCGTTCACTGGATTCCATCTCAGGATTATTTTAGGTTCAATGCGGCCAGTTTGGAGAGCTTGTCTGCAGCCTATACGAAGAGATCTGTCCTCTCGAATATCGCTCGCTTATTTGATCCCTTGGGTTGGCTTGCTCCAGTCACCGTCATGGCAAAGATCCTGATGCAGGATATGTGGATTCTAAAGTGCGATTGGGACACACCCCTACCAGCCGAGATTCGTGAGCGCTGGTATGAGTATTCCAAGAGTTTATCCGCATTGCCTTCCTTGTCGATTGAGCGTTGGTTAGGTGGTACGACTGATTGCTCGTACCAAATACATGGATTTTCAGACGCTTCTTCTCGGGCGTATGCTGCGGCTGTGTATCTGCGTATCGACGAGGGCAACGGACAGGTTCGAGTGTCTTTGTTAGCGGCCAAGTCGAAGGTAGCTCCCGTAAAAACGGTGAGCATTCCCAATTTAGAGTTGTGTGGCGCAGCTCTTCTTGTCAAGCTTGTTCAGCATGTGACCAAGTTGGATTTTCTGCAGGGGTTGCCAATATTCGCTTGGTCAGACAGTCAAATCGTGCTTATGTGGCTTCGCAAGCATCCATGCCATTGGAAGACCTTTGTGGCTAATCGAGTTTCATTGATTCAGACTGAGTTGCCGTCGGCAACGTGGGCTCACGTTCCGACAAAGGAGAATCCGGCTGACTTGGCGACGCGAGGAGTTCAGCCGGGAGAGTTGGCCAACAGCACTCTTTGGTGGCAGGGCCCGGCGTGGCTATCCATGCCTCCAACAGAGTGGCCTAAGCCTGCTTCGGGTTAATCACGGTTCGGGCTAATCACGCTCGCCCAGGATCCGAGGAATCTGAGATCCTGACTAGATTCTCGTCCTTGACAAAGCTTGTTCGTGTTGTAGCACTTTGCAGACGTGCTATTGTTCGAATTCTAAACCGGAGAAAGCCAGCAGAGAGCTCTTCGTCTTCATTTTTTACCACTGCTGAGCTGTCCTCTGCTCGGGTGGCAGTCATTCGCCTAGCACAGGCAGATGCGTTTGCTGAGGAGATCAAGCTGTTGAGATCGGAAAAGAGACTGCCGAAGGGCAATCGGCTCAGTACTTTGAACCCGTTTTTGGGCAATGAGGATGGCCTCTTGCGTGTAGGAGGTCGATTGGCTCAATCCGGTCTCTCTTTCGATCGAAAACACCCCCCAATTCTGCCTCAGAACTCTGCTCTTAGTTTATTGTTTGTACGACACGCTCATCGCCAGTGTCTTCACGGCGGTCCCACTTTGACATCGAGCATTCTAATGCCTCAGGTGTGGATTTTAGGTAGGAATCGGCTGGTCAAATCGACGATTCGCGCCTGCGTGCCCTGTCAACGGGTTAAGCCTCACTCTGCTCAACAACTTATGGGTGATCTTCCTGCCGATAGGGTGATTAGTAGTAGGGCCTTCTCTCACTCCGGACTTGATTATGCTGGTCCCTTCCAGATCCGGATGGCGAAGGGTCGTGGAAATCGTGCTTTCAAGGGTTACATCGCTCTGTTTGTTTGCTTTGCTACCCGTGCTATTCACCTAGAGCTCGTTAGTGACTTGACTTCCGCATCGTTCATCTGCGCGTTCCGTCGCTTTGTAGGGAGGCGAGGCATTTGTGCAAATTTGTACAGTGACAACGGTACGAATTTTCAAGGAGCGGATAAGGAACTTAGAGGTATGTTCCAGCGTGCCTCCGACTTTTACAAGGACGTCGGCGCTGTTCTTGCCAACGATGGAACCAACTGGACGTTTATTCCTCCTAGTGCACCCCATTACGGCGGGTTGTGGGAAGCAGGTGTTAAGTCGGTGAAGCATCACTTAAAGAGGGTTGTCGGCGAGCACACTCTCACCTTCGAGGAGTTTTCTACGGTTCTGGTGGAAATCGAAGCTTGTCTCAATTCTCGTCCTCTAGGTGCATTGAGTGCTGATGTCAACGATCTAAGGGCGCTTACTCCCTCTCATTTCCTCAATGAAGGAGTCTCGGTGTTACTTCCGGAAGCTGACTGTCCAAAGTTGCCAGAGAATCGGTTGACTCGGTTTCAGCTACTGCAGCGCATCAGAAACAACTTTTGGAAGCGTTGGTCGACGGAGTATCTCCTTCACTTGCAAGAGCGAGAAAAGTGGAGAGATCCAAGCGAAAATTTCGCAGTAGGTCAGCTGGTGCTGGTGAAGGATGATCGGTACCCTCCATCAAAATGGCCATTGGGCAGGGTCGTTGAGGTGCATCCTGGCCCAGATGGTCTGGTGCGAGTCGTCACCATCAAAACCGCCACATCTTCTCTCCGACGACACGTGGCTCGACTTTGTCCCCTGAGGTTAGACGAGAAGGTGAAGTGAGCGGTTCTTTCGATCCTCTAGGGCCTGATTCGTCTGTTCGACGAAGGCGGGCGGAATGTTCGGGTTATTCAGGGTTGATTAGGGAAATTTGAATTTCGCGCCGTAGCGCGTCGAGCGCTGCGGCGAGAGCGGGCGAGCGCATGCGCGCGCCGCCAGGGGCGTCTCAGTTTTTCGCGCCGGACGGGGGCTCGCGTGCACGTGCCGGTCAGTTCTGACAGCTCCTCTCGAGTTATCAGTCGACACCACGTGTTCTTTAACCCGACTTCCGATCATCCTTTTGTCTTTTGCGTACGAATAGAGTCGTTGCGAACGTCCTTTTCTTTAGTGTGTGTGTGCATTTTGCGACCGGCGTGCTGTGTGAGTGCTTTTCTTCGTGTGTTGGGAGTTCAGCCACGTGCGAGTTTCCTCAACGTGCTGATCTTCACCCGGCGATCACCTACGCGGCAGGGCTGAAAAGGTCTGCCCGGGGTCCAGGATAGGTTCCCTCGAGACGTCGAGGCGTCCTGCGACCAAGGAAGGTGAATCCCACCCACGTGCGGCCAGGGCTTTCGTCGCGCCGTCCACGTCTAGTTCTGCGATTAAGGTAGGAGAGCTCTCCAGCGTGCGTAAAGGTACCTCGCGGCGATTGCGTTAGCTGTAATTGCGTTCATTGTATCTCTCTCTCTCTCTCTAATTTTTGTGCTATCCTAGAGTCACTTTCCTTTGTATAATTTCTCTCTTTGTTTGAATAAAATCACGCGCTTGTCCCGGCTTTCCTCTCTACTCCGCGAGAGGTTTTACGCCGAGGCAAGTTGTCTTGTTTTCCCGCGCAATAAATTGTGTTTTGTGTTCTGATTTATTAACCCAACCTTCCCTCACTCAATCCACCATTTAGTTTAACATATATATATATAGAACTCATTAGCTTTTGTTCACGTTATTTATTTATATTATTATATCATATCGCATAAACATATCATATAAACAATAAATTCAGGTGGAACTTTTATAAGATATACACGTACAGTGCTTGAAGTTTACATATTAATTATACATTATAATATAAATGATCTTATTTATTTATTCATTTTTAAAGTTTAACCTCCAAAGATAATCCTCATCGAAGTCTTCTTCGAACTCTTCACTCATCTCAGTTGTAACCTGTTTTATATCTTGAACAGCTGTCTCATCATTGTCATTATCAGAGTTAAGTGGAAAAAAAATGAATTTGCGGACATTGATAACTGCTCAATATCTTCCTGTGATATAGCAGCCTGAGTAAGTTGCTCTATAGCAACTACTAGTACATTGCTAGCTGGTGATGTAGGTTGTTCAGAATCTTGAGTTTGGCTCAGGTTTTGACTTACTTTTCTGTTCCTTACTGATGACAGATGGTGGTTGTTTTGGCAAGTACCACTGTACTGCATTCGAAAGGACACTGCTTAAGGCAGCTATTAATTTTTTATCCGTAGTCTCAAGATCGACCATTAATCTCTTCCTTCGTTCCTTGATGACAACTAAAATTATAACAATTGTATAAATTATTTTTAGAATCACAATAATAATACATTAAATATTTCATATGAAAGCAATTAAGTACCTGTTATACATTCAAAGAAAGGAGTATCTTTGATTGGATACTTGTTTTCCAATCTTCTTATGGCTTACGCATTGTATAGCCACATCCTTTGACAAAAACATTTTCAACATTGTAACTATTGATTTTGATAAAACTATTTGAGGGTCCAATCCAGATTGCAGTATGATTAACTAAAAAAAAAAAGATTTGTTAAAGATATGAAAATATAATACCCTACATTGGAGTACATAAGATATATTCAATACGTACGACTGATTCTCTAACATTTTTGTTCTCCGATATGTCCTTGTTAAAAGTTTGTAATTCTTCAATACTTTTAAATGGAATATTATAGCCGTACTTCTTGCAAAGTTGCTGTACTGTACCGATGAACTCCTTATCAGTTTTAGTTCTTACTTTTTTAAACTCTACAATGGCCAGCTTCATCTTAGCAATTTGTCAGTCTTCATAGATTTGATATCGGTTTTTATTTCTGCTACATCATTCTTTGCAGTTTCCACACAATCTGAAATAAAATCATTGAGAGATTTATATTTAATAGTATATTTAGATTAAAGAATAATGAGAAATAATTATAAATTATAACCTTACCTAATATAG
Organism: Pteromalus puparum; assembly: GCA_012977825.3. Taxonomy (NCBI): domain Eukaryota; kingdom Metazoa; phylum Arthropoda; class Insecta; order Hymenoptera; family Pteromalidae; genus Pteromalus; species Pteromalus puparum. The sequence goes on from CM053170.1 coordinate 23,522,149, forward strand.
CTTTTAATTTGGTGTTGATCTCAGGAAGATCAATAACTTTGTGGTTTCTAATCAGATTGGTACTGGTACTGGTATCTTGCAGTTTATCAACCACTTGGATACTTGATTTTGTAGCAGTTTGAACGGTTGCTCCCACACCTAAAGAATCATGAGCTGATGAAGTTGATGGATTAGCATTGAACACTCCAGATGTTCTCTTAGGAACTGTATTATAATCTATAATAAATATTTATCATTAATTTATAAGCTGAACTTTGAGAAAGATTGGCTTTGAAATTCATGATTCGTGCAATCAATAAATTCTTACTATGATTATTTGCCAATGAGTTTTGGAATGTTTTAGCTGCACTCTTGAATTCATTTTGTTTAATAAGTTCAGCAGCTCTCTTTTCAGCTTCTGTGTAACTTTCATCTGAATTTGCAGTCAAAGCTGTATCTTGATGCGCAAGAAGCCCATGCTTATCTAGAGCTTCCTTAAGAGTCGTTGTAACAATTATGAGATCATAAGATTTATTATGAAAATTTCAGAACATTCAACAAATTTCATTTGATTATTGCACATATAAATAAATACCTGCTTTTCCTCTTGGCTTTATGGTATATGATAGCCAAGTATCTGGAGCATCCGAGAAATTTTGGAGTGCATCATTTAATTCCTTTGATTTTTCTTCATTATACGGAGGAGGTGGGTACCTCGTTACCAGTTTCTTTTTCAGCTTGTCGTATCTCAGCCATTTAGTCGCAACAACATCTTTTTTAGGTATTTTTGGCCTTTGTCCAGCAGTCACGAATTCAACTAGGTGGTAAGGGTATTTCTTCTCTATAGGTTTATTTTCCATGTCTAAAATGCAATTAAAATAAGTAATTAGGTTCAATTTCAAAAGTAGTTACTGTAAAAAAAGATCAACATTAGAGTTAACCTTAAAATTTGAGGAAAAAATTTGAAGAACTATAAATGACTCATTAACCCATAATTAAATAATTTACATTGCACAATCACTGTTTTTTTTACAATGTTCCTAGCTTGATTAAAAAAAAAAAAAAAACACCAAGTAGTAATTATACTACTAATTATATATTAGCTTTCAGAAAACAGCTTTTCTCGCGATTGAGACGTGAACAAAGAATGAGAGAACGCCAAAATATGATTATTAGAATAACATGCTAACTCACTTTTTAGATATTTTTTAACCACTTCCTTCCAAGTTTCATTCAAATCTCGCGCGGGCCCGCCATTTTTTTACAGGACTATTTGAAAATATAACCTCTATAATCGCCATACTCTTTAAAGATATTTTTATACTATTATGTATTTGTACATATAAGTTATGAAAATAAGGTAGATTATGAGAAAATAAATTCATACCTGCAAATAATGTTTGTCCAGATGTATGAAATAGATAATTCAATGCAGTAATGGCATTGCAAATGAATTTTATTATTTTATACTTGATCTAAGTAAATCTTCTGATTAGTTTTGATGATCTTAGTTACTTTCACTATATTTCCATTTGTTAATATAGCTGAGTTGTTAGGGTGCTTCAAAGAAAAATACTGTTCTTTATACATCACTTGATGTACTATGCCTTTTCTATTTTCTTTCAAGATAGATATATCTTTAGGAACCTCTGCCAGCTGATTCAAAACCTGTCTATCTTCATGTACTTGTCGACAGTATTGTGCTAATAATGTTCTGTGCGGTGACAACAAAATATTTTTTATCTTGCCTAGTTCACTTTCGAATGGAAATGCTGAAATATCACTAAGGTTGCACTGCATAGTCTGAATGTCATCAGGTAAGTGACACAAATTGTGCACATTCAAAGTCACAAACTTATCACCATAATACAAACTTGATTGTTCAACAAATCTTTTTAGATAATCTCTTGTCAAAGTAGTGTATTGTGTAGCTTCTCTACTTGATAGCAATCGACAAGAGACGTGAAATAGTAGGAAATGCTCATATAGATCTTGGTTTAAATTTTTTTTCAAAATTAACGGACCACAGTACAATATAAAAAATCTATGTTCAGCTGCCTTGTAATTGTTGTACTCACTCGTTGGTCTTATTTTTCTATTAAATTCTTGTGGTATATCATGTGACGATTTAATAAAAAAAAAATGTATGACTATGTAGCGCGATATAGCGCGACGTTCGTGGTGTGTTCGCAAGGTCTGGCGAGCGACTCTAGCGCCCTCGCATGACACCGCGTAGCGCGTTTCGGCTTCGGATGAGAGATTGAATTTGACCGCCGAGCGGTGCGGACGTTTGATCCTCAGGCAGCTAGCTGCGAGTTTGTAACATTCAAGCAGCTTCTTACTATTAAACCATTTCATATTTCTATTAAAATACATTGTGTGCAGAGCTTAATTACTCCCTCTCCCTCGACGTTTGTTAGTTTTGAGTATTCTTAACAATTCAGAAGTGGGATTGGAAAAACAGTTTCGGACAGTAGTAATTGTTAGTGAGTCGTGAGGACAGATTAATGTCGACAGGGATCGACGAATTTGAAAAGTTTGTGATCGAAGAGGGCTTGTGTTCGGTGTTAGAAAGCAAGATGCCTACTGACGCAGAGTTGAAAGCGGCGATGGACGAGATCGAGAGACAGAAGGCGCGAAGACTAGAAGAACGTGCGCAGTTGGACAAAATTGTAGCCGAACTCAAGCTACAGATGCAGGCCCTGGAACGAGAGCGTCGAGGTGATACGCCGGGTTCGGGTGATTCTCAGAATGAGCAATTGGCTCGGGCAATCGCGTCGCTTGGTGAGGTGATGACGGCGCAGTCGCGCGTTTTTGAGAATTTATCGGTGTCTCGAGCGCAGGATCAAGCTCAGATGTTATCAGCTTCGAGTGCTCAGCAAATTATAAGAGAATTCTATGGAAATGAAGGACCGGAAAAAGCTAAGGCTTGGATTAACGAGTTAGAAAATGCAAAAACATTATATAGTTGGAATGACGCAGTTTGTGTGAGCATCTCCAAATCAAAATTGAAGAAGGGTGCTTGGAAATGGTTGTTGACAAAGTCATCGACCGTGAAGACCTTTGATGAGTTCAAGGTGGCCTTTTCGGCAGCGTTTACATACAAGAGGTCACGGATTGAAAAATTGAGAGTGATGGCAGCCCGTTCTCAGAATAGAAACGAGCTCTTGCAAGATTACTTTTTGGATAAAATCTGGTTGTGCGAGGGACTGGACTTAGAAGTAAGCGACATTAGAGACGAAGTAGCAGCCGGTCTATGGTCTCGTGATTTGGCGCATTATGCGCTTGGACATGATTATACGTCAACTGACGAAATGCTGCAAGACTTGGTAAGGATTGAGAAGATTCAAAACAACCGTCGAGATCGTCCAACAGCGGAGCAGCGGAGTCAGCGTGTCAATTCGGGAGAAGCCAAACCGAGTGGAAGGGGAGATCGTGGAATGAGCGGCGACTCTTCGGCATCAGCGGCGTCAGAACAAGGAGCGGCGGCCAACAGCAGCGGCGACTCTTCGGCGAAGGACAAGCGTGCGTATAATTCGGGGGAATGTTATAACTGTAACGAGTCAGGGCATTTAGCGCGAAATTGTTCTAAGCCTAAACGAGTATTTACATGTTATTTATGTAAGCGTCCGGGTCACGTAGCTTCGCGATGTACATATAATTCGAATCAAAGTGAGAGCAAGTCGTCAAGCGTTCCGGTGAACAATGTTGATATAGTAGACTCGTCAGATTGTGATTCGACCGTGCAGAAGTTTTCTCGCGAAGTAAGCGTAGGATCTAAAAAACTTTCAGCGTTCATCGATATGGGAGCCTCAGTATGTACTATGAAGTCGACAATCGTTTTGCGTGATGGTTTCAAAATGTGTAATGCAATTTCGATTTTAAAAGGCTTTGGGGGTAATAGTGTGGAATCTCCGGGAGTAGTTGTAGAAATGGTGAAATTGGATAATTTGAAACCTCGCGAAATAACATTTAGAGTTGTTCCGGATACGGCGCAAAGATATGATATAATTTTGGGACGTCCGTTTACGGAAGCTAAGGACGTAAGCTATTCAAAAATCGGAAGTAATTTAGTATTTTCGGACGTTGATCCAAATGCATTCGATATTGTAGCAACAAAAAACGCTCGTTCTTTGGAGCGCGTTGACTTGCAACCTGGCACTGTTAACTTAATAGATATAGAGATTGATTCATATAAATTACCAGTAGGAGTGATAAATTTCAGTAATGAGTGTCAATCGGTTGATGTTTTGGATGCGGTAGGTGAGTCATTGCTAGGGATAGAAGTGGCGAGGGAGTTAACTCCGAGGTATGATCCGATCAGGATGGATGAAACGGTGGTAGATAAGTTAGTCACGGAAGAACAGAAAATTGAGTTGTTAGAACTTTTAAATAAATATCGACGTTGTATAGCGTGTGACGTTGCGCTTTTTAAGACCAAATCCCTTAGCCTCGCAAACGTCTAGATCTCAATACTACTCTTATTTATCGACTCGCTAGGACTCTTACATCTAGAGGGGGACACACGATAGGACTAGGGACAGGAATTAGCCTGGCGTGGCAGAGGGTGAAGTCAGTAAAAACACAATCGATTGTAATGCTGAATTAAATAATATTATATTGTACTACCTTCCGTCAAGCCTTGCTCGACTACAATCTCGCTTCGACCGCTATCTTCCAGTCAAATACTCGTTACTCGTTAGATTATTAAATGATTAGTAGAATTAATACTCAATTACGAAGTCTCATTCAAATATGCTCGCGTCAAAAATAATAATTTCTGTTAATAATAATAGTACTCGTTTATTCTAATAATGTGTATTTAACCACGGTCTACTTCCGCTCGAAAATCAGGCGCAATTAATTATACTACTCTGTTCTCAAGTTAATCGCGAATATTCGTATATAACGTGATTTTAGAAGCGAATCCACGTTTCACATCAAAATGGCGGCGGCGTCGGTCGAACGGACACGGCGTCACCAAGATGTCGATTTCGTATCGTTAATGGAGTTCAGACCTACGAATACTGCTCTGCGGTGGGTCTGCTCATGTAGATCAATTCCTGAAATATTCGCGAAATTAAAGTCGCGATCGGCGTCTGCTCTGCTTCCACGTATCAGTCGAAAACCCGAGACTTTGCCTCAAGGGTAGCGCCAACCATGCAACAACCGCGGCTTGTTAGTTATTGGAAAGCCGGAGTTCTCTTTGACCTCAACGGCGTCGCTAATAAATGGTTAGAACATTTAGCATAACCAGATCTGTTGGCGCAAGGACTTACTCTCAATATCTCCTTAAATACGTACGCAACTCGATTTAAACTCAAAGAAAGAATAAGAACAACTCGTAGACTCTCGCGCTAAACTACTAACTCCAAACTACCAACTACCAACTCGCTCGCGAATTCAAAGTAGCGACACTGCAGTTAATTGTTATTGAGAGACGTCCGACGCGGTTGAGAGCAGCAAACCAAGTGAACGAGAAGGAAGTCTCCTCGCGACGCGATGTTCAGCGCGTCCCGGAAAAGGACGACTCGTTACGCCCTCTATAACGGCTTCCGCGACGCGCGCACTTCGTATATCAAGCACGCGACGAGCGCGCCAATTATGAAAACGCGAGAGCGGCCGGTCGCGATCTCATCGTTACTGGGCGTCGCGCGGTGCACGGGACGGCCTCGCGCGCGGCGACATGTCGCTATCAGCGGTGTGGCTAGTGGTGTACGCGCGAGTCTTCACTAGTCGGCTCCGCTCTCGCCGAGCTCTCTCTCTCTCTCTCTCCTGCGCGCGCGTCTCCCTCTCCGCGGCGCGGAGTCTCGTGCTCTCTCCAAGCGGCTCTCGCTATCTCTCTCTCTCCCGTTGTGGTCGCGCGGCAGCTGATGCGCGGCTCCGGTGCGCGCGCGTCATTTGCTCCTCGTGTTCGTCCGCGCGCGCTCCAGATCTCGATCTCTTCGTATAGGTGCGACTCCTGGTGACAGTGTTTCGCGATTTCTTGGCTGTGCCGGTACAGCAGTGCCCGCGAGGTCCAGCTGAGTCGCCTCGTCGCGGCGCGGCGGCGTCGTCTGCTGCATAGCTAGTGCTGTAGTGCTGAGTCGACGTCTCTCCTGTCCGCTGACAGGAGAGGTTAGGAGCTCCGCAGCTCTCGCGGGTTTCGTTCGTGTTGCTGCTTTGTTTATTGTTATGCTCTGCTGCAGTGCGGTTCACTGCAGCAGAGTTGCGAATTGTTTATTTACGGCACCGAGAGTTGCACAGTATTCGCACTGTTGCCAACTTCTCGGGCCGAACTATGACGCGATTCCTCGTATACGACGTGTAGCTACTCTACACGTCGCAAGCGAAAGACTTGAGTGAGATAGGTAGGACAGACAAGATAACTATGGACATAGAACTCGCGAAAGATGAAATAGTTAGTTCGAAACCGTTTAAGCTTTGTAGTAGAGATCGTGACGACTTAGACAAGCTAGTGTCGGAGTTTAAGCGCGCAGGCATCGTAACTGAGACGGATTCTCCTCATGCAAGTCCAGCTTTTGTCGTGCGTAAGAAAGATGGTACTCCTCGAATGGTGGTACACTACGGAAATTTAAATAAAATCACAATTCCAAGACATTCTCCTATTCCGAATTTCGACGACTTTTTGGAGAAGTTTCACAAGGCGCGTATATTTATAACCGGAGATTTATATATGGGTTACTTGCAAATGCCTATCTCGGAGAGAGCAAAGCCTTTAACAGCGTTCATTACAGAGACTCAGACGGGACAATTTGAAACGGCAATGCTTGGTTTGTCATGGGCACCGATTTATTTCGCAAAACTAATGGAAATGGTTCTGGGAAAGGCCCGGAAAATGGGAATCGCGTTGAATTTCTTTGATGATATTTTTGTTTACGCAGGAAATTGGGAAGAGCTAATGAATAATTTTGAAATAGTTTTACAATTACTCCTAGAAGCAGGTTTGACCTTGAATATAGAAAAATGTAGGTTTGGAATGAGACGCGTCGAATTTTAGGGGTATATTTTAGGAGAGGATGAGCTTCAGCCGGGTGACCGTAAGATTGCGGCAGTCGAGCAATTTCCGCGTCCGTCGGATAAACATGCGATACGGCGATTTCTTGGATTGGCGGGATTTTTCAGGCGTTTTGTCCCTGATTTTGCGAGAAAAGCTCAACCGTTGTCCAATTTGTTAAAAAGAGATGTACCTTTTGAGTGGACTCCAACGACTGAAAATGCTTTTTAAGAAATCAAATCAGCGCTAGTAAAGAAACCTATTTTAAAGTTGTACAATCCGAATGCCGTGAAGACCGAATTACACACAGATGCATCAGCTGCTGGTTAAGGCGCTATGCTGCTACAAGCCGACAAAGAAGGCGAGCCGTTGCGGTTAGTTTATGCTATTAGTAGATGTACGAACGAAGCGGAAGCAAAGTATCATTCGAGTAAATTGGAATTAATGGCTATTTCGTGGGCGTTAGCGAGGCTCAGACCATTGTTGATTGCGTTAAAGTTTGTTGTTGTCACGGACTGTCAAAGTTTGGTATATTTGAATGCATGGAAAACTACGAATGCGCAAATCTCTAGGTGGATGAGCGAGATAGCAGAGTCCGATTTAGAAATTAGACACAGACTCGGTGAAAACATGCAACATGTAGATGCTCTATCTCGAGCCCCATTGCCAGAGAATCATACCGAAGAAACGGTTATGTCTATTGATTCGGAGGAGAATGAGATGTTAGTGTTCCAGCGATCTGATCCGATTATTTTAGAATTAATACAAATTTTAAGAAAACCCGAATTTGAAAGAGATAAGTATGAGAAACAAAGAGTAGAAAATTTTGTATTGCGAGATGGATTGTTATTTAAGAGGGTGTTACGGGACGATCGCGAACGAGAATTGTATGTTGTACCTGCAGCAATGCGTAAATCCTTAGTGATAAGATACCACGATTTAGGAAGTCATTTTGGCATAGAAAAGACGGCGAAGCGAATTGAGGAATATTATTATTTTCCACGTTTAAGGAGATATGTTCGCATGCATATCCGCAATTGTTTAGAGTGTATAATGGCGAAAAACAAGTCAGGGCCGGGACAAGGGGAATTACACCCTATTCCTCCGGGACGTCGTCCGTTTGATGTTGTGCATGTAGATCACGTAGGACCGTTTCCTTCTACGCCACGCGGTAACAAATATGTGTTCGGTCTAATCGATAATTTGACAAAATTTGTTTTTATTGTACCCGTTAAAAATGTAACAGCAGTAACAACAGTGAAGCATCTCGATGAATTCGTCAAAATGTTCGGAGCGCCAGGTCGTATTGTTTCTGATAGAGGTACTAGTTTTACGTCGCACGTGTTTCAGGAGTTTTGCGTGAAGCATGGAATAAAACACTCGCTTAACTCAAGTCGACATCCGCAAGTCAACGGATTGATTGAGCGGCTTAACCAAACGTTAATCCCAGCGATGAGAATGCACAACGATGGTAAAGAACCAAATGATTGGGACCGTCAGATCAAAAAGATCGAGCGAGATATAAATTGTACTATCAGCGCAGCTACAAGCACGGCACCGTTTAAGGCATTGTTAGGATATTTACCTCGATTTAACGACGGAAATTTGCGTTTATTAACAGAAAATTGTGAATCTTATACCGCGCCGAATGAGCTTCAGGAGCGAATTCGTGAGAGAATTTTGTTAGAGCAAGCGGAGTATAAAGAACGATATGATCGACATCGAAATGTAAACGCAAAGCTTAAGTTGGGCGATATTGTCTATATGAAACAAAATACTGTATCCTGTCACGGACGAGCCGTGGGCTATCCGGTGGCACCGCGACACGTGCGGTGCAGCGTAAGCAGACAGAGCCGGTGCCCGGAGTCTCTCCGTGCAGAAGTGCAGCGTATGCACTCCTGCACGCGGAGCCGCTCGCCATCGACGAGTCGCGTCGACGGCGGAGCGGGCAGATCACCGGCGACTACCAAACCGAGCGGAGCTCTAGTCTGGCAATAAAGAGTACCAACCATTACTGCTGCCTACTTCATTAGTCGCTCACAGAGCAGGACCAATCCATTGTCCATCCGTAACATCTGGCATCCCAAGCGGGGCTCTGTCGCAGCACCTCGAGGCAGCGCAGAGCAATCGTCCAGCGTACCGGAAATAATTTTTTCGGACAACCAGCTACCCAGCACGCAAGAAGTCACTGCACCGACCTTCGTCGCAGAGCGTGCCATAAAGGAGCTGAACACCGAACGAACCTGCAGTTATCAGTCAACGAGCGCCCGCCGGGAGTAAAGATATTTTTATACTCCGCAGTCGCCGAGGCTCGGGACAAGTCCCGAGCTTAAGAGAAAAAGAGGAATAATTTCCGCCGGCCGTCTGGATCTCGCACTCCCGACTCTTCAAAGAAGGGAAACAAGCGACGGCCGACCACAAAGGAGCAAACTCCTTGCAATTGGAGAAGCTCCCAGCTCAACAAAGCCGACCTACGGCCCTCAAAGCCCACCTGGGCCAACGAACAGCCGTCGGCGCGGACCAGTCGCCGACGAGCCCGAGCATCGCAGACCAGCGGGCTTCGCTACAATCAACCAGCGGCGCGGACCAGCCGCTGAGGTACGCAGTTCAACACGGCAGCCACCTCGCGCAATTCAGCCGTCGGCGCGGACCAGCCGCCGACGCGCGCGTTCCATCGAGCAGCCCAGCTGAACATCATCATGCGAGCGACAATCATCTGCATCTTACTGTAAGTCTTTTCGCTTTGTTTTCTCGAGCAGCTTGGCTTTTCGTTAGGGCGAAATAAAATTCGCAAAAATCGCGGACCCGTTTTGCGTTAGAATTTAGCACGAACCCCGGCTTCACGATGGCTCCCACCGGAGTACTCGGCGTGGCCAAGGCCGCGCTCGGCCTAGGCGCACGAAAGAAGGATTACGCGAGAGTAGTCGAGAGCGACCCGGAGCACTCCAGAGAGCAGGAGAGGCTCGTGCACGAGGGATTCGAGCAGTTCGGTAAAATGACACCGCGCACGGGCAGAGCTTTTGTAAAAACCGCCAGCCAGTTGGTCCTGGATTCGGACAATTCGGACACCGTTCAACGCGCGATGCGGATGACCGGAACCTGGCAGACGGACCAGCTGCGGTTGCTTTCCGGTAATTCAAAGGCATCGAAACCGCGTACAGCTGCGAAAAACCACGGGGACGACAGTCAAGATCGGTCCGAGGATAAAGCCGCGAGCCCAGTCGAGCTTTTAGCGGAAGCCCGGGCGATTTCTGCCGGAGAGCGAAATTCTCCGATCCAAGTTGATTTAGACAACTTAGGAAATAAGATGGGCGAGCTTAGCCTAGGCACGGACATGCTCGCAGGGGACGAGGCGTTCGGCCCATACGGGGTACCTCTTGCCGCGAAGCAACGTCTAGACATCGACAATAAGTGCCTAGAGGGCATACAGACGTATCACGAAATAAAGAGGGCAGTTTGGGAGGACCCAAACGAGCACAATAAAATTATAAAAGATCGCTCGATTAAAGATAACCGATACGAGGAAAAATACGTTGGCGCGAGCGCGGAGACCAGAGTGCCAAATCCGATGTGGAGGAGGCGACGGCTACCCGACGGCGCGACGAATCGTGCGCGCAATTTATTGACACACCCGAGGGCCCCAAGTTCTAATAATCACACCGACCCACGCCCCGGAGACGGCCAAGCCACCCGATCGCGCAGGACGGCTCCGACACCCCATTCAGGCACACACGCCACCGAAATCTCCAAACCGAGGGCGAGCCATTCAAAGCGCAACTCGCACGCGCAAAGCCCTGCGCGGTCGCGCACGAGCTCGAGTAGCGATAGCGAATTCAGCCGTAACGATAGGAAAGCACGCACGATGCGAGGCGGTTATGTCGAGCACCCCACGGTAACAATTAGCGTGGAGCACCTTCAGGCGCTGATCGAGCAGGCCACGGCGGGCAACGGGTCCGAGCACAGGAGCCACTCGAGCGGCAGCCGCAGCAGCCGCGGGCACCGCGGAAACGGTCGGGACCGCGAGCGGCAAAGGAGGGCAAATCCAGACGAACGCGCGAGCGAGCGTGAGGCAAGGCTGGCAGCATTCGTCAGAGACACTCCCGAAGTGCGTGAGCGCGAGAGCCAAGCGAGAACCAAAGCCACGGTAGCTCCCAAAGAGTCCGGCCTCACCAAAAAAAGGAAATCGGGAAGTTCGCAGCAAGTAGCTAGCCACCCAGCTCGCGGCTCTCTCGTTCACGCACGCACCCGCAATCGCTCAAATTCGAGCCCTCGCAGATCGAGACAGCAAGGGCGATCCCCCCTCAGAAATTCAGGCGCTGAAGAGCAAGCGCGGTCGGACACGGAGTCCGATCTCGAATTCGACAGCGAGCTCGATGACGAGTCCGAGCGCGATTCTTTCGCGATATTTAGCGACGAGTCGAGTGCTGAAGGTAGCTACGCCTCAGAAGCCGTAACGGATAATGGAACCGAGATTGACTCCGAAAGCGAGTCCAGCGACGAGTCAGTGGATAGAACCCCCGCGGTCGCTTTTGAAACCGCGAGTGAATGGGAGGACGATCGCGCCCAGCGAAGGCGCGATAGGCGTTCCAATCGCTCCGACAGCGAAAGGACACGCAGGCGCATGTCAAGACACGGAAGCCCGCCGGCCAAGAATATACGAAGCCACGGCAATAGAGGCACGCGCCGTAGCGATGACAAAAATTTACGGAACAAGAGTAGCGGAGACAAGGGTAAGCGCGGCGAACGCGAGCCGCCACGGCGAGGGCCATCGCGCCGCGAGCCGTCGGACGGCGACAAGCGTCGCCCGCCGAACGATAGATCGGGTAGAAAACCCAATCGCCCGTCGGACGATGAATCGGATAACAAGCCGAGATATCGTGCCGAGTCTCCGCGCCACGAGGCGCCCATGGAACGCGTAGCCACGGCCGGGTCGGAAAGCAGAATTTATGAATCAAAAATGCCGTTCCACCAGGCGGCTGCATTTATTCCGTATTTCGACGGCGATCCCGATAACCTCAATCTATTTTGCAACGCGATCCGCGATGTCATGAGTTCTTACGGCCCTAGCCACGAAAAATACATGCTCTTGCACATCGCGAATAGATTAAAGGGCAAAACTACGGAAGGTTATCGCGCGAGGATAGCTAACTACACGTCCGTAGAAAAGCTCCTCCATGACCTTACACTACACTTCGCTAACATTGGGATTGCGGACCAAATTCACGCGCAAATCAGGTCCATTAATCAGAATCCGGACGAGCCAGTGGGCGATTACGGTTTGCGCGTGGAAAAATTGTACAATAGGTTTATGACGATCGTAAATTCAGCCCCAGACCTAACCCTCGCGGATAGGGAAGCTAGAACTCGGCACGCGAGAGGAGACGTGTTAGAGCAATTTTTATTCGGGCTGAAGTCGCCACTGGATCATTTGGTGCGCAGCAGAGATCCGAAGGATCTAGGAGCCGCAATAACGACGGCCATCGAGTTTGAAGGGAAACAGAGTGGCCGAAACGCGTGCCGTACCGCACCCCCGCCCATAAAGCCATCCGCGCAAGTACGTAGGGCCACGGCGAAGGAGGTCAATGCGGAGGCAACCCGGCAACACGAGCCGTCCCCCGGAAATTCAGGGGAGGCCCAATCCCAAGGCCAGAAACCGAAGGCCAGACCCCACTGTTGCTATTGCGATCGAACGGGCCATGCGGTCGAAAGCTGTAATTTGCTAATCCGACACGCGGCCCAAAAAGTAATCGCCAACCCCGATAAGAAAAGCGACGGGGGGGCAGAGGACAAAAAGTCGGGCAAAGGCAACAACGGGAACAAAAACGGTAAGTTCAATAAGAAGAAAAACCAGAAACACCGTAATAGAAATCGTTCGGACCGATCGAACGACAGAAACGAAAATAATCGCGGCAACGACCGCGACAGTGAACACGCGGAGGATTTAAACTAGACGCACGTTCGACACGATCCTCAAGCGTCGAGCGTGAGTCTAGCGATTCGGAATACAGTACCGAGCAAGGAAACGAGCAACATTCAATGTCGGCAAAAATTAAATTTCTCACCGCGGGGAGGCAACCGCCGATCGTCACCGTAAATTGCCCGCAATTATTAAAGAGATCGGGTAAATTTTACGCGGATTCCGGCGCAGATATTTCGGTTGTGAAAATCGGGAAGCTAGCACCCGGTTATCCTTACGACGCGCAGAAAATAATCAAAGTGCAGGGGGTGACAGCGGGTACCGCGCACACGCTCGGTCAGGCAGTGATACAGCTGCAAGGGCTGGTTTGCAACGTCCAAGTAGTACCAAATGATTTTCCGATTGAAAATTCGGGAATTATCGGGTGGGACGTGATCGACACCCATAATGGATGTGTCGATGCGGCAACCAAAAGCCTCAGACTCGGTGACGTTACATTGCCATTCGAGTCCGACGAGCAAGTCACCATCCCAGCACGGGTTAAAATGCTTATAAGCGCGCGCGTTCGTAATAACGATACGAAAGAAGGATGGGTCCCGTTGATGGACTTACATCCGAACCTATTATTTGGGAATTTCGTATCTAGAAATATCAATGGTCGGGTCATCGCGGAATGTATTAATATCGGTGACGCGGACGTGTCTATCCCAACGCCGGTGGCAGAATTGATTGAATGCGAAACAATCGCAGATAATAATTTATATCAAGCCGATGAGGACGGCACAGCCGAGAATGTTGCGAGTTTTTCCGCTAACCTACGCCGAATGTTTGAATCCAGTAAACCGGAAAAATACCGCGAAGTTCTCCACTTGAATAATAAATTAAAGGAGAACGCCGAAGCCAGGCGCGCTCGGGTCGAGAAAATCATGGGCCTGGCGGACCTCGAAGGGTGCAACGCGGAGGAAAGGGAATATATTCGTGAAGTCGTCGACGAATACGCAGGAGTGTTCGGTCTAGACGGCGAGCCGTTGCCCGCGACTCACTTATTGCAACACAAAATAGTGCTAAAATCCAACAGGCCCATTAGAAATCACAGATTCCGCTTTCCTCCGGCGATAAAAGAGCACATGCTCCGCGAACTGGCCAAGCTCCGAGAGCAAGGCATCGTGGTACCCTCGAACTCGAATTACTCGTCCTCGCTATGGATAGTTCCCAAGAAACCAGACGCGAACGGGAATAAGAGATTTCGCTTAGTAACCGATTTTCGGGCCCTTAACGAGGAAACCGAGGGCAGCTGCCATCCGTTGCCTTTCACGAGCGATATCCTCGAGCACCTAGCCGCGGCGAACTATATCACGGTAATGGATCTCAAGCAGGGTTACCATCAAATTGAAATGCACCCTGATTCCGCGCATTTGACGGCCTTTTATGCTCCCGAGGGCAACCATGGCAATCAACTGTTGCAATTCAACAGGATGGCCATGGGTCTCAAGGAGGCAACTATAACATTCACTAGAGCAATGTCTCTGGCAATGGCCGGGTTGCAAGGCGACGAGGTCGAGATTTACCTCGACGACTTGATGGTTTTCAGTGAAACCCTCGACGAGCATAGAGACCGCCTGCGCCGCTGCCTAAAAAGGCTTTTAGACGCGAACATGACAGTCGAGCCAAAGAAATGTCAGTTCTTGAAAAAAGAGGCTCATGTACTCGGGCATATAGTCGGCGGGGGCTGTATAAAAACAGACCCGGCTAAGACTCATGCAATGGCAAATTATCCGCCACCCACGGACGCTAGAAAACTAAAACAGGCCCTAGGCTTATTTAGTTATTATAGGCGCTTTATCCCGAATTTCTCCAAAATCGCGTACCCGTTATTCAGACGCTTGCAAAAAGACGCGGAGTTTGTCTGGGGCGACGCGGAGCGCACGGCCTTCGAAACACTGCGCAAACTAATGTCGGAAGAGCCAGTGTTAAAGGCCCCCGATTTATCACAGCCATTCATAGTAACCACGGACGCCAGCGATTTCGCCTTGGGCGCAATATTAAGCCAGGGGAAAATAGGCTCGGACCAACCGTGCGCGTACGCGTCGCGCTGTCTGAAGGGCAGCGAGCTCAAGTATCCAACGTACGACAAGGAGCTCCTCGCGATCGTATTCGCGAAAGAACAATTCCGATATTACCTCTTCGGGAGAAAATTTACTATCTGCACTGATCACGAGGCCTTAAAGCACTTCCATACTACCAAAAAACCGGACCTGCGGTTCAACCGGCTGAAAGCGGCGCTTGCGGGATATGAATTCGACATTATATATCGCCCCGGCATCAAGAACGCGAATGCCGACGCGCTCTCTCGAAACCCGGTGATTGCAGAAGGCGAAGTGAATCCGGATTTGCCGCGTTTAGAGCTGTACGAGCTAGCCGACAAGCAAATCAGAGAAAATCCCGACGAGGAGGCTGGCGCGCCACCGGGCAGAATATTCCGGGCCCGCGCGATCAACACGCAAGGCGCCGACGGAAACAAGAAAACGCGCCGAGAAGCATCTAACTCGGAAAGCTCGATAAGCCGCGACGAAGCGAAAAAGCCCTGCGATGATAAGTCGATAATTTTCAAGCGCGGTGAGTTTCTCGCCGTGAGAAACGAGTTCGATGATTTTTACATATGCCGCCTGTTACACGACGTGTATCACGGCGACGAGAAATTGAAAATTCAATGGTTTTCCGCAGTAGAAGGCTGCGAGTTCGTCTACACTCCGGATTACCGCGATGTAACATTATATAATTGCGTGCTGACGAACGTAACGCTGAAAAGGGCAAACAAAAATAGGTACTTTTTGGACGGGGCGGAAAACGCGAGGATAAAACAAATTCTGAAAGAGTCGATAGAATTTTGCGCTGACGCGCCCGCAGCGAGGCCTTCAGCTTCGAGCCCAAATCGCGACGAGATGACGAGCGCCGACGAGTCCATGCGTTCGGTAAGATCTACGATCTCGAACAGTACAAACTCTCATTGTATCCCACCCGAAATCCGGCCGTACGTAAAGTACGTGGCATCGACGGTCAAAGCAGCCCGTAGCTCCCAGCGAACGCGGGGCCCGCTATCCCAAAAGCTGTACGATCCCAGCAGCACGAGCAGCGAAGACCAGGCCACACGGATTCCCCCATCGGGCAAAGTAGCCAGCAACCTGGAGCCACTTCAGACGTTCAGCTTCCCTCTCGGACCCATAATACAGGATGCGGTCTCCCCGAATCCGGCGCAACACCCCGGCGCATTAAGTACACCGCCAGCCGCCGAAAATCCAATTTCCCTCGCAACGCGCGTAAGCGCAGTAGCCGGCCCGGAAGCCGCGAGCCCAGCCGCGCACGCCAAAGATCCGCTAACCAAGGCCCTTAAGAGCCACGACGCTTCAGCATGGCCGTGGCCCGGAGAGAACTTCAAAAAGAAGCTAAGAGTCGAAGTAGAGGGAAGAGAACTCGAGGGCAAGGGCGGCATGCGCATAGACATGTGGGAAGCGAATTCGTCGGTCGCGCCGGAGGCCAGCAAGCCAGACGCAGTGTCAGCGAGAACATCGCCGCACGCGCGGGACGAAAACATGTGCGCAGGTGAACAAAGCGCGCGCACAGCAAGCCGCAGTCCGACCAGCGTAATCGGAGTAACTAGTCCGCGAAAACGAAACGATTTCGACGGAAAGAACGGGTCGGGTGTACAGGAAAGTTACTCGAAGCCCGAAAAATCCGCCGACGGTCAAGAAAGCGCAGTTAGCATGAATTCCGCGCCGAATAGTAACCAGAACCAAGCCTACGAAGCGCATCCCGAACCATCTGCTGACTCCGAAGGCCCTCGCGAAGACTTCTCGGGTATACCGCGAAACTACGACCGGAAACCCGCGCCGTCGGACGAAAACTCGTCAGCAAGTTCGGGTAACGTCTGCATGTATACATACATTCGCAAAAAGCAGTGTGCAGAGCCACGTGCGAAATTACGCCGATCCCACAATATTCCCAGTGCGCCGCCGGGAAATTGTCTATTTTATTCATTAATGAAGGTGCTCAAGCTCGAGACTTCGGCGACTAGCCTAAGACGCCGATTGCTCGCTTCACCATTATTAGGATCGTGCGGAGAACCGGCCGAGGCAAAAAGAATTTTAGAGTCAAACACCGAGTACGGTAATATCGATTGCGCATTTATTTTCGCGAATGAATTCGGCGTAAACGTCTGCGTCCACTATGATCTCCCCGGAGAGACGCGCATTTTCTGCCACATCGTAGTGCCTGGCGCATCGGAAACGATTCACTTAAATCTAACCGGTCAGCACTTTACACCCTATATACGGGTAGAGGCACCTAAAGCCTCCGCAAAAACTCGTAAGCCTAGACGCAATTCACCTTCTTCGAGCAGCGAGGAAAGCGAGAGGCCTAAATCTCCGATTTTAGGGAGAAAGGCCCGAACAAGCAAGAAAACGCCGCGCACGACTGTACGACCGGGTATAGTAAACAATAAAAATCACAGCGACGTCCAGGACAAATCGGCCTCGGAGGCCAGAGACGCGCCGTCACCCGTAGAATCGAACCAGTCTCCGCGTCGTGAAAATCAGTCAGATACGGGAAATGTATCGCCGATGAATCTCTCGCTAATCGTAGGCAGAGATTCGCTAAGCGCGGCCAGGTCCCCGGAACCGAACTTGAGATTTAGCTTCAGCGAAAGCCAAGACGGCGATAGTCCCGCCAAGGTCGCAGCTCAAGTCAGGCCGTATTCACCGCAGCCCGACGCAACTGCACCGTCAGCTGCACGTGACGTCAGTAGCGAGAGCGATGCAGCGTCGGCATTTGACGTAAGCGCAAGCGCCGCTGCAGCTGCTTTAAACAACAGCAAGATGAAACGCTACGTAGTAGCCGGAGCGAGGCCTCCACGCGAAAAACCCCCATGGGCAACTCCCGATGGTCAGGAGCCCCCTCCGTTTATTCACCTGCAGTCGCTCGATGAGCACCCGTTCCGGTTCCATGAAAATCTAGTCTACCTGATCTCAGCAGATAAATTTATTTCTACTGAGATACAGGAAGCGCTGATCGAACGAGGATATCTAGACCCTAACGCGTTAACCGAGAACGATTTTAAGTTGGGCGAAGTTAACGTAACAGAGTGCAAAGGGTTCAAACTTATCGGGGTTTATATAAAAAGCTTTTTCGAGGACCGCCCGCTACGAGCAGACCTAAGCAAATGCCTACGCACCTTGAAACGCGTAGCTTTAAGGGAAAATTTACGCAGCTTCGCCATAATCCGAGACCTCGCGATGCTCACGTTATCGCAATGGGCCAGTTTTATAGAATTATTCGACAGGATTTTCGCGAATAAACCCATTGTTGCAGTCCTTTATAAAAATAACCTGCCGGTGCCCGCGGTATCCGAACGGTTTAAATTAATTAAAGAGTACCACGAAGCAGCAATGGGAGGACATAGGGGCGTATCAAAAACGTACAGTAAAATCGCCGCTGATTTTTACTGGCGAAACATGCGCCCGGACATAAAGCAATTTGTTGCAAGATGCGCCACGTGCCAAAGCAACAAGCTGGTCCGCGTGAAAACGCGTTTTCCGCTACTCATTAGCAACACGCCGTCCACTCCGTTCGCGCAAATAGCCTTAGATTTTTACGGGCCTCTTGACGTGACAAAGCGCGGCTACAGGTACATCCTATCCGCACAGGACATGCTCACAAAATATACGATCCTGACGCCGACGAAACACGCCAACGCGGAGGAAGTTGCGCGCACGCTCACCGAAAAAATTATTTGTATCTTCGGGCCGCCAGCCGCGATCGTAACCGACCAGGGCACGCACTTCCAGAATAGAGTTCTCGAGGAACTCGCAAGAATTTTTGGGATTAAGAAATTTTGTACGACGGCGTACCACCCGCAAGCAAATGGCTCCATAGAACGGATGCACCATACGCTCACGGAGTACCTGCGTAAATACGTGAGAAATACCGACGAATGGGATATCTGGACACCGATTTGCCAGCACGCGTATAATTGCACGGAACACGAGAGTACGCGGTACACCCCGCACGAGCTATTATTCGGCGTTAAGCCCAGAACGCCCTCGAGCTTTCCGCGAAGCGACAGCGGCATAACGTATAATGAGTATATTAATGACATGACTCTTAATCTCACGGCCCTGCAAACGATGGCCGCGATGAATTTAGTCCAATCTAAGTATAAGTCTAAGCATTATTACGACCGGAAATTAAACTCGAAGCATTTCCGCGAAGGCGAAATAGTCTTCCTACTCAAAGAACCCAAAAAAGGGAAATTTTCGAAAGAGTTCAGCGGACCTTTCGAAATAATTCAAGTAAATAGAAAAACGAACAACGTTACGATCAAAAACGACGAAATGTCAAGAGTAGTGCACGTTAATAAGCTAGTGCGACCAAGCGCACTAGCCAGGGAAGCTGATTCGTCAGCAGCGAACCCCGAGGAGTAGGACGTTTTTTTTTTTACTGTTTTTTTTTGCGCGTCCCCGGACGTGGGCCGCGCAATAAAACAAAAAACGTCCCATACTCCCAAAATACGCCTCACGCAACGAAAAGCCGGCTGCTCCAGGTTATCGTTCCTAATAGCGTTAACCAAAGCATTTGGTTTCAGGATTTGCGTGCACATCTGCGAAGGGGCGGTCGTTCCGAAACCCGAAAGCGGCCCAGGCCGATTCATCCATCAGCTGAAGGAAAACTTGGGCCTGATCACCGAGAAAATCGCGCCCCTCGCGACTTCCAGTACGGACTGGAAGATAATCCGAAAGACCGACTTGCGACTTATCGCTCCGAGTAACGTGATCCCGAGCTACAAAGTAGGGACTTCGCGAAGCCAAGTAGCGAGCGGAGAAGTTATTTCTTTAAGCAAGCGGCGTTGCCAGATCAAGTAATATTCGTAAAGCCAAAATTTAAAGCAAAAGGAAAAAGCCAAGCTGGTCGGGAGCGCGAAAAGACCAACGCGCGCGCAATGCACCCGCGCGGTGCAGCCAAGCGTCTTCCTCATTTTTCTTTTTGTTTCAAATCACAAGAATCAATATAGCATATAATATAATAATATAGTTTATATAATTAAATGCATTTTCTTTTTCAGACATATATGTTATAATATACTATTATATATCTAAGCGCCACGCGCTATTATTTTGGGGTGTTTTACCGGGATTATATTTTAAATACAATGATGTATAAGATGAGCTCCGCTCGCAAACTATGTAAAGCAGCAGCGGCTGACTCATCGACAACATCCGCGCCAACACACACACATACATTACACACTATAGCTAATTATGGACAAACACGCCTCCGGCGGAAATCCAACGCGCTACTCATATCGGTGCAAGTCGTGCACCTGGCATCCAGGGACAAAATTTTTTTTTTATTCATTAAATTGTGAGTAATTTAACGCATATACACCAGCGGTACGCGCTATCACGCGCCCCACCGCCTCACACACACACACTCACACACCAGCGCTCTAAGCACGGCTATTAACTGTTTTTTTTTTGGGTGNTGCCGAGGTCGGACACCCGCGCGGCCGCGGACGTGTCACGGACGAGCCGTGGGCTATCCGGTGGCACCGCGACACGTGCGGTGCAGCGTAAGCAGACAGAGCCGGTGCCCGGAGTCTCTCCGTGCAGAAGTGCAGCGTATGCACTCCTGCACGCGGAGCCGCTCGCCATCGACGAGTCGCGTCGACGGCGGAGCGGGCAGATCACCGGCGACTACCAAACCGAGCGGAGCTCTAGTCTGGCAATAAAGAGTACCAACCATTACTGCTGCCTACTTCATTAGTCGCTCACAGAGCAGGACCAATCCATTGTCCATCCGTAACAATCCACAGGCACGTCTACTAAACTGCAGAAGCCCTTCGGAAAAAGACCATTAGTTGTTGTTGGTGTGGGTCCGAGCGACACATATAAGGTGAAACGACTCAACGAGACAGACGACCGCGGATACGAGACTACAGCTAATATCAATCAGTTAAAAATTTGGACAGGTTTCGAGCGAGACAGCGCAGACGAAGGAGAGAGTTTGAACGATTGCGAACCTAATGACAGTCAACTAACAGATTGTAGCATTGATGATAAGGCCAGCGATGTTGCGAGCCGTTCAGCTAGTCCAACTTTGGCGAATGAACCATTAAAGGTCAATCAAAATGCGAATCAGCGAATTGAAGTATCTAATGTAGAAGCTTTATCTGTAGGAAAACCGATTCGTCAGAGACGTAAACCCAAGAAATTCGATGACTATGTTTTGTAATCGTTTAATTTTTCAATCATTACACGCGTATGAAATAATATTTTTGTATTCTTATTGTTTAAGTTCACTATTGTATCCCTGGTAGAAAGTTAACGGTGAAATTCCGCTATGATGTTAGAGCTTAGCTAAGTGGCTAACGAATTTTCAGCTAAAATTGAATAAAACTCAGCTGAGAATTCGATAGTAAGCGAAATGATAAAAGAATGTTTCGTAATAACAACCGGCTCTACACATGTCCATGTTATTATAAAATACTTTATAAAGTAAGTTTTTACATTGTTTTGTAATTATCTTACTTTATTTTCCTGTATTTCACGTATGTTATATGTAATAAATACGTGCAAATATCGTGCAGACGTGTACTGCGAGAATGTGTCTGCGCATGCGTAGCTATAGCTCTCTCGCACTGCTCAGCTGCTCGCGCTCGCATGCTCGCGTCGTATAGCAGTGTGTATAACCTCTAACCTGACCGTTGAGAAGTCGACTCATTTTGGAGCAACAAATCTCATCCAGCTTAAATCGCCTAAGATATGGCAAATAATAAAAAAAACAAATCTGACGAAAAAAGAAGACGGCTTCAAGTAGAAGAGTTTGTGCAGGAATTTTGTGCATCACAAGAAAAACAAGAAAAAGAAAAAGTTGCTGATTCATCACTGGAGTCGACTCCTTCATCCAGTAGCAGCTACACAGAAGATAACGAACTTTTCAAATCAGTTGTTTCCAGTGAATGTAGTGAAAAGGACGAATACAGTGATAGTGACGATGAATTAGTGCTCGATCAACCAGAGATTCAAGAAATTAATGACATCAGAGCCTGGATCGTCGACAACAATATTCCACATCAGCATGTTGACAAGCTGCTACCAATACTCAAGAAAAGATTGTTGCCTACCATTCCAATGTCTACAAAAACCTTATTGAAATGTAATGTTCAATTTGAGGATATTGAGAAGATGGAAGTTAGCGATGGTTCAATGGGAGAATTCATTTATCTAGGCATAGAAAATGGATTGAAAAAAAAAATTGACGTAACACAACACACAGAAGATGTATTAGAACTGATAATAAATATAGATGGCTTTTCACCGTTTAAATCTAGTGTTGTGACAATCTGGCCTATATTGTGCAAAGTGTTTACTAAATGTGATGTGTATAAACCATTTACTGTTGCCGTCTATGCTGGGAATGGAAAGCCTAAAAGTTGTAAGGATTACCTCAAGAAATTTGTGCAAGAGCTTAATTCAATTCTCAACTCTGAAGTGAAAATAGGAAACAGATACTTTAAAATTAAAATCAAGTATTTTGTGTGTGACTGTCCAGCACGTTCTTTTATAAAATGTGTTGTAGGCCATTCTGGTTTCCATGCATGTGAACGTTGCAGAGTTGTAGGAAAAAAAGTAAATGGTGTGACAGTGTTTTTACAAATTGACGCAGAGAGAAGAACAGATATAAGTTTCTCAACTTTTGAAGATACCCAGTGCCATACTGAAGTGTCGCCTTTGAGTGCAGTGGAACCAGCTATAAACATGGTTTCACAGTTTATCTTGGACCCGATGCACCTTGTGTATTTAGGATGTGCTAAGCGATTATTAGAATACCTATTATCGCCATCAACTAATAAAGTGAGACTCAGTACTGGATTGAAAAGTGAGTTAGTGCGCAGAACAAAATCAATCTATAACGACATCCCAGCTGAATTTCCTAGGAGGATGAGATCAACAGATCAGTGGGCCAAGTATAAGGCTGTTGAATTTAAATTTTTTCTGTTGTATGCAGCACCAGTGGTTTTAAAAGATTTAGTGTCTGATGAAATTTACAGACATTTTATGCTTTTGACAGTTGCATGTCGATTGCTGTGCACCAAAAGTGATCAGTTCAACATCAGCCAAGCTAGAGAGTTTTTAAAAGAATTTGTACGTTCTGCTCCAGCACTGTATGGAGAAACTATGATGTCTTTGAACATGCACAATCTAATTCACTTGTGCGACGATATTGAAACCGCAGGAGGTTCATTAAATGAGATTAGTGCCTTCTCTTTCGAGTCTTATCTGGGTAGCATAAGCAGTGTTTTACGGTCTCCAATTAATTTAGTATCGCAGTACCTTCATAGGATGACTGAGAAAGATACTTTCTCGAAGAAAGAAAAAAGTACTACATCTGAAGTTGAAATTTTAATGAAGAAGAAGGACAGTATTGTCAAGTTAAAATATCAAACAATTATTTTATCAACAAGACATCCTAATAATTTAGTTGTGTTAGAAGATCAAAGTGTTGCACGCATCTTTAAGTTCAGGACTTTTAATAATAATTACTATGCTACAGTTCAAAGATATGTCAAGAAGGATTCAATGTTTCATGACCCGTGTGATTCTGGCATTTTGAATATTTGGGAAATCGACCGGTTATCCAAGACAAAAGTTGAAATCCAAGTGCAGCAAATCAAAGAAAAATGTGTCCATTTCAACCTCAATTTATCTACAGAAGAGGATACAAAATCATTTGTCATGCCACTTTTACATTAAGGTAACTACATTTTAAATTTTATAACTCAAATTCAAATCCATAGCGCCACCGTCTCTTAACCTATACTAACCTAACCTCA
Organism: Pteromalus puparum; assembly: GCA_012977825.3. Classification (NCBI taxonomy): domain Eukaryota; kingdom Metazoa; phylum Arthropoda; class Insecta; order Hymenoptera; family Pteromalidae; genus Pteromalus; species Pteromalus puparum. The sequence continues at coordinate 23,545,927 of CM053170.1, forward strand.
CACTATTTGAACTGCTTATCTCTCGCGGGATAAGCTGTCAATGTTTTCAATTTGTTTTTCGTGCATCACATTGTTTTTTACCTTATTTTGGTTAATTCCTGCTACTGAAAAACTAAATGAGGTATCTACAATACTTTTTTATTTCAAGTTCTTGAATTTAATGAACCTTAAAAAAACATTAAATTTTAATTTCAATTATACTGCATGCATATATTAGCTAACATTTATTATATTGACAATTCTAACCTGTAAAATTAGTTCAAGTTTTAACTTAAAATAAAAAACTACTAAAACTATTTCATAAAATAAAATTGTATTTCAGCACAATGGATTCTGATGAGGATGAGGTGTACCAGTACACTCTGGTAAGATTTATCCATCGTGGAAGAAGAAAAGCCGTAGAACAAATTGATGTTGTCAACAGTGATTGGCTTGGCTTCGATGGAAAGAGTGGAAAGTGCACAACGCAGTACCTGGATCCCATAATCACCAGTGAAGACATTGACTTAATTCACAGTCTTGTGAAAGAACTGTCCCCGGCACCAGAATCTTGGCCAAGGTTTCGTGTGGAGATTGTTGGACGAGCAAGTGAGTTGCCAAAATACTTCTGTTTATATAAATGTATTTTCTTAATTAACTTTAAAAAATATTTTTGTTGTTTCAGAGACTTATGAAGAAGCTTTGCAAAAGTTGGCGCAGCTTGAGACAGAGACTCATGTCTTAACTGAGGATACAGACAATGATTATGCTGATGTTCAAAAAAAAATAGAGAATAAAATTAAACAAAAACAGTTCCAAGAAAAATTGGGATCTTTGAAGCGCACACTAAAAGATAAGTCTACGGATGAACTTACAAAAACTCACAAGCAAGGTATGTTATAATTTTATTTGATGTAAGAGCCATTGTGACATCAATTTAATAAAAACTTATTTACAGTTACTTTTTCAGAGAAAGTTTCAAAAAAACCTGCAGCTCCAAAGATTAAAAGGACAACCCAGAACAATGGAGCCCCAACAACAAAAAATGTCATTGAGCACGAAGAAGATGACTTTCATATGAATGAGGACGAAGAAGCACTACTGGAAGTAAGAGAGCAGCTCTACGGGGGGTTACCAGCACTCTCTAACCTTGACCAAAATCAACCAATTCAACTTGGAAATCATCGTATACCTGATAGTATGTACTTGATATTTTAAGCAATTATGCATTCCTAATTATTTTTATTGATTTGTTTCATTTAGTTTCAGAACAAACTTTAGACAAGCATGCGATAGAAACAATTGACTGTAAAACAGATTTTGAATTCTTCCTGATAAATACGCTGACAAGCATGGGCAAGGACATAGCAACGATTATAGGAAAACAAGGAGCCTTAGAAGATAATCTGAATAGTCTACGCACTGATTTTGAGTCCATGAAGGTATCACAAGAAGAAATAGCTAATTTTCTCTTGGACAAAAAAGTCACAAAGATGACTGATGCAGCTATTGATTTTGAAAAGAAGTACAACTTTTCATTTCCAATCAACTCGCTTGACAAATTTTTGGAATTTGACACCGAGCTGCAAAGGAGCACCTTCCTAAAAAATGATGTGGTATGTTTTTTTACACTTTCATATATACATTTCAATATTGTTTATTGAGACTAATCAATTATTTTCATTTCAGAGTATACAGGTGACTGGCCTGTTTGACTATGAGTTACCCGTTACCAGAGTCCTGCAGAAGATGCTCAAATACTTTATAACGAAGGAGGTTGCTGAGAAGTTTACAGCGGTGAGATCAGCAAGAAATCAGAGTGAAGAGCGAACACACAGATTTACATCAACCACTCTATACAGTGTAATGTCTGGGGTGATTAAATACAAGAGGGGCAAGAAGCTATTAGAAATTAACGATAAGATCCTCCTAAAATCTATAAGTGAGGCTATTTGCAATGTTAAACACTGGAAATAGTGTAAATTATTATGATGTTAGTTTCTATTCTCTTGTAATGTATATGCTTCAATCAGGAACCGTCCTTTCCTTTTACCGTAAACTAATTTGTGTAGTTCTAGTTTGTACAGTTCAAGTCTCTGTAATTTTAGGATTAGGAGAAATAAAGATACTTATATTTTTATTGAATATATATTGTTATTTATTACCCCTCTATAATCCCTACCAAATTCAAATATACATGGATGCAAATTGTGTTAAAAATTTTTGAGGTTATGTACTATTTTGCTTTTAACTCCTAATTATGATATTGATTTATTTATGATTTTCATGTTCTAATTTAATCTCTATTGATTGCCTTCTTCAGTAACTATTTTCTTGCATTATTGTCAAGCTATGAATTATAATTTAAATGTTGAAACTTCTTAATATACGTTAACAAAAAATTAACTTAGTTTGGCTGAAGCGCCATGTATAAGCCCGTATTAAAGATAGCGGTATTTCAGCTGAGTTCTAAACGGAAATTCAGCTGACTTCGTTAAATAAGCGAATTTTCAGCTGAAGTACCGTTTACATTTCTACCAGGGATACTCGTAACGCTTTAGCACTAGCTATTGTTTGGGGACCAAACACTGATAGGATGGCCGAATGTGACGATTTAATAAAAAAAAAATGTATGACTATGTAGCGCGATATAGCGCGACGTTCGTGGTGTGTTCGCAAGGTCTGGCGAGCGACTCTAGCGCCCTCGCATGACACCGCGTAGCGCGTTTCGGCTTCGGATGAGAGATTGGGTTTGACCGCCGAGCGGTGCGGACGTTTGGTCCTCAGGCAGCTAGCTGAGAGTTTGTAACATTCAAGCAGCTTCTTACTATTAAACCATTTCATATTTCTATTAAAATACAGTGTGTGCAGAGCTTTATTACTCCCTCTCCCTCGACGTTTGTTAGTTTTGAGTATTCTTAACAATCACTTTTGATCATTTTCATACGCCGGTCCAGTTCACTTTTGTTTTACACTTATTTTTACTTTCTTGTCACCTGTCATCCAATTTTCAAATAACCTGAGCATTAAACCCAAGTACAGTAGATGCATTGAGTCCAGCAAAAACTGATCAACTAGATTGATTTCTGGCTTGATAGCTAATAATGATGATGCGTTAGTGTGATGTTGCACATCAGTAAAAGACCTAAAGTCTTCATTGGTTCTTTTTCGACCAAACTCCTTATAAACCGTAGTATGATCAACTTTGTACGCAGTCACATCACATCTCTCCCATCCGTTAAAACTCATGTGTCCTTTAGAACATTTAACCTGAGATCTTGCAGGCGTATCACATATGAAACTTCTAATTTGAACACTAAAGTCAACAGATCTAATTGAAATTCCATCGTGTAAGAGAGCATTTATTTCAAGTACAAAATCTTCCAAGAATTTGTTATTGTCTGCTGGCTTTCTATTGCCATAAAAAATTGAAACTGGGAATGGTTTGTAGACTATCGGCTCATAAAACACTCTGCACAGTACAGGCCACATTGTTTTTGAACTTGATTTCTTTATTTTTACTCCATTGATATTGACATCAAGTTTTAGAATACTATCTTGATGTAGTAATGGATTGACGCATGCATGCAATCCTTGTGTGATTCCTAGATAACAAAATTCAGCTAATGATCCAGCAGAGTCAGACATTGTTTGAATGTTGTATTCAGCACTCGAGGTGAATAGGAAAGTCTTTGAGCACGATGGTATATTATTAGGTAGCAGTCGTATTTTGAGAATACTTAGTAGGGAGTCAAGATGTTTCTTTGGAATTCTTGACTCGACAGCCCAAATCCTCAATAGATTCACTTCTGGCTCTTCATTACTCATGTCTAGTATTGCTTCAATATTGTTTACTGATCCTTGATGAGCATGTTCATCAGAAGCCAAACTTTCTTCATCAGAATCAAAATTCATTTGACTCTCATATAATGACGCTTGATGATAATTCTCATCAGAATCCACATTTTGTGTATCGGAGTCAATATTCACTTCACTTTCATCATCCTAATCACTGCCATCACTGCCACTAATATCATTGTCCTTGCTAGTACAGGATCAACATTCATTTTCATCTACAGTTAAATCTTGACTTTCACTTTCACTCTGAACTTTATTAGAAAACAAATCTTCACTTTGATCAATTTTTGCTTTTTTTGGCATACTCTTTCTCAAGCGAAATCTACGTACACGTTCAGTACTATTCATTTTTTGTTCTTGATACGAACAACGCATACAAAAACAATACTGCAATAAGAATTACAGCAGTTATTCGTTTCGGAGTTTGCTTTTAGAGTCGTTGAGAGGTTAGAGATTACCTAACCTGCCTGACCAATGCGACGCATATGGGTAATTCTGCCGTAACTGGCTCATTCTGCGTGAATGCTTCAAAGGCGTTTAAACTTTTGAAAAAAATCGCACAAGCGGTTTTATGTATGTCTGGCATAACTAACTATATTTACCAATAGTTAAAACCGAGTATGCAGGCTTATATTTAAAACTACGCAATATAATAGGCCTCAAATGTCAGTTCCGTAACCTGTCTCCCACACGGATTTCAATCTAAAAGGTTGATGCAGATAAAAGTACGACATGTAAAAAAAATTCCATCATATATAGTATGAACTGTAGACCTATTTCAATATATTTTTCATGGTTTTGGGATTAAAATTAATTATTTAATATTAAAGCTGGGTGCTTACTCTTTGACGCCCGTTTTTGCATTAAAAAGGTACCCTCTACATTACCTTATGTTAGAAGCGTTCTCGTGTCATATAGTGCCGCCTATCGGTAGAATTTCAAACTATATACTACTATTTATGAAATCCAACCGTTGAATGGTTCCAAAATTCAAAATTGTGGAAGTGCAAGCTGATTTTTCATCAGAAATTTCGAAAAAAAAGCACAACCTGTCAGTTCTGTAACGTTAGTAAACTACTACTTAGCAACAATGTATTTAAACATATAGGGCGTTTTTCTCGAGTAAATAGTAAGTATTTTCGAATATATGTACAAAGAATTGTTTATAATAATTACGCTAGGCTATGCGAGTTGATAAATGCCTAAATGTCAATTCCGTAACCGTCAGTTCCGTAACACATAATACAGTAAGTATCATTAATACATTAATAATGTCCTAAAAACCCAAAGCTTTGGAACCGAAAAAGAAAGTTCAGGAGAAAAAAATAAAGAAATATGCTATAGATACCAAAAAAAGAACTTTGATGAACAAATCGACTGTGGCAACGACTGCATCATCATCTATTAGTTTCAGAAGAAGTTCAAGGTAAATTGTACAAAATTGTAATTTTTGAAAAATTATTTCTACAATATCAATAATTAAGTAATTTTAATTTTCAGGGTGCCGGTAGCAAAAGGTTAGATAATCAATATCATTTCTATTAAATCAAAATTAAAATAATAAAATAAAATGTGATATCAAGTAGAATTGACAGTTGTGATATATTGTACAAAATAAATTGTAATTCGTATTCAAAGATTAATGCAATATGATATATTGTGATTGTAAAAACAGTAAATAAGAGATCAATAGCATAAATAATAAAATAGGTAGGAGGCTGACTACTTCCCACAACTGAAGTAGTCGAGGGACTCCTACATATATTGGGCTGTAGTAACATCTCGCAGCAGAGCGTCTAAGGAGGACTGTTGGATCCTTACTGAGGAGTCCAGTCCAACAGTCTAGGACGAAACGCTTTGTAATATTGTTGGAAGAAACTCGTCTTTGAATCTCGCATACCAGGAGCTAAGAGGAGTTAGACAATGGTTTTTGTTTGAGAATATTTTGTTGGGTTTCACTCGTATCACCGTAGTAAGAAAGTTATACACTTTCAAAAAAAAATTTTTTTCTCTGTAAATTCACGAGTGTTAGATATATACTTTATAAATAATAAAAACTTGTAATTGTTGCTTTTATATTTAAAGTAAATAAAATATCTAATAAGAAAACATTTTTTAAAAATAATTCGTCATTTAACGATATTGCGATCTTCGTGAATAAACGAACAGGCTGTCAAATATTGAGTGAATATACATATGCATATATATATATTATATATATATATCTTAGACAATTTAATTTTTTTCACCAAGTACGTTAAATTAAAATTTACTGGAGTTTTAGTAGCGCGCTGCAGTAATCGTTCTATCGTAGTTTCACGAATTACAAAAATGCACCCAAGCTTAGCAAGGGAGCTAAACGCCGTGCCGTATCGGACTATTTATACCACAAGTACTATACGCTATTTGATAGCACTGACTAGCATAAATCTGCTTTTACGCCTATCCGTGGCCTAAACAGTCCATGTTTGCACCATGCAGTTAGCATCCGAGCGTAGCGAGGGCGATCAGCACGGTGCAATAATTAACTATTTATGCCACGGATAGGCGTGACATAGATGCTAGATGTAGATTTATGCCACACAGTGCTATAAAACCAATTATCTATACTGCAATATTTGATTTTTCGACGTTGAACAAGTTCAACACAGAATACTTTCTATTCACATCAATTTAAGTTATCACTTCTGCTGGGCGTCTCGAGACGCACACATTTTTTTCTTTGAAATTTGATTGGCAACCTATGTATTAAAAAAAAACTATTTTCGGATATTCTTGCACCTAGAACACTCAACTACAATTTACAAAATCCAGGTGTGGACCATGGTCAACTTGTTCTAATAATTGTATATATTTCTCTATAGGAAACGTAGATCGCCTCGAATTTGGAATAATATTCCAGTTAACCTGAGAGATTTAGGAACTAAAGCTTTCAAATCTAAATGTAGAAAGCTTATGCTTTCGTATAACTAATATAGTATTCCTTATCATTATCTTTGGCTCATTGTGTCTCGCAACCTGAGTGATCTTGTATGTAATAAGTCAAGGGCTTTGAAGCCTGTGTATCGAATAAATAAATAAATAAATAACTTTCTTAACAATTTATCTTAACGGTAGAACCTCATTAAGCAAGCAAATTTATTTTTTAATTATGATCTAAACAATTTCATAGGTTAAGTAACACTTGAACCAATTAGCATGGCTCCAACCTACCCTTAATAGCAGAAAATATATAATTTAGGGTACACTAACTAATGATTATGCATTCTCATAAAGCCATTCTATTTACAATTATTACTAACAAAAAGTTTCACACCAAAGCTTATTTGATTAATTTTTTAAAAGTTGGATGTACTTTTTTCATTTTTATTTGTGTATTACTACCCTGTTAAAAATAGTTAATAGAGATTGATTAAATTTTCAATCGAATTTAAAGCTATATCTCAATATTTGTATTAGAGCTCAATTTAAATCGATATAAGTTGGTAGAATTCTATGCGAAAGATGAATATTACAGTCAATAAAGGTTAACCATTGGTATCAAACATCGATTTTAACTGTTGTTTTCTGTAATAAAATTCATTAACTTCTATCGATTCTATCGATTTTAAAAAGCTTCAAATTTTATTAAAAATTAAATCAATCCCTATCAAGTATTTTTAGTATGCTTACAAGCTCTAATTCTTTAATAGCAGGTACTCAAATTATTCCTTAATTTTACAACTAATACGTGCCAAATTTTAGCTGATTTTGGACAGACCGTCAAACAAAATTTTTATGACATATTTCCTATACTCCAAGGCTTTGCCAAATTTTAACTTAGATATATATATTTATTTATTTTTTTAACTTAGAGTTATATATATTTGCATTTGATAGAGTTGATATCTGTGGCCTACAGGCAAAACGACATGAGTCCACTGTTCGTGAAAATCGAGGTAACTGTGGATTTGATATCTTCAAACAGCAATGTTTTGTTGATTTGCAACAAAACATTGCCTTCCTTTTTTTTGCCAAATCATTTTAAAATATGGCAAACTGTGACAAATGGTGCTGAGCCAGGCTGCGTGCTGTTCATATAATTGGCAGTTGTGTTTGCCGTGTCACTTACCCATATACTGAAATGAGTATGCGGGAAAGTAATGAGTGAGTGTGCTTGCACACTTGTCACTTTCCGCACACTCAGCGACTTTCACACATGCTCTTTTCAGCACCTGAGATAGTGACACTTTGCAAGCAAATCCTTTGTCTGTATTAAAGTTAGTTTTATTTATGAGTTGCTCAACCCAAGGGTTCTGTGGAAAGTATGCAGAAAATATACATGCCGAAAATATACGTTGCAGCTTTGGCTGCAGATTCAGTCTTACCTAGCGTGTATATATATAAGTATATATATATATATGTGTGTGTGTGTGTGTGTGTGTGTGTGTGTCCCTACTGCAAAATCTCACATGAGATTGCATGCCAAAATCTCATCTGAATTAGCAGGGCAAAGTTAGTTATAGATTGAAAACCTAAGGCTACCATCTGGATGATACATCAGAATATGGAGATATTACAGTTTTTTAAAGCCAATTTTTTCATTTTAAATTTGTTTACAAAATGTTACATGAGATGCTAGCACCAATATGGCATGTCAATCAACATTTAAAGCCGATTTATTAGGTTTTTCGATCTATAACTTTGCCTTGCTAATTCAAATGAGATTTTGGCGTGAGATCTCATGTGAGATTTTGCAGTAGGGGTGTGTATATAATAATATAAAATATAAAATAAAATAATATGTGTATATATACTCATAGAAGAATTAATAAATTTAAGAAAACTCATTTAAATTTGTAAAATAATTTTGGTATCAATCAACGTAAATACTCTTTCATGTATGTATGATTAAAAAAAAAATTATGTATAATATTACCATAGTTTCCTAATTTATTTCATTTAATTGTATTGAGCAAAATTATAAAGAATCAAATAAAAATCCTGTAAACTTGACATAACGTTGTATTGATGCAGTGCTTACTGTATTTGAAACGGCTGGTTTGTGTTAGGTTAGGCCCGTTATGCCTCGGACACACTAATAACATAAAGGGCCCTTTTCATGCACACGCTAAACGCCAAAACGCCAAAACAGAGTAGTGATGTTGTGACGTCGCGCAAAACGATGTCTTTGTGAGTACAATCAATTCGCGGGTTATTCGAATTGAGCATTGAAATGCTCTCTCAATCTATGAATATTTAATAGGTGGTGATTTATAATAAAAGGCACTGAGTTTAAGTTTAAAAGTTTTTAGGATAACTTCCCAAAAACTTATATATATTATCTCAAAGAAACCTAATACAAGCAACTACGAATTATTATATCTCAAGATGGATATTCTATCGACTCGCGACTCTGACTGACGCTCTCCGGTGCGTCGATGATGTTGCAGGGCCTCCGCTGCTGGCGTTGAGGGCGTGACCTTGGGTGGAGGGATGTTGTCTCCACGAATCAGAGCGACTCCGCGCGGACTTAGAAAACTACGCGCTCGAATCAGCTTCGATCGGTTGGGCCTCTCTGGAGGTGGAAATTCGGAAAAGCGTGCGAGAACACGATGACGCACTCTGCGCACACGTGTTGCACACCCGAGCTCTCGGTCGTCTTGGTCCTCAGTTTTTATAACTCATAAAAACTGAGAGTTCCGAGACTCGCACAATAGCCGCGTTTTGTTTTAAGCTCTGTTAGTAGTATATATACTGGTATGGCGAGACGTCAGTGACGTCATCGCCATACCAGTATATGTAGGGAGAGGGATAGGTAATTAAAAAGGGGGCATGGTAATAAAATTGTGTGTGTATATGTGTGTGTGTGTGTGTGTGTGCATGTGTGGGGGTGTGTGGTGGGTGTGGTGTGTCTGGAACACGAGGGGGGGGAGTGAGAGAGGGGAGGAGACCGAGCGGGAGAGGGAGGAGGAAGAGAGAGAGACGGCGATGTAGCACACGACCTGAGTTCTCCGTAGCAGACTTGGAGTCGTATAATTAAAGAATCTCCTACTACAAGGAGAGGGTGAGGGGAGGAGGGGAGGGTGAGAGGAGGGAGGTGAGGAGGGGAGAGAGTGGTGGGGGCGGGGGGGGGGGTGGGGGGGGGGGGGTGGGGGGGGGTGTGTGTGCGTGTGAGAGGAGGGAAACAGGCGGGCGGGTGCGAGAGAGGGGAGGGAGGACGCAGAGGAGGGAGAGGGGGAGGGGAAAGAGGAGAGAGAGGATAGCTTGACGGCGGTGAGTGCTGCACGGACGGCGCTCCGTCCCGCGGGCTGCGGACTGACCTTTCGTGGGTTTCTGGGGGCGGGGGTGGAATATATGTAAAAATCGGCAGTAGCTCACGTGCCGGCGGAGCTACTCTAGGAGGGGTGTGGTGGCGGGCTTGCCGGGTGTGGATGAGGTTACCCTGGGCAAGAGGGGAGCAGGTGTGATGCGAATCGAGTTGCATGTGATAAAAAAATAGTCTATTCAAGATAATGGTTATGGGGCTAAAGTATTTTTATTGGGCAGAGTAAAAGTCGTAAGATAGAATTAGTACAAAAAATCAATACTACCGACGTGCTTAACTAACAAATCATTAATTTCTATTAAAATACTTATTACAATACGGCTGACTTCTCCAGCTAGTGGTTAAGTCCCACGGCTCGTTTGGTTGTTGCTGCTGCCATACCTGCTCTCCCTGTGGCTGCTGTGGAAGCCATTGCACGGCGGGAGCGGGATGCACCGCTGCCACTGATGCTGCTGGACCCATTACACCATGCGTGTATTGTTGGTACTGCGGCTGCTGCTGTTGAACCCATTGAACGGCGGGAGTGGGATGCACCGCTGCTGCTGGTATTGGTGGACCCACTGCACTATATGTATATTCTTGGTAGTGTGGTTGTTGTTGAATCTATTGTACAGTGGGAGGGGGATGCACTGTTGCCACTGCCACTGCAGACCCATCGCACTATGTGTGTATTGTATGTGGTACTGCTGCTGGTGCTGCTGGTGCTGCTGCTGCCGCTGCTGCTGCTGCTGCTGCTGCTCCTGAACCCATTGCGCAGTAGGGTCAACGTTATCAATAAATGTCTCGCCATCTATAGAGGTTGGGGACGATGGTGGTGGTGGTGGTGGTGGCGGCGGTGGTGGTGCTGGCGGTGGTGTCCGTGACGATGCCATCTGTGGTGGTGACACAGGTGATGTTAAAGATTGCGGCGACGGTGGCGGTGGCGAAGGTGGTGATAAAGTCCGCGACGGTGGCGATAATTTTCGTGACACTGGCGACGGCATCGGTGGTATCGACGGCTGTGGTGGTGGTGATGGTGATGTTTGCAACACCGCAACCGTGCTGCATTTGCAACACCGATAACGCCCACAATCACCACATTGTTTCCAATGTTGGATACTGCGGGTTCTCCGTGTATTTTGTTTTCGGCACACACAACACTGTACATCACCTGGTATCACAATGTCTGGGTGTGGTTGTTGTTGTTGAATTGATGTTGCACTTTTGCTATGCAGTCTATTTGTACACTCAACGATCGCTTCGTTAAGTGAATTAATTTTCTGCGTTAACCGCTCTAATTTTAACGCGACGGTATTATATTCGATATTGCATCTGTTGATGCGTCGCTTCACTACTGCCCGTTTTTTTTCCAAGTTCTCGAGAGTTGCCGTCAGGCGAACTGTGTTTACGAAGGAACCGCTCATCATGGTGAGTGAGTTAGAACTGGTGGCTCAGTCCTTCTGCTGTTACCATCAACCCATGGTATCTAGCATTTTTCTCACCACTTTTCTCTTGTATGTATAATTTTTGCCTTCCACTCACCTAATTTTTTAACTATACTGTGGAGATCGAGTATGAATGCCATGGCTTGTTTTCTGGTAATTGAAATAGAAAACGGTTGGTAGGTGTTGTGTCTACATCGCGTTTCGAAACTCACATTGAGATCTCGTACACTCGTATGACGTTTTACAGTCATAAAATCGTTTTCCTATTAACGCGTGTGTCTCGACCATAGCGTGAAAATGAGCCAGGGTTCGGGTGACAAACGATCCGTACATTCCATGAAAAAAGGGGGTGTTCTCTTCTCTCGCGTACTCGGTCATAAAAGTTTCCGTGTTTGGACCGCCCACACATGACCTCTTTTACGGGCTTAAAAAGAGTAGCCCGCGATTGAGTGCTTTCAGTGTCTATAGAAATTTTAACAATGGCAGATCTTAGATATATGCAATCTGCCCAAGAGAATGAAGTTTGTGAAGTGATTATTAAAATTGCGAACGCGCTCAAATTCGATTGCCATGCAATTTGGCGAAGGTGCGATCGTACTTGGCAAGAACGCCTACGGAGGATGGCGTTTGTTCAGTTAGCTCGTGAACTGAAATATTTATTATCAAGATGTGGATTACGGCGAATAGCAGGATTCCACAGAGATGGGGTTTTTACACGAGCGTCTTTGATAATAGTCGGGGAGTATCTAGAATCAATAAATATGCAGAACGTACGCATACTAGATAATATAATGACTGCTTACACTGATGAGCGTGGTAAGTAACGGTTTTATATATTTTTTATTTTATTGTTAATTTTATCTATTTATTTAAATGTTATTTTAGCATTAAGGAACCTACTGGCTGACATTGAATTCGACAGTGACGTGTCATTTTCCAATAATAGAAATGGAGAAGAAAATAATAGTACTGACGATGAGGATACCGATGACTGTGATGATGAAGATGACCATCACGATGACGCTTCAAGCGTTCATAGTGAGAGCGACAGTAGTACGGAGGGCTCATCCGGAGATGAGAGAGAGGAAACAACTACAACAATAGAAGATGTTCGAGTACTATCAGATAACGATGATGATTCAAGCGCTGATGGCGAGAGTGATACTAGTACGGAGGGTTCAGCCGTAGATGAGAGAGAGGAAACAGCTACAACAATAGAAGATGTTCGAGTACTATCAGAAGACGAGGAGCAGCATGTAAACGAATGTAAGTTTTCTTATTAACTCGATTTTTAAGCAGATTAAATATTAGACTAATTTTTAAAATCTTCCTAGAGCCCAAGAAATCCAACGGTTTTACGATATGATCGAGGACAAAAGTTCGGCTTTATATACACAGAAACATTTACTCAAAGTTTAAGAATGTGTTCGGGAAAATTGTTATGGTCCCTAGTGAACAATAATTTTATTGTAAAAAATATTGATTCTAAAATACAAAAATTGTTTTAAATTATCAGGTAATAATTTATCTCCAAATTCACCGATACATGTGGCTACAAGAGGAAGCACAGAGCGAGAGGAGGCGTGGCTACAAGTAGGCTCTGGTACCACACGAGGGGCTGAAGCTGAAATTCGACCTCCGGGCGAGCGATTTGTGATCGCTGAGGAGAGCGAGCAATTTATCCGTAAGTTTAACTTGTTAGGAAAAAGATTTTCACTACGCATAAATGATCCGACAGACGAGGACATAAATGCAATAGTCTGGCTAGAACTCGCAATACGCGATATTCATGCGTATTTGTGTTCATTAGCAACGCATAAAAACGATTTAATAGGTATAAGTGTGAGAAGTAGATATTTTGAACACGGTGCTGCCGGCTTATCTTTGAGACCTGTAGAAAATTTTAATTACGAGGATTTATGGGAATTGATTAGTAATTTAACTCAAAGCAATGATGATTTCGTTATTGATAATAGCTTTGAAATACATACAACTTACGTTAAAATGCCAATTGGATCAGGAGCACGTAGAAAAACAAATTTAAATATTAACAGTGTTGCTCAAAGATCAATAGTCTCGATTCGAAATAATGATAATTTATGTTTACCGCGCGCACTTGTAGTAGGAGAAGCACATATAGCATTAAAAACGCGTGATAATGTTAAAATAAAAAAAGCCTGGCGTGTAATTTGTGATGGACGCCGACAAATGCAAAAAGAACTGGCTAAAAAACTGACGCAAGATGCCTGCGTTATTATACCACGTAGAGGATGCGGTGTACCAGAAATAAAAAAATTTCAAGAGTATTTTTTAGAAAAAAATATAGCTGTAGTCGTATATAGTAAAGAAACTTTCGGGAATGGTGAACCACCTCTGTTTGACGGACGCGTGTATTTCGAGGGGGAAGATACTGATTTGTATAAAACCATCTCTATTTTTTATGACGCTACTGAGCATCATTTTGATACCATATTAAACCTTACTGGTGCTGCGAGAACAAAATTTTTTTGTGAATTTTGCAACAAACGTTATCATCATGTTGATCAGCACACATGCAAACGTATTTGTCCACGATGCTTTATCTCACCACCTTGTAATGCAGGCGAAAATAATGTTGAAATTATTAAATGTCGTTTGTGTAATCGTGATTTTTTCGGGGTTGATTGTTTTAAACACCATAAGATAAAAGGTTCTTATAAAAAAAATAATAAAAAATTATGTGATGTTTTAAAAATGTGTAAATTCTGTTGTAAATTAATTAATTGCAATCGTGGTAGGCATACGTGCGGTGTTCATTGGTGTAAGTACTGTAAAAAGAATCACAGTTATAATGAAATGTGTTACATGCAGCCAATAATCGATAAACCCGTAGAAAATAATCAGAAACGTAAAAAACAGCTTTTTATGTTTTATGATTTCGAGACTCGGCAAGACATAGCTTATAAAGATCATGCAACAACAAAAATACATGTACCGAATTTATGCATAGTACAGCAGGCATGTACAGATTGCATCGAAATCGATGATTTATCTCAATGGTGTTCGAGTTGTGGTATAAGAGAATATGTTTTTCATGATCAGCCCGTCAAACGATTGATCGACTTAAGTGTTCGCGAACGCTCTGATTTTGATCAGATAGTATGCATTGCCCATAACGCACGAGGTTTTGACTCGCAATTTATTCTGAAGGAATTAGCAGAACGATCAAATCAAGTTTTTCCAAGTGTAATATTAAACGGTCAAAACATAATTACATTGCAGCTTGGTAGAACAAAATTTATCGACAGTTTGAATTATTTTCATATGAAATTAAGTTCATTACCAAAAACATTTGATTTACCACCAAGTAATAAAAAAGGCTATTTCCCGCATCTTTTTAATACCGCTGCTAACCAAAAATACATAGGCCCATTACCTGCAGTAGAATTTTACGCCCCTGATTCAATGTCGCATCGCGAAAGAAATGATTTTTACGTTTGGTATAACTCGCATTCATCTAATTATGTTTTTGATTTTCAAAAGGAAATTGTCGAATATTGTCGTATGGACGTTGAAATTTTGAGACGAGCATGTGTAGCTTTTAGAAAAATATTTCTTTCCGTTGCCGATACTGATCCTTTTATAAACGCAACGACAATTGCATCTGCTTGCTCGCATGTTTTCAGGAAAAAATGTCTAAAACCCGATATGATTGGTTTAATACCTCCGAACGGTTATCGTAGAGCCGACCGTCACTCACAAAAATCTATTGAGTGGTTGCTTCAGTGCGAGCGAGAAATAGGGCGTGAAATTATACACGCTGGGCGATCTCGGGAGTTTATGCTGCCTGAAAGACTTTTAGTAGATGGATTTTTACCACCACTACATGAAAATAACGAGAACTCCATAAATCTGAATAGTAAAGGTATAGTGTTTGAATATCAAGGGTGTTACACTCACGGGTGTCCAAAATGTTTCAAAACCAACAGAGAAAAAGTCACACGATACGGGCGGTCTTTTAATGAATCATACGAGAATACATGTGCGAAAATTGAACGGCTTAAGTCTCTCAATTATGAAACGCGAGAAATTTGGGAATGTGAATTTGATCGTATAAAATCTAATAATCCGGAAATTGTTCGGTATATTTCAAATCATCCGCTTATATCTAAAATTGTTTTAAATCCGCGAGATGCATTTTATGGTGGGCGAACAGAAAACATAGTGACTTATTATGAAATAAAAAACCATGACAAAATAAAATACACATATATATGCTCACTTTATCCCTATGTGTGTAAAAGAGGTCAATTTCCTGTTGGACATCCCCGCATATTCGTAGGTACGGAGTGTGACTCATTGACGGGTGGGGAAAATAACGATTTATCACGCGTAGAAGGTCTTGTAAAATGTAAAATTTTACCTCCACGTAATTTATTTTTACCGCTCTTACCAATCAAAATGCACAATCGGCTACTTTTTGCTTTATGTCGCACTTGCTGTCAAGAAATGAGACAGGACGATTGTATTCACGAGAACATTAACGAGCGAATTCACAGGGACTTGGGTAGCTGATGAACTACGAAAAGCTATTAAACTAGGCTATCGTATCACAGAAATATACATAATTTGGCATTATCGTATGACGCGTTATGATCCAGTGACTGGTAAGGGTGGATTATTTGCCGAATACGTTAATTTATTTTTACGCTTAAAACAACAATCTTCAGGATTTCCTTCTTGGTGTGTAGATGAATTAAATAAAATAAAATATATAGAAGGAATTACGCTCGGATGAGGGTATAGTATTGGAACGTGATAAAATCGAAACAATGCCGGATGCGCTCGGTGGCAAACTTTGTTTAAACTCTTTTTGGGAAAATTTGGTCAGCGTAATAATTTAAAACAGACTGAAATTATTAAAACGCAGAATAGTCTTTTGAGCCTCTGTCCGGTCCCGAAAAGAAGTATTTGATATTTACCCGTAACAGATGAGGTATTGTACGTTAGTTGAGATTTAAAGATGAAGCCGTAGAAATCTCCCCCATCACAACGTTGTTACAGGCAGCTATACCTATCTGCTCGGCACGCCTGCTAATAGCCGAAGATTAAAACGATTTCAAAAACCGTATCTTTTTGATAGTCGTTTGGTGTAACGTAATTTTAGCTTTATTAGGTATCTAGAATGTATTGTATCAGTTTTCGATTAGAATAGATAACATTAGAATGGTATAAAAACGATTAACTATTATTATAAAAATGTATTAAAAATCCGTTGTATATATTAATCTTTTTTATCGTTTTTGATGTTTATTACTTGCATTTATAAATCTAATCGTTTTTAATCTCTTATAAATCGTATTTAATATTCATGTATCATTTTTTTTATATTTAGGACTTTTTCATATATTTTACTGTAACACTTTAAATACACACTCCTACTGCCTAATCTTACACGCACTGTTTACTTAAATACATGTATTACCGCATGCTTAGCAATGAATTATTTATGCATTACCTTGAATGGTCTTATATACTGACCATCATAGATTCTTTACCACTTGCGAGTAAAAAAATCCGGACGCCACCTGGCGACGAGTCATTCTTAATCGTTTCTTACCCTGCTAAAAATACTCGATAGAGATCGATTAAATTTTGAATCGATTTTGAAGCTATATCTTAATCCCACTTTTTGTATTAGAAATCGATTGAAATCGATAGAATCGATAGGAGTCGATTAATTTCAATACGAAAAAAAACAATTAAAACCGTTGTTTCATACCAATGATTGACCCTTATTCACTTTAATAGTAATTTTTCGTATATAATTCTATCGACTCCTATCGATTCTATAGATTTTAATCGAGCTCTAATGCCAAAAATGGGATTAAGATTTAGCTTCAAATTCGATTAAAAATTTAATCGATTTCTATCGATTTCTTTTAACTATTTCTAACAGGGTAGTATAATTCAATCGTTTTTCATAATCGCAATGGATCTTTATTTTTGGTATAAAATTTGATCGTATCTAAACGTTTTCAATCTGTTGCAATGCGACAATTTGTTACAATACACTTTATATTGTCTGAAATTCAATGGGCCATAATGTCGTGTTATCGTTTTTAATCAAGATTAATTTAATTGTTCTTAACATATAATATTAGTAGAAGATTTTAATACTTTTTAATTGTTTATTGTTCAATACAATAAAAATGTTGTGGAAATGATAAATGTGAAAAACTTTGAGTAATTGTGTTGGAATGTAAAATAATGTGAAAAATAAAAATTTTACATTTAAATTTGGAGCATCGCTAACATGAAACCTGTCATAATTTTTACAAATTTTCATGATTTTTCAAAATGTTTCACATTTTTACAAATTTATATTGGCAACCCAGAAAAGCGTTCATTTTATAATAGTAACATTTGTGCACTGTATTTCACGTTTTCTCACAATCGGTCATATATCTGTCGCCTCCAACCGAGAGCTCCAGCACGTTTTTTATTAAAAATCCCTCTCGAGAGTTTTT
>CM053170.1:23571981-23600238 GCA_012977825.3 Pteromalus puparum
TCTTTAGTTCAGACTCTTTTCTCCAAGAGTTAAATTTATCCGGATATCCTAACCACTTTACTAACATCTGTTCTTTTGATCCGCGTCCTTTTGCACGGTTGGTACGTTCAATTTTGAATTGCTCATAATTTTTCATACGATTTTTTCCAACAAGTACTAGTTCTTGCGGCTAGAAAAATTCATCGATGATTTCACCATTTAAGTCTTCCAAAATATATGTCTGTAGATTTTGACGTTTTGAAACACGTTTAATCTTGAATATTTCTTCGCTATAGTTTTTTTAATAACCCTTCTCGAACGTATTTTTCGTGCGACTGATACGAACATACGAACCGGGTGTGTATTGTTATGTCCTAAACTGATGAGAGTTGTCAACGGACAATAACTCTACGGGTTAGTTACTATCACAAGTACGGACGAGGACAAAGCTCCAACGCATGGAGTCTGAGCACCGTCGGTACCTGACTACCTTCGCGATCTTAATAGAACAGCCTCCAGTAGCCGCCGGATAATACTTTGAAATCGTGCTAAATCCCCTGATTTGCTATACCCACTCTAATTATCGACCCTTTAACAACACTTCTTATCAATCACTATGGCGGGACGTTACTCTAGTCGTTATGCGAGAACCACGGACTAAATTGAATTTAATTCTTGTGCAACAATATTAATTACATGCCCTGATCTATTAAAAGAGAAAGAGAGAAAGAGAGTGCAAATGGAGGCGCATAGCCTAGTGGTGTATATGTATAAGTCGCTTACCTTGTTCTTTTTTCTGCTACCGAGCTGCTCTGCTACCAGCACGTCCTCTCAGTAAGTGTATGGACTCAGCTTCCAAAGCGGAGCGAATGCGAAGGCGATTTGGGTTCGACAAGGATCGGGAATTGTCGGGTTTAAAGTACACTCGCGATATCAATTTAATTCGATTTATTCGCTTTTAAACAAATTTCAAATAACGTTCGCTCGCAACTAACTAAAATCTTGCGCTGATTGTAATTCTTTCAAGAAAAACGACAAACGACAACACGACTTCTGAGTCTCGACAATTAGCAAAATCTGAGTTGATAGTTACAAAAATATTCTAAGTCTCGATGATGACAAAATCTTCAAGTGTCTACCTGACTGATCTACCAGAGCGAAATTCTAAGTCCGAAAATATCGAAATTTTATAAGTCTAATACAGCCGAAAAAATTCTAAGTCCCGAATGTGTTGGAAATTTATAAGTCCAATGAAGTCGAAAAATTCTAAGTCCCGAATGAACCGAGCTCCTGCAGAGCTTAAGCACGCGACGATTTTTTTGGTCGATCTGGCTCTCGCGAATCTGCTGCTGGGTCCTTATATACCTTTTGGACTACGGCGATCTGTTGCTTGCTTGGTTCCTACGGAATGGCTTTTTGGCCAACAGGAGGGCTCGGATGCATTACATCTCCTTATTTAGCATTTTCTAGGACACGATCGCGTCCCCGTGGTCCAATGAGAAAATTCAATTCCGTGTACGTTCTCTAAGTCTTTCTGCTCTTGTTCGCTGTCAGAGCCATTGTAAATTATCATTTTATGGTGGGCTACTCGAATTTTTTCTGTGAATTTGAGAGCTGCACCTTACTATCCGCCGCGCGGTGTCGTTTCTAATGTCGGCTTGAATGGTTTTATTTGTCGTGCGGCAACTTCCATTCGCTTCGGAGTTTTATTTTTCTCGTTTGTACTAGCCATCGTACATCCTCTAGGCAGTGCTTCTCCTTACGGCGGCATCGGCCTATGATCTAGCTGTGCTCGAGCGTTCCTCCAGATTTCAATAACTCTGCACGTGTTGGTTCTAGGCAGCCTTCGACTGGCGGCCCTCTCACTTTTTTCATGTTGCCGAGCTGCGTTCTCCTGCTAAAATGTGCGAATGACGATCTAGTTCACTTTTTCTTCTTCTTGCTTTCCGTTGTTCTGCTGTGAGTGAGTTCTATTCTTTCGTCGATGCTGCTGAGCAGTGCTTGTTACTTAGCAGGTGTGTGTGCATATCAAGGTGCCTGTTTCGCTTCGCCTTTCACTCCATGGTCATAATGTGTGCGGCATATCTGTGTGTCTCTTTGGTCGCGTGCCACCGTTGTAGCGCCGTAGTGTGCGTGCGTATAGGTGTGCTTCCCTAGTGATGTCCTTCTGCCGTAGCTCCATAGTGTGCGTGCGTATAGGTGCGCCTCCTTAGTAGTGATCCTCTGCTATAGCGCTGTAGTGTGCGTGCGTATAGGTGCGTCTCCTTAGAAGCGGTCCTCTGCTGTAGCGCTGTAGTGTTTGCTTGGCCTTTCACTTTCTGCATCTCTTGCTCTATTGTTTCTATGATTCGATGTTTTTTGGCTTTGATTTCTACTTTTATACTTTTTCGTGCTTGTAGTTATTCCGCGCGTTCACGTTTATGTCTTGTTGAATCGTCATTATTATACGTGAGTCTATGATTATTATTAATTATTAGAAATTATTTTACTTATTAACTCTTGAATTAAATTATAGTTTTACTCTTACTTCACATCACGTTATCGTTTCTCGCTTTTATTTAATTAATCTTTACTGTCGTTCTCTATTTAAAATCTTTTCAATTATGAAATGGTAGCGTTCACATCTCAAGTATAGTATTACTTTGTGCTGTCGGGCGTGTTTCCGACTTATGTGTTTTGAATTTCCTAAATCTCATTATACGCTACATTCTAATGGGAAGGGTATTGATTGACTTGTTTTACAACAAATAACTTTACTATTTTTAATATATAAAAAATGCAAAAGAAGTGAGCATTTCACACCTTCCCCCTAGGATGAGCGTTCTGAGGTGAGCCTCTGACGCTCACAATTAGAATTTTTTTTTCCGTGAATTTCTTTTCTTAATCTTATTTCCCTATCTTGCGAACGTTTACATTGTCTCTTAATATATAACATGCTTTATAGTTATGGGGTGTATATATATATATTTTTTATTGACATTTTTCCTTACATTTTTTTTTTATATATATTTTGATTAATATTCTACATATAATACCCTTAATTCTAATGACTAATACTTGTAAATGAGGTAGTTTTATAATACTCGTACAGGTAGTGACGTTTCATACTATTCTATTTGCAATAATTCGATTTGGATTATAATGGTTAATTAATACTTCTCGATTTTCTCCTTTTGGATTATCTAGATTTAATTTCTTAATAGTTGTCATGCACTGCATATAATGATTATAGTATAAGCGATTTTAGCCTCTTAATTTTAATATAATAATAATAATTTTGAGTTTGTATAATTCTTTTATCATGATCCCTCTACCTTAGTAATGATATATTTATTTTTTATTTATTTATTTATTTAGCCAGAAAAGAAAAATACAGAGATATTATAATACACTCCGCATTCCCGCAAAGATAAACAAGGTTATGTGATCGCACTGGCATTATAATTATACAAAAAAAAAATATAAAAATAACTTAAAACTAAAACTTAACCTATATTTACACAAAATTAGTAGCCTCCATTCTACTTTTCTCTTATTATTATCGGCATTACATGCACATAAAGATTTTTATATTCAACAAATTAAATACAGCAATATTTCCATATATAAACTATTTTAAATATTAACAATTTGATTTAATCCACTCCTTAATTCTTTTTAATTGACTGGGTTTGCCTATATCTAGTACTTTCAAATCGTTTGGCAGTGAATTAAACGTTGAGATAGCTTTTATATAACTATTTTTATCGCTTATTAGCTTTTTATTTATAGGTACAATTATGCTCTTATTTCTAGTAATACTCTTTGAGTTATGGTATTGCGTTTTGAGATCATGATAGTAGAGTTTTAAAGCCTCTAGAGTAAACAGTTGTTCAAGATTTAGAGGGTTATTTTGCGTGACAAAGTTGTTTTTATTTATAATTTTTAAAATTTTTTTCTGAATTCTTTGTATCAAATCTCTATAATTTTTATACGCACCTCCCCACGCTATGATGCCATAGCTTATAATGCTGTGGAAAAAAGCATAATATATTATCATCAAAGTCTCCGTTGGCATTGATTTAGCAATTTTGTAAAAGATATACACTAGATATTTAGTTTTCTTAATAATATGTAGCATATGCATTTCCCACTTCAAATTATAATCAATAACTATTCCCAGATATTTGTGGTTTCCTACTCTAGTTAATTTTGTGTCCTGTATCCTTACGTCTAAATGATCTGGAACACTGTCGACGTAGCTCCCGAAGGTCATACACACAGATTTATCTACATTTAAAGATAGCTTATTTACCGCAAGCCATTAGTGTATGCGCAACAAAAAGTGATTCATGTTATCTTGAGCTTCCAACCAACTGTCCCCAGATGCAATTATTGCAGTATCATCGGCGTATGACAGAATAGCTTCCTGAGGTATCTCTTGAAGGATATCATTTATGTACAGAATAAATAACAGTGGCCCAAGTATCGTACCTTGCGGTACCCCGGTATTTATTAGTAAGTAGTCACCAGCACTACCATCAATTTTAACTCTTTGATATCTATTACTAAGATAACTAGAGAGTAGCAACAAAGCCTGACCCCTAATTCCTATGCAGTATAGTTTATCAAGTAGGATACTATGGTCCACTGTATCGAAGGCCTTGGCCAGGTCGAGAAAAGTTACAATAGTCGGGATGCTCTTATCAACATTATTGTACAATATGTTTGTTAAATAGTTTAGTGCATCTTTTGTACCTATTTTCTTAACAAAACCAAATTGATGTTCGGAGATTATATTAGTTTTAGTAACAAAATCATACAGTCTATTATGTATTATTTTCTCGAAAATTTTTGCTACATTAGATATTAGCGAAATAGGCCGATAGTTTGTGATTTTATGTTTTTCACCTGATTTGAAAACTGGCACAATTTCTGCATTCTTGAGTGCATTAGGCCAAATACCTTTCTGAATGCATAAGTTAATAATATAGGTTAGTGCTTCAGCTATATAGCTTCCTATTAATTTCAGGGTCTTGGAGTTTATCAAGTCAATTCCACCACTTCTAATTTTTAAAGCATTGATTACTGATATTACCTCACTCATGCTCGTTGGGTTAATAAAAATCGAATTTGGGTTCATGGGTGGTAGTATGAGTTCCGCATTATCTGGTTTAACAATTTTTTCACTCAACTCTCGACCTATTTCGCTGAAAAAGCTGTTCATATTGTTGGCTATTTCTGTTTTATCAGTTACTTTCCTGTCATTAATTTTTATATGATTTATGGCTTCCTTGGATTTTTTATTGCCTATTTTACAATTAATAATTTCCCACAGCTTTTTTGGATTGTTCGTATTGCTTTGGACTAGGTTTTTATCATATTTGACTTTAGCATCTTTAATAACTTTATCTAAAATTTTAGAATATTTTTTATACTGAGATTTGAGTTGGTGATTGCTTATATCCAGTTGCCATAAATTATACATAAATTCTTTAGTTTCACATGATTTTATGATTGCACTTGTGATCCAGCTTTTTCTTCCGCCTTGTTTACTCTTTCTTTTTCTGGTGGTAGCTATATTTATACAATTTTTAATCTCATTCAGCAGCTTATCCGTCGCCAAGTTAGGATCCTCCATCGACAATATCTCACTCCAGTTTTTAATACTTGCGATATTTATTAGTTTTTTGTAATTTAAAAAGGTTTCTGTTTGTTTTTTTTCTTTCTTAATCCTATTTATTGCAATAAATATTGGGTAGTGGTCTGTTATTGAAAGTTTTATTTTATATGTAGTTGTTGCTAAATTGTTTGTTTTGATGAAGATATTGTCGATACAGGAACCCTTAGCGAGTCCTACTGGCGGCTTGGTGATACCAACAAAACCAGGGATGTACCCTTTCTCGTAAAAATTACATAGGAATTCCTGACTAAGATTATCACATTCTAATAGATCAATGTTAAAATCACCTATTACTAGATGATTTTTGACATTGTTCTTCTCAATTAAAAATTTATTTAAGTTTAAAATAAATTCAGATTTAGGAATCCCATGTGACCTATAAACTGCTGACACCTCAAGTTTGTTTTTATCATTAAGTTTAATGATCGTATTTATAACTTTAATCCTCCCAGTTTCAACCACTTCAGTTGTTTGCTCTAAATTTATATTTACAAAGATCATTACGCCATCATTTTTGTTTATCGAACTATGGTTATAGTAACACTTATATTCATAGTCAGATCCTTTTAATTCGTATATTTTAAAATTAAACTGTTGAAAAGTTTCCGTGCAGACAACAATAGATGGTTTTGTAGCTAAACTTTCAATTAGTATTTTTACTTTATCAAAATTAGCATTCATGCTTCTGACATTTATATGCATGATCGTATCGTTTTTACTACTACTGATTTTATTAAAAATATCTACACTACTACATGTTTTTTCCTTTTGAAAAGAATCATTTTGGATTATATCTAAGTAATCAAAAGTAGCCATTATAACCTATTTATTGTTATCTTTGACTTTCTTATCTTTGCGAGCCGTCGGTGGAGTAGTGTACTGATCCAGTTGTTGCTTCTGTTTTTGGAGTGCTTGTTGGTTTCTTGTGACAACCCTCACAATCTGAGGTTTGTCTAGTTTCAGTTGCTGTGGAGTATTTTGTTTTTCATTCGGATTCATCTTGCTTGGTTCTTCTAGTTCCTTGTTACCCATGTTATCATCCGCCGGTACCTGCTGTTTTGTAGATTTCCTCCTATTGTACATGTCTAATGATGGTAATGAAGGGCTCATCGGATAGTCCGTTGAGTCAATGAACTTACCAATTTTCTTTTTCAGAATAGAGCAGAGGTTAGTGTCATATGCAGTATGTTTTGTTTCAAGTTTTGTGGAATACTTTTCATTGCTAAATGCACAGTTTGTACACTTAACGGTTTCACTTGTACACTCACTTGTATTATGACTTTCAGCACATTTCAAGCATACGGTTTCATTGCGGCACTTCTTTTCACTGTGTTCAAACCTGCCACACTTATTGCATGGTCCAATGTTTATCAAATCGTAGACTTTACAATTTTGATAGCCTACATACACTCTATTTCTATTGTCTCTTACATATTTATATACTTCAGCAGGCACTTCCATCAACACAGTGCACTGTTTACTGAATTTACTGGTGTACATGTGCAGCACTTTACCTTTCCTTGTGAAGTCATTGAAATTTCTGGTGTTGATATCTTCTTCTATTTCTTCCAAATCCATATTAGTGTGGTTGTCTATACCTATAATTTTTATCTTCGGATTATGAAGTTCATGCTTTTTTACATTGCACAGACCTTTCAATTTTTCTTTAAGTACACTTTCAGTTAGTGCGACACTATCTTCACTCGTACAACTAATAATAACTTCATCTTTCTTATTTATAAATATGTTCTTTGTTTGTATACACTTTTGTGCTGTTAAACAATCTATTACCGATTTACCTATTTCTTTAATATCAACTTCACTATTTTCACTTTTCTGGACTGTGATTTTCGGTACTTTTTTATTCAGCGGTTTTTGTTGTTGTTGTCTTACTGCATCTCTGTACGTGAATGTCTTGTGAGTAGCCTGATTTGAGTTTCTTTGTAGTTTTTCTTTTAGTAGATCATTTTTCTCCGTAAGTTCAGCAACCAGAGTTCTTAGTAGTTTAACCTCTGTTTTCACAAACTCCATCTCAGTGTCACTTATACTTGATTCTAAACTGTATAGATCGGCAGTTTTAGATTCAATCTCAGCCAGTATTTCTCTTCTTATTTCTTCAGTGGTCTTAGATTTTATCTGTGCAATTAGTACTCTTTCTGTTTCAGTCAGGCTTTTCTCCTCGATTTTAGAGGTTATGTTCTTCTCTGTGTGCTCGGGGCAGATTATAAGGTGTTTCCCCAGGTGTTTATAATTGTCCGATATCTTATTGAGACAGTAGACGTGGAAAGCCTCATCACAGATGATGCACACCACTGTTTCCACTTTTTGTTCCGTATGACAAGCTAAAAATGCGGGACGCTTATCAGGAGGCTTGCGTCCTGGCGCCATGTTGGTTGTAACATATATGTGTACATATATTTTTTTTTCCAAAATTTTTGTAATATTTTTGTCCGTATTCCTTTAGGATAATCATGGAATATGTGTATATAATAAAAGAAATGGTTATAATTAAAAAAAAAAATTTGTGTAAATGTATGATCTATGTTTATAATTATATAGCTTCCAGTTGTTAAGATATCGGTCAATTTTGATTATTCTTCAAGTACTTCCTGCAAAATCATGGCTCTTTTCCCTATGTTATGTTCCTCGTTCTACTGAAATATCGATACTTCTCTTTTTTTTTGACTATTTGTTTGGAACATAGCATGTGGAAAAAGATCCAGATTTCTCTACAATATATATCTTATACTTAATCTCTACTTACTATCTATTTACTTATGATTGAAGTCTTGATCTGGAATGTTGTAGTGATGCGTGGTCGATTCTGAAATACCCTCGTGATTGCTTCTTCAATGACGCTTATGTTCAGTTTCATTGTCCAATTTCCGGAATGTCAGACGTGGTCAGGAATTCTAAATGCTTCTCGTTCTATCTTTTCATCTTGTAATATCTAATTGTATTGCCGTAATACTCAAGATACCTGATTCTTCTTCTTACATCCAATATGTTATCATCCACTTCTAATCGTATTTCTATATATTCGTTTAGACATACAGGGCAATCTATTATAGGCCGAGTACGGAATAAGTGTTCTCTGCAAACTGCACAATTAATGGGGTGACGATTTTCCCTATGATGATGCCAATTTCTGCAGGGTATTACTGCTTCTATGCGTCCAAAAATTTCTGGTTTATAACAATCCTCACAGATTGCGGTCCATCTAAATCGGGATGTGTCGACGTATACAATGTTTTTCGATTTTCGTTGTGTAATGCAAACATTTTCACTTAAATCAAAGTAAAACTTGGAGTTTGATGTTGGAATTTCTCCATCAATTCTGTCTTGATAGGCTTCTGATGGCATCTTCATTATTCCTGAAATTAGTCGAATCAGTTGATTACTCAAAAACTTTTTTTTTTCGATTATTATTATTAGCCTCTCTTTCTCTTTGAGTTGACCGACGATATCAGGCTAGGGATAAACAAAAAGATGGTTACACTTCTCCTCCTCTTCGACTTTAGTAAGGCGTTTGACACTGTATGTCACGTCAAACTTCTCTCAAAACTAACCTCTTTCGGTTTCTCGAAACAGGTCATCTGCTGGCTTGCATCATATCTTACGGGCAGAGAGCAGGCTGTCATTGGTGATAAGGGCGAGCTCTCCAACTTTCGCCCTCTCAACACGGGAGTCCCACAGGGGTCCGTCCTGGGCCCCCTGCTATTCTCGTTATACATCAATGACATCGGCTTCTGCCTTGACTCAGACACCTATCACCTCATTTATGCGGATGACCTCCAGATCTACTGTCAATGCCCCCTCGAGGAGCTGGATTCCTGTTCCGTTAGGATGACAGCTAATGCCGAGAGGATTTCAGGCTGGGCAGCACAAAATCGTTTGAAGTTAAACGTCAGCAAAATTCAGGCGATCGTCCTGGGCTCCCCTTACTACATAAACTCTTTACCAACTGTAGCTAACACCTACATAAACATAGGAGGAGCCCGGGTCGAGTATCAATCATCCGTGCGCAGTCTCGGGTTATTGCTAGATTCGAAGCTAACCTGGAAAGAGCATGTCAAGCAAATATGCAAACGTGCTCACTCTTTAATGTACCGTCTAAACTTCTTTCGAAAAAGCACTAGCCTTGGACTGCGCAAACATCTTGTGCAGGCTCTCCTGTTTCCCATCATTGACTATTGTTCACTGGTATACTGTGACTTGATTAAAGAACTGGACCTCAAACTACAGAGACTGGTAAATACAGGAATTCGTTACATCTATGGTGTAAGAAGGGATGAGCACATCACTCCTTACAGGCGTGAGCTCGGCTGGCTNTATCTCTGGAATTCCCTACCATCTCACTTACGTAAAAATATTTCAACTTCTTATTTCAAAACGCAGGCTAGACAATACTTTTTCGCTCAAGAAGAACAGAGTAGAAACAACTAAATTCGCAACATTCTCTCAAACACCTTCACAAACAATAGTAACTATCACACAAACACCTCATTCATAACTTTTCGCTATCTCATCTCACCATCATTACTTAACATACTTCAAATCATCTATCGCTCAAACCTGTAATTAATCTGTAAATATTTTCTATAATACTATTTGTACAACATAATGTACAGTAATAAAACACTTAAATCTAATCTAAATCTCTTTTTCAAATATATTGCATCCCAATAAATCCGATCTGCGGTGCGTCTCAAAAAATACCTCCTCTCTAGAATTTATGACGAGGAACAATGTTAACTCGTCATAACCTCCCCAGCATAAATACCATAATGTATAATAATGTATTACAGCTCTGTTACAGGCGAACGGCGGAGAGTGAAACGGGAGTAAGCACGGTAAGTGGAGAGAGAGAGAGAGAGAGACTCGCGCGCGTGCCGCGTCTCGCGGAAAGAGATTCAGATTCGTTTAGGCTCGCAGAGAGTAAACATCGTGCGCGCTACTCCTCGATTAGTAAAGGCGAATAACTTTGTGAGAACGACGTGCGAAGGCTCCTGGTTCTCGACTGCGCCTTGCCCGAGGTCTCCGTGCGACTCCGCTACGTCCGAGGCTTCCGAGCAATTCCAACCACTCGCCTGCAAAGGAGACGTCCTGGGGCTGAGCCGACTCGTCTACTGTAAGTGTCAGCTCTGCATCTCTCTCTCTCACCAGTGCCCTCCCGGTCTCTAACTGCTTCGTTCGTCTGCGTCTCGCACACCCGCGTGTGTGCTCGTGTACCTACTTTTTCACTGAACAATATACTTTACATTTTCTACGCTACTCAGCGTGTTTTGATTGTACACCGGTCCGTAATCCTATTAAGTTCCCCGCCGCCTCCGCGGGCACGCGCATCGCTTCACGGTGCACGTGCGAACAAACTGCAGCTAGCCAAAATACGACCTTGGCAGGTCCACCTACGAACTCGATAAAACCCGAGGAAACGAGACTTGGTCTCGATTATTACGCGGTTGTCTCTCCGCTCCGGTAGCTGCACTGCACGCAGCTAACGTCTGCGCGGCTACCGACACCAAGCAGAGCAGCCCCGTTATATTGGCGCCCATCCGTAAGTGGCATTATTTATTTAACATTCGGACGCGGAATTTTAGTTTCACGATTATTACACGGTTAGTAACGCGACGAAATTTTGAAGCGAAGCAACGCAGGTATTCGCAAGGACGTTTACTAGAGAGCCACAGCAGCACGGCTTTGTTGTTGTTGACACGCGACGAACGCTCGCGTGCGAAACACGAAGCAGCTCGAATAAGTCGAAAGCGAGCACAGTATAGGGCTAACGAATATTATTCGAATATTCGTCAGTAGCCAAGATACTGTAACTGTAAGTACGAATCTCAAAACATCGCAGTATCTCTAGTGCGAACAGTGAGAGTATACATAGGTATACTAAAAGCGAGAACGCACGCAGCAGTAGAGCAGCGTAGCTCTCGCGCGCTGAAAGCGAACGCGCCAAGCGGCGCCGGCAACACAGCCTATAGCGTGACGTCACACGTACAGCGGCTGCCGAATCTCGCGCGGCGAGAGAGCGTTCCAAGAAGACATTGTACACAAACGAGCGTGCGGTACAATTGTAATAGTATAGGTGTAGTTAGGAGCATCACGGTATACTGATACGAGAGTATACCGACGGAAAATAATTGCGGTTTCGCGCGATCGCCGAATATTCTGAGACGCGTATATAGTTGTATGATTGTAACAAGGAAAATTTGAACAGTGATATTAGCGCACTAAACTGATCGAATTTTTGAATTTTTTTTTCTAACGCGGAAAATTGTTTCTTTCCCTCAGTCGTTTTTTTTTTTTTAGTGAAGTGAAAATTTTCGTTTTTGTCAATTAATCCAAACCGATTAAAATAGAGCAACAAACTCTCAATTTAGCGAATCGCTCACAAAAATTTTACGGTTTCGCGGGTTTGATATTCGCAGAGAGTGAAGATTGTTTTACTCTCACACCGCGTTTTCGAATTTTTGTTTTCTTTTTCTTTTCTCTCCAAGAAAGCGTTACGTACGGTACAGAGCAAAGTACAGATTGGAGGTGATTGCGAATTGAGAGGTAGAATCGAAAAATAAAAATAACGCTGACAATTTTTTTTTTCTCCTTCTGACAAAATATTTGTCATATTGACAACAAAAAAATTTATTAGTCGTGTTATATTAGTGCTACATTTTTTAAAAATTATTTTAAACAAAGGTTTGAGGACAGAAATTTTTTTTTTTTCACAATTAAACGTAATAGATTGCGTCAAATTATTTTTTTTTGAGATTAGTAAAACCCGTAAAATTTTCTCCTCTTGCTCACTGATACAAAATGGAGAACCGTAACATCAGTAGGGTAGAGATGTCACAACAAATAGCAGAATGGGCATACGAATTGCCAGAAGAAAGTAGAACGGATTTAATGAATGATCTCGAACTAAGAATAGATGATAATCGGTCTCAGAATATAGATAGGTTAATTAGGCGACTACGCGGCGATTATACCGCAGAAGATTTTGTGATCGTTAACGATCCAGAAGAAATAACAACGTCGAGAAGAGCGGCAAAATTTCAGAAGTTACTGCTAATGCATAGGTCGATGGCAAGGTTGCCCGATGCGACGAAGAGTATGATACTCGAACAGCAACGTCCTAACCATGAGCGCAGCTCCGAAATGGAAATTACAAACGGAGCGACGGGAGGCATCCTGTATCACAGCTCGCCCAGACAACAGCACGGCCATAACCCTTTTCGGGACACGGTCCAGCGAGCAGAAGAAATAACTACTCAGGATGAAAGCGATAATCGCTGGGCGTTGAGGGAGTCAGAAAGCCGTACAATCACGACGTCGGCAAGTACTGACACGAGAACGCTCAGAGCAGCCTATACGTCAAGCAACAACCTTATAGATTTTTGGACACCAGCCAGTCGCATAAGCACGACGGCCACGACAACGACAACAGTAACTAGCTCCGTAACAACACCAGCAGTAACGACGAGAGTAAATCAAGACATGGCTAACACCCAAGCACAAGTGATGGGGACGCAGGACGAAAACAACAGAAATAGAGCACAACAAGAACGAACAGCGCATGCAGAAGAAATCGAGAGACTCAGAAATGAAAATAAAACCTTGGAGTACCTCGTGCAACAATTGTTACAGCAGAGTCAGCAAGCAATGGACTCGGTAACTCAAGCAGCGACCTCGCAACCGAGCAAACAGGTACAATTTCAAGACACCTTTGATATAAGGCACATAGAACCAAATGCTCACAGCACACGTAATTCGGGATTAAACCCAGGGGCGAATGTCGCTGTACAACCCGCACAAGTAACCAATGATACAACTCAAACCGGAGTCCAGCAACAACGGCAGCAACTGCCGGGGGACTCTAGGAGGGGGGGAGGATCACCTTGGGGTTATCCAAACCCATACTTTGTAGATGCGCAGACGCAAGCCCCCTTACCAACTGGAAGCTTATATCCGTTTTCGTACCCGACGATGGCAGCCTGGGGTGGGTCACGCCGAGACATTGGTAAAATTGCGAGAGAGTGGAATATTAAATTCGATGGACACAAGGACAGCTGCATCGAAGAGTTCATACAACGAGTCAACGAGTGCAGAACGTCCTCCCATCTCGACGAAGAAGATTCGCTCAACGCATTACTACACGTGCTGACAGGACCAGCGCTAGTCTGGTGCAGACAACTGCGACCCGCATGGTCAACTTGGAGTGATTTTTGCCAAGCCGCCAGAAGAAGTTACGGGGTTAACCAAGATATCCAGATGCAACTCCTAGCAGAAGCACAAGCTCGCACACAGGGTAAAAGGGAAGCGGTCAGAGACCATATCTTTGCAGTATTAACCATTCTGAGCCGCTTAGACGTACAACCCCCTGTAGAAGCTCAACTCAGCATGATTTACGACAACATGCTGGCTGAGATCAAGATGCTTGTGCCAAAGAAAGAAGTCACCGACTTGGATGCGCTGATAACCCTCGCTAGGGCAGCAGAGAAACTGATCCATGACAGGGATCACTACAAGCCTCCGCCGCTACCGGATAACTGCCTGTTACCTCGAGTGGCTTACAAGGAGCCAATGGAGGAGACAACGGGAAAAGCTACGCCCCCGCGCGCTGCAGCAGTGGCAGAAGTCACAGAAATGCCAACGATAGCTGCGTACTTTGCTACAGCTTTTAAGGAGGCGTTAGCGCAAATTAGCGTTCCTGGAAATGCGAGCTCGCAAGGCTCACAGCCTTCACCAGCAATAAAGGCCAAAGCAAACAGAAAGAATAGTCGGCAAGACAAGTCCAATGGCACGGCGTCCGTCACGATAGAAGAAGGGAAGGATATCAAGAAGGAGCCGAAAAGCAGGGAGCCTGTCAGCAATCACAATGCAAACCAGGCAATCCCTGGTCCAGCCAAACCGCCTATTAAGTGCTATGGTTGTGCGTGGCCCGGGTATATTCAACGGTATTGCCCGGAGTGCTCGCAGAAGCCGGGAAAAGGCCAAGGGAAACAGTAGACGGGGTCTCTGCGTTTCCCGGAAAAACAGAAGGGACCTCAAATTCTTTAGGACAGCAGGAAGGTAACGAAATCATGCCGCTGAAAGGAGAATCCCCGGCTGATATAGATTGCAGTCGCTGGTGGACTCAAGTCGGAATAGGCGGATTTCAACTGCGCGCCCTTTATGATTCAGGGGCCGCACGCACCGCTATTGGTCCTATTGGCATACAAATAGCTTCAGCTTGTGGCCAGCCGATAATTCCGTACAAAGGACCCGGTGCGAAACTCGCAGATGGTCAGTTAGTGCCAATTTATGGGCATGTGGAACTGCCATTCGAGTTGCTTGGACAGCGCCGCCGCCTCAAAGTGATGATCATGAGCCAGTTGGACTCAGAATGCATCCTGGGCACAGATTTTATGCGGGCGTTCAACGCGATACTGCTGCCAAGAGAGAACCAGCTGAAGATTGAGGGAGCTGAGAGCTCGGTCCCTTTAGAATTGTCCACGCTTACAGACGGGGTGGCTAATGCTCTTGCGGCGATCGGATTAGCAGATGTAACTTCGACCCAGAGGACTCAGCTAGAAGAAGTCCTGGATAGATGGCTGCCAGAAGGGGAGAGCATACTAGGATGCACCACCTTAATTCAACACGCCATCGATGTAGGATCTGCAAGGCCAATAAAGCAGCGATACTACCCCGTGTCAAGAAAATTGGAGGAAGAAATGCACGCTCAAGTACTGACTATGTTAGAAGCTGGAATAATACGACGATCTACGAGCGATTGGTCAAGCCCAGTAGTCATGGTGCGGAAATCTGACGGTACCTATAGATTCTGCATCGACTACCGAAAGCTCAATGCCGTCTCGAAGTCGAGTGCGTACCCGCTTCCATACATGGACGCTATACTTAATAAGCTGCAACACGCTCGATATATATCGACCATTGACCTCAGCTCGGCGTATCACCAGATACCGATGAAGGAAGAGGACATGCATTTGACTGCATTCACAGTGCCTGGACTAGGGCTGTTTGAGTTCACGCGACTTCCGTACGGGGTAGTCGGGGGACCGTCCACCTTCCAACAGCTGGCCGATAAAGTCATAGGGCCGGAGCTGGAGCCACATGCTTTCTCGTATTTGGACGATATTATCATCACGACGGACAGCTTCGAAGAACATCTGCACTGGCTCGAAGTAGTGCTGAAGAGGATTAAAGAAGCTGGGCTTACGATCAACAAAAAGAAGAGTAAATTTTGTTGTAGTGAGGTAAAATATTTAGGGGTTGTTGTGAATCGTGACGGCTTCCGTCCCGACCCCAGTAAAATCGAACCGATTATGACCTACCCAGCACCCAAGAATCTGAAGCAATTACGCCGATTCCTTGGGATGGCTTCGTGGTATCGGAAATTTTTAGATAATTTTGCGACAATCGCCGACCCTCTGACGTCGCTCACGAAGAAGAACGTCAAGTACCAGTGGGGCGATTCGCAACAAACAGCGTTCGAGCAGATAAAAGCACTGATTGCTTCTGCTCCTGTACTGCATCGGCCGTCTTTCGATGACTTATTTGTCATCCAAACCGATGCTAGCGACACTGGCATTGGGGCCGTACTGACTCAGACCATAGATGGAGACGAAAAGGTCGTAAGTTTTGCAAGTCGCACTCTCACTAACGCGGAGCGTAACTACTCCGTCACTGAGCGAGAATGCTTGGCTGTCCTATGGGCAATTCGAAAATTTCGCCCATATGTAGAGGGATACCACTTCCAAGTAATCACCGACCACAGCAGTTTGAAATGGCTATGCAATATGCGCAATCCTAATGGACGTCTTGCCAGATGGGCCCTCGAACTACAAGCCTATGATTTCGACATTGTGCACAGGAAAGGTTCGCTGAACCTTGTCCCTGATGCTCTATCGAGGATGTATGAGGACGACGCGAGTGACGCAGCACCGATCTCCGCCGTCCAGCCCAAAGATGTGCATGGCAAAGACGACTGGTACGACAGGCTAGCCGCACAAGTCTCAGAGAAACCTACCGAGCACCCCGAGTACAAGATCGTCGCGGGCCGCTTATACCGCTACCGTATCGATCCTACGCTCGAAGATATTATAGAAGATCAAGAGGCTTGGAAAATGGTCTTACGAGCAGATAAGATTCCTCAAGTTTTACGAGAATCGCACTGTGAACCCACAGCGGGACACCTCGGGCGACGTAAAACCTATGAGCGAATCGCGAGATACTTTTATTGGAAGAATATGTATAAGGACATCAGCGACTTTGTACGCTCCTGCGCCGTCTGCCAACAATGTAAAGTAGAGCAGCTACTACCAGCTGGACTAATGGGCAGACGCAGAAGTTATGGACCTTGGGAAGTTGTAGCCAGTGATATTATGGGCCCCTTCCCACGCTCTACTAGAGGATATTGCTATATTTTGATATTCATGGACACTTTCACCAGGTGGATTGAAGTGGTGCCGATTCGCAAGGCTGACGGTAACACACTCAAGAAAGAACTAAATGAGCGGGTTTTTCTACGCTTTGGGGTGCCCGATATATTTTTGTCTGACAACGGCACCGAATTCCGTAACAAACTGCTCGACCAGTTCCTACGGCAGCATGGCACGGAGCACCATACTATCCCACCGTATCACGCGCAAGCAAATCCTGTAGAGCGGGTCAACCGAACTTTTAAGACGATGGTAACGTCGTTTATAGAGAACGAACACAAAAGTTGGGATAAGTTCCTGCCGGAGCTCACCTTTGCCTATAACACCGCTACGCAAGAGTCAACGGGAGTGAGCCCCGCATTTCTGAACATGGGACGACATCCAACTCCTCCGCACAATACTAAACGAGCAGAAGAACAGGCCGCTCGGCAAGAAGCGGAACAGCTGGCGCTAAACAAGTGGGAAGAACGAATGCGTAACCTTTTCGATCTGCGACTTATTACGGCAAAAAGAACGCAGCGCGCTACAGAACGTCAGTCGAAATATTATAACGCGAAGCACAGACAAGTCGAATTCAAAATAAATGACTTGGTCTGGAAGCGTAATCGCATTCTGTCATCAGCTGTCCAAGGAATTAACGCCAAGCTGGCTCCCAAGTACGCCGGACCTTTTAAAATCACCGCTCGTTTGGGCCAGAATGTGTACCGACTCGAAAACGAAGCAGGAGAGGTGTTCGAGAAAATCCATGTCGTCGATCTGAAACGCTACCTGGCCGGAGAAGAACCACCCACCGAAGGAGATCAACAGGAAGAAGTCGCGAGCGACACTGCGCCACCGGTAGAAAACCATGTAAACGTGGATGCGCCACGTAAACGCGGCAGACCGAGAAAGACGCGTGTAGTTGTTGCTCGCCACTCGATTAAAGTTACGCGAGCGAAGAAGCTTAGTAGCCCTCCGACGGCTAACGCTCCTCCGACGGCTAACACCCCTCCGGTGGAAACAGGGAAAGCGAAACGCGGACGACCCAAAGGGTCTACGAAAAAACCGGTACCGCCAGTACACGTTTCACCGCGACGCATGCGACCACGCGCGAAAGAAAATTAGAATCGCAAAATTTTTTTACATACACCTTGTAAAGAGACCTGGAGAGTGTTTGCAAAATTATTTCTTTTTCCCTACCAACTTTAAATTTCAGAAAGCAGGACTTGAATGATCGTTCACTGCACAGTTCCAGAAATTAGTTTTTTTTGAGTTTTCATAAATTTAGATTTATTTTCTTTTTCTTCTTTTTTCCATTTTATTTTTCCCACATAAAGATATGCATGCTGGTGAGAGATAATTGATGGAGAGCTGATACACCGTTCGGGTATCCAGCGTCTGGAAGGGGGGAATATGACGAGGAACAATGTTAACTCGTCATAACCTCCCCAGCATAAATACCATAATGTATAATAATGTATTACAGCTCTGTTACAGGCGAACGGCGGAGAGTGAAACGGGAGTAAGCACGGTAAGTGGAGAGAGAGAGAGAGAGAGAGAGAGAGAGAGAGAGAGAGAGCCTCGCGCGCGTGCCGCGTCTCGCGGAAAGAGATTCAGATTCGTTTAGGCTCGCAGAGAGTAAACATCGTGCGCGCTATTCCTCTATTAGTAAAGGCGAATAACTTTGTGAGAACGACGTGCGAAGGCTCCTGGTTCACGACTGCAACCCAGAGGGTCCGACATCGACTGCGCCTTGCCCGAGGTCTCCGTGCGACTCCGCTACGTCCGAGGCTTCCGAGCAATTCCAACCACTCGCCTGCGAAGGAGACGTCCTGGGGCTGAGCCGACTCTCGTCTACTGTAAGTGTCAGCTCTGCATCTCTCTCTCTCACCAGTGCCCTCCCGGTCTCTAACTGCTTCGTTCGTCTGCGTCTCGCACACCCGCGTGCGTGCTCATGTACCTACTTTTTCACTGAACAATATACTTTACATTTTCTACGCTACTCAACGTGTTTTGATTGTACACCGGTCCGTAATCCTATTAAGTTCCCCGCCGCCTCCGCGGGCACGCGCATCGCTTCACGGTGCACGTGCGAACAAACTGCAGCTAGCCAAAATACGACCTTGGCAGGTCCACCTACGAACTCGATAAAACCCGAGGAAACGAGACTTGGTCTCGATTATTACGCGGTTGTCTCTCCGCTCCGGTAGCTGCACTGCACGCAGCTAACGTCTGCGCGGCTACCGACACCAAGCAGAGCAGCCCCGTTATAATTTATATTCTTTTGGTTTTGAAATAATCTTATGAGTCCAAGTGGATCGTTGTTGATTGTTTCTTCGACATATTTCTCAAATTGTCTTATTTCTTCTCTGGATAATTGCTTGGATATCATTTTATCCCAATTCCGTCGAGATTGTCTCGAAGAATCTTTGGATTCTTCTGGATTGTAAATCATGTCTGGGAAGGATAATATTTCATCCATATATTCCTCGATGTCAAAATCAATAGGTTGTAAATTTTGTATGTGTACAAATGTGGGCATGTCCATATGCATCAGATCGTTGTGTAATATTTCTGATAGTAATTCCAGGTCATCCTCCGAGGAAGATGGGTCCTCCAGTGATTTGCTATCTGAATTCATTATTATTCTTGTTTTTCTAGAATGTTAAATTACAGTTAATTAGTGCAGATATATTTTTTTTTCTCTCTTTCTCCTTTCCTAATATGGGTAATAATTCGGCAATATCTATGACTGTTTTTCTTCTGGGAATGCATGGTTTACGGCATTTGAAACATGTACTTATATTACTTGAAAACAGGTTAATTTGGTACTGGACTTTCCTAAAATATTTTTGACTATTCTCCTTTTCGTTTATATAACATTCTCTGCAGTGTTTGATTCGTTTGTTGGATGC
This sequence comes from Pteromalus puparum, assembly GCA_012977825.3. Classification (NCBI taxonomy): domain Eukaryota; kingdom Metazoa; phylum Arthropoda; class Insecta; order Hymenoptera; family Pteromalidae; genus Pteromalus; species Pteromalus puparum. The sequence continues at coordinate 23,591,958 of CM053170.1, forward strand.
TGGTTGATACATTTCACTTCTGGTTGCTATTACTTTGGACATCTGGAACAATCGGATTAAAAGAAAGTTTCTTAGATTATTAAAACTTTGTGATTATCTTTTCTCATGCTTCGTTGAGAAAGAAGTGATCTATTCTATTTCTACATACATTCTGAGAAGTTACAATGAATATATCCATCCTTGATTTTTCTCGGTGTTTTCCCAAAAGGGTAAGTACGTGTCGAAATATCTGGCGTCGCACTTGCTATAATTTATTGCATTGGGCTGATATAGTAATATATATTCACAGCTTTTATTTTCGATTTCCGAACGAATGGGCTGTTCCGGTAGACATAACTTCTTATCGAATATAGTTATGCATTTTTCGTATTGTTCTTGAGTTAAAGCATAAGTTGTTTTTTGTGATATTTCTAATAATGAAGAGCGGGGTTGTACGTATATGACGGCGACGTTTCCATCAGTTAGCCTTTTCGGTATTGGCAGTGGCTTTACTTTATATATCATATGTGGGACGTCTGAGATTAAAGGAAAGCTCAGACTGATCACCAGACTACCCTTAATTTCTCCATATTTTATTTTTGAGATGGCTCCTAATAAATCTATGTGTTCCAGTGTTACGTCTAGTGGGAATCTGTAGGGATGATTCAGCTGTTCAGTATTTCTCGCGACATCGACTAAATCGTTGTAATTGAGGAATCCGGGATATACTTTGTCGTTAGCAAGGCTTCGTAGGGTCTCTAACGCTCCATTAAATAACTCAATGTATAAATTGAAATAGATATTCATTTTCTCCATTGCCCTTTCCATTACAAAAATACTGTTTATAGGATCTCTAATTTCTTCGAGCGATTTGATTTCTTGTTTCATCATTTCGAATAGATTTTCATTTCCCAAATCTCGTCGTCTTTCTTCAAATCCATCGAGGCTACTACAAATTATGTGCACTTTACTGTCTGGAAGGGGTAAAAAATGAAATTTATCGACTTTCTTCTCTAGGATGCTTCCGTCGAATTCTGATTCTAATGTATTTACCATGTTTTCTGGAATTAAATCTAGATAAATACCAAGATCATATTGAATTTGTTGTACTTTTTCTAGCTGTCGGGTTAACCTCTGGATTTCATCTTCCCGCTCGCTACACGTTTTCGTTAGTTCGCACGAATTCTCCATAGTTTTAAGCAATGCAGCCAATGTGGTCGCATTAAATTGACCTTCATATAGATCGAGATAAATAATGTACGTCCATTCGTCTCGAATAAATGTTAGAAATGAGGTAAGGCAGAGAATTAATGTTTATAACAATGTGGATTTATTGTTCTCCTTCTATGTACAGCTATGCGTCGCACACACCTTGTGTATTCGGCGACGGCTCGTTCCCAAGAGAGCGATGTGCGAGACTCGTTTAGTCTCGACACCGCAAGTAGTCATGTGACTCACACTCATACGCGAGAGGGGATACTTGCATGTGTGCGTTCCCTCACACACTCGTTAACGCGCTCACTCATTCTAGCATGAACTATACTATACATACAGTCAAATGTACTATATTCTCAATAATAAAGTTCAGCCCTTTTAATTCCTCAAAATCTAATCCTGCATTATATTCTATAATTTCGGAGACAGTCGAGGGTAGTGCTTCTTGGCCTTGAATGATACTGCTCCAAATCAGTACAAGGAAATAGTGTCCTATGTCCATTGCTCATTACTGAAAAGGGATAAATCCCTTAGCCGTGTGATTGTGCATACAGTATGTGTGTGTATGGGTGTCTGAATATTTTGCTCTATTCCTCCCTTTATTTTAAGATTTTCCCTCCATTATTATCATTTATAGTGCTCAGAATTAATAAGCATTAGTTAAGCAGTGGGTGTATAGATTTTTGGTACAGAGAGTCTACTTATCATTAAATTTCTCATAGTAGTGCATTTTAGTATTTTCATTGAAGTTCTCCTAATAGTGCGTTCTCAGAAGGACGGAACTGATTAAATAGGCAACACGAACGTACTAATTGGATTCTCAATTAACTTGTACATTTTAATTTAAAATGTTTTGATCGATCGTGCATTCTTCTCTCAGAAATCGAATGATATCATCATTTGTTACTTTAGGGGCTCTTTCCACTTCATTCTTTAATCTTGGTTTTCGAAATAGAACGTCTTCTAGGGTGACTTCACAGCTTGTTCATAAATAACATTGCGTCTGGGCCCAACGAGCAGGCTGTATAATCCTCGTTCTTGATTTTCTTCCCATTGCATTTGTACTAAAATTTCTCTACAATCGTGATATAGGGAGAGTAATGGTTGTAATTTGTTCATAAAATTGTGGTCGTTAGCGTTGAGGTTTTTCTTTAAATGGTCGATCAAAGCCATCCTTCGTACTAAGGCTTGTCTTCCGATCAAACCGATCTGGGTATTCAACAATGCTTTCCCTGAGGGATCATATAATGGGGATCCTAGTCCCCACGCAAAAGCTATCATTACCTTATCGTTGTCCCTAGCGGCTAACTCGATGAGAGAGTAATTTTCGTCTCCCGTCTTTTCAATTGTTGCTCCGTGATGTAAAAGTGTTATGGCTGCAAAAATATTGCGAACGCGTATGGCTAATTGTAGACTGCTCTCACTTTCAGTCGATATTGGAGAATCGACTTGTGCTCCATTTTCAATTAAATATTTTACTAGGTGATTATGTCTAGCAATTATAGCAATTTGTAAAGGAGATCAACCATCCTGAGTTGGGAGCTCCATATTATATCCTAACTCCAATAATTGTTGAATAACTTTTTTATTATATCCTTGATGTATTCCTTCGTGTAAATAGTTTAACGGTCCTCCTGCGCCTATATTTGTATGACGTATCTTTATACTTTCGATATCTTCTGTTTTCATAGCTACTTGAAAGGTTCTTACTGGCTCAGCAGGTCTATAATCGTTTGCCCATAATACTGATACTAAATGCATCGCTTTATTTTCCATAGCAATAGTGAAGGGACATAGGCTATTTCTTGGTTTTATTCCTGTATCAATGAGAAGTTGCAACATTTTTCCATCACCTCTTATTAATGTTAGGCTAAAAATGTCTAGCCCTCGTTATGTGATTATAGATTTGTTAATGTTTCTTTTTAAAATAAACTTCGTAGCTTTTACATTACCTGATTTAATGGATGAAATATTAAGGTCTCCCCTTCTGCATTTTTATCGTCCCATCGAGTCTCATAATTGGCCGTCAAGTGCAAAAATCCAGTCAGTGATCTTCCAGTTAATCGCTGAAATAACTGAGTCATACGTAGCCAAGTTACCTCTATATCAGACTGTCATAATGCAGCATTTAATTCTAATACTTGAGTCGACGTTGATCCTGCCAATAGTCGTATGAATTTATCAACACAATCCTCCTCTATTGGCTTCTTTTTAACAAGCTTCTCGAGTCTTTTTAGCGTTGTGTCCTCACGAGCTCCTGTGCATCCCTGTCCGATTTGTACTCGGTGTAGCCGGAGAATCATGCCGTCGGGTTTTTGATAACTTAGATTTCTGTTATATGCGTGTGATTTTCCAGTTATCCTCATGATGACTCTTCTAGATGCTGTGATAATAAGAAAATGTACTTTGTCAGTGGGTTTTTATTCTTGCCCTGTCTTTCTTTGAAATGTTAGCTTAATTTTAGATTGAACTGTGAGTACTCGTTACATGTATATTTTCTTTTCAATAAAGACATAGATAGTAAGAAATTTGTTCGAGAATGGATGTCGGGATGGATTCAAAGGTAATGTCATCTAAATCTTTTTCTTTCTCTTCCCATTCGTTTCTTCTATCTTTAATTTCTTCTAATGCTAACTCAATAGTTGCACTATAGATAGGGAATAGGGTGGATACGTCTTTTTTTTCTTGTTTTCTAAATTTTACAGATCGACTAATTGACAGAAATTTCCGAATAGGGTTCTCCATCAAGTCTCTGTACGTGATATTGTTTATAAATTTTGTCTGACTTAAACTCTGCCACTCTGCTTTCGAGTCCACGAATAGCTTGTACATATCGGGATGATAAGTTTTTAAAGTACGAATGTCATCGGGATTTACGAATCTCTTTCCAAGGCTTTCTCTGGCTATACAGAGGACTAGAAATTGTGAAGTCAGCCCTGGTAAGTGTAGATTATTTATATATCGCATGTATCCGCTCGGATAGAATTCTGCTCCATATCTTAATAACAAGCCCATTTTATCATAACTATTAATTTTGTATGCAATTAAAAGAGCATTTCGTCCGTCTCCATCGACAGCATTTACATCGTTGACATCCCTTGATAACATAAGATTAACTGCCTCAAGGGAGCCTGATTCAACGGCTAGATGCAGAAGATTCGTACCTTCCCAAGAGCAATGTCGTAACAGCCTTGGTTGATATAGATAGTCTAGACAATATTCTATAAATTCAGTGTCATCTACTAGGATATTTTGATAGATTATCATTGCCATTTCCTTGGGCAGCATAACCGGAGCTAGGTTGCGAATCAGTTTATGTGTTTCTGCTCGATCTCCACAGGGAATGGACATCCTTATCTTTTTCAATTTCTGTTGATATGTTGACATTGTATACTGTGAAAAGGGATTTTATTAATCAATCAATAGCTTTGTTCTTTTAAGTTAAATTTCTGGTGTCGAAATAGTGATTTTAATCCTATTCCAAATAATAGGCAATATTTTCTACAATTAAAATAGGTATTTGGTTATAAGTGATATTTTGAAGTCTTTTCTCGCGGCCTATCCAACTTGCTCCTTCTCGTAATAGTTTTACCCAGATTTTCGAAATTTGTAATCTATAAATCGGGAATTTGTTTTGAAATTTATATGCTTCTTCATGACGGGTCAATAATCTGTATTTTACGCGCTTATGTAATGTCTCTAATGGTTCTTCAAATAAATCCGCGTAAGATATTCCTCTGATAATGTAAGTAATTTGCATTCATTGCCATTCTTGGCTTGCACCCACGAATTCATAATAATACTGTGGGTAAAAATTTTCTAGAGTAGCGATATCTTCTGGGTTTACAACTCGTCCTTCTACTGATTCTCTAGCTAGCATGGTGATAAAATACGGCGTCGATAATCTCGGAACGTTGTCGGTATATATATATCGTATTAAGTCTCCTGGTGGATATAACATTGCTCCCGCTTCCGCGAGTGTTCTAACTTTTATATAATTATTTCCCCAAAATGCGATTCTCAGAGCGGTGTAACATTTGTGGTATCTTCTGTTGATATCAATCCTCCGATTCTTCAGGAGTAATTTTATGGCTCCATTAATTCCGTAGTCTGCTGCAACGTGTAACAGACTATACCCGGTTCTTGTAGGCACGTCTATATTGGTCCCCTCCTGAAGGAGTAATGCTAACGTATGATCATTGTTTTGTAATACAGCTGTTTCAATCGCATATCTGCCTTCGCGACAACAAGAGTCCACAGGTATTCCTTCCTCCAACAATAATCGTACATTGTTTGCAGAATCGGTATAGTGAGCGCTTGCGGCTTTTTCCAATAGCCAGGGTTGAGATTCTACTGATATTCCCATGTTTTTTGCATATGCGAGTAGTATTTCGAGAATTTCTGTATGCCCGCGTGCAGCCAAGCCCAAATGGTAGTATTTCCTTATATTTGCTCCTGCTTCCAATAATATTTGTACAGCCTCAAAATCCGATCGTTCTATGGCATACCCTAATATGGTTTGTCCCATTCGATTCGAACTGTTGATTGGGATTCCTCTCTTTATCAATAATGATAAAAATCTTTTGTCGTCAAGTTTTGCAGCTTGTCGCATCGTTACATTAATCCAGATTTTGTATGCATTGAGAGTAGCTCCTAAATCGAACAACATCTCCAAAATGTCAAGACGCTTTGCCAAAAGTGCGATGTAAATCGCTGGAAATGGATGAATTCCTAATGACTTATAATTCACCTTATACTCTAATAAGAGGCTGATCATTTCTTCATTTTTCAGGATTATAGCGTTGTCTAAGGCCTTAGTTAAGCGTAATGTCGAGGTCCGTGGGTACACTTTCAAACAAAACCTCGCGGTTTCCAAATCTGCTATGCTCAAGAGTCTTTCGATTAAGTCTGTCATGTCGTCGGGCTCTACGGCTGAGACTATCATTTTAATCAAAGTACCGGCTTCTTGACCTTTTCCATCAAGGATTTTGTTCTTGATCATATTTAATCTTCGCCGATATCCCGCAAAGATGAATGGAATCCACGTACAAATCAAATTTTTCCAAAATGCTGCCACCGGTGGGATAGAAAGAGTCTAGGTGTCAAGCTTGTTTACTAATTATAACTAATTGCGGAATTCTTACTTTATACTTCTCGCGAATTAACATAAACAATGTTAATCATATAATTCTAAAGGATCTCTCAATTGTTCATTCTAAACTTAAATAATAAGCTATTCGTCCAATGATCAAATCGGGGATGTAGCCGTACGTTGCTTCTTGTAATTTTTCTTCGGGTTCCTTCCATTCTCGTTTCTTTTCAACAATTAGTTTTAAGGCTTTCATTATTTGTGTGCCGTATATAGGGAATTCGTAATAAAAAGATTCTGTCTGTCGTTTCTTAAATGCAAAGGTCTTAGCAATTTGTATCATTGAATTTGTTGACTTTTCTAATAAATCGCCACAAGTGACTCCGGAGATGAAATTTGTCCTAGATACTTGTTGCCATTCTAAGCATGCCTTCTGATATGCATCATACAATTGGATAGTATGTTTCTAAAGTAACTTCGTCTTGCACATTAGTAATTCGTTTTTCTACCTTATCTCTTGCTAATAGAGGGATAAATATTGGTGGTGTAAACCAGGGAATTTTCTCGGCTGACATATATTGTAATGGTTTTCCCGGAGGATATAGTAAAGGCTATTTTGAAGGCCCAACTTAGAGCGGTTTCGCCCAATTGCGATCTTTTGTTAACATCACATTCCTCAGTGCTCAAAATCATTTCGACAGCTTGTGCTGTTCTGAACCTGACATCAACATGTTGGGCATGTTGCTGTCGGGTTCTCTCCGTCCCTAGATGTAACTTTTAGATTAGCTTTATGTTGTATTAATATTCTTAGTACTTCGTCATTTTGATGTATGATATCGGCTACGACTGGACACCTTTTATTCTGTGATAATGAGTTTACGTTTATCCCCTCCTTAAGTAATAATTTTACATTTTCTGCTGCATAAGTACAAGGCGCCGCAGCTGCTCTTTCGAGTAGCTGATGTAAATTATTAGGGAGATTTTGCATCCTCTTAGTAAAATCTATTAGTAATTTTAAAATCTCGGGACTTCCTCTAGTGGCTTTTCCTAGGGGTGTTTGGTCGAAGTGATCTATTACATTAGCATTAGCATTAGCTTCTAAGAGTAACTTAATGACTTTTAACTTGCCTCGAGTCACGGCATACATTAATGCCGTTGTTCCGAAGAAACTTTTTGCATTAATATCTATGCCTGCAGTTATTAGTTGGCACAAATATTCAAGATTTTCGCATTCCATGGCTTTCTCTAACAATTCATATTCTTCGTACAGGTGTAGATTTTTACATGCTCCTAATTTTATTAATCGAGTAAAAACATCAAAACGCCGGTAAGTAGTATACCCCGGACTACGGCGCGCCAAAACAAACCCCCACCACCTGCCCATGGTGAGGTGTCTGTCTGACGCGCCATAGTCCGGGGAGTGGGGGAATAGATTTCGATGGGGGTGTGGTGGGTTGGAGTTAATTATATCTTTATCTAATAAAAGATACATATAAATATATATATATATATATAATTATTTAATAAATAATATTATTTACCTTTAATCGCGGAAGATAAAGCGTCTTTTACGCTCTCTCTCCTTTGCCCTCAAATCCGGCTGATGGCACGGAATATGGGTCCTCAGTATCTGATAATTCGCACAAAGTAGAGTATACACCCTTGACAAGGAGATCGCTGCCTCGGTAATCTCTCATGATTATCCGAAGACAGTTAGACAGACACTGATGCATGCTCTCTTCCAGAGGCATGATAGTGCGACACTTTGTAAGCCCTCGAAACACGTGCGATCCCACGCTCACATCTTACTCACTCTCGTTTTTGCTGATACTCCCAAAATTCGAGGACAATGCCCGAGTCGCAAGACATTTGCACGTGCATTAGAGTATGTACTATGCAGCTGCATCTTCTTACTCATCCTTTTCTCGGTATAGTTGTGCAGCCGCATATTAGTCATACTCTTTTTCGCTGGCCAGCAGAGAAAAGAAATTCGGCAAC
>CM053170.1:23600254-23637633 GCA_012977825.3 Pteromalus puparum
TTTTCTCCCCTGCCGATAATACCCTTTCGCGCACAGATAACACCTATCTTTACGCGTCACTGTTTTTGTATTACTCGCAGCACTATTAATTTGCACAGCTGATGGCACGGAATATGGGTCCTCAGTATCTGATAATTCGCACAAAGTAGAGTATACACCCTTGACAAGGAGATCGCTGCCTCGGTAATCTCTCATGATTATCCGAAGACAGTTAGACAGACACTGATGCATGCTCTCTTCCAGAGGCATGATAGTGCGACACTTTGTAAGCCCTCGAAACACGTGCGATCCCACGCTCACATCTTACTCACTCTCGTTTTTGCTGATACTCCCAAAATTCGAGGACAATGCCCGAGTCGCAAGACATTTGCACGTGCATTAGAGTATGTACTATGCAGCTGCATCTTCTTACTCATCCTTTTCTCGGTATAGTTGTGCAGCCGCATATTAGTCATACTCTTTTTCGCTGGCCAGCAGAGAATAGAAATTCGGCAACGATACTGTCCAAGGCATTCACACGTGCATCTCTAGTATAACCATGCAGCTGCTTCATGAGTCATTATTCTCGTGAAAAAATAATTGCACGTGTCAAGCTTAGAGCATAAAATATTATTTAAATAATGCGTAAAACTTTATTTTAATTACGGATATGGGTATAGGACCCCTATAATCGCTTCTCGTAAGAGAACCAAATTTCTTTTATTTTTTCGCCTCACCTGACAAATCTTGTAAATGGTAGACAGGTGGTTGACGTGTCAGAGAAATCCGCGCAATTTTAAATAACTCTAGTGTCCAACCGCTCTCGTAGCCCTTGTCAAAGACAGTTCGTGCACGACTGACGCGAACCAGCTCACCAACTTTGAACTTAGGGTTGAGTTTGTGCTTATTGTTATTGTCCAGTGGAACATTACCAATCAACACATTCAAGGCACATTCGCAAATATGACGCACTAGTTTCGAATCGGCTGTCTGCAAGAGAACCTTTCGCTGCTTATTGTTCAGATGAAACAGTGCTTTCAAAATGACAGCATCCTTGCGTGTAAAGGGATGTCGCTTCTTAGGCGAATCCATCACAACGAGACGATTGGTAGGAGATTCGACGTATCGCCGCCCTTTATCTTTTTATTACGTGACACGTAGACGTAATGCAACTCGTCGTCCGGGAAAATACAGGTGCGAAACCTGCAGTTATCTGGTGTGTTCTGCTTTAAATCCAGTAAAAGATATCCATACGGCCTCGAAGTGGCGTCCCAGTAAGCCTCTTGCAAAAATCGTGGATCCTCGGGACACAGTTGACGTGAGAGATGGTGTATTTGTGATTTGTCACGCAAATTTCTAAAAACTACAATGTATTGTGCGTTCAGAGATATGTCGCGTTGTCCTCTACCCTGATGAAAGATGTTCTGTGTGATGAATATCACTGAGAGCGAGTGATGGTGGGATGCCTTTGAGAAAATGTCGACTATACCACCATTGGTCGATGATTCGCGCATTAAATCATCAATGATCATAAGTTTAGGACGAGAATCATTAGCGTAGTCGCTACTCTGGGGTAGACCCTCACGAAATTCCACGTTCTTGCCTTGAAGATCCTTATAACCTGCCTGCCACTCTGCGTAATAGATAATGATGCGCTCGATTTGGGTATCACACATGCGCTCGAGATCTTTTAAGAACTTTTTTACAAACACCGTTTTACCACATCCCGTTGGACCGCACAGCATAGAGGTAAACGGATGTTTCCATCGTGTATCCATAATAGTTACTGAGACAATCACGTGTGCATTGCCTCGCTTTACCCTTCACATGAAACCTTGCGCGATTATACTAATACTAACATAACCACAACCAATCAGATTGTCGACGGTGGAATATTCGACCAATCACCTTCGACGTAGTATGGCGCCATCTATAATCACAGCAGCTGAAATAAGTACTTAATATAAAAATATATGTTTTGTGTCTGCCTGTATAATGATTAGGTTTGGTATAAAGGTTTAAGAAATGTTTGATAGACACATTGAAGAGTACAAAATACGTTTATTGGGAAAAATCATCATTGTGAATAATATTATTTTTTACAGATATTTTATCAAGTTTTTTCAAAAGTACAATCGTTATATTTTTACCAGCTCTCTCAATCCTCATTCGAAAACGCTCTCGATCACGGGCTATTTGCTCCCACTCTCCCCGACGTGCATTTTTATAAGCATATAACCATGTACGCATTAAATAAACTACGGGTTTCTCTTGAAAATGTACACGTTTTTTCATATTAATTGTTTTTTCTTCACAAAAATTTTCAAACTGTGGTAAACTCAATGCCATTATTGCCCTTATAATCTAAGAAAAGTTGGAGTTTATTGGCTTGAGCACCTAAACTGTTAAACAGTTCAGTGTCCTTGATCAGTGCAGAAGATACCCGGGAGGGAAGAAAAATTTGGAATTCTTCGTCTAGGACTGCCACAATCTTCGAACCAAAACGTGTCTTGACTTCTTTCAGTGACGTTACCATGTGATGACGGTCAATCTCCAGCTCGGATACTTTCTTTGTGGGGAGGTACCCACCGCTAGCAATCTTGTTGAGACGTTCTAAATCCATCTAATATAATATACAACAATATTATTATTATATTATTCATATGATCGTAATAATCATTCTTGATATACATACTTTTTTAATACAGCAAATAATTTCCTTCAGCGTTTTGTCGTGTAGCTGGTCAAATACTGATAATTTTTAGAGTGGACGCTCTTGCTTAAATATAGATGAGGCCGTTGCTAGCGCCATCGTTGTTACCACCACCACCACTACCACCACCATCAGTGTCGTCAGTACAAATGTCCAATCAGCTCGCTGGCTACGAATCATGACCAATCAGGTTAATGAAGGTGTGTCGCACTCAACCAGCAAGATGCTTGGCCAATGAGCAGCTTCTTTCGTAATGCCATCTGTATACAGGGTTTCGATGTATATCATTGTAAATCGTCAGTTGCCGCTGACTCGTTCTTATAGCCGTATGGGTAACTTTTATCTAACCTCACAAATCTTCGTTTGCCATATACAGGCTTGCATGTTTTGGTCTCATCCTGTGTAATAACGTCGTGAAATACCGTTCTACGTATAGCGCTATTAGTCAGCACTATTTCCATGTTTGGAGAGGTGATCATCGCTCGAATCGTGTCAAAATTGACTAGCTGACTATTCGTGTAGTTCAGACGAATACCTTTTACTTTGCACACGCAGTCCTCTTCATCGTTTGGTTTTCTACATTTGTATGCATAAAATTTTGGGCCCCCCGACAGAAAGCTTGTAATGTATGTACCAACACCCTTGTCGGCTAACTCGTCCGTCAAACTACCCAATGACGTACCAATTGGTAACTCGTACTCGCCACTTTCCCCTTTGCTAACATAAAATACTGAATCAGTGTCGTAATAGATTGCTCGGGGTCCCAAAGCATGCAGATATTCGAACAGTTTGAGACGTGCTTGTGCCGTTGTAAAAGCAGCGAGGACCACGTTTGTCATCGACGATGATAGCGAAGATGTCAGAGCCTCGTCTCTATAACACCAATTGACGTAGAGGGTTTCGTCATTAACAGGTAAAATACCGTTAACCTCTACCTCAGCACTGGTAAGTAAATTTATCAAAGTCTCTCGGTTGTTTACAACAAGCGTTCTCGTCAAGTTCTCACGCTGACCAAACTTTCCCCACAGAGAATTTAGACAGAGTTTTGCCACGGATCGTAATCCGGCATTTAAACGTATATCATCTTTATTTAAACTTATTCCCTCTTCATCTTCTAATGCTTTGATGTAGCGCTCCTTGTCCTCCTCTGTGATGCAGTCTGGTGGGTATCCCGACGCTGCAACCTTTTGAGAAAAGAACTCGTTGATGTATTCGGCAAAAATACCACCTTGACGTTCCCTCTGGTTGTACTGAGTCATTTCGTATTGCCAAATTTCATAAACAGCTTTGACAACGTAGCCCAATGTGACAGCCACTTTTACTTCCTCCGACACCCATGTTCCTCGCAAAAGACGCTCTTCATGATCTTGATGAGGACAGTCTTCTTGAATCATTTGTTCGCAACATGTCCGGCACAATGGGAATATCAATTTACCATGCATTTTTACCGGTAATAAAGGATGATATAAATTTTGCGGTGGTAATATATCGCATGCAATCAATCCATTAACTTGTGAAATGTCGTTTTCGATACCTATCAACTGTTTACACTCCTCTTGACCAACATAAATTTTCGGATGACCAATGGGGTAGACACCACGTTTACAAATAAATGGGTACAGTGAACACACATCAACGTATTTGATCTTTTCTTGACCCTGACAATCAAACACCTTGACTGTGTTACCTGTGCGCCCACCGAAAAATGCATCCCGTGGGTCAAGTGGCTTTCGTCTTACATTCGCCACATTTTCACTAATAAAATGACCGAGTTCTTCATTTTGCGAGATCTCATGATTAAACTGGCACTCCCATTTTTCAATTAACTGATAATTGGCTGATCTCAATCTATTACTAATTCCCAATGTTCTCTCGTATCTATCATCCATCGACTGACCGCTCGCTAATTTTGTATCTCTGTTTATTCTGTAACATTGAGGACAACCGTGCCAAAAACAGCCGTGAAACTGTAACACTATACCACGGTGATTATCTTCGGCTTGCGGTGTACAATAGCCATCAACGACGATATTTTCTGGCAGTCTTTTTTCCTGTCCTCGCCCCACATGCTCGATGTTGCGATGAAGAACTTGGTGCTCCATCCAGGTGAGCCAGTGTATAGCAATTTCAGACTGATTATCTGTCAATCTGTAACCACGAGGTGGTATAATACCAATTTGATCCTTTTTCAAGAATTTCTTTCTAAACATTCGCATGCAAGAAGAGGCTATAGTTGTGCATTCACTGAAAGGATCTACATCGAATTTCATGAAGGTTTTGCGGAAAGCTAAACACGCTAATCTCAAAATGGTCACATCTTGTTTACAGTATTTTAAAATTTCTCTTTGGAAATTAAATACGTATCCATCTTGCACTTGTTTATCGTACCACTTTAAAAATTGCTCTCGTTCCTTGCTACTCATCGTATCTGGAGAATACGAGTCAAGGGGTGGTAGAGGACCTTCGTAAGTCTGATTTTCCGCAGTATTGAATAAATGTGGGAAAATACCTTTCTCTATTTCAGGTAAACCGTAGGCCTTCGGTAAGCTGCTTAGAGACATGTGAAAATAATTTAAACTATCAATAAACTTTGCTTTTAGAACCTCCATTAAAATTATTTTTGAGCCATTCATGACAACCGATGGCACGACTCGATCTTGATTGAATTTCTCAACAATATATTTGAATATAAATTGCGCGTCAAATCCTTGAGAATTATGTGCTATGCATATGACCTTTTGAAATCGCTCTCTTGGTGCTAATGCAAGATCAACAAGTTGTTTTATCGGGTCATGATCGAACACGTATTCCCGAATGCCACACATCTCACATCTAATTGAAATATCTTCGATCTCTATACAATCTGTACATACCTGCTGTACAACACACAAATTTGGAACATGTACTTTTTTTTCTTCATCGCCTAGCATCGGGAGAGATTGCTGCGTTTCAAAGTCATAAAACAAAAACATGATTGGTTTTGAACGGTCTAGTCGTTTGATTGGTTGTATGTAGCATAAATGTCTAATAGGTAATCGTAATTTACATGTTCTACAAAAAGATACACCACATTTATGTGTTTCATTTCCTTTAACTATTTTAAAACAAGTTTGACAAAGTCTTATTTTACTACATACATTACTGTTCCTATTATATGATCCGATTTTGGCATGGTTATTCAAACAAATGTTGCCAAAAAATAATCGTAAACAGTTATTACATTCTATGAGATTTTCTGTCAGGCTACATGGTGGCGATGAAAAACATTTGTAGCACTTGTTGGAACATCTATGCTCCTCAGCTCGCCAATACGCTTTATTGCATGGTATACAGTAGCCGTCGGTACCACACGCTCCAACGAGATTTAATATTGGTTCATAATGATTCGATCGCTCGTAATACATTATTCGTAATACGTGTGTTACGTTTCCGTTAGTTTCACTGACAGTTTGTGTGCCATCATATATTGGAGGATTTCCGCGACCGAACGTTGAAAAATTATAAACCACGATTGCCGTACCATGAGTAGAAAAAAATTCTTGAAACTTACGGATTTCTGGGAGTCCGCACCCCTCATCTGGTACTTGAACGTTTGCTAAATTCACAAGTTCACCGGCAGCGTTTTTCTGTATTCTTCCTCGCGTTTGACGAATCTGATTCCAATATCTATGAAGTATCCCAGAGCGTATTTGTCCTCTGACGGCATAGGCATAGCCAGCAACTAAACTCCGCGGTAGACAAAGATTATCGTCATTGTTAATTGACAATATAGATTTTTTTGCACTGATTCTAAGGTTAATCGCACTCATCCTCGTCCCACTACACCTTCGACAACAGCGCAATTAACAGATAATCTCTCGTTAACATTTAATTCCTGTACACTTTGCACAGCACTTTTTAATAAATTCCAAAGATCTTTAAGCTGGAAGTTTTGTATAAGTCTAAATGACAGCCAGATGGGTCCATGATTGAACTGTGCCGAATTAATCGTGATACCAATAAAGTCCGTTGGTTTACCTCTCGCGCAAATATTTCGATAAAGATCTTGTACACAGCCCTCCAACCAGCCATAAAAGTCTGCATTCACTGGAGGTTGGGGTATATATCCGGTAATCTCTCTACCCTCGTATCCAAAGTAACGATAAAAACGTGTTGATTCGTTTTTGATTACAAATCTAGGACGCTCGTCTCCTTCACCGGTCTGTAAAGAAACACCTATAAATTGATCGAAATAATTTTAAAAAAATTAATTGAATGTAACAAAAAATTCAAACACTATTTTAATCTTACCTTCTTCNATTAATTGAATGTAATAAAAAATTCAAACACTATTTTAATCTTACCTTCTTAAGCTGTATCTGTACTATTACTACTGGCGGTAGTAGAATTACTACTGCTACTGCTACTACTACTGCTACTGATCCGTCTTCTGCGTTTGCGTCTTCTATCTATTGACGACTCTGCAACTTAAGTATTAGGCTTTGCATTATAGCGTGACAAAAAAAAGAATAGATTAAAATCTATAATGACAGGCTTAATACTTACAACTATTTCCGTTTGACGGTTGTTGGCTGTCAGACGTTGATGGAATAGCTTCTGAAAAAACTAGAGTGGGAGTATGTGCCATAATTGAATAATTAGGAAAAAAGAAAAAATCATCTTTATCGCATATACACCACTCACCGTTAGATATGTCATCTTGATGATTATGCTGTTCTTGTTGTTGCTGACTCGCCTCTGAAACTAAGTATTGAGACAGTTAAAACGTGCAATTAAGCAAAAAAAGTTAATTTTTATTTTAATTGACTTAATACTTACAATTATTAATATTGCTTGTTCCGAGAGTTTGCAACTGGTGCTCATTACACGCCATTATGATTTCATCACCCCTGGTATCTCTCATCATCTCGTTAATTACTAAAAAGAACAAAAAAATTAAGTAATGTTTAAACTGATTGAAAAGATCAATATGATTGAGAAAAAAACGTTAATATTTCATACTCACATTGACGACGAAACATTGTACGAGCTAGTGGGTGTTCATGGTCGTTACGTTGGCGTATGCTTTCCAGGGCAATCGATAGAACATCCGGATTACGGAATAGACCGTTGATAAACATACGATAGACCGTGGTTATTCTACAGTGTAGTAAGAGAAAACGCAGCTTCCTGCATAAATTATGTATCGATTGCTGGTGAAGATCTGAAGCCCACACTGCACCACACATTGTACGAATGTATGGATCTAGAACTTTCGCAATATTCAATGCTTCACGCAAAACTTTCACTAAATGTGTGACACTTGCTCGAATCATTCTGTAAAAAATATGTTATGACTATCCAAAGGAAACTGGCAAGACCCTTGAGCGGGGCTCCTTAAATACTCTCTCGGTGTAGAGTAAACGGTGGGGATGCAGTGCAAAATCCCACGCTTTTTTTGCTGATACTGCTGATAGAAGACGATTTATTTAAGACTCGTGCTGCTTACTCACAGTCAGGTGTGCATATATTTTTCAGAATTTATTTTGCAAAGACTTCTTAGAACGACACCAGCGAGTCCTCATATTTACAGATGACATGAAAGCTGATGAAAGAAAGTTTAACGCAAGGATTTCTTAGAATGATTAGAAGAGAGGCTTTCGTTCAATAATTTCTTTAAAAGACAAATTAAAACACTGACATTTCGTGCACGTGTTGAATACGGACAAGAGCACACCTGTGTGCATTAAATTACAGAGAAAGAATCATGCCTTGAAAGGGAAATAACAATAAGAAAGAGAGCACAATGCCTGACTGTGTAATCCGATATCCTGTAGAATACAGGCAAAAAAAAATCGTGAATCCTGGAAATTTTAATTTTTCTTTAATACCACTCGATAGAGCGTATAAAAATACGTACACAGTTAAAAAATCATCGCTCTAGGTCAAAAACTAAATTTTCGTTAATTAGGTAAAATTGAAAAAGTTCCAATAACTCTGTAAATATTGGAGTTATCGAAAAAATAAAAGAATTTTGGTTCTCTTACGAGAAGCGATTATAGGGGCCCTATACCCATAGCCGTAATTAAAATAAAGATTTACGCATTATTTAAATAATATTTTATGCGCTAAGCTTGACACGTGCAATTATTTTTTTTTTCACAAGAATAATGACTCATAAAGCAGCTGCATGGTTATACTAGAGATGCACGTGTGTCTTGGGCAGTATTGTTGCCGAATTTCTTTTCTCTGCTGGCCAGCGAAAAAGAGTATGACTAATATGCGGCTGCACAACTATACCGAGAAAAGGATGAGTAAGAAGATGCAGCTGCATAGTACATACTCTAATGCACGTGCAAATGTCTTGCGACTCGGGCATTGTCCTCGAATTTTGGGAGCATCAGCAAAAACGAGAGTGAGTAAGATGTGAGCGTGGGATCGCACGTGTTTCGAGGGCTTACAAAGTGTCGCACTATCATGCCTCTGGAAGAGAGCATGCATCAGTGTCTGTCTAACTGTCTTCGGATAATCATGAGAGATTACCGAGGCAGCGATCTCCAAGTCAAGGGTGTATACTCTACTTTGTGCGAATTATCAGATAGTGAGGACCCATATTCCGTGCCATCAGCTGTGCAAATTAATAGTGCTGCGAGTAATACAAAAACAGTGACGCGTAAAGATAGGTGTTATCTGTGCGCGAAAGGATATTATCGGCAGGGGAGAAAACAAATTGTACGCTGGAGCTATAATTTGAAATTTAAAATTTGGATGTGCCCGGGGTGTGTGATTAAAAAACAACAAACATTAAAAGCAGCAGGTTTGATTTAAAAAATTTCATCGTGACATTGATTAGTGCAATTTTTTTTCATCTGTGTTGTTGTCTGAATTATGCTACCGAACGACGCAGAAATTGCTGCTGCTGTCGACCTAGAGATTGATGAACAACCGGTCGAGCAGCAGATACCGGTGTCCAGTGCTGTGGTGCCACCACTTCCCGATATATTAAGACGGCAATTAATTGCGCGTTCGCCCCTCGCATACGATGTGCCGAATCCGACCTTGTGGAGTTTGAACTTTCGTGCTGTGGAGGTGTTGATGTGGCCGGATCACTATCGGCTGTACCTGCTACATTCAATATCGTTTGAAAGAGCCGAAACTGTGTTTAAAGCGCCAGCAAACAAGCAAATAATTTGGCGAAAAAAACATTTGACCACGCCTAAATTGAAAAGTGGACGGAGAGCGAAATACGTAGTGTTATATTTAAGTTTGACTGCATGGTGTATATTACAAACAACGGATTTGAGGGCAAAGGAGAGAGAGCGTAAAAGACGCTTTATCTTCCCCGATTAAAGGTAAATAATATTATTTATTAAATAATTATATATATATATATATATATATATATTTATATGTATCTTTTATTAGATAAAGATATAATTAACTCCAACCCACCACACCCCCATCGAAATCAATTCCCCCACTCCCCGGACTATGGCGCGTCAGACAGACACCTCACCATGGGCAGGTGGTGGGGGTTTGTTTTGGCGCGCCATAGTCCGGGGTATACTACTCCGGTATAAAATCGTTGTTAAAATGATTGATGATCCGGATATCCTATGTTGCTCTGCCCAATTTATGGGAGCTTGCAATAATATTACAATAATCTCTTCTTGGCGCCCTTGTACTCCGAGTGCTAATATTTCCTCTAGATCCACTTCCTCAACCCCGCGATAGGACTCTAAACATACTTTGATAATTGATGGCTTATCAAGAAAGCTCGCTTGCTTCATGATAGTAGTTACTTCGAACGGTGTTAAGAATAACGACCACCTAACGAGTAGTTCCCTTGCTTCATGTTCATGTCCTTGTGCTAGCTTGGTTTTAATGATTCGGGCCGTTTCCCCTTGATTCGGCGTGATTTTTAATAATAATCTGTTAATCCACTTCCGAAGGTATACAGCCATTGTAGAGCTGTGAGACAATAAGGAATTCAATAATCACTATACGGTTTCTTTTTTTTAATTTTCTGATCGAGATATTATTATGAAATTTAGATATTTCATACTTCTAATTTTAATTTCCTGACTATCAAGGTTCAAATATGTATTCTAAGTTTTCCAGATTTTGCCTTAATTCTTCTACTCATTGCACGATATTGTCGCGAAATTCTAGTAAAATTTTAATATCGGAAACGCTCCCCTTTTATGGAATGGCTGCATAATTTGTGAGCCCGATTGACTCTCGTGAATTCGGACGAAGGAATCAGACCGGAAACAAAATATGGTATTAGTAAGAAAATGGCATGCTTAATCGAATAGTATATTTAAAATCCGTTTGCTGATTATTTCAACGAGAAGATGACTAACTGTATGTAGTCAACATTTTTAATGATTTCGAAAATAACCTACTTCGTTTAACGTTTTTTTTTCTCTGATGCATTATAGTTAATTGTAAATAATAATATAGAGTCATATTCAAGATCTTCAATGATATTTTAAAATATTTTCATTTACTTTGCTTAGGCCTTTTCTGGTTCGATGTACGATATACGCACGCGATTCATGTGCACGACCTTGTATTTGCTAGGTTTTAGTTGTATCTTAATATTGCCGTTGCGCAAAATATCCACTACTAAATAGGGGCCTTCATACTGATCTTTTAACTTGTGAATCTTTCCGCCTTTTAGTAACCAAATGTAATCTCCGACTTTAAAATCTTGTGGATTCGCGCTCTTATCGTAATAATATTTTGCACGCCACTTGGCTGCTATTAATTTTTCTCGCGCTATTCCCTGAATGTTGTTTAACCTTGTTGTCAACTCAATAATATAATCGTTATACGTTGGGAGTCGATCTTCGGTTTCGAGCGGGTTCCTCGACGGTGAATGGGCTAGCCTCCCGAAAACTAACTCGTATGGAGTGTGTTGCGTTGCTTCGTGCACCGAGGTATTATTATATGAGAAAGCAGCCATTTCCAGCCATTGGTCCCACTGCTCGTCTTGCGATATAAATTGTTTCAAGTATTCGCTTAATACATGATGACTTCTTTCGAGAGAGCCATTTGACTGTGGATGGAAAGCCGTTGTCTTGAATTGTGTGATTCTAAATCTTTTCGCGACTCTCTTCATTAAGCTGCTTAGAAAATTCGTTCCTTGATCGGTTAGAATAGCGATCGGAGCTCCGAAAGTGCAAATGAAGCGCTTGATCAAAGCGTCCGCAACTGAAAACGCAGTTGCGTCCTTAAGGGCTATAGCGAGTGAATACTTAGTTAAGCAACATTGTATCGTTAATATATTACCATGTCCGTCTTCTGTGCGTACGAAAGGCCCCACTATATCTAAAGCGACCTTTTCGAAAGGTTGAACGGGTGTATCTGTGATAACCATGCGATTTTTGGTCTTGACTCGAACTAGTTTCTTTAGTTGGCAAGGTAAGCACTTACGGATATACATCTGTATGTCTACTTTCATATTCTCCCAATAGAAATTCTGCTTTATGCGTTTGTAAGTTTTATTCACGCCCTTGTGCCCTCCGATAGCCGAACAATGAGATTCTTCTATGATCTTAGTACGCTCGCTCAAACTCGGATAAGTAATAGTACCTTTACAAATTATTATTTTAACTTGCGATCCTCGTAGCGTGCTTCGAATTTTATCTATTACATCGTCCCATCGTACGTTCTCAATGGAGACGCTTTTTGCAAGACTAATCGATTTTATTTGCTTCTCTGAAATGAATGCCTTTAATTGTTTTAATCCAGAAACTAAATTTTTCGTAATTTTCGAGATGCTTTCGTGATGTAGTCCCCGCAATATTATAATAAAGTGTCGTTTATTACTTTTCGGCATCACTCTCAATTCCCCCTCAATTAATTGAGAGAGTCGCGGCACTTCTTTACGACTTTCTAAAAGTCTTGCTCCTTGATCGCAGGGCTGATGCATAGTGGATAGGAAATATAAATAATCATCCTTGTGCATAGATAATTGTTCTCTGGTTTCGGCGAACAGTTTGCCATAAGTTTTTGTAGTTTTCCTTGTGTTTGGTCTTTTAACAGTTTCATTTATCGTTAATTCCGGGGAAACACTATCGATATTATTAATTATTGGTCCGCCTATGTTGCTGTTGTTTGGATTATCAATGTCGTCGTTCATAGGTTCCGGCGTGGCGTGTGTATTTTCAGTAGACGTTTCTAATTGGTCCTCCATTTCGTGATCTTTGGGGCGTTCTTCGGCAGTGTGATTAGCGGTCGTTGGGTCGACCTCCTTGGGCCTCACCTTCCCCCTAAGCCCTTTAGTCCCCGTGTTTACGCTTGGAGCCTTTCTACGGTTCTCTCGATAGTCGGGCCTACTCAATTTTCCCGCACGGGTGCGAGTTATATGACCCGTCGATTCGTCGGTAATTGCTGCTGATTGCTCTAAAGCCAATTGATTTCTGTTTTCGAGCGAGTCTCTTGCTTCGTTTCCCTCATCCTCGCGAACCAGCATAACTGTCTCGGGTGTCTCTTCGATCGGATTTCGAGAGAGAGCATCAGCGTTAAGATTTATGCGTCCCGGTTTGTAAACAATTTCAAAATTATAATCTGTTAATTTTAATCTCCATCGCGTTGCGCGCGAATCGGGATCCCGAGAATCCTTCCACCAACATAATGGTAAATGATCTGTGTAGACTATAAATTTGGTTCCTAATAAATAATGTCGAAAATGCTGAATATCAAAAACCATGGCTGGTGCTTCTCTTGAATACGTGTCGTAGCGAGTTTCGGCATCGTTTAGCACTCGGAATGCGTATGCGATCGGGCGGTCTTGTCCTATAGTGCCTTGAGAAAGTACCGCTCCGATACAGGTCAGACTGGCATCTGTAGTAAGTATGAATGGCTTTGCAAAATTAGGAAAAATTAATACGGGTTCTTTACATAATTTTTCTCGCAAAATATCAAAAGCTTCTTGCGTTTTTTGGGTCCATTCGAAAGGTACATTTTGTTTCAGTAAATTGCTTAGCGGCTTCGCGATTTTTGAAAATCCGTCAATAAATCGTCTATAATAACCAGCTAATCCTAGAAATTGACGTATATTTTTAACAGTTTTCGGTCGCGGAAATTTTCTTACTGCTTCAACTTTCTTAGGATCCGGCGAAATTCGTTGATTACTTATCAAATGCCCTAAGAAGCTTACTTCTGTGTGGAGAAAATCGCATTTATCCGGTGATAATTTAAAATTAGCGGCTTTCAATCTTCTTAATAATTTCGCGAATTTTTCGTTATGTTCTTCTACAGTTTTCGCGTAAATAATTATGTCGTCGTCGAGGTAAACGCACACGTCTAGTGGTCCGGAATCTAATTCTTTCGCGTCCTCGGGTGAAACAGTGAGAGCACTTTCAGGCTTCTCTTCCTCTTTCATGGGCGTATTATATATAATTCGATTAATGCACCGCATAAATGTAGCTGGCATAGAAGTCAATCCTTGCGGGCAAACATTCCACTCATAAAATCCTGAATTCATTACAGTAAATGCAGTTTTATGACGATCTTCTGGATGTAACGGAATCTGATAATAGCCCGATGCGAGATCTAAAACCGTAAAATACGTCGAGCCGCCGAGTTGATCGAAAATATCTTGAATGTTCGGGAGTGGATAATTATCGGTTATTGTAACTTCGTTCAATTTTCGATAATCGAGGACTATTCTATACCTTGGATTTCCGTGACTGTCGTCTTTTTTTCGCAGACACCATAGCGGACTATTATAATCAGAATTTGATGGTGAGATAAGCCCGCCATCTAAAAATTCTTTAATTTTCTCCATTATTGGAACTCTATGCGCTCTAGGAGGGAGATATGTTTTGACATTTACAGGACGGTTATCTATAGTTGGAATACGATGTTGAATAATATGCGTAGTAGTAAGCTTTTCCCCGGGTAAATGGAATTGTTCGTGGTATGTGTCGACTAGTTGTTCGATAGTTTCTCTTTCCTTCGGTTTTAAGTGATCGAGGCGCAATAAAGCCTTGACTCTCTCACAGCGGGAAATTTCCATCTCGTCAGGGTTTATGAGCATCACACAACGGTAATCCCTTTGTCCGTCGCCCCAAGCTGGAGCGCTGGATATCACACAGAGTCCCTGCACTTCGCTCTCACGATTTTTATAGTAGTCTTGGCAATCGTTCAATATCTCCTCAATTTTCTCACATTCGTTTAAGTATTGCTTCATTTCTTGCGAGTCATCTTTTCGAGAAAGCATCAAAGGATCCTGTTTTTCATCTTCTTTCCTTTCAAATGTGGCGATATCTGTTAATGCCTCGTTCATTGCATCGAAATTATATAGCTCTATGTTTTCATTCTCTTTGTTCGAATCATAGACCTTACCTGTTTGAGTCTTTGTAAAAATATCATTGAAATCCTCGTAATTGTTGTCGGATGGATGCATTTTCCCAATTCTCTTTCTTACTTTTAAGGATTTTGGAATTGCGCCCTTACTGATAATATTCTTCTTATGAGTATTTATCTCTGCAACATGACTGTCGTCGCTGTCATCCCCCAAGTACGGTAACTCGAAGCCCGAATTATAATATTGCGTTAACTTTTTATCTCGAAAACGTACCTTTTTCTATCGCGTAGTTACCTCTGAAGGGATTAGGGCTGCGCTTGTGTCTTTCTCGTCAGGTGGGCGTTCCGCTGTACTGTTCTCAGTTACTCGGGGAATGTCGATCGGCTCGAGTCCCTCGCGTGCATTATCCTGCATGTTGATTACGACATTTTCACTCTTATCTGCGTTTCCTCTTAGATCTCCGTTATTCTTTGAAATCGTATGATTTTTATTATTTTCTCCTTGAGTACATAAATATACAGTTTCCATGTCTTCATTTAAACAATTGTCTTTTATTATTATATTTTGTCCATTCCTGTTACAACTTTTTATTGCTTCATTTTCATTATTATCCTTGGCAATCCGTGCTTGGCTTCCGTGGCATGGAGGCGTCGGCGCACTAGATTCCAAATATTCATTTTCGTCAGATTCCATCATTTCATAATAATACTTATTTATTCTTGCATTCTTATAATCTTCTGCGATTTTCAACTTCGGCATACTGCCTCCTTGCTGCTCAAGCATATAGCGTTCAAATTTTGTATCCACATCGTTAATTATCTCTTAAATTTTTTTGCTCTTTTCCACAGGGTCAAAATGCTGACATACTTTGTCTCGTAATAATTCTGCTTTAATTCTTAAATGTTCTCTTAGCTTCCTCTTTTATCTCCTTGACATATTCTCATCAGCATTTGGAGATTTTAACTTTTCTTCATAAGCCAACGCGCGTTCTATATCATGAAACTTATCCATCTCAAGCCTATCATCGATTGCATGTAATCGGACCCATGAGTAATTAATGCCATCTTCCGGCTCCACTTCTCTTAGATACAATCGTCCCATAAGTCTCTAATATTTTTCCATTATTTCTTGAACAGTATCACTTTTTCGTATATTCTCGAGGTTTCTATCCTCCTCATAATCTGCTGCAATATCCTCATCACTGTCGGACGAATAATTATTTAAATTTTTAGACCTTATAACTTTTGTATCAGTCTTACTCATCAATTTTCCAATTCAATTAATACCATTATCTTTGCTCTGGCATACATACACATTTTCAGCGTCATACTTAGCGCCTTGAATTACCTTTGTATTATTTATTACACCTTTTGCCTCATTCTCACCTCGGGAATCTACAAGTGTCATCATTATTTTCTTCACAGCAATCAAAGTTAGTCCCTCTTTCCAATGGGGATTCCTCAATTATACTCTCTCTTCGGCTCACTGGGCTCGATAGAGTTTTGATGCTTTCCAACGGCGCCTCTTGTATGTATGCACAGTTTATTGTCTCGCCCCCCTGCACGGGCCCACTCGCATCCGAACAATTCTCTCGACCTGTCTGATTCTCCGGGGTCGACTCGAAAGTGTTATTACCAAGAAAAATATTTTCTAGAGACTTAGCACGCTCCTTCCGTACAGCCATCGACGAATTGGGTTAGTGATATATTCGATCTCGAGCTTCCGTACAGCCATCGACGAATTGGGTTAGTGATATATTCGATCCGTTAAAGCGCGGAATTAAATCGAGCGTATCTTTGAGAGAAATTCCTTTTATTTGTCGAGCCATAATTGTATCTTTATCCTCGGTTTCACGTTCGTCTAAACTATCTATGCTTATGTCGTCGGGGTAACTTAAACGCGTTTTAGAATGAACTAATGGTGACGGCTTTATTATGTTTCTCGTAGGGGTAGCAAACACTTCTTCACTCTCTGTAGTAGTCTGATTGTTGACCGGGCTAGTTTTAAGCGCGGTGTCTCCCCAAAAAGTCGTGATCCGTCGGCGAATATAATCGTATACGTTCGAAAATTTTTCACCTCTCCTAAGTTTTGCGCTCAACTCGTCGGCGTTCTCGGGACTTTGAAAATAATCGTCTAAAACTTCTTGTTTAATACAAGGACTTAATTGATTTTTTAATTGTGTCACAAATTTAGCCCGTAATTCTTCGGTTTCTTTCGTTACTTCGTCTTCCGACTGTGCAAATGATTGCTTTTATAACGTCTCAAAATGTTCGTATATTTGCACTTTTCGGGTTTCTATCGAATTTACGGGACTGATTTTATCGGGGCTTCAGAGCACACGGACTCTGGAGCGACTACCGTAGAGTTTGCATGATCTAATTTGCTGGGCTTTAATAGGGACGGCCATAGACGGGGCGGTTTCGGAGGAGCTGGTAAAATCGAGACACTCACGCTAGCTTGCTTGTTAGGACTATCGTCTTCGTCGTCAATGACTTCGTTTTCTCTATAAGTACTGAATAATTTTCTGTCTACTCTTTGTACTCCTTCGTGAATTTTCTTGCTCTAGGGCGCGCATAAGGGGCATCTAAATGATATTTGGACAATCTTCTTTCTATTCTTATATAACTTTGCTTTGCGTCCTTTTCTAGTATTGGATTTACTGGAGTGTCTTTCTCTTGTGATTCTTTGTATCTTTTTATTATTGCTATATCCGCACTTTCTAAAATACTATCGTCAGAGTCAATCGTTATGATTTCCTCTCCATTTGTCGTGGTTTTATCGCTATCATCGCTACTCGACATACTTAATTCTTAGTGCAATCCTCATTTTTCGACTTTTGTTTTCTTAATTTGTTTGTTCTAACTCGTTTTCAGCAATTGCAATCAGTGCGTCGAACTTTTTTCCTACTTCGATTTGAAATTCGGACAATTCTGCTCTAGGTTTCGATTTTACCTCTACTTTTTAGGCACGACCGCGACACGGAAGTGCCTTATAGTTTCGTGTGCGAAAAATGTCTGAGATGCGATATCTCACGCAATTTTCGACCGATCGGGCTGAAATTTTAGGAGAAGTCACCTCTCGCACAAACTAAAAAACTATTTTTTTTATCCCGAACCTCTACGTCGTGTTGAAATGCGGGCACAATTTGTTTGATTTTACATGTAATTACATGTAATTTTTAATAAAAATTTGAAAGGCAGCTTTTAATTATGAATACCGTCAAACCACATGTCTCAGTCACATAATTCACATTTACAAACAGAAGATTATCATCATGAACACTGAAAAGGTATCCGCGAGCCATTAGACATCTGTTTACTGAACGTATCATAGGGGACAAAGCGTTCCAAGTTAAAACTTATTGAAGATACAATATAAATTCAACATACAGTTCAAGTTTATTCTAATATTTCCAAAATTAAATTGCCAGAATAAGCACAAAGTAATATTTTGTTTTTTGCATTTTGTCTTCCAGGCGTTTCTATAAAATACTTAGATAATGGTTGATAAATGGTATTGATTATTCTGCCTTTACCAACACCAGCAGATCCACTGATAAATATTTTAATAGGTATTTTTCCAGTTTTAAATGAATTCAAAATATGCATATTTTGCTGTTTATTATTTTACTCGTCTATCATCATATTAATTCGATGATTAGTTAAAAGAGGCGGTACCACGATTTTGCTGGTAAATTTTTTATTCGAATCTGCATTACGGAATTGATCTGCTTGATCTTTTAAAACTCTGTCGTTGTTAAACTCTTCTACAGCTTTGTTGTCTTTATTACGTTTATCGTTTTTAAGCTTTTCGGTGTAATGATCTTCTATGTCTTCGTTGTCTTCATGGCGTTTATCGTTTTTAAGCTTTTCGGTGCAATTATCAATATCTTCATCAGGTATGATTGAAAATAAATTTCTTTTATTAATCCATCCAAAAAAGTAGAATTACAGGTCTTTTACTTGCATTTCATAACCTACAATGTAATATTGTCCTGGTTCCCTTTGAAACGGTCACGACTTTTCTCGGTTCTGTAGTTATGTAGATTTATGCAAAAAATATGTAATTTAATGGTTTTTCTAGAGAAAAGCAGTGAATGTTTACTAGTCTGTGTCGTCTTTCTGACAGCAGACTAAATAGAATGATTTTATTTAATATTTATATAATTTAGTCAGGTCCGGGATACGAGGTAGTGGAAATTAACACAATAATAAGAATATAATTTTAACAACATAAATATATTCAAATAGAATTGAGAATATTGCCTTGATTATTGCATATATTTAATATCACAAAATGAAATAAAATAGTAAATCCGCTTTTGATTTTTACAAACGAAAATATAAACAGATACGCTGTATTTGCGTTATCTGATGACTCGAAGTTTTACAAATGTTTGGTACTTAGAGAAATTGGTGTACGTCTAAGATAGATACGCGTTAAATTGCGATATCGTGCTTGACTAGATAATTTTTATAAGTATAAGAATATTCGAAAATTTCTCTAAGTCTTTTGAAAGGAACTGAAATGTTTCTAAGTCTAAGACTGATACGCTTAAATTGCGATATCTTTGCTTGACTAGAAAATTTTATAAGTCCTTCAAAAGTGAGAAAATATTCTAAGTCTTTTTACTACCAAGGCTTAATGGTTGCTCTTGGTAGTAAAAGTGCGCTGATAATTGCGCTGGAGCTAGTGCCTAATCGTAGGCTGCGCGCGCCGCGCCGTCGCTACGTCACTGTTCGCTTTCATACTCACACATGCATACTCGCTCGCTTCTCACTCACACTCATGTGCGCTCGCTGCGCCGCTCTGCTGTGTGTTCTTGCTCGCTGTGCCGGTCTACTGGTGCTGGTTGCTGTTCGTTGCTGGTTGTTAAAATTAAAGTCGAATGACTTTAGTTTCTTTTAATGTTAATGTTTTCTGTTTTTATCAAAATCCTCGGAAACGTGTACGGGGTATTACACCTTTTCACTAAATCCTGAATAGAAACAAGCAAAAAAAGTCAAAAAATCTCGTTATTGGGAAGATTTTTTACTTAGAATGGCTGTAACTTAGATTCATAGCACCAAGAAACCTCACCAAATCACAAAATAAAAGGTTTTTTTCTCTACTTTAATAATTTGAAGTCACACTGAATCTAACCTCTTTCACTAGCATGGGACATTTAATCACTTTTATTAACACTCCCTATATTTATTGAGGTTGGACGTTACTCTGATCGCGATTTTAAGTCAATTATATAATAGAATGCGATCATTTCCGTGTACGGATTATGAGAGAGAAAAGGAGACATAGAGTGTGAAACGGTCACGACTGTTCTAGGTCCTGAATGCTTTTAGATAAATTAAAGTTATTGATAATATAGAAAAGAAGTGAACATTTACTGCTCTGCGTCGTGATTCAGACGACAGGCCAAATAAAATGATTTTAAATATTATATTTGCGGAGGAAGTGGTCCTCAGCGTGAAGTTATCCCTCGGTAGCAATTTAGGAATGATTTTAAATATTTTCATTAATTATAAGAACAATATTCATTATAGTAATGCAGGTCTGGGATACCAGGTAGTGGAAATTAACACAATAATCAGATTTTGATTTATGTAACAAATAAAATATATTCAGGTTATTGTTGAATGTATAGTACATTTGCCTGTACACAAGACTATAGTCTGCGCGCTAGAATGAGTGAGCGCGCTAAGGAGTGTGTGAGGGGACGCACATACGCAAGTATCCCCTCTCGCGTATGAGTGTGAGTCACATGACTACTTGCGGTGCCGAGACTATACGAGTCCCGCACATCGCTCTCTTGGTTCCGAGCCGCCGTACAGTACACATGGTGTACACGGCGTTATATAGATAGTAGCTGTAGAAGAAACGATTAATAAATACTTAATTATTAATCCTCTCTGTGTTAAACATGTTTTTCCAACATGGTAGCAGACCGGTGGTTGATATTTCATCATATCTTCTATACTGACTCTCGAGTCGTATAGAGATATTAAGTGATAAGTGAGGTTAAAAGCCACGTGGTGAAGAAATTTTTCAAAGTGAAAAATCAAAGTGTTTGAATAATATAAGAAGAAAAATACAAGTGAGAATAAATAGCTAAACAATAGGACTATTGATTAGTAGAAAGATTTTTTGGAAAAATCTTAAAATCAGTGTGATGCACGCGGATTAAAAAGTGAATATGAAACACGTGGTCGAGTGCAAGCAGAGAACACTTAAGTTTATGGACAACGGTGAGACATCGGAAGTCGTGAAAATTGAAAAGAAAGATTCCGAACACGAAGGAACGTTTGAGAATATAGAAGAAGTTCAAGAAAATTCCGAAGTTAAAGAAAAATTTGAGTTTCAAATAGACGAAATGGAGAAGAGAGAATTTGCTATACCAGTGTTCGACGGAGAGGATTACAGCATGTGGAAAAAAAGAATAACGATGTTTCTAAAATTAAAAAAGTGTCATGAAGTAATGGACAAAGAAAAGCGCTCAACAGAGACAGGCACAACATGGGATGATAATGATCTAAAAGCGATAAACATTATTTATTGTGCGATTTCAAATAAACAATTGGAGTTTGTTTGTGAAGAAACAACAGCCTATAGCATAATGAAGAAGCTAGACAGTATGTACTTGAAAGAGCAACAGCACTGCAGATTGTTTGTAGAAACAAGTTGGAAAAACTAAGATTCGAAAAATACAGTGACACTGCTACGTTTTTCAGTGATTTTGAAAAATCAGTAAACGAATTAAAAAGTGCCGGTGCAAAGATAACTGAAAAAGAAAAATTAAATTATATGCTTAACACGTTGCCAGAATCGTATAGTTACATTGGTGATCTGATTGATACATTGAAAGAAGAAGATCAAACGGCGGATTATGTGAAGAATAAAATAAAAATTGCCGAGATGAAACACGGAAATGAAGATTCCGAAAGAAAATCAAACGTTTTTGCCATGAACAAAGAAAGATGCTACAAATGTGGAAAAACCGGTCACTTCGCAAAAGAGTGCAAAGATGGCGGTCAAGCAGCGCACAGCGGCGGAACATGGCGAGGTTCAACACGTGGCCGCGGTGGCAGCAGAAGCAGAGGCGGAGGGCGCGGCAACTTCCGTCAGCAGCAGCAAGGCGCCAGTACGAGTCAACCGAGTGGGTCCGACGTCAGCGCCTGGATAGCAACAGCGCATGCGGCGCGAAATAAAAAGACTATAGGTAATGAAATAAATTGGTTGCTAGATAGTGCTTGTTCAGACCACATTGTAAATGATGATAGTTATTTCGAAAATTGCATTGTTTTAAAGAAACCGATTAAAATCTATTTAGGAGATAGATTTTAATCGGTTTCTTTAAAACAATGCAATTTAATAACTTAAGGAGGGGGAGGCCCGACGCGTACAAGACATGTACTAGACGCGCAGACGACATGTGCATTTCGCGCCTCCCCCTCCTTCTACATTTAGGTAATTTCTTTTTTATTTATTATCTCGGAACTTTGCACTCATTGAAATCGAGTAAAAAATCGATTCCAATGCGAAATTGAACGCTCTTTCGACTGGTGCAGGCCATTTTACTGTACGTTAAGCCGTTTTCGAGATGTAAGCAAAATTAATTTTTACACACTGTTTTCGCATAGAACCCGTTGACCTAGGAAGCTGCAAATTTCAGAATCGTCTTTTTCGACCTCGATTTACCTAATAACCAAAATGCAGCCATTTCTATCGTAGGTCGATTTCAAAGCTAATTTTACTGGACTATCACTTATATCGCCGAAAAGTTACACAGAGCAAAACAAAACATTGGGGTTAGCGGAGGCCGGGAGACAGCTTTAAAACGTCAAAACACACACGGCAGACGGCTGCATGGGCATGTCGCCAACCGGTCGCCAGATCGATGCGCACAATGTATGCGCAGTGGTCGAGCTCGCTGCCTCGCTTCGACAGAGCCAACGAACAGCTGTTCGGCTTTGCTTAGCTGATAATTTAATAACTAATACTTTTTCTGTTCAAATTATGTAATAAACTATCTTTGCACAAAATTCACGACTTTAGGAACGGGATGGAATTCGGTTGGTTAAGCGTGACGTCACAGTCACAGCTTACATATAAATCAATGTATATTCCACCAATAGGATAGTTCCGAATTTGGCCACCTTATGAAATTTCGCGTGTATAATTTGAATTCAAGTACTATAAAAAGATAATTTTTTCTAATCTTACGGAATAAAAAAGGGTTTTTAATTATTTCGTTGCAATAAGAGAATGCATGTTAAAATTTATATGAATGTCTATTCGAAAATCAACAATATTGAAAATCATAAGTCAAAAACTAAAATATTTGTAAAAACTTTGAAGCTATGTATGGCCAACACATTTTTTAATTGTATAATTGATTTTTTTTCTAATAATTAGATTAAGTAGTAAGGTTAGACAGCGAGCGCGAAGCACGAGCGTCGGCGGTCGTGCCTTATGCGCAAAACGCGAAGCGCGAGCGTTTTGCGTGCCTTGCATCGCGAAGCGATGCAAGGCCGCGTTGTGGCGCGCTAGTTTGAGTTTTGAAATACACTATTTTGCGTTTTCTTCAATCATCCGATTGTTACAAACAATTCAGCTAAAATGCATTTCAAAGATAATAAAATTATCTATTTTTTCCCTTTTGGTCCTTAGGATCGACCGCTACATTCGGCAAATAAAATGAAAAAAGTGATTTTATTTTTAAATTTATATCTCTGAAACTAAGCATCATAACCTCACGAGAAAAATCATGTTGATGGGTCACGTGTAAAACTACATTTCATTAAAATTTCAAGTATTTTGACTACTTATTTTTTCAGTAATAAATCGAAAACTGAAAAACAAGAGCTTTTTTTTGTGCCTCGATTACGGGCGTAAAAAGGCCTTATTGCACTTGAGATTTTGGGAAAAGGTAGATATTTTATGTGTTTTGACTAAGTTCATAGCGCAGCTTTAAAACCCCTATGGTTCTTAAGATATCGGGTTTAAATGTTTTTTTGAAAATTTGTTGATTTCTCATATTTCTAAAACAATGTAGTCAAATAATTCAAAATTTTATTTGGTGATTTACCATAAACAAAGCTATCTGCTGTTAAATTTAAACGATTTCGTTGAGTAGTTCTTAAGTAAAGAGCTGAAATGTAAAAACCGATTTTTCTCTAAGGCCAGGATGATCTGCTCCTCCGAGAACTAGCGGATAAATGCTAATAAGATAAAAATCCATCGTAATCCAATTTCTGCGCGATGTTGCTCCTGCAGCAGCTTGAGTAAGACGACGAAAAAACCTTCGATTCACTTTTTTTTTAAATTATTATTTTTACTGCCACACATTTCTCCCTAGCAACTCGTCAATATTCCTTTTATGTTACAGTCAACAAAATTCATGAAGCGTGGGCTAGTGAGATTGAGAGTTTAGGTTTTTTGCTTATTCCTCGCTTATGATCACCTTCTTACGATTTCTACATCAAGGGGCGCGATAGCGCCACGATGGCAAGTAGAAAGTACGAGGTACATACAAAGCCTTCGGGAAGCACCGCGCCCTATATTCGTTGAAATCGTGGTTTCTAACCTTACTTTTTTTCTAATACTATTTTTTAATGCTATAGTAGCATTTCATGTGATTGTTGGCATCGATTTGAAAGATATCAAACTTATTTTTCACGTCAAAAAAGAATTTTCACAAATCATCATTTCTTTAATATATTGTAATAAAGTAGAGTGAAATTCGGCTTTTTTTTCATTATCTCGCACTTTTCGTCAGGCAAAATGACTTCCGGTTGACGGTGTAATAGGTGTAATATAATACGTACAAGAAAATGACTATGGCGACGGTTTCCGAGATACCTGGTGCCTAGGGTGGACAGTACTAACGCCGTCTCCTCGAATTTTACGAAAATTTGTAATACAATTAGTCGAAACTCATTACTCGGGGGTTTTTGGGGTCGCTGAACACGAATATGACTATGGCGACGGTTTCCGAGAGGCCTACGGTGCCCTCGACTCCCACTCGTGCTCAAAACATCACCCTCGCTAGAAAAAGCCAATTTTCCCCCCTAGTTGCACAATATACTATTCACAAATCATCATTTCTTTAATGTAATAAAGTAGATTGAAATTCGGCCTCTTTTTTTCATTATCTCGCACTTTTCATCAGGTAAAACGACTTCCGGTTAACGGTGTAATAGGTATAATAGGTGTAATAAGTATAATAGGTGTATGTAACAGGCAGTACTAACGTCGCACAGTGGGGCCATTTGAAAGAGTGTAGACAAAAATCTTGATTCAATTTTGGTTACAGAGGAATGAGCTGAAACTTGGTGAAGATCTTCGTTTTTTTAGTGTACTTTTCGAATCCGAATCCCTCGGAAAGATTCATTTGAAGAGTTTAAAATGGCGGTCTGGTATAACTTTAACAGTCAGACATATCATTACGGGAAAAAAAGTTACATGTCCGTAGGACTCGCTGGAGGAGAAAAATAATGAGCAAAAAAGCTTATTCTTATGTATTTTCTCCCGCTGAACACGAATCCACCATTGTTTTTGGCCTATGTAACCCCCGTTCTTCCATAACCTCAAAAATGACTCCAAAAATCAGTATTACGCTGTTAAGACTCGAAAATATAAGCAAAAAAATTGGATAAAGTAAAAATGCAGATAATCTTATAAATTATTGAAATACGTGCTTTTTTATAGAAATCGATTGCGCTACATGTACTATTGCTTATAAAATCATACTACTTTAAATTTTTATTACTAACAACCCTCGTTACGTCAAATATTATCAAACAATTGATTTGTTTGAAATTATTAATTAAATTTTTTTAAATAACTAGAATATATCACGTCAATATAAACAAATTATAAGTGTATGATTTGCATTATATTTTATTTGCTTACATAATTTTGACATTGAGGTCCATTAAAATAAACTTAAGTAGTCTGTCGTATATCATAACGGTTTATTTCATGCACACAACAACATTAACAGTTATCTTCATTACTCGAAGAATCGCGATGTTCACTATTATCATTATCATCACCATTATCATCATCATCATCATTATCATTATTATCATAATGATCATCATCCAGGGATAGCAATCTTATCATATCATCTGTTAAAAATTCATCTGTTTTTTTCGGAGGTTCCTCTATAGGTGACAAATACGGATCAGAGTATAGTAGTAACCTCTCAAATATATCTCTATTGATGTCAATCCTAACAATATATTGATAATTATTATTATATAGTTATGTTGTTTAAATATTTTGAATACATTAAAAGTACCAACCTAGAAGTTTTTCTGGAAAATCGATCACGAAATCTTTTAACATTTTTATTGTTTGCCTCCTGTGCCTCTTCAGAGAGCATCCCAATAGGCAAAAACAATCCATCAAGCACCTGATATCCATGCAATAGGATGACCTTCATCGATGGATGCATATAGTACCATATGTACAAACGAACATACTGTCTTGCTGTCCCTCTGCAGTAATTACGAAAAGCTTCATTATCAATTCTTTTTCCAGAAGATATCACAGCCAGAATCACTCGAAAACGATATTATAAACTCTGGTCAAAACCTATAAAATAGTAAAATGTCGAGAAAATTTTGTAAAAGAACGTAGTTTTTAGGAAATATTTAGAGTATAAATTTTGTATTTTTAAAAAATTATTCATATAAGTTATCCATGTGTGTGTGTGTGTGTGTGTGTGTGTGTGTGTGTGTGTGTGTGTGTGTGTGTGTGTTTGTGTATGTTGTGCGTACCGTAGTATCTAAGAAATCACTTCGTCATTATTATTAATATTTAACTCATTCTATTTCCAATCAGTTTACTATTGTTTAAGCAAATTTATAGTTAAGTTTTTAAAGTGAAGCCTAATGGAAGAAAATTAAATTGATTACCTGTGGCTTCGGCAACGATATCCACGTTGTTAAAAAATTTTCTGGCTGTATTACCATCATTCGTATTGCCAGAACCTTGAGTTGGTGCAACCACTAATATTCCTAATTTTTCATAAAGATGATCTTGTATTTGTTTCTTTTTTAAAGTGATTTCAGATTCTTTATCTTTTGGTATCTTCAATGTAACAATAGTATTTAAGAAGAAGATTATCATAATTATAACAAACATGCATAGATATTCACAAATACGCGTTATTACCAATTGGAATAAAATTTATGATATATATACTAACTCTCCAGATTTTAAGCTGCATACGATAAGAAACATGTAATACAAGCTCCATAAAACGAATTCTTGCATGTAAAACTGAGAATCCATATCTTATACTTGATATTTTTATTTGCTTATCAAGGAGCTTGTCAATTTTATTTATCTCTGATATCGTAGCTTCACATAGAAAACATCTTTGTGATGATGTCTCATTCAGGGCATTGCACGCCTGAAATAAATTTGATAAAATTGAAATTTTTCACTCCTTAGTCAGATATTAAGAATCAGTGAATCACCAATAATTTTGATATCTTTTCCCCGCAGAAATACAAATATTTAAAATGATCATCCCTACTGAAAATAATCATATCTAAAAACATATAACGTACTTAAGAAGTATATGATTAATCATATGTTTTATCATATCATTTTTCATCAATGACCATGATTTACCTAAATAATATATACCATTAACCATTTGATTTAATCTGATTAATCGAATGTGATTTGGGATGATGATCAGATCTAATCAGATGAATAATCTTTCATATGATAAATCATATCAGCGTCGCAGAGCTCCGTTATGAGTCGCGTAGTGCGTTCTACCAACGCTTCTGCTTTTCGCGTTCTATCAATTGGTGTGGGAGCCCGTTTGATCGGAGTTCAGCCTCCTGAATCGCGTCTGCAAGTCTTTCTGTGTTCATACGCGCGCCGGGTATTCCAGCGCGATGTCCGCTTTGTTCTTGCTGTAGACCTATTCCCGCAATCGTTCTGGATGTTGAAAAGAATATACTGATTATCGCTCGCAGTATATTCCTCCGTGACGTGCCAATCCCTAACTTGGGCGATCGTCGCTTCGCTCGCGAAAGTTACATCAGGTATGGATTCTTCAAAACCTGGTCTACGGTAAGTAGGGGTATTTCCCTCGTTTGCCACTACGAGTCTTAATCTAGCTGCCATCTCGAGGATGGCCCTACCTCTGCTGTTAGTTGTCGGCATGCCCCATTCCGTGGTCCTAGCGTTGAAGTCGCCCCCTATCACGAGTTCCCCGGATACATCCCTTATCGCGTCTTCTAGTGCTCCTAGCTTCATCGCAAACTCCGCCATGGTGAGGTTCGGTGAGAGATACACGCTAAAGTAAGTGATGCACCCCACCTTTACTCGCACGTAGTCGTCTCCCATGCCTGTTTCCGCGATCCCACGCCGGGGCACCCAGGCAGCGGAGGTCCCTGCGTTGCTAGACACCCAGCCACGTATGTCACGGTCCGTGTATTGTTCGCTGACTAAAACGATGTCCACCTTCTGCTCGACTACGAATTGTTTTAGCAGATCGTGGGCCAGCCTACTTTTGTGCAGATTGCCTTGAAGTATTCGCGCCATTATTTGCTGGTCTTACTCGCGTTCAGGGCTGCCCACTGCCCAGAAGACCGCGCATGCACCGTCTTCTCTTTGGGTATCTTAGCGTCTATACATAAGAAACATTTCATCTCCTGGATCGGCACAATGCATTCTGCTGCCCTGTGTCCATCCGCGCCACACTTCCAGCAGTTAGCGCTCCTGTCGGGACCTTCACATCTTGCTTTCACGTGTCCGTATCCTAGACAGCGATAGCATCGCGTAACATTTGCGCGAATCCCTACTCGGCAATTTATCCACCCGATACGGATCTTTCCTTTTTTAAGTAGATCGGTGGCCTTAGTCTGATCTATTTCGACCACCGCCACCCTCTATTCTCTCTTGTTCGGCTCAAACAGATGAACTTTGGCCTCACTTTCGCCCGTCTCGGCTGTAATAGCGCTTCGGACATCTTCCTGCGTCGGAAGACTGTCGATGTCCCTGATCTCTAGTGTAGTTCTGGAGATCTTGTCCCTAACTTTGCCTGCATGCCCTATTGCGGTTTGTATGGCAGTTTTGAGTGATTCCATTGTCTTCACTCTTACCCACAACGACCAGAACGTCACCGTCTTTTGGTTTGCTAAGATACTTAACCTCTGTTTTCAAATCTTCTGGCTTAACCTTTGCCTTGATCTCTCTCAAGATCTCGGCGTAAGTCTTACCCAGTTCCGGTCTTATGAGGATTGCGTCTCCCCTCTGCCGCGAGGCCTTCCCTGCGTTTTTCCTCAGTTGTTCAGGCTTGCTTTGCTCCGGTTTCTTCTTCTTTGCTTTCCGTCCTGCAGCTAGCTGCCAAGCCCCTTGTGTATCTACAGCTTCATCTTGCGTTTTGCTCGTAGAAGGTGCAGATCTGTCCTCCTTCTTGTCTTTTTTTTTAGCGGGGGTACCGCCACCGTCGGATGATGTCCGTCCCCTCTTCTTCGACTTGCGAGGCTTCGAATGGTATTCTCTAGGTTGTTGAGCTGACAACTTTTTCGCGCCATCCTCCATCTTGTCGAGAAGCGTGAAAACTTCAATCATGAGAGCTTCTATTCCTGTTAGCCCTTCTATGATCGTTGTATTCACGTTCTTCTGCTTATCCAGAGTTTTGGTCATCTCTCTGGACGTTCGTCTTATTTCCAGTAGCTTTTCTCGCATGCTAGCGTATTCTTTTAGCCACAGCCCCATCACTGTCTTGTTTTCGTATTCAACGGCACTTATCGCGCTCGCTATATTAGTGCTGCTGGTTGACTTGTGGATTAGATATCCCCCGTCTTGCGATATTGGCACCTTTAGGGTGTCAACTGTCAGATTTCCCTGTACCTCTGGTTCTAGTTCGTTCATAGCATCCATGATTGAACTCAATTTTCTTCGTCCCGGCATGTGTCCGACCACCCGGATCCCCCCGTCTATGGAGGCAGCTGACATGGCCCCAAAACATGACTGAAGGCGGTGCCAGACTGGGTACATCATAGCAGGATATAGCGCGCGCTGTCGCCCTAGCCCATCTCCGCTCTCTCGAACCTCCCACCCCGAACAAAAGTGACTGGCTTTCTGGAGAGTTTCTGGCAGACGTCACACGACATCACACACTCGCTCAAGCCGTTTGGCTGGTAGCCAGCCTCCCGTCTTGCCGTCAGCAGAAGCCAAAGATGGTTCAGGTCACTTCGGCGCGCAACATCGGATCGCCTCCCCATTCAGGATCTCCCTTTGGCAGCTCATAGGTCGCACCGCACGGCAAACACGGCGGCCTGTTTGGTCCACGAAGCATATTTTATTTCTGCTTTACCCTCCAAGGCTACAACCTCGGCGAGCATTCCCCTATCCGCCACCCAGGGGACGAGCCGCATACAGGGTTACAGGCTCCCCGCGCGGATTATTATTATTATTATTATTATTATTTTTTGTTTATCCAGAGAGTTGGAGAAATGCTTAATGCACCATGGCAGGAGCCGTGCGGGACTCCCCGTGTGTGGGACTCTTCTGGCGCGGGACAGACGCCAGGCATACCCACTAAAACTCCACCTTGGATAGGGCCGCGAGAATCCCCCCCGGTAGCCGCTTTCGCATTCCTTCGGGGGGTCGCCTGTCTTGTTACGACCTATAGGTCATCTATCGTCGTCTAGTCAGCTAAGCACCCGTCACTATTTTTTGCGCGGAGAACCGTCTCCACGAACGCCGTTATGTCGTCCCAATTCTGCTTACTAACAAGCATCGTTTTCACTACTGTGTCGGGCGTAAATGCCCCTACCCACACCTCTAAGATTCTACGCCTATCAGCCCACCGAGGGCAGTCAAAAAAAATATAGATGTCTTGGGGACAGCCGATAGAAGTGAATACTGAAATAGGTGTATTGTAGATTTTTATTTTGTTTTTTGAGTAGGTGAAATAATACAAATATGTTTATCGTTATTCGTACATTATTTTATTTCTTACATACTTTATTTACAACTTTACTTATCTATGGTAGAATCACAGGTATCTTCATTTTTTAATTCAATTAAAGAAACAATCGGTTTGTGGTAACTAAAGTATGATATAAATGTTTTAGAATTTATTTTATATAAACATCTTGAAAATACTGCATCTAATGTTGTGCCATGCTTAGTAGTTGATTGTTCAGCATCATTATTCATTTCTAATTGAAATTTATTTTTGAGGAATGCAATTAATGGTTGTGCACTTTCATCTGCAAAGTTAACAAAGGTCATTTTTATCGAGTTCCCGTGCTCCTACTTCAGTGTACGCAAGTAGTGATCTATGGATAAATTTAATTATGTCTGTAATACTTTGATTGGGTGAAATGTAAATCGCAACCATGATACATATTTGACCGTCTTCTAAAACGCAGTGAGCACAACATATTTCAGCTATTTCTGATTCAATTAAGTGTAGACGAACAACCTTTGTGATGTTTCGGTGGTAGTACTCGATTGACTATCACGTATTTTCCGTTGTCGATATTCTCTGCAGCGTTCAGCATTACTATGTTTTGAAAATTATGAGAGATTATTAATAATGTATGTTATTATGAAGTAATGAAGCAAGAATAATTACATTTTAGATATTTCAGTGGTAGTAGCATCTTTTTGTCGTTGTCGATATTGCTTAGAGCGTTCAGCAGCTGCTTTGTTATTTTTGGCAGTACTTGAGGTAGCATCCTTGGGAGTACTTGAGGTAGCATCCTTGACAGTACTTGAGGTAGCATCCATTTGCCGTTGTTGTTGATATTCTTTAGTAGCATCGTTTTGCCTTTGTCGATATTCATTACTGCGTTCAGCATTAGATTGCTTAGAGCGTTCAGCAGCTATTTTAGTATTTTCGGCAGTAATACTTGAGGTAGCATCATTTTACCGTTGTCGATATTCTTTACCGCGTTCAGCATTAGATTTAGGTGTAGCTTTTAATTTTTTGTTGAAAACGGTAGTTGTAGGAAGGTTTTTTTTTCTTTTTTTATCCTGAAAGTACGTAATTTAATTTATAATTATAAAATTATAATATGTATGGAGTATACGATACACACACACACACACACACACACACACATATCTATAGGTCAACGTGGCAGGCGCCAAAATTTAATTTTTTAAATAATAATTTATTTATTTAAACAATTGGAAGTAGGTCATGCCCCCTAACGATGACACACTTTTTTATTGGTTGTTTATACAGTAGCGGTCGTTAATCATGCTAATTGACCCACTTAGCTACTGTTTACAACAATTAACTACGGTTTACATAATTAGGGGTCATAAATCATGTTAGTTGACCTAATTAGCTACTGTTTACATTAACACCGGCTACTGTATCCACTCCCTACTTAGGCCACGCCCAGTCTCTCCATACGGGCCCATATACTACTTATAAGTACTAGAGTACTACGGGCTGTCGAGCGCACCGCAACCTTATATTCTTTGAAATGGAGTTTTCTAACCTCTACAACATTTTCAAACATTTATATCTTATCGAAATACTCTGTTTTATCAGGCTAATCACTGTTACTATCAAAGATATTAAAAGAACTTTTATTTTAAAAAAGTTTCATGAAAAATGAATGCCCCGTTATCATTCTATAGCTGACCAAAAATTTGTCTTGTATTTTTCTTTTCATTTTTTGTTCTTCTCCCAACTTCCGTTCTTATCCTCGAAACTTCCGTGGCGCGAAAAATCAAATCGAATTAGAAATAAAATATATATATATATATAATAAAAAGACGCATTCGGTGCCTAATATTGATGAAAATGAGTCCACTTTCGCTACTTAGGGGTTTTCGGGATCGCTAAACACGAATATCGCGGCGGCAATGTACTCCGAGGTACCTGGTGCCCAGGGTGGTCAGTACGAACGTCGTCTCCTAGAATTTTTTGGGAATTTGTAACATAATTAGTCGAAACTCGTTACCCGGGGGTTTTTGGGGGGTTTGAACGCAAATATCACGAAGGCAACGGCCTCCGAGGTACCTGGCGCCCAGGGTGGACAGTATGAACGTCGTCTCCTAGAGTTTTATGGGAATTTGTAACATAATTAGTCGAAACTCGCTATTCAGGGGTTTTTGGGGTCGCTAAACGCGAATATCACGACGGCAACAGCCTATGAGGTACCTGGTGCCCAGGGTAGACAGTATGAACGTTGTCTCCTAGAATTTTATAAGAATTTGTAACATAATTAGTCGAAACTCGTTACGCGGAGATTTTTGGTGTCGCTTATCACTCTGTAGATTTTGAGCTATGTGTGGATACTAGTTGTATTGCTGTGGAGATAGATTTTAGCGTGTATATCTATTTATTTTACAAATCTTATTTGACGGTTGCTTTCGAACTAATAATAAATAAATTCTCACTATTTTAACATGTTTATTTATTTATTTATTTATTTAGCCAGAAAAGAAAAATACAGAGATATTATAATACACTCCGCATTCCCGCAAAGATAAACAAAGTTATCTGATCGCACTGGCATTATAATTATACAAAAAACCGCTGCCAATTCTTTGGCACGTAGCTTCCTTCAACCTTATGTATCGCTTTAATATCTAAATTGTTTTTACTTCATATATAATTCTATAAAGTTTTTATGCTTTTTCGTTTGATGGATAAAATTATTTCGAAATAATTATATTACATAATCAATGCGTAACTGAAAATATTGTTTTTAACGATTTAATAAAACAAAAAACAGAAAAAAACTACGCGGATATCATGATGTTTTAACGAAAAGTTCAAAATTTATTTTCCGTGATTCCCACGGTGATCGAAAAATCGCCATGAATATACGCACATGCGTAACTGAAAATCTTATTTTTAACGAATTAATAAAAACAAAAACAGCAAAAAACGAGTCTAAGTACAGATTCAATCCATTAATGGAAACTGAGATCGAAAGCGATACAGTTTTCAGTTATATAGAGTATACAGGGTAAGAAAACAAATTTTGAAGCTTAATATCTTTAAAACTAACTGGTATCATAAACAAGCGAAAGAAAGAGATAAAGGTGCTATATAATGCTAACTAAATCCAAAATTTTAAAATGATTATTGCCTTTTTACTCCAGTTATCGCGATCACCGTAGAAAAAACGACTCATAGTATACAGGATGAAAAAACAAAAGTTTGAAGTCAATATCTTTGGAACTAACTGGTTTCATAAAAATCCCAAAGAAAGGGATCATTGTGCTATTATAATGCTAACTAAATCCAAATTTGAACTTGATTATTGCCTTTTTACTCCAGTTATCGCGTCACGTAGAAAACCGATTTTTTTCAGTTTTTGATGTTTTTCTCAAGATCTGCCCCATGAAATGACTTAAAATTAAGTGGTAATATAGTTCTAATTACCTTTCAATAATCATATATTTTTTTAGAATGATTCGCTATTTAGTTTTTGGAGTTATAACGATTTAAAAAAATTGCACTGTGGTATGTGTATAATAAGAAGACGACGAACGATAATATAAATTTTTCACGGTAAAACATCTAGGCAA
Organism: Pteromalus puparum; assembly: GCA_012977825.3. Lineage (NCBI taxonomy): Eukaryota > Metazoa > Arthropoda > Insecta > Hymenoptera > Pteromalidae > Pteromalus > Pteromalus puparum. The sequence continues at coordinate 23,634,790 of CM053170.1, forward strand.
TTTTATTCTCTTTCAGGTACATATTGAGCAATTTTACTTATTAACTTTTCCGATAACTTTGTTGGCAAAACTGAAATCTCAAAACTAAAAAATCACTATAAAATAAAAACGCGTATATAAATTGTAAAACGGACTTTCGTCCCACTATCTTCTAGCAAAAACAAAGAAAATGAGACTTGGTTGTTAAAATCCACAAGTAGAAGCTGAGAAACAGGCGTAATACATACGCACACACACACACACATACATCCGTACGGACTTTTCTAAAAAACACCATTTTCGACTAAAAACACAGGACCACAAATGATAAACACAAAATGATAAGTACATAGACCACGTGGGTTGATTTATATGTTTTTTGGGTCGCTGAAGCCGAATCCGGGGTCCGTTTGTCTCCATCACGTCAGGGTTAAGGTCATTTGAAAGGTCAAATTGATAAAAGACCGTAGAAAAATCTGAAAAATCTTTGTACATGTTTTTTGGGTCGCTGAATCCGAATCCGGGGTCCGCTGGTTCTCTACCACGTCAGGGTCAATGTCATTCGAAGTCAAATTGATAAAAGTCCGTAGAAAAATCTGAAAATGCTGTATTTGTTTTTGCGGTAGGCTGAATCCGAATCCGGGGTCCGTTGTCTCTACCACGTCAGGTCAAGTCATTGAGGTCAAATTGTATAAAAGTCCGTAAAAAATCCCGAAAAAATGCATGTATATGTTTTTGAGTCGCTGAATTCGAATTCACAGTTAGTTTACGCCTACAAGGTCATGGCAGAGCGGACATTTCTTGAAATCCACTGAAATTTATTCAAGCGTCATATTGAGGTCAGATTCCGAAACAAACCGAGACAAGGTCATTAAAAAATGAATATATTATATATATATATATATTGTGCGTGTGTGTGTGGTGTGTGTGTGTGTGTGTGTGTGTTGCGGTAGTGTGTGTGGTGTGTTGTGGGTGTGGTGTGTGTGTGGGTGGGGTGTGTGTGTGTGTGTGTGTGTGCATATTCTTGATTTGGAGACAGAAGTGTACATTCGGGTGGTCGTTAATTTTTTTTTTAGAGTGGCTTGGGAAACGGGTAAAATTCTTCTTATAGATACCTCAAAATCCTGCGCATACAGAATGAGAACCATAGGAATCTGATTCAACATGAGCGTCAATCATCTCAGTTTCCCCATTTGTTATGGGAAAAACAGGTTAAAACGTTTATGCTTCTAAAACTAGTATAAATCCTGATTTTCGTTTTTAAACTATACATTCTTGCTATATCTTAAGCCGCTGAATGGAATGCGGCTGTCAGGCTATACAGCAATGGCAAAAGTTATAAAGCCAATATCGACGAAAAACTAAGAATAAGTGAGATAAAAGGCATTTATTACACACTCTACCGTCAAAAAAGCTACTTTTTTGCCCATGAAAAAGCGGGAGCGAACGTAAATATTTATTTCCAAATACTAATTGTGGGGCAAAAAGTAAATTTAGCCGGAAAAAGTAAAATTGTGGGCGAAAGTAAATCTTTGCAGGTCATTATTAATAAATTATTTTTTTCTCTACTTTATAACGTTATTTAATCTCAATAATAATACGGAGAACGTGAGATCGAAGTTGTTCTTGAGAAGCTTTTCGATCATAAGGGTTTAAGTTGGAGTTGGATTAGATTATCAAGCAAAGTAGCAATTTTGTCTCGTGAAGTGATGTGTGACCTAGAATAGGAGGTGAACGGACAATTTTTCTGATTTGCTCCCCTGAATTCCCGGTGATATACTTGCCCGAGTGACGCGAAGGCACGCACCTCGACAAACTATTCTCGTTCAGGCAGTGATCTACCCATGGAAAAATCTGTACTATCTATTCGGGGCGATCATTTGGAATCAAAAAAGACGCTTCTCCAAAAAAAAGGGAAGTGAATTAAACTGAAAGTTGAATGTATATAAATTAAAGTTTCATAAAAAAGACACAAAAATAAAAATAAAAAAAAAATTAAGAACAATAGAAATAAGAAAGCAATAATAATAACAATAAAATTAAGAAAAAAAAATAAAAACAAAGGAACATAACTCTGCCATAGGCGGTCCCAAGCCCGGGTTTTCAAAAGTGGGTGGTAAAGAGGAGGTATTGCTTCATAGTTTCTAATTATTCAGTCTGCTGATTGATTTTTATATTTTTTTTTTTCCGAACATATTAATGTTCAGAATCATGACTCTTAATTGAAAAGCAGACGTAAATTGAGGGATTAATCACTCTCCGCTTACATCATTTTCACACTTTGGCTTACACTATTCTTGCGCCTTTTCTTAATTTGATCTTGAATATCTTTAAACGAGTGTATGGCAATATAAATGGCCCCGGATTCGGCTTCAGCGACCCAAAAAACATATACATGCATCTTTTCAGATATTTTTACCGAATTTTATAAATTTGACCTCTAAATGACCTTGACCCTGACGTGGTAGAGACAAACGGACCCCGAATTCGGATTCAGCGACCCAAAAACATATGGGTGATTCTGCCGTAACTGGCTCATTCTGCGCGCCTGCTTCCCAGGCGTTTAAACATTTGAAAAAAAATCGCACAAGCGGTTTTATGTATGTCTGGCATAACTAACTATATTTACCAATAGTTAAAACCGAGTATGCAGGCTTATATTTAAAACTACGCAATATAATAGGCCTCAAATGTCAGTTCCGTAACCTGTCTCCAACACGGATTTCAATCTAAAAGGTCGATGCAGATAAAAGTACGACATGTAAAAAAAATTCCATCATATACTATAGTATGAACTATAGACCTATTACAATATATTTTTCATGGTTTTGGGATTAAAATTAATTATTTAATATTAAAGCTGGC
>CM053170.1:23638563-23660746 GCA_012977825.3 Pteromalus puparum
AAAATTCTCTTATAGATACCTCAAAAATCCTGCGCATACAGAATGAGAACCATAGGATCGATTCAACATGAGCGTCAAATCATCTCAGTTTCCCCATTTTGTATGGGAAAAACAGGTTAAAACGTTTATGCTTCTAAAAACTAGTATAAATCCTGGATTTTCGTTTTTAAAACTATACATTCTTGTATATCTTAAGCCGCTGAATCGAATGGCGCTGTCAGTTTTTGTCTATACAGCAATGGCAAAAGTTTATAAGCCAATATCGACGAAAAACTCAAGAATTAAGTGGATAAAAGGCAATTTATTCCACACTCTACCGAAAAAGCTACTTTTTGCCCATGAAAAGCGGGGCGAACGTAAAATATTTTTTCCAAATACTAATTTTGTGGGGCAAAAGTAAATTTAGCGGGAAAAAGTAAAATTGTGGGCGAAAGTAAATTTTGCAGGTCTTATATTAATTAAATTTTTTTCTCTACTTTATAACGTTAATTTAATCTAACTAATAACGGGATGCCGAAGTTGTTTCGACCACACTTTTCAGGATTCAAAAGGCGGCCCTTTCAGTCGGAAGTACGGATAAATACTGCTATGCACACGGCGACAAAAGTAGATTTTTCCCTTTGAATGTTGTAGTGCCCCTACGAAAATATTTTTCCTTCCGGTGCGAATTACTGCCGAGTGAAACGTAGGCACGCACCCTCAGAACAAATATTCTTCGTTCAGGCAGTGATCTCACCCATGGGAAAAATCTTCGATACTATCTATTCGGCGATCATTTGAATCAAAAAAGACGCGTTACTCCAAAAAAAAGGGAGGTGAATTAAACTGAAGTTTGAATGTTATATAATTAAAGTTCATAAAGACAAAAATAAAATATAATAAAAAAATTTAAAACAATAGAATAAGAAAAGCAATAATAAAAACAATAAAAATAAAGAAAAAAATAAAAACAAAGGAACATAAACTCTGCCATAGCGGTCCAAGCCCGGGTTTCAACAAGAGGAGGGTGTTCAATCGTTTGCATTGTCCGTATTATGTCAGAATCAGTTATTTAAGCAGAGTAAAGAGATTATTTCACTATGAATTACACTTCATTTTCACACTGTTGGTACACTATTCTTGGCCTTTTCTTCAATCTTGATCTTTGAATCATCTTTAAAACGATGTAATGCCAAATAAATGGACCCGGATTCGGCTCCAGCGACCCAAAAAACATATACATGCATCTTTTCAGATTCTTTTACCGAATTTTATTAAATTGACTCTAAATATGACCTTGACCCTGACGTCGCGTAGAGACAAACGGACCCGATTCGGATCATGCCGAACCAAAAACGTATGCGGTGATTCTGCCGTAACTGAGCTCATTCTGCCGCCTTGCTTTCAAGGCGTTTTAAATATTTGAAAAAAAATCGCACAAGCGGTTTTATGTATGTCTCCATAACTTAACATATATTTCCGAATAGTTAAAACCGAGTATGCAGGCTTTATTTTAAAACTACGCATTAATAGGCCTCAATGTCAGTTCCGTAACCTGTTCTTCCAACACGGATTTCAAACTAAAAGCGTCGATGCCATATAAAGGACATGTAAAAAAATTCCAATCATTACTATAGTATGAACTATAGATCCTAATTACAATTTATTTTTCATGGTTTTTGGGATCTAAAATTAATTATTTATATTAAAGCTGTGCCGCCTTACTCTTTGACGCCGTTTTTTGCCATTAAAAAGGTACCTCTACATTACCTTATGTTAGAAAGCGTTCTAGTGTCTCATATAGCGCCGGCCCTATCGAGTTAGAATTTTAACTATTATACTACTATTCATGAAATCCAACCGTAGCATGGTTCAAAATTCAAATTGTGGAAGTGAGAGCTGATTTTTCATCAGAATTCCGATAAAAAAAAGAAAAAAAATAAGCACAACCTGTCAGTTCCGTAAACGCTAGTAAACTACTACTTAGCAACAAGTATTTAAACATATTAGGGCGTTTTTCTCGGAGTAAATAGTAAAGTATTTCGAATTATTAATGCAAAGAATGGTTTTATAATAATTACGCTAGTGCTATTGGCGAGCTGATAAACGCCTAAATGTCAATTCCATACGTCAGTCCGTTAACACATAATACAGTAAGTATCATTAATACATTAATAATGTCCTAATCATTGCCTTTTAGTATTTAAATGGCTCCAGTTACAAGGAAACGTTCTATAAGAGTCTAATTTTTTAAAAATAATTTCGTCATTTAACGATATTGCGATCTTCGTGAATAAACGAACACGCTGTCAAATATTGAGTGAATATACATATACTATGGATAGATTTAGATAGATAGATATAATCTTAGACGATTTAATTTTTTTTTACCAAGTTTAATTAAAAATTTCCTGGAGTTTTAGTAGCGCGTATTACAAAAATGTCAGTTCCGTAACCTAGTCAAATATGGATTCTTCACATAACTTGTTATAAAAGTTATATGTTGTGCGTTTAGCTTTAGGCGACTTGTTTTGTATGTTAATTCCAGTTAGAATGACCGTCCGATAAGGTTAAAAATAGTCGATTTTAGTATAAGAACATTTGTGTGCCCGTTTTGAGCCAGTTACGGCAGAATCACCCATTATACATGCATTTTTTCGGATTTTTTTTACGGACTTTTATCAATTTGACCTCCAAATGACCTTGACCCTGACGTTTGTAGAGACAAACGGACCCGGATTCGGCTTCAGCGACCCAAAAAACATATACATGCAACTTTTCAGATATTTTTACCGAATTTTATAAATTTGACCTCTAAATGACCTTTACCCTGACGTGGTAGAGACAAACGGACCCCGGATTCGGATTCAGCGACCCAAAAAACAAATACAAGCATTTTTTCAGATTTTTCTACGGACTTTTATCAATTTGACCTTCGAATGACATTGACCCTGACGTGGTAGAGACAAGCGGACCCCGATTCGGATTCAGCGACCCAAAAAACATATACAAGAATTTTTCAGATTTTCTACGGTCTTTTGTCAATTTTACCTTCAAATGACCTTAACCCTGACGCTGATGGAGACAAACGGACCCGGATCGGCTTCAGCGACCCAAAAAACATATACATGCATTTTTTCGGATTTTTTACGGACTTTATCAATTGACCTCCAAATGACCTTGACCCTGACGTGTGTAGAGACAAACGGAACCCCGGATTCGGCTTCAGCGACCCAAAAACATATACATGCAACTTTTCAGATATTTTTTCCGAATTTTTATAATTTGACCTCTAAATGACCTTTACCCTGACGTGGGTAGAGACAAACGGACCCCGGATTCGGCTTCAGCGACCAAAAAACATATACATGCAACTTTTCAGATATTTTTACCGAATCCCTATATAAAAAAGTCATGACCGGATGAGTGAGCCAAGAATGCGTCAATATGATTGGCTCGGTGTAGTGCGCATGCGTCAAAAGTATCCCTATATAAAAAGTCATGACGGATGAAAGTGAAGCCAAGAATGCGTCAATATGATTGGCTCGTGTAGTGCGCATGCGTCAAAAGTATCGTTAGAATTTTTTGATTTGTTTTGATTTCTAAAATTGATCCTAATACAAAGAATGTAATATATTACTATAATACATATCAATAATTATTAGTTGTGTATTTATAATATTCTATTGTAAATATTATCATTGTTACAAAAAGTGACATGATGTGAACGTTGACACGAACTGAGTTGAGACATAACCTTAAAATTTTAAAGGTAGTTGGTGACGAAACCGCGGCAATTTTGAAATTTACATGAGCGCGAAATGAATCAATCATATATTGTAAAGTTTGATATATTTCCGTAATAGAAAACAAATATTAAAATATCAATCAAGCATTTATATTTCATTTAATAAGTTAATGAATTAATATTCTACTACAGTGCGCGCAGCGCACTGCGCCAAAAGTCTAGTTTATTATTTGACCTCTAAATGACCTTTACCTGACGTGGTAGAGACAAACGGACCCCGGATTCGGATTCAGCGACCCAAAAAACAAATACAAGCATTTTTTCAGATTTTTCTACGGACTTTTATCAATTTGACCTTCGAATGACATTGACCCTGACGTGGTAGAGACAAGCGGACCCCGGATTCGGATTCAGCGACCCAAAAAACATATACAAGAATTTTTTCAGATTTTCTACGGTCTTTTATCAATTTGACCTTCAAATGACCTTAACCCTGACGTGATGGAGACAAACGGACCCCGGATTCGGCTTCAGCGACCCAAAAAACATATAAATCCACCCACGTGGTCTATGGTACTTGAGTTTATCATTTTGTGGTCCTGTGAAATTCATCAAAACACACTTCCCACATGTTTTTACACAAACTCCAAAAATTACTATTACAAGGCTTCCTTAGGAAGGAAGCAAAAAATATAAAAATAACTTAACCTATATTTACACAAAAAGTAGTAGCCTCCATTCTACTTTTCTCTTATTATTATCGGCATTACATGCACATAAAGATTTTTATATTCAACAAATTAAATACAGCAATATTTTCATATATAAACTATTTTAAATATTAACAATTTGATTTAATCCACTCCTTAATTCTTTTTAATTGACTGGGTTTGCCTATATCTAGTACTTTCAAATCGTTTGGCAGTGCATTAAACGTTGAGATAGCTTTTATATAAGTATTTTTATCACTTATTCGCTTTTTATTTATAGGTACAATTATGCTTTTATTTCTAGTAATACTCTTCGAGTTAAGGTATTGCGTTTTGAGATCATGATAGCAGAGTTTTAAAGCCTCTGGAGTAAACAGTTGTTCAAGATTTAGAGGGTTATTTTGAGTGACAAAATTGTTTTTATTTATAATTTAAAAAATTTTTTTCTGAATTCTTTATATCAAATCTCTATAATTTTTATACGCACCTCCCCACGCTATGATGCCATAGCTTATAATGCTGTGGAAAAAAGCATAATATATTCTCATCAATGTCTCCGTTGGCATTGATTTAGCAATTTTGTAAAAGATATACACTAGATATTTAGTTTTCTTAATAATATGTAGCATATGCATTTCCCACTTCAAATTATAATCAATAACTATTTCCAGATATTTGTGGTTTCCTACTCTAGTTAATTTTTTGCCCTGTATCCTTACGTCTAAATGATCTGGAACACTGTCGACGTAGCTCCCGAAGGTCATACACACAGATTTATCTACATTTAAAGATAGCTTATTTACCGCAAGCCATTTGTGTATGCGCAACAAAAAGTTATTCATGTTATCTTGAGCTTCCAACCAACTGTCCCCAGATGCAATTATTGCAGAATTATCGGCGTATGACAGAATAGCTTCCTGAGGTATCTCTTGAAGGATATCATTTATGTACAGAATAAATAACAGTGGCCTAAGTATCGTACCTTGCGGTACCCCGGTATTTATTAGTAAGTAGTCACCAGCACTACCATCAATTCTAACTCTTTGATATCTATTACTAAGATAACTAGAGAGTAGCAATAAAGCCTGCCCCCTAATTCCTATGCAGTATAGTTTATCAAGTAGGATACTATGGTCCACTGTATCGAAGGCCAGGTCGAGAAAAGTTACAATAGTCGGGATGCTCTTATCAACATTATTGTACAATATGTTTGTTAAATAGTTTAGTGCATCTTTTGTACCTATTTTCTTAACAAAACCAAATTGATGTTCGGAGATTATATTAGTTTTAGTAACAAAATCATACAGTCTATTATGTATTATTTTCTCGAAAATTTGTGTTACATTAGATATTAGCGAAATAGGCCGATAGTTTGTGATTTTATGTTTTTCACCTGATTTGTAAACTGGCACAATTTCTGCANAGAAAACAATGAAATTAAAATAAAAAAGTCATGACCGGATGAAGTGAAGCCAAGAATGCGTCAATATGATTGGCTCGTGTAGTGCGCATGCGTCAAAAGTATCGTTAGAATTTNGAAATAGGCCGATAGTTTGTGATTTTATGTTTTTCACCTGATTTGTAAACTGGCACAATTTCTGCATTCTTGAGTGCATTAGGCTAAATACCTTTCTGAATGCATAAGTTAATAATATAGGTTAGTGCTTCAGCTATATAGCTTCCTATTAATTTCAAGGTCTTGGAGTTTATCAAGTCAATTCCACCACTTCTAATTTTTAAAGCATTGATTACTGATATTACCTCACTCATGCTCGTTGGGTTAATAAAAATCGAATTTGGGTTCATGGGTGGTAGTATGAGTTCCGCNATTCATGGATGGTAGTATGAGTTATCTGGTATAACAATTTTTTCACTCAACTCTCGACCTATTTCGCTGAAAAAGCTGTTCATATTGTTGGCTATTTCTGTTTTATCAGTTACTTTCCTGTCATTAAGTTTTAATGTTGATGATTCTCTTTTAAGTTAGTGAGGTATAATTTAATGTAATATATCTATCAAGGATAATTTGTATTATAATTATTGATTAACTTAAAAATTCGTGAAATCTCTAAAATAACACCTTTCTCAAAAGGTAGGCAAGTATAAACCTGATTTTTATTTATTATTAATTTTATATTCGATAATGATATAATTATTTAAAATAATTCTTTATATAAGTGACAAACTATGGTCAAAAAATAAATGAAATCAAATAGCAAAATGACAGTTATGTATTTGGAATAAACTTATCAAATTGTTCTTTAATACAATTTGTAATTTTATTGTTTTTCTAACGTCATTGTTAATTTACTTGCTGTATTCTACACTACTATGAACATACTTGATAAACCCGTCGGTTGACAGTTTCTGATGCGAATTGTGTGATTAGATAAAAATTAATAAAATTGTCAAATAAACTATTTGGTGCCTTTCTTGCCTTTCAAAAGTGAAACACAACAACATTAATAATAGAGCAGTTATTGTAAAATGAAAAATTATCTTATCATTGAAAAATTGTTTTTTTTTTACCTCTCCATAAAATTATCAATCGACGGATTTATCAAGTATCTTCATAGTAGTGTAGAATACAGCAAGTAAATTAATAATGACGTTAGGAAAACAATGAAATTACAAATTGTATTAAAGAACAATTTAATAAGTTTATTCAAAATACATAACTACTATTTTACTATTTGATTTCATTTATTTATTAACCATAGTTTGTCACTTATATAAACTGTGACGAGACGCAAGTCTCGCACATAAAGCAAGCAAACGCGGCCCCGAGTCAATCAGCTGACGCCAGCGAGCGCGCGCGCGCAGCGAACAAAGGCGAGTCCGCACGACCGCGGAGCGCGCAACTCAGCGGCGACGCGCCAGGCGGCGCGAGCGGCGCACCGCGGGTACACCTATATAAAACGGGCCGCGCAGCGCAGCGGGCAGTTCTACTGGAGCTTAACTCCTGGCGGCATTGTGCGCACACGTTACCGCAGGGAACGGCCAGAGATAGACCGACGCCGACGACGTCGTCTCGTGAGCACACCTGGCGACAGTGTTAGCGAGCCCGGAACTCCGAGTTGTCGTCGTGTGCACACGTGACAACCAGGAATAGCCGAACAGCGCCGAGTCTCGTCTACGTGAGCACACGTAGCCGTTACCCGACGTTGTCACCTGCTCCTGAATCCCCGTCCCAAGGAACTGATTATTTTCTCCGCCACCGTGAGCACACGGGGCTGAGAAAATAACTAAAGCCCCGCCGACGATTCCCCAGGTCGTGCGCTCACGTCCTGGTGAAGCAGCGGCCGACTCCTGCCCGTACGAAACCGACCACACGCCGACCTCTCGAGATTCGCCTGGTCACTGTTAGCACACAGGACAAGGAGAAGAACGAGACGAGCGACCTCGATCCGTAGAGCCGTGCGCTCACGACTCTATGGATTCGAGGGATACCTAACTGCCAAAAACCCGTCGATATCCCGAACCCGTGTCACCGTCCGAAACTCCGATACCGCGTCCGCAAAACCTACGTATGCACCGAAACCACGTAACTCCGGCAACGTCGTGTTGTTGTACCGTTAACCGCACTAGTTTAAGCCAGACCGATTTTAAAGGCGAAATATTCTAAACAAACCGCAATTTCGATTTCTGTTACAAATGGAGACTAATAATTGAACGATCAAATTGTTATCTTATTTACTAAAATATATCTATTTTGTTATTCATTACATAAACAGTCTCTTCAATTAACCTTTCCCCCAACCAAATCCTGGCGTCCGGCCGACTACTCAACACACGGGGAAAGTCGAACCGTTACAAACAATTATTTTAATTAATTATATCATTATCGAATATAAAATTAATAATAAATAAAAACCAGGTTTATACTTGCCTACCTTTTACCTTTTGAGAAAGTTATAGTATATTATGATACAAGTGCGCGAATTAGGTGATATTCGCACGAGCGCATTTTGTCGCCCGAGCTTAGCGAGGGTGACAAAAAAGAGAATGGGATGATCACCTACGCGCACGAGTACTGTTTACTATTTTTTAACACAGCGTATGCGAAATGTGATTTCACGCACGCTGTGTTAAAAAATAATAATCAATACACGTGCGAAGTTGATTCTGCACTCGTGTGATTGTCACCCTCGCTTCGCTCGGGCGACAAACCTCACACTCGTGCCAGAATCAACTGTTTCGCACTAGTATCGAAATGTACTATTTTGACACGAATGTGCGAATCTACGTTCTTAGCAGATGAGCGTGCGCGAAATTCAGAGTTTCGCACACACTGTTCGTGAAATTCAGAATTTCGCGCACTAGTGTGAAAATCAGGCATTTAGCGCACGCTACGCAGCTAGGAGAAATTGAATTTCGCACACAGAGTGTCAAAAATTATCATATGAAACGAAACGAAATGTTTCAACGTCTTTCCTTCTACATTATCATGAAATCAGCTGAACTGAAAGTCAAAGGACCGTGAACTTAGCCGCATACGGTCCAGAGTCATTATTGGGGATTGCTTTCTCATATATCATGTTGCCAGTGCATACTCTGTTTTTTGTGTCTAGGTGCAAAAATCATTCGAGGGCGGTGTTTAGGTGTACAGGGTGTCCGATGACGAACTTTAGGTGCTGCGCACCGTAGCTTTTTGTGTCTAGGTGTAGAAATAATTCGGGGGGTTTCTAGGTATACGGGGTGATCAATGACGAGGTCTAGGTAGTTCGCATCGTATTTTTTATTAGTATCTAGGTGTAGAAATCATTCGAGGCTGGTGCATCAGAACAATCAGTGATTACACGCTAGTGATAAAAATGTTACGAAAAAGCCAGGTTCGTTAAAGATGCTTATATTTTATTTTTAGTACAAATATAAAATACTCCAAAAAATTACTAAAAAGGACTGACATCTCTTAAAAAAATTAACTTTTAAAAAAGTAAAAGATTAGGCGAGTTTGATCTATTCGTAACGAAATCGCAGATAAAAGAAAACTGAGATCAATCAAACAAAGTCAAGTTTATTATATTTAATTATGAAGCAACAAAATTTTTGTTTTTCAATGAAGGGCTTAACTAAAGTTAAGTTATATATATATAATTATCAATTAGGAACAACTCTCAAAATACTTACTACGTAACTTGCCATGCCCGCTTCATTTTGTTTATTGATAAACAACTAACATTTTCTTTTTATGTTTTAGAACGCCATGAAAACACCATAAGTATACAAGAAACGGGCATGGCAAGTTACGTAGTAAGTATTTTGAGAGTTGTTCCTAATTGACCATTATATATATAACTTAACTTTAAGTTAAGTAAGCCCTTCATTGGAAAACAAATATTTTGTTGTTTCATTATTGTTGAGACTTTAACGTGCTCGGACCATACATGCTTGGGGAGAAATAATGTGTACACAGGATTTCACAATAAAACACTATTTATTGATAACACCTCAAGCTAATCATCCATTGATGATACAACGTAGTCAAGCTATTATATGAGAATATAATTAGTATAACAAAAGTAATCGAACAGACAAGCTAAAATGCGTGTTGACCGCTCGAGTGCACAAGGCGAAGTAAGCGGTGACCGTCTCACGGCATAGAGAGGGGAGAGCTGAGTCGCGTAGCTCTGCGTTGGGCCTGCCGTCTCTAGCAAGCAGACATCTGCTCGCTTATATCCAACACTCCCTCCCGAGCAGATTTCTCTTGCTCGGAATCGACTGCATCCAGCCTGTGCAGTACTATTTGTATTGTCTTCTGAAAGGAAGCAAAAGTCATGGTTATTTGAGTTTATGATATAGCAATAAGTCAGCCTTGCATGCAATTCAAAAGGAAAACCCCTTGTGAATATGCTGGCTATTTATTTCTTCCAGCAATCAATCGGCTTCTTTAATTCAATTCAAGCCATCCAGCTAATTTTAATCAAATTTTTGCCAATACGTTCTCGAGCATAGTATTAAACTTGATCAAATGTCTCAGCCTTGCAATGCAACTCACTTGTTGATAAGCCTCAGAGACATCATCCATCATCATCTTAGAGAGTCATGGGGAAGAAGAATAGTAAAAAATCAGATCAAGCATATAGAATATTTCAAATTCAAACTTAGAAAATTGTAGATATAATATCTCCTGGCAAACTTTGCTTATACATACTAGGGCTACGCACTCTGCTTAACAAGTTTACAGAGCTGTGTGAGACAGTGATGCGTTCTCTACTTATCATTAACTGTATTACCATGCAATTTGATTACAAATCTATTTGTAAATTCTAGCAGATACGGACAATAAGACTAGCATCTGAAAGTCCTCGTAATTGTCAAACTTTTCTTCAACCTTCGAGACCCAGACCTCTGATGTGTTTTGATCGTTGATAAGCTTGTTTCACTCCAAGCGTTCATGGTATACACCATGTTAAATCGAAAACTTTTGGTAAAAGTGACTGAGAATCTACAACTTTCCTGTAGAAAAACCAGCTTGTTCAATATGCTCTCGAGCTAAGTATTGTTTACGCTTCTGTCTCAGTTAAGTTCAATACCCACATAAGTATCTAAGTTATCGATTTCTAGCTCAAACTGCAATTTAATTCCATCCAACTTAATTTTGTCATTACTGGTTGATTTAAAACTTTACATTAACTTTATCCAACTTGTTTATGTCATTTCTGGTTATCACTATCATCTTTGTAAATCAGTAGTTCAAATACTTGTCTCTTTAATCAAGAAGATAGACAAGATTTTTACATGAAGCTTTCGGACTTGAATTATTTCATTGAATGTTACTAGGCACATCTAATCTTACAAACTTAATTTTACCAAGTTTCAGTTGAATAGTAAACACTCGCAGTATTTCTATATCACTTCACTACTAATCGTTTACAAAGTGGTTGCTCAAACATCAAGCTGCTGTATTTTGAAATCAAAGTTCTTTGGTATAGGTAATACTAATCGGAATAGTTTTAAACACTTGATTTTAATGCATATGTTTGACTTCATGTATGAGTTTTTATCACAGTTTTAAACAACGTTAAAACTTTCTTTTTAAGTTTACATTCTGAAACAATGATATTTGGCTTTTGCCTTTCGAGCTTAATGATACATCAATGACAAACCAACTTTTATTTTTCCTCTGCTAACACAGATTCACCTCCAACTATTTTTTTTTTTATTTTTCCTTATTCAAGCTTGTTACCTGCACGAATAGTCAGTTCATATGAGTTTGGATCATTTTATACAGTCGCAACTAATACATTTGCCCTGTTTTTGTTTTGTAGTAAGTTTAAGTTTACTTCAACCTTACGTGACGGTATCAATTGTCCGATTTCTCCCTCCGTTTCTAATATTTACCATTTTCTCTCTCCGTTTCTAATATTTACCATATTCTCCCTCCGTTTCGAGGATCAAAACCTCATTTTCCGTATCGAACTTATTAAATATTTTGTATTTATCCCCAAATACAAATTTCTGTCAGCTCAGATTTGGATTGTACAACTTTTACGTTCCAGCTAAAGTTCAAAATTTGAATTACTGTTATAAGTATGGTGTCATCTCAGTAATTCCGTTATTTTCAGGTATATATCAAGGATGGTGAACTTTAATTTAATTTCAAACTTATTAATACATCCGACATATAGCTGCACCGAAAGTAACACATTTTGCAAGCTTTTGACAATGCCAATCCAGCTACTCTTATCATATGCTGCCTGAATAGGGTGAATGACTTTGACGCATGTTATGTCTCTTCAATATAAGAACTCTTTCATCTATGAACTCTGTATTTTCTTTGAATGTATCACTGAACAAACATTGCTAAATGTTTTTTTTTCTTTGTCAACTCTTTTCAGAGTTATATAGCTACATTACATTGCTACATTGTTAAATGGTTACATTGTTGTGCATTTTACAAAGTCGGAGTAGTACAACATGTCGTTATATTTCAAGGTTACAAGCATCTGTGAATCGATGTATACATTTGTAAATAGAAGCTCTTCCATCGCAAAGTAGAGTTCTGGCTCTTAATGGTAGATACATTTTATTTTTCGCTAATTTATTTACAAAGTCCTTTCTTTGGTCTACATATAAGGGGCATTGCCAGAGAATGTGGTCTAAATCCTGGTTCTCAGATCCGCATGGGCAGCAGCTATCCTTAGTCATGTTCACTCTTGCTAAGGAGGATGCCAGATTATAATGGTTGGCACGACAACGATTGATGGTGACTATTATTTCGCGATCAAGGGTGGTTTTTGAGAACCAGGGTTTAGTATTGTTTGCGTAGTAATATTGAAAGTATTCAATTCCCTTTTTTGAGCCGTTTTCTATTAGGATCGTCTCTGTTTGTATTTTAGCATTTTTTTTAAATATTTCACAGAGATCAGAAAAAGGAATCCGTATGCTTTCATCCTGGGAGTGATTCGTCGCTGTTTTGGCTAACCTATCAGCGGTCTCGTTTCCACTGATTCCCTTGTGAGATGGTATCCAGAAGAATTCTAATTTACTATTGTTTGTACTTATTTTTTCGAACTGAGATATTTTTTTTTTATTTGGTATATATAATTACTGGTTTTGGTATTGATGTCTGTTGATTTAAGTTTTTGTAAGACGCTCAGAGAATCAGTGAATACAAGGACGTTTCTATGTGTGTGGTTAAGAGCAAGATTTAGAGCGTCATTTAGTGCTATAGTCTCCGCGGTAAATATGGAAGCACGATTGTGAATGCTGCGTTCAAGGGAGAAGTTTAGGTTTTCGCAGAAGCAACTAGTTCCTACAGATTGCGCATTACTGATTTTGCTTCCATCAGTATAAATGGCTAGAGCATTTTTATCTGACACAATTTTATTTATGATTTTGTCCGGATCTTTTGCATTTTGTAATTTAATCCCAAGTTTGTTGTTGAACGTGAAAGTGTGTAACAAAACTTCGTAATCATGTCGGTATGGAGTGTAATGTTTCTGTGTGTCGATTATTTTCCTAAGGGGAGTGATATCGTGAATACATTTAATAAGTAGCCGGTCTCGTTTTTTGACTTTTTTATGATTCGTATAAAATCGAGAAGCGGCTTTACAAATTAATAGATTCTGGTTAGAGAAGGTTTTAGATAAGTAAGTTAAACATAAAAATTTACTTCTTTCGTGAAGGTAGTCCAATTTGGCTTCGGCAAGAAGAATATTGGTAGGGGTGCTAATTCGATAGCCTAATGAATAACGAATGGCGGTGAACTGAATTTTTTCGATTGTTTCAATTTGTGCTTTTTTCCGAGGAAAATATATGAAGCTGCCGTAGTCTATAATCGATCGTATATAGCTTTTGT
This sequence comes from Pteromalus puparum, assembly GCA_012977825.3. Classification (NCBI taxonomy): domain Eukaryota; kingdom Metazoa; phylum Arthropoda; class Insecta; order Hymenoptera; family Pteromalidae; genus Pteromalus; species Pteromalus puparum. The sequence continues at coordinate 23,652,305 of CM053170.1, forward strand.
ATAATATAATCAAACTATTCGGATCAGCACCCCACCAAGTACCCCTTAGGAATTTAATTAAATTTAGCGCTTTTATACATTTTTTCTTTACTTCAATAATGTGCGGTTGAAATGTAAGCCTGTAGTCGAATATAATTCCTAGATAGCGCGCAGATTCTTTTGATTTGATTACAATATTGTCAATTTTAATTTTAGTTTTTTTGGGTTTCACTCCTTGGTTGTTGAAATGAATCAAATTAGTCTTATGAGGAGCGAGCTCTAGTCCGATTTTTTCCAGATTAATCTTTATGACGTTTACTGATTTTTCCATGAGTTTTTTGCAAGATTGTAAGGATTTCTTTTTGATAAGGATTGCTATGTCGTCAGCAAACATAGATACTTTGGCGCTTTTAGGCAAATTTTTTTCAATCAGTCTGATGTACAGCGTGAATAAAAGCGGACTAAGGACGCCCCCCTGAGGTACCCCTTTATGTACTTTTCTTAAGGAGTCGCCTATTTGATTCGCGTGAATTTGTCTTTCGTAAACAAGGAATTTGACGAACTTTATTAAGTTAGATGGGCAATTGATGTCCGATAGCATTTTCAAAAGAATTTCGCAGTTCACATTATCGAAGGCGCCGATAATATCTAGAAATGTTACAAGTACGTGTTGTTTGGCTTTGAAACCTTCTTCTATCGTAAGTGCTAAGTTGGCGAGATTATCGGTGCATGATTGGCCTTTACGAAATCCGGATTGAGAGGAAGGGAGAAGATTGTTAGTTTCGACGTACCACTGAAGACGATTTTTTATCATACTTTCAAATAGCTTGCAGATGCAAGAGGAAAGAGCGATAGGTCTGAAGCTGTTCCCATCTGATTTTTTAATGAAGTGTAAATATTGTTCTTTCCAACTATGTGGGTAGTCTGAGGTTGCATACATTTCGTTGAATGTATCTAGTAATATAAGTTTGTAATTGATTGGTAACATTTTGAGAATACCGTAATCAATGCCGTCGAGACCGGGAGAGGAGTTAGTTTTTCTGGAGTCTAGCGCAGAGTTAAATTCTGAAAATTGAAAGGGATCACTGAGAAATTCATTTTGATTACATTCTGGTATCCAGGTGGGATCTGAGGGAACCCAGGCAGGAGCTATTTTATTAAGAGCTTCTTTGAGTTTTTCTGCATTATCCGGTTGTATGGAGGGAGCTTTTAATTTAATCCATCTGTTTTTAAGGATTTTCATAGTGTTCCATACATAAGACTTATTGGTATTAAATTTGATTGATTTCACAAACTTTTTAAAGCTATCTTTTTTTTTTAATGTTCTTTTGGCAATAGCAGCTTGTCTTTTGTACTCTATGTAGTCATCAATTTTTTTGGAGAAGTCCCATTTTTTAAAAGCAGATTTTCTAAGTTCAAGTACTTTGTCGCACTCAGTATCCCACCATATAACCGGATTATTGTGTTTGTAATGAGTTCTGTTATTTTTCTTGGGGGTATTTTGTTTGATAATCGATGTAACTGTATTTAAGAAAATTTCGTATTTTTGAGAGGGGGTCGCGTTTGAAAATTCCGTGTCGTAGAATTGGGTGAATTTTTCAGTGAGCCCATCCATAACTCCGGTCCAATTTGTGCGAGTGGATTTTATTTTGAGGGATTTTTTAATGTATTGATTTTGGATAGTGGAGAGAGTTGTGAGGATAGGAAAATGATCGGAGCCGTGTGTTTCATCGAATACAGTAGTAGATAAGTTCCCGGTTAAATTAATGGTTGATATTATAAGATCGATGTTAGTCATGTTACCTGAGGTGGGATTGATTCGCGAGAATGTTGATGTGTTATGAATAAAAAGTCCATTTTGGTCTATGGCGTTAAGAAGGCGTTTACCGTTTGCGTCGTCAGAGTTGCAATTCCAAGCTCGATGATGTGCGTTAAAGTCCCCTAGAAGAAGGCAGTGGTGGTTGTCTTCCACATTGTTCATTAATTTGTCCCATTCTTCTTGATTCATATTGTTATGTGGTGGTCTGTAGCAGGCGATGATATCTAGTTGCGGTGAGACATTTTTTATTTTTATGCCGCAGATTTCTAGGTTGTCCGTTGTAGATTGGAGATTAGTTAGTTCCACTGCGTCAATACTGTTTTTGACGGCGATTAAAATACCTCCTCCATTAGATTGTTCTCGGTCCCTCCTTAAAATTTTATAACCGGGTATTCTAAATTCAATATCTTTGCTAGAGTTCGTTGGAAGCCATGTCTCAACACATACGAATATATCAATCGTAGAGAGTAATTTTGGGAGTTCATCTTTTCGTCTGGAAATGCTACGAGAGTTCCAGAATAGTATTTTTAGCTCTTTGTCGTGCATGGTAAGTATATTACGAGTTTTCGTTCTGGTTTTCAGAGTCGTAGGAGATATCATCCGTTTCGATTTCCATTCCTGAGTTTTCTGAGGTTGAATCATTGAGTGGTTGCTTGATAGTTGAATTTGATTTATTTAATTTATTCTTCAATCTTGTTAGTTTCGCTCTCATTTGAGGATTGTTAATAAGTTGATATGTTTGATCAATAATAGTGATTACTTCTTCGTAGTTATTCGACTTTTTGATCGCGTCTTGATATCCTGTGGAGCTGCTGAAGCTGGTTTTGAGAAATTCTATGAATTGGCCAAATGTCAGCGTGAAGGCGTTTGAAGGGTTTTGGAAAATTTTAAGAGAAGGTGCCAGTATTTCTTCAATAGGGGCGGAGCCCTCTGCTGTGAGGTCGTTGTCTTTAGGATTGGGTTCTTGTTTGGCACGTTTTCTTCTGTGTCTTGGTTTATTGTTGCTAGACTGTGGAGCTTTATCGTTTGGAATGAGGAATGTATGCAAATTGTCTGTGCTGTCCTTGAGAGTTTCCTTGGTCAGTGCGGGCGTCGTATGTGAAGAGGCTTCGCTAGGAGAAATGGAAAGTGGTCTTTTGATTGTAGTTATAGGCAAGGTATTATAGTTTAAGTTTTGTATCGGTGTATATTCAACGATTGCGGGTTCAGAGACATGATTTGGAAGTTTTGTTTGTGTGGGATTAAATTCAGATCCGAGAGCGTTTGGGCAGGATTTAGAAATATGACCGCTTTGTTTACAAACAAAGCAGGAGGCAGAGTCTGTAGACAAATATGTCCAGTACGTCGTGTTGTCGTACGTGATTTGCAAGGTTTCTGGCAATAAATGTTCGTCCTCTTCCTTTATGTAGAATTGTCGGCGAAAAGACATAATATGCGATCTTCCTGGTTTACTGGAGCTTGCACGAATTTCGTTGATGTGTGATAGTATGTTGATGCCTTTTTGTTTGAGGGCCTCAATGATGATGCCGTTAGATATGATGGGTTGAACATTTGAAATTACTACTCTTTTGTTGTTGTTTATAAGAGGTCTAATTGCTAAAGCTGAGTCTTTAACTTTGACTATTTTGTTTTTTAATGAGTTTACGTGATTATTGTCACTTAAGTATACACAAACCCTCGATCCTGAGATTTTCGAGATGTATTTGACGTTGTTTAGATCTAGTAAGTTCTCTAATCTGTCGAGATAATCGTCGATTGTTAGACCTTCGATGGAATCTATAATGATGGCATTTTCTTTTTTTTTGAGCAGCGCTGAGCGCAGTGACGTTGGAGTAGGTTTTCTGAGAGTTATTTGGAGAAGAGTTTTCTTGTTGGTTGATGAGAGCGGAACCTCCGCTTTGGGAACTCATGTTGAGGTTCGGTGCTTTACCGTTGCAGTTCCCCTGCAACGGTAGAGCGGCGGCTCCCTTTTTCCACAAAACTGCGCACGAGAGATCAGTCACTGAATGGAATTATTACGATTTCGATTGTAGTCACTTTGCACTGAGGTATTCGAAATTTCAGAGTAAAAGTAAATATATCTACTTGCTAAATGTATCTACAATACAAACTAAAATCATCAATTCAATAATAATTATTGAAAATAAAATTTTTCAAGATTTTCATGATAATTTCTATGTACTAAATTTTCTGACTTGACCAAAATAATTTCATTAATTCACAATCTGTGCTTTAAAAGAAATTAACTCATTCAAACTATTTATTCCAAATCTCAATGAATTATCAAAGTTTAAATAGCTAGAGCATAGCNTGTTGGAATTGCTAGTTTTTATGTTTCAAAAACAAATCCTAACCAGATGTAGAAAGCTGAGGCGGGGAAAGTAAATCCGTTTCCCGATTTATAGTTTTATGAGTGGCTCGGGTTTGCGATGCGACGCGTCGCTCGTCTCCGATTTTATGGAGAGCTTAGCCATCTGGAGCCCGCATGCAGTTATAAAAACGAGACCATTGTTTTAGGCTTAAGCAGCAGACGGAGCAACGGAATGCATTCCCTTGCATTACCGATAGCTTGCCGGTCACTCTAGCCCTCAACACCCCTTAGTCTCTGGCAGCTCCTTGTAGCGATCGGACGTGCCTATTTCTCTGTGCTCTCAGAATAAATTCAAAGTCAAGTTAAAATATTCTGAGTTTCGTTTCATTTTATTCACCCATTTCCAATAGGTTATGGGCCCAGATAACGTTGTTCAAAACTGTGTTATTAATAGTGTATATTTAAATTTATCTTACGTGTGATTTTGTGTGCATAAACTTTTAAATATAGACAGTAGTTATATTTTTATAGCAGTGATCATGGAACATTCTAAACTAAGAAGAAATATAAAACCCTTTGATGGAGATCGTTATAGTGTGTGGAAATTAAGAATAAGAAATTTATTAAATGAATTTGGTGTGCTTAAAGTGATCGATAACTTAGTTCCTGAAGATGCCAGTGATGATTGGATTAAGGCAGAAGGAATTGCTAAAAATGTTATTGTTGAGTACTTATCAGACTCTTTACTTAATGTTGTAAAAACTGAAAGTACAGCAAAACAGATTATGCTTAGTTTAGATGCTATTTATGAACGGAAAAGTATAGCGACACAATTAGCATTGAAAAAGAGACTACTTGAATTAAAGCTACAAGGTGATACGTCTTTAATTCAGCATTTCATGACATTCGATGATTTAATTATGGAGTTGTTTGCCGCCGGTGCAGAGATGAAAGAAACTGATAAAGTAGCTCATTTGTTGCTAACTCTCCCTAAATCGTATGATGGTATAATAACAGCTATTGAAACGCTATCAGAAGATAACTTAACTGTAGCGTTTGTTAAAACCAGGCTTTTGGATCATGAAGTTAAGTTAAAAACAGAAAGTAGAGACACAAGTGCAAAAGTTTAAAATATAAATTATAATGACACACAAAATCATAATTTTAAAAGAAATAATTTCAAAAATTATAACAATAAAAAGCAGTCGAATTTTAAGTCTAAAAACAAGAGTAATATGAAATGTCATCACTGTGGAAGAAGAGGCCACAAAATGAGCCAGTGCAATTATTACAAGAAAAGTCAGCAGTATAATAAACAGAACCAAAGAACCATTCAAACAGTGCAATTAACTGAAAATACTACAAATGACACTGCAAATAGTTTTGCATTTATGACTGGACATTATAAAATAGCAGATAACAAAAATTTAACTTTTCTACTGGATTCGGGAGCTTCTGATCATTTTATAAATAATGACAGTTATTTCTCAAGTTGCATTGACTTAAATCCACCATTGAAAATTGCTGTAGCCAAGAATGAAGTTTTCATAACAGCAACTAAGAAGGGAAAAATCGACGTAGTCACCAACATGGGAATCAAGTGCGTTTTGGAGGACGTTTTCTACAGCCCTGATGTTCCGCATAATTTACTGTCAGTCACCAAGATGCAGAAGGCAGGATTGACAATTATTTTTGACGACCAAGGAATTAAGATAAGTAAAAATGGTAAAATTGTTATGATTGGAAAGCAATTAAATAATTTAGTTGCAATCAATTTTAAAGTCAATAGAAATACGTTAAAATTTAATGGCTTTCAAGTAAATAGTGTTATGAATTGCAATTATAAATTATGGCATCAACGATTAGGCCATATAGGAAAATCAAAATTCTTAGAAATGAAAAATAAACAAATGGTCGATGATTTTAACATAATCGAGAAAGTGATGCCTATAGATCACTTATGTGAAGCTTGTATAAACGGTAAACAAGCACGATTGCCATTTCAGAAATCTAAAAATAAAGATTATGTACGTCGTCCATTGTTTATTGTTCATTCAGACGTTTGTGGTCCGATCACTCCTTCTACAGTTGACAATAAAAATTATTTTGTTTTATTTGTTGATGAATTTACACATTATTGTGTAACATATTTAATTACATACAAATCAGATGTATTTTCGGTATTTCAAGATTTTGTTGCAAAAAGTGAAGCACATTTTAATTTAAAATTAGTTAATTTATATATTGACAATGGTCGAGAATATTTATCAACTGAAATGAAAAATTATTGTGTTCAAAAAGGCATTAGCTATCATTTAACAGTTCCGCGAACTCCTCAATTAAATGGTGTATCAGAGCGTATGGTTAGAACTATAACTGAAAAAGCACGTGCAATAATAAACGGTGCAAGTTTGCAAAAAGTATTTTGGGGCGAGGCAGTTCTTACTGCTACGTATTTAATTAATTTAACGCCAACCAAAGCTCTGAAATGTGATAAAACACCATATGAAATGTGGCATAGTAGAAAGCCTCAATTAAAATATTTAAGAGTATTTGGCTCAACTGTATATACACATAATAAAGTTCGAAAAACTAAATTTGATGAAAAATCATGGAAAGGCATATTAGTCGGATATGAGCCTAATGGGTATAAAATATGGGACGTGAAAAACGAGAAATTCGTTGTAGTTAGAGACGTGATTATTGACGAAACAAACTACTTAGTTACTAGACCACTAATGGAAAGTGGTGAAAATGAGAGTAAAGAAACTGATGCATCTGACATGAGGTCAAAATCAGTAGATGAATTGCAAAATTCTGATAAAGATAAATCAGAAATGTTTATGAAATCTGATAGTGATAAATCAGATGAGAAATTGTTGCAAAAATCTGATAATGATAAATCAGATATGTTTGAAAAATCTGATAATGATAAATCAGATATGTTTGAAAAATCTGATAATGATAAATCAGATATGTTTGAAAAATCTGATAATGATAAATCAGATATGTTTGAAAAATCTGATAATGATAAATCAGATATGTTTGAAAAATCTGATAATGATAAATCAGATATGTTTGAAAAATCTGATAATGATAAATCAGATATGTTTGAAAAATCTGATAATGATAAATCAGATATGTTTGAAAAATCTGATAATGATAAATCAGATATGTTTGAAAAATCTGATAATGATAAATCAGATATGTTTGAAAAATCTGATAATGATAAATCAGATATGTTTGAAAAATCTGATAATGATAAATCAGATATGTTTGAAAAATCTGATAATGATAAATCAGATATGTTTGAAAAATCTGATAATGATAAATCAGATATGTTTGAAAAATCTGATAATGATAAATCAGATATGCTTGAAAAATCTGATAATGATAAATCAGATAGAGAGTTAGAAAAATCTGAAAGAGAAAATTCAGATATTCTAAATAAATTTGATAATAATAAATCAAATAATAAGATTCAAAAACTAAGTGTTTCGAAGTCAATAGAAAAAGAGATAGTTGATAAAAATCCCATAATAAATAATGAGTCTAGAAGGAGTGAGAGGATAAAACAAAAGCCACCTATGTCTTATAATGAATATAATATAGAGTATGATTATATTATGATAGCTGAAACTCTAGTAAAAGATACTCCTGTATCATTTCATGAAATAAAAACTAGAGATGATAGATTAAAATGGGAAGAAGCCATTAATGACGAAATTAATTCGTTAATTATAAATAAAACTTGGACATTAGTACCAAGACCTAAAGATAGAAATATTGTTGATAATAAATGGATATTTACTATAAAATATGATGAATTTGGAAATCCATTAAGGTACAAAGCTCGTCTTGTTGCTCGTGGTTTTAGTCAAGAATACTTGATTGATTATAATGAAACATTTGCTCCAGTAGCAAGAATTTCTAGTTTTAGATTCATTGTTGCATTTGCTAATCAATTTAATTTATTACTACATCATATGGATGTTAAAACTGCATTTTTAAATGGCATATTAAAAGAAGAAATTTATATGAAAGTTCCTGAAGGAGTCAAATGTAATGCAAATCAAGTATGCAAATTGAATAAAGCTTTGTATGGATTAAAACAGGCAGCAAGGTGTTGGTTTGAGATGTTTGAAAAAGCTCTTGTTGAGAAAGGCTTTCAAAATTCATCAGTTGATAGCTGTATATATATATATTAGATAAAGGAAATATACAAGAAAATGTATATGTTGTATTATATGTTGATGATCTTGTGATTGCTACGGCTAATATTAAAGTAATGAATAGCTTCAAAAATTATCTTATGAATAAATTTTCAATGACA
>CM053170.1:23673094-23723187 GCA_012977825.3 Pteromalus puparum
CAAACCATCCCAGGATCATTCGTCTCAACCATCCTCCAAGATCTCCAGATCTGAATTACATCGAGAATGTGTGGTCATACATGGTTCAGTCGTGGGTGCCAGAAGCCGTCCAAAGTGAGGAAGCTCTGCAAAGAAAAGTTGTTCGCAGTTGGGTCGACTTACAGCAACAACCGCAATATTTTGAAAAGCTTGTAACTTCAATGACAAAAAGACTGGAAGATGTCATTGAAGCCAACGGGGGATACATCAATTATTAGATAAGGTAATATATTGCTAAAATGAAGTCAATTGCATAATAAAACATAATGAATATTTCAATTTGTTTCAGTTGTTCATTACGATTAATGTAAATAGTGTAAATAGGAAAAATTAAGTTACATTGAGTTTCAACCTTTCAAATTTTCCCGCTGCAAGAGTGCGACGCGCAGGCGCAGTGCTGCGCTCATACATGAGCAGACGGGCTACACACATGTGCGTGCACTTGTCTGCTTCTATGATAGAGAGGTTAGGACTCTCTCTATACCGATACCGGAGCTCGTAGGTGTAGGCGCAAGTGAGCGTACTGCAGGTGCTGTGCAAGGATATCGGGATCCGTCCGGAGCAGCGGAGTCGTCGGTGTAGGTGCGAGTGAGTGTGGTGCGGGTGCTGTGCGAGGGGATCCACGAACTCCGATAGCGGCGCAGGACAACGCGCGTGGGCAAGTGTCTCTCTCTCTCTCTTTCTTTCTCTCTCTTCATGGAAGCAAAATTATTATTCCCGAGGACGATCCGCAATCACACGTCAACTGGAGCACTGCGTTGTTTCCCTGTGCGAAGGAGGAGGAAGTGTTTCGCGCGGAGACTCGGGGAAGGACTTTGTGTGTTTATTGTGCAATGTTTAAATTGCTTATGTAAACAAAGATTCTCATTGAATGCAACATTGTTTACCATGACTTACAGAGTGTATTTTTCTTTGCGCAGTGAGAAATGGTCCAAAGGAATTCATCAGCAGCCTGGCGATCACTCGACTGGGGAAGATATTGGCTTTGAGTCTTGGCGAGGTGGCAACAGCATTCAGCACCACTCTAGCTATCCCATTGGCAGCAGCGGCAATGACCACTACAGCCCTTATTATGCAGGCACCTCGTTCCAGTATCAGACATTTGGTGCTGGAGATGGCACCTGGTCCAATGGTACGGTTCTTCATGGAGGAGCTCACAAGCACCTTGTGTAACCCACTCGTGTAATTATTTAGTGTTTGTCTTACCACATGTTAAATCTGTATTTACTTTTAATATTATTCATCTTTTCAGTTATAAAAATTCCATATCAAGAAGAGTTCCAATGTGGAATTTTGTAGCTGTCACCCGTTCTGAAGATGCGGAGAGGTTTTATATCAAAGTTAGTGAAAAAAATTATGACCCAAAGAAGTATCAACTAAAATCTGGGTCTTTGTTAAAATCTTTCGATAAATTAAAAGATAAAGCTGAAGAAATTGTACGTACTGCACTTTAAATGTTTAAAACAACTAGTTATTTTACTAATACTGACAAAATTTTATTTGCAGCTAATAAAAAATGTTGATTAGAATTAGAAGAACCTGTAAATACATAAAATATCGATAATGAATTGTGGGTTGACAAGTATCGGCCTAAAAGATATGTAGAGTTACTATCGGATGAAAATGTAAACCGGTCTCTGCTCTATTGGCTCAAACTTTGGGATAAAATTGTATTCGATAGGGAACCCACGGTGCACAAGAGAAAGAGCAATGTAGTTTCCAAATTTAGAAATAAATTTATACAGAAAGAAGATATACCAGACCATGATAGTAAAGGCTTTCCAACTCAGAGGATAGCACTGCTCACAGGTCCTCCTGGATTAGGTAAAACTACGCTAGTACATGTGGCAGCCAGGCATGCTGGGTATAATATCGTAGAATTAAATGCCAGTGATGATAGGGGACCTGAAGCTTTTAGGTAAAGTTTTATCAGAATTAATTATCCATATTAATCTAAATCTCTGAATTAATCTAAATCTTTATATGCATATTTTACTAGGGAAGCGCTGTTGGCATCAACCCAAATGAGAGCATTAATAGATCAGGATAGACGACCCAATTGCCTCATTTTGGATGAAATTGATGGCGCTCCGGCTGCTTCGATAGAACTTCTACTCAAATTCATTCATGGTAAATTAGCTCCAAAAGGAAAGAATGCAAAACCTGGTAAGCAAAGTGACGGATGTCGCCGGCCAATTATCTGCATATGCAACGATCTCTACACTCCGTCACTGAGGTATTCTTTTGCTCGATTGTGTGGGCAATATCTTTTGCCACAGTTATTACGAATAAAATAATACATAATCGATATTGAATGCATAATTCGTTATGTTCTTAACAGGCCACTGAGAGCCATGGCTTTAGTTATAAACGTTCCAGAGATAACTCCATCAAACTTGACTGATAGGTTGTCAGAAATCATGCGCAAAGAGGGCCTACAAGTGGACTCTAGACTATTGATGCAGTTAGCCGAAAAATCAGCTTGCGACGTCAGAGCCTGTCTCGGAATATTGCAGTACACGGGAGGCGGAGCTAAAATGTTGCTAAAATAAAGTGCAGCTGGAGGCTATCAGAGAGTATTTAATACATGATCTTCGAAATCCCAAAAAAAATATCGTAAGTTTTAGAATTTATGTATTTGTAAAATGCTTAAATTATTACGCATTTTTATAACATAAATTTACTGCAGATTCCACAGCAGGCACGTACAAAAAATTTTAAAAAATCAAAGAAATCAAGCAAAGACCCAGTAGATTTGAATCCTAATGATTCAATAGAAATAGCAATGGAGGTGATCTTTAATGACTCATTGAAGACTGGAAACAATGATGATTATCAAAACCTGTTAGGCCAAAAATCAGCTGAAATAGCAAGGCTATTACAAGAAAATAATGCTCAATCACAAAATGAACTTTTGCATATTGGAGAAGATACAAAAAGTTCATTGGAAGATTCTGTTCAAAGTGTAATTAATAATAATGATACGAGTCAAGCCAGATAAATCTGGAGTCGTCACAGATGGAGTTAAACACTCCATGAACCCATTCGATGAGATTGCAATTGAAGAGGCAGTACGCATGAAGGAAAAAAAATTGGCACAAGAAGTCATTGCAGTCAGCTGTGGTCCTTCTCAAGCTTAGGAGACACTGCTCTTGCAATGGGTGCCGGATAAAGGCATAAAAAAAAAATGGGTGGCTTTTTCGAACTCGAAAGTTCATGGCCTCACAACGTATCGTGTTGTGTTTCTAGATGAATTTTAGCGTTCGAAAGTTTCCAGGGTAGGCTCATCACACCTACGCCTTTCTCAAACCCGGTGTCGTGAGTAAGATTTCCATCGGATCTGAAAAAACTGATCGCTCTGATGGGGGCTCGAACCCACGACCCCTTGACCGGGAGGCAGGTGGTTTACCACGAAGCCATCGCCGGTCTGCCGGATAAGGGCATACATGTAAAAATTTCAGGTCCTGCGTATGAGACTCTCCAGCCAATTCATATATCAAAAATCTTGGCTAAACTGGCACTAGATGAAAAAACAGATTTGGTAATGCTAAACTGCTCAGATGACTGGCGGGGTTCTAGGCTGGCCTACTGCCACATTCTGTAGCAAGGTATACACAGATTTTTTGTTTTCAATCAAGCTACAAAACTCTTAAATTTTTACTATTGATAAAATTTTTGTCTCGATTAGATTGAACATGGTAAGGGAGAAATGACCGTGACTAGAGAAATTGATGGTGGTTTAGAAGTTATTAAAGTCAAAACTCCTGCTGTGCTTAGCGCTGATTTGCGTTTGAACGAGCCAAGATATGCGACTTTACCAAATATCGATGGAGAAGATGATGAAGAGAGATATATGGAAGAAAATCCAAATGCTCGTTTACATTTGGATGATTCTGATCAAGAAATTTAATACGATGAAGATGGAAATCCTATTGCACCTCTTCAAAGGAAAGAATTAGATCCTCTACCTCCCATTGATCACAGTGTTATACCGTATGAGCCATTTGAGAAAAACTTTTACAATGTGCATGAGGATATTGCTAATTTGAACAAACTACAAGTCGACGACTTGCGAATATACCGCATACTACTCTATTATTAACATATTTTTAGATCCATGTTTATAAATCATTTCATAATTTTACTGTAAAATAAAGTTTGTTTAAACTAATGTGCACATCAACAACAATAAACGCTTCAATATTTATCTTTCTCTTTTTATTTCATTTATTATTTCATTTATTTACATCCTTTTTTCATTTTTCCAATTATTTCCTTATGCGAAATTTCAAATTGATCGTTCTGCGATCGTGCACGAACCATGAGCAGCGAATGATACGTTACTCACACGCGCGATCGGTACGACCTAACCTGCACGTGCCGCCATGACCCAGTTAACCCGAGACATGGCGCGAACACTTTTTCGTTCAAAGTTATTTTTACCGTCGGGNAATTTCGATATGTACATATTTATTTGGAAACGTTTCATTTTTTCAAGCTGTCAAATTTATTTTCTTCGAGCTTTGATCGATCTCATTCTCGTCCTTCTGGATATCACAAAACCTTCTTATAATTCATCTGTGAAGATAATTATGTTCTTTTCTCTGAATGTCTTTCAGAAATTCCCAATTCAATATCCTGAATTGGCAGTTATAACTGTTCTTTATTTAATTCATTAAATCAAGCATAATAATGATTATTATTAAAATAATTTTAAATCAAACTAATTTTCATTTCAATTTCGCCAAACTATTGACTTTGACAATTTCGTGATTTTCCAACTGATTTAAACTTTAGTCAAGGCATCGTTTGTTTTAATTTCACAAATTTTCCATAAACCATCAGTGCGGCGCGACACGATTCGAACAGCGTGCATGCATATATCGTGCATGTATACTAGTAAATTGTAACGTCAAGCTGTCACAATTTTACTTAGTTATACACTAGCACATTATCAGCCTAAGCGCGGTTGCGATCAAGCTATGGTCAGGGAGCAACGCTCACGCTCCCTCCGTCAAGCTTATAGGAGCGCCGTGGACACATATACCAGCATCGAGTTCGCTCCGCATCTCTCTCGCACAGCGACGTCGGCGGTGACCGTCTCGCGGCATAGAGAGGGGAGAGCTGAGTCGCGTAGCTCTGCGTTGGGCCTGCCGTCTTTAGCAAGCAGACATATGTAAAGCTACTGTTCTTTCGAGCCGGTGCATTTTTGCGCGAAGACGATGTATAGTGGGTATAGCCGCATCGGATTCCGGATTCGAGGGCTTCGCGCTTGTTTGAGAGACTGGAATTCCGAAGAGGCCGTATAGGTATAGTGGATAGGAATAGGAACTCCTCTCCAACAATTATGATTAAATATAATAAACTTGACTTGGTTTGATTGATCTCAGTTCTTTTTATCTGCGATTTCGTTACAGAATAGATCAAACTCGCCTAACCGTTTACTTTTTTAAAAGTTAATTTTTTTAAGAGTATATTTTGTATTTTCATTATTTAGAAGATTTTAGTCTGTCCTTTCTAATTATCATAGTCTTTTCCCGTTTTATGTTTGTTTTTTTTTAATTATATAAATCTTCAAAACTAACAGATCGATTTTGTAACTTCGCTATTTTAGAGATTTTGATCAGATCTCTCTAATTATTAGTCTTGTAGTAAGAAAATTTCTCATATACAGCAAAATAATCAACATTGGAAATATTTAAAATAGCATTCACATACTGTATTCAAACAATCTTTTATTTATTGTAACTATAAATTTAGTTGAAGGAAGCTACGTGCCAATGAATTGGCAGTAGTTATTTAATTTAATCTGGGCTGTCAAAAGTCCTGCTGACTCACTCAGAGGTTCCTCTTCGATTTTTGAATATATATATATATATATATATATATATATACGCGCACACCCACCCCCACACACACACACACACACACACACACACACACACACACACACACACACACGCACACACACACATACACAAATACATACATACATACATACATGCACCCTCCAGGGAGGAAGTTCGCTTCCTACGGGGGTTGGCGTCCCTGGACTGCCCGAGGAACTAGGGCAGCACAAAGGTCGCCTCGTGTGCAACTGGAGGACTGTTTCCTGCCCTATTAAGGGAAGTGCCTGGACTTCGGTCTGCACGCTCCACAGGAATTGCGATCCTGAGGTGCCCGAGCTACGGTGCGCTGTGCGACCGGGCGGCCTGACTGCCGTCTCTCTTGGCCGCTTGCGCCCTGCTCAGACTCCCGGGCTGGGCTCTTAAGCCAGATTACAGAGGATACAGCTCGAAAAATGGGTTGCTGGCGCTCCCAGGCTGCCAGATAGTACAGTGGCCCGGGTCCGTCTAGCCGACAGGACCTGGCTGCCCTATTAAACGGCGAAAATCTTCTTGGCCGCAGTAGTGCCGGATGGCGTCCGGAAAAGGGCCCTGCTGCGGCCAGGTGTGGCCTTGCCGAGGCCACCGTGACTGGCGAAGGATGCCAGCGATGGAATGCGAGGCAGGGGACAACGCAGGTGGCCGGGGAGCGGCGGAACGGCTTAAACGGCGCACGTGCGTAGGGGAGGCAAGGAGAAAAAGGAAATGAAAGCGAATAATAAGCAGGACCTACTAAAGGCGCCAGAACCAACGACATCGGGGTTCTCAACTCCCAAACCAGGACAACAAGATGACTACTTAGCGGCCCTAAAGGTTACAATCAGGACAACAATCGAGTATGCCGAGGGTAGAACCAACGTGCTTGGGCCGATTAAAACGGGCCTCGCGAAGGCGTTGGAAGAGCTAGAAAAGATAGACGAAAAAAGTAAGTCCTTTTTAAAGGTGCCGGAGCTTCGCCTGGGAGGAGAATCTCTGGGATCAAGAACGGCCAGTATGGAGAGTTTAGCGAGCATTGCCAGTGCTAGGAGCATAGACAGCACCTCGTCAATGGCACAAATAGCAGATTACAAAAAAATATTTCCAAGTTTTATTATTTTGCTGTAGAAGCAATTTTCTTATAGCAAAAGATATATAATAATCAGAAAGATCCGAGCAAAATCTCTAAAATAGCGCAGTTGCAGAATCGATCGTTTAATTGTGAAGATATATGTATGTAGAAATCGTAAGGTGAGAATAAGCGAGGAATGAATATAAAACCAAAACTCTCAAACTCGCTACCCCACGCGTCATGAGTTTTAATGACAATAACATAAAAGGTATACTGACCAGTAGCGTACGAGTTGCTATGGAAAAATGTATGGCAATGAAAATGATAATTTCAAAAAATAAGTGAATCAAAGTATTTTGCGTCGTCTTACTCAAGCTGTCGCAGAAGCAACATCGCGCAGAAATTGAATTACGATGGATTTTTTTCTTATCAGCATTTTTCTGCTAGTTCTTGGAAGAACAGATCATCCTGACTCTTAAGAAAAATCGGTTTTTACATTTCAGCTCTTTAGTTGAGAACTGCTCAATGAAATCGTTTAAATTTCAACACCAGATAGCTTTGTTTACTGTGAGTCACCATATAAAATTCTGAAGCATTTGACTACATTGTTTTAGAGTTATAAGGAATCAACAAATTTTCAAAAAAAATTCAAACCTTGATATCTTAAGAACCATAGGAATTTTAGAGCTGCGCAATGAACTCAGCTAAGATGCATAAAATATCTACCTTTTTGCAAACTCTCAAGTGCAATAAGGCCTTTTTAAGCCCGTAATCGAGGCACAAAAAAAACATTTTTTTTTAGTTTTCGATTTATTACTGAAAAAATAAGTAGTCAAATCACACGAAATTTAGATGAAACATAGTTTGACACATCATCCATTAACATAATTTTTTTCGTGAGGTTATGATGTGAGGTTTCATAGATATGAATTTAAAAAACCGCTGCCAATTCTTTGGCGCGTAGCTTCCTTCAACATTATGTATCGCTTTAATATTTGAATTGTTTTCACTTCATATATAATTCTATAAAGTTCTTGTACTTTTTCGTTTGATAGGTATTTTGAATTAATTATATATACATAATCAATGCGTAACTGAAAATCTTGTTTTTAACGATTTGGTAAAACAAAAAAACAGAAAAAAACTAGCCTAGGTATAGATTAAAATCCGTCAAATAGAAGCTGAGATCTAAACGATGCAGTTTTCAGTTATATAGAGTATACAGGGTGAGAAAACAAAATTTTGAAGCTTAATATACAAGGTGCTATATAATGCTAACTAAATTCAAAATTTCGAATTGATCATTGCCTTTTTCTCCAGTTATCGCGTCGCGCCGAAAAGCAACTTTTTTCAGTTTTTGATGTTTTTCTTAGGATCTGCCCCATGAAATGACTTAAAATTTAAGTGAAATATAGTTTTGATAACTTTCAATAATCATGTTTTTTTTTTAAAGATTCAACATTCAGTTTTTAAGTTAAAACAATTTTAAAAAATTGCGCCTTATGGTGTATAATAAAAGAACGACGAACGGTTATATAAATTTTCTGCAATAAAAAGATAGGTAATTTTATTCTCTTTCAGGTGTATATTAGGCAATTCACTTTTATTATATTAACTTTTCCAATAACTTCATTAGAAAAAACTGAAATCCCAAAACTAAAAAATCACTATAAAGAAAACGCATACACAAAATGTAAGAAAGGACTTTTTTCCACTATGTCCTAGTAAAAACAAAGAAAATGAGACTTGGTGGGTTAAAAGCCACTAAGTAGAAGCTGAGATACAGGCGTATATATACGAACACACACACACACACACACACACACACACACACACACAACTGCGCGGGGAGCCTGGAA
This sequence comes from Pteromalus puparum, assembly GCA_012977825.3. Classification (NCBI taxonomy): domain Eukaryota; kingdom Metazoa; phylum Arthropoda; class Insecta; order Hymenoptera; family Pteromalidae; genus Pteromalus; species Pteromalus puparum. Next base: position 23,681,926 of record CM053170.1, read on the forward strand.
CCCTGTAGGCGGCGCGTCCCCCGGGTGGCGGATGCGGGAGTGCTCGCCGGGGCGCCAGCCCTGGAGGGTAGAGCAGAAGTAAAATATGCTTCGTGGACCAACAGGCCGCCGTGTCTGCCGTGCGGTGCGACCCGTGAGCTGCCAAAAGAAGATCCTGGATTGGGAGGCGATCTGAGGTTGCGTGCCGAAGTGACCCGAACTATCTTTGGCTTCTGCTGACGGCGAGACGGGAGACCGGTAACCTAGCTAGTACCGGTCAATCGGCTTAAGCGAGTGCGTGCTGTCGTGTGACGCCTGCCGGAAACTCTCCAGAGAGGCAATCACCTTGGTTCGGGGAGAAGGGCTCGAGAGAGCAGAGGTGGGCTAGCGCGACAGCGCGTGCTATATCCTGGTATGATGTACCCAGTCTGGCACCGCCTTCGGTCAGGTACCGGGGCCATGTCAGCTGCCTCCATAGACGGGGGGGATCCTGGTGGTCGGACACATGCCGGGATGAACAAACACTGTTTGCAACATGGAGAAGAGAATCGAACATGAAGGAGAGACAACGGAGGACTTGGAAATGTACACACTAATGGTGACAAAATCGCAAGATGGTGGACTTGCTCAGGATAAGAGCAATACATTGGAAGGCAAACAGCAGGTCGCAGGAAAGAGCAATATGCCAGGTGATGTGGATGAAGAAAAGAGGATGCTCGAGGCCTGGAATAGAATCCGGGCAGCAGCGGATATCGACCAAAAGCTGCTTGAGACGATCGAAGGTTATTTGGAAAGCGCTTATGAAGTTGCGTACACCGCACACAATTTTCAAAAGTGCGTGAAAAAGGACCTGCAACAGGTGCAGCGGAGCATGAAACGCCTTAGTAGCGTAAGAGAAGCCACAAAAAAAATGATGGATAGCTTTGGGCTGATGGTACAGAGCAAGCCCAGTCCCAGGCTGTGGACAAGCGCCCAGTCACAGGATCCACAGACATCTAGCGCAGACAGGAAAAGGAAAGAACGCTCACCTGAACAAGAACTTTCCTCGAAAAAGAAGGACGAGGAACAGAGACTTGCGCCAAGCACGGAGACCCCAAGAAGCCCTAGGAGCTCATCTGCCAACCGAGACACGCAGCCGCCTTGGGAGGAGGTGGAAACCAAAAGGAAGAAAAAAAAGAGGGAAAAAAAGAACAAAGAGGACGGTAATAAGCCCACTAGAGCCTGGAACCAAAAGGGCACTGGTGGACAAAGACCACCAAGGCCAAGATCTTATCGACCAGACGCCCTCATTGTAAAGGCTTCGGCGGGCAAGTCCTATGCTCACATCCTGAGAGAGATGAAGGCAGACCCCAAACTTGAGATTTTGGGCAGAAGTGTCAACAGGTTACGCAGGACAGCGACGGGAGACCTGTTACTACAACTTCACCGCAACGTGGATCTGAAGGCAGTGGAATTCCGACAAGCGGTGGAAGTGGTCCGTCAAGCAGGTACCGAAGTAAGATCCGTGCAAGAGCAAACGAAATACAGGACCTCGATATCCTAACAACCAAGGCCGATATAGTGGAAGCACTAAAAGAGGGAGTTTCAAAGTAGTGAAACATTTGAAGTAGAGGAAACGGCAGTAAAGTCGGTGCGATCAGCTTACGGCGTTACCCAGACAGCGGTCATACAAATGCCAGCAACAATGGCTAAACAGGTGATAGGGAAGCAGAAAATCAAGATTGGATGGGTAGTCTGCAGAATCCGGGAGGTCCAACGAGGAACACGGCCGCTTAGATGTTATAAATGCCTAGGTTTTGGACATATCTCCAGTAATTGCACAGCAACACAGGACCGAAGTAACTGTTGCTACAGATGTGGGAGCACAGAACACAAGATAAAGAGCCGTAGCAGCCAACCGAATTGTGTTCTCTGTCGTGGGAAAGACGCAGAAGGAAAAGGTGACCATGTAGCTGGTAGCTACACATGCTCAGTTTACAGAGCGGCAGTAGAAGAGCTGAAGGATAAAAGAAAATGAGGATAGTTCAGCTAAACCTTAACCACTGCGAGACGGCGCAGGACTTGCTTATCCAGTACGTCAGTGAGACGAAGACTGACGTGGCCATCATCTGTGAGCAATACAGAGATCTTGACGAGTCATCATGGGAAGCAGACGGCACTGGTAGAGCGGCGATCTGGGCATGTGGGAACGTCGCTCTCCAGGAAAAAATGAGGACTCGGGAGGAAGGATTTGTTCGCGCAAAGGTAGCAGGTATATACGTATACAGCTGCTATGCCTGCCCTAGAATAGAAGGAAAAGATAAGGTAAAACAGCCAAGTTAAATGCTGCTAGACGAAGGCCACTGAGATACAAGTACGAAATGCTCCTCTGACTGATGCAGAGGAACGTAGGTCTAGAGTTGAGCTCTCACTCCCCTGCTCGATGCAGAGGAATGTAGGAGCTAGGGTTGTACCTTTAAGTGCTCCTCAGACCGATGCTGAGGAACGTAGGTAACTGAGTTGGAGCCCAGACTCCCTCACCCGATGCAGAGGAACGTATGTGTCGGGGTTGAGTCTGTCCAGAGGATGACCGGACGATGCTGCACGAAGTAGACGCCCGGAAGATGCAGAAAGAAGAAGACGAGTTGATGACTTCATCAAATAGAAGAGGGCAACAAGCCTTTCGTCCCCCCGCGAAGGATTGCTTAACGGTCGTACCGCGGGGGTAAAGGACGTAGAGGACGGAGCTAGGTGCACATTGCTGAGTTTCGGCAGAGCCACGGAGAGGACAACACACGCTGACACTGGGGGTGGGTGGCCTCGGCTGCCTCACCGTCAGTGTCATGTCATGGTCTATTAAGATTTTTACCCTACACCTCTTTCTCCACAGACAAAAAAAAACACATAAACAAACAAACAAATAAACAAACAAACAAACACATCCGTACGGACATTTTCCAAAAACTCTATTTTTCGACTAAAAATGCATAAAACCAGACTTCCCACATGTTTTTACACAAACTCCAAAAATTACTATTACAAGGCTCCCTTAGGAAGGAAGCAAAAGAGAAAGAAGAATCTAAAAGATGGCAATAGTTAGCGAAGCGCTGGATATACCAGCATCGAGAGCAGAAAGAAAAAGACGTGATGACAACCACACCAATTAGAAGAGGGCATAAAAGCCTTCGCCCCCCGCGAAGCACTACTCAACGGTCGTACCGCGGGGATCAGGGCGTGGAAGACGGAGATAGGTGCGCCTTTACTGAGGGTCGATAAAGGCAAATAGGGCGTTCCCTGGTACGGTTAGTTGTTTTTTTAATTGGCCGTAAAAGGGATGGGTTTAGTCGATGCAAATTTGACACACGGCGGACATTGAGTATGGGCTGCTTCGACGACTCTATCCACAAAGTCAGGCTATGGTCTTTCTAAAATTCTCCCTAATACCTTGTTCTCCAAGAAAGAGACAAAAAAAACATACATATTGTTATGATCAGGTTCGGGTAATAAAGATGTCAACACGTATTTACAGAAAAGCACACATAAACTCAGACTCTTTATTCGAACGTAAGCACAACTGTTCTTATCAGCTGTCACAATCAGACTGAACATAAACAATAACATCCGCGAAGTCGTTGATCTCGTTGCTAGGGGTCGCTATGCGCGATTCTCAGCGTTCGAATCGCGCAACGTTCGAGCTCGGTCATAACATTGCCCTCTCCTTTTCAGATTGTCGTCCCGACAATCATAACCATCCATCCTTCAAGCGGGTTGATCCTCTTACAATCCAATGATGACTTACAGGAACCGACATCAACACCCTCTGCCTTGACCCATCCTAGGCATCAAGTTACCGAGCAATGCTTACAGATGCGAACCAATCATCACTTGCAGGACTAAGACGGACCCGTCTCTTGAACAATCTCCTTTTCATTCCAATTATCCATCTTATTTGCTCAACATAGGGTTGGTCGAAAAATCCATCTTCAGACAAGAGGGGGGAAAATTGACATGCCGTGGAACCTCACCTCAAGTCCCTGCTCCGGTATTCACCTTCACGCCCACGGGAAAAACCATAGCTCAAAAGAACCGTGAGCAGAGCAGTCTTCATTATCGGGTGTCTCTCTCAGTGCAAATCCCAAGACGATTGATGTTGACTATCTTGGGTTTGTGTCTTGGTGAACGACGAATGCAATAAACGACGTCATTGATTTTTCTTACAACTTCCCAAGGTCCTTTCCAATTCGACTGAAGTTTTGGTGCTTTTCCTCTGGTTCTTCGAGGGTTAAAAAACCAAACTTTTTGGCCTTGGGAATATTCAACGTTGAGAGCTCGTTTGTCGTACCAAGACTTCGTCTTTTCAGATTGTAAGTTCATCCGGTCTCGTGCCATTTTATGGTGTGCCTATATGGAGCCCCAATCTGGGCAGATGGGATGCGGGTGAAATCGTATGCACGAAAGTTGACCACCGTGTACAGGCAGAGTGCACTAAGAGTGGCGTCCGCTTACCGTACGGTAACGGACGATGCGGCCTGCATTATAGCAGGCATGCCACCCATTGACCTTTTAGCACTGGAAACGAAGGAGGTATTCGAAGCGAGGAGACGAACGAAGGACAAAAGCCAGAAGGAGATCTGGGATGCATCAAGAAAGAAGACAATAGCTAAATGGCAAGCAAAATGGGAAGCAAGTGACAAGGGGCGATGGACTCATCGCCTCATACCAAGGATCGAAGACGGGATTGAAAGAAGACATGGATGCTTCCGGGCGTACCTACACTGGTTCAAACTAGACGACAGCCCGAACTGCCCAGTCTGCTTGGAAAAATAGCGAAGATGCAGAGCATGTCTTCTGTGACTGTTCGCGATACCAAATGGAGCGAGAAGAACGAGTATTTTCTCCAGACCAGAGTAACACCTGGGTCAACGATGACAGCTATGTTAACATCGAAAGATGGTTAGCACGCAGTAAACAACTATGTAGGGACCATCCTCAAGAAGGTTAGAAAATACGAAGAAAAAAGGAGGGAAAGAGGAGGCGAAACAGCTGAGTAAAATATGCTACATAGGAAAGCCACTTCGTAAAGACAAAACGCTCCTTGGACTGATGCAGAGGAACGTAGGTCCTAGAGTTGAGCTCTCACTCCCCTGCCCGATGCAGAGGAACGTAGGTGTCGGGGTTGAGTCTGTCCATAGGATGACCGGACGATGCTGCAAGAAGTATACGACCGGACGATGCTGACAGAAGCAGACGGGGTTGATGCAGAAAGAAGAAGACGAGACCCTGAACCCCTAATCATTACGGTGGATGGGGCATGTATGGAAATGTCAAGCCCTAAAGAAGAGGCCAACTAGGCTAATTAACGGGCCCCACGGAAGTATTGTTTAACAATGGTGCCTGTGGGTTCCGTGTCGGAGGGCCACTTGTGCAGAGCTTGATCTGCCTACGCCACATAAAAAAAAACATACATACATACATATATACTATATGTAGTTCTATATTCATATAGTATTTTTTTGGCCATTTCCCCTGCGCGCCGGCCCACCGTCCCCCCACAGCCCCCCTCCCCATAATATAACGTAAAAATCGTTCATATTTGTGTTATTTTTGAAAATCTGCATGCCCCTCTCGCAGCCCCGCACGTTTTTATACGTTTATACATCTATATCTATTTTCATCCTTTGTACCGCCATATTGATTACGTTAGCTCTGAATCGTTTAAATGTATCATTAATGAATCAAATTTACAAAAAAATATCACTCAAAAAATATTGGAGTAAAAATTGTAACTCACGTACATTGGTGTAAGATTTAACCTTAAGGGGACAAGCCACTTTTAAACCCTGAAAAATAAAATTCTTATAAATAATTACAAAAATAATTTAAAATTGTTATATAATTTTTATACTAATATTAGGTTCTATTACCTGTATTTTCACCATGGTAAATCCATATTTGCACCTATTTACCCATAGTGACTCTCCGTATACTGTTTCGAGCATTTTGGCACTCTCCGTAGGATTCCATGTGACCACATGGTTTGATTGGGCTAAAATGTTAGGAGTATGCTTTGAACACTTGTACTTTTGGTATGAATGAAGGGATTTTGATTTGAATGCTTAGAAAATGTTGAACAATGAAAATACTTAATTTTTGGCCTTTTTTAAACTTTTTATCCACATTTTTTTCATCAAAGACTTTCTAAGCATTCAAATCAAAATCCCTTCATTCATACCAAAAGTATAAGTGTATAAAGCATACTACTAACATTTTAGCCCAATCAAACCATGTGGTCACATGGAATCCTACGGAGAGTGCCAAAATGCTCAAAACAGTATACGGAGAGTCACCATGGGTAAGTAGGTGCTAATATGGATTTACCATGGTAAAAATACAGGTAATATAACCTAATATTAGTATACAAATTATATAACAATTATAATTAATTTTCTTAATTAATTATAAGAATTTTATTTTTCAGTGTTTAAAAGTGGCTTGTCCCCTTAAGTTTTCGAAAATATATAAAAAAAAAAAAATATATAAATTGAATAAAGCTAATAAGCAGCTACAAGTAAAGATTTAAGAAGTAATATATATAATAAATGCTTGGTTTACCCACCTACAGCCAATTTGGCCCAGTAAGTGCATTCTCTTTTTTACCATCGCATTTATCCTTCTGGAAGGTTTTCCCGGTGAGGACCATATTTTCAGACACACACCATGTCGGTTAAGCCGACACTCTCTACCCACGGGGGGGTATCGGGTCCAGCTTCCAGTGTAGCCATTCCCGGAGAAAGCCCAATTCAAGGCTAGCTCCTCGCCGGTAAGGCCGGCGATCCCTGCTAGCATCGGGTCCGGCTACAATCCCTACTACACTGTTTCGCATTCGCCCAAGACGCATAGCCCCGTTACGTCTTGTAAGGCAAGGAAAAAACCTGGGCAAGCCCAGGAAAAACCCGCCTTTAAACAGTCGGAGTTGTAGGTTTCATTCCCGTCGAAAAACAGCTCAGAAAAAATCTCAGTGATTTCACCGGGAATCGAACCCACGACCCCTAGAGCAGCGCTAATTCCGAGGCCAGCACGCTAGCCACTGAGCCAACGCCGCTCTAAGATTTAAAAAGTATATTTAACTTGCAGAGATTGATAAATTCATATAACAATAGTAGTAGTTCAATAACAATAGTAGCGTAAGTAATAAGATTAGTAATAAGATTGTATATAGTAATGTAAACAACGATAACAACAGCGCAGCGAATGTCGGTCTAAACGGTGACAGCGAGGCTACTTCTCTTGGATTTTAAATCCAGAATTGTCGGCGTCGAAAACAGGGTCTCCGCTCTGAGAGCGGCGGTTACTCGTGGATAGTCCGCGTTTAGATGAGGTACGTCGGATGATACATCAGCGGAGATAATTGTCTCGAATGTGAGTGACGGGACAGACGCACAGCGTCTTGAAATACTGCACGCTATGTTCACCACGATCGACCTATCTATTACCAAGCACGATATCGTGTTGATTAGGTTGTTCAGATCGGAAAGTTCAAACCCATGTGGCTCTTCGAGATCCGCCACGTGGCATCGCCGAGCTCCATGGGTGGGCTTCTCTCGTCGCGACACAGTAGGGAAAATTATGCGTGCGAAAAGTAGACTTGCTGCATTCAGCACTAAAGACATTAACGTAATTCTTTTTAATGAGGAAACGCGTAATTGCCTGATCTCGAGTAAACTATTCATTAATGAGCTCTTAAGCAAAGAAATTTTTATACGTTTTAATAATCTTAAACGTATTGCGCGTGGCTTAGATTTTAAGTATATCTGGCACAGAGGCGGGCGATTCCTTATTAAGAGGAGAAACGGTGGAAAAACGCACGAATTCACCTCAGCTGCGGACCTTCACGCCATAGCAGCATATTACAGCATCAGCACTTACGACTGTAATAACAGCAACAGCTGCGATAATAAGAATGCTGCTTATACCGAAGCAACAAAGAGTGCTGCTGATTTTCGCGATCAGAAGAGGGCAGAGACAGTTGTAACTCCGGCAAAATCAGGTCAGGATTGACTAGGCGAGGGGAAAGCGAGAGAGGCGGGGAGCGAAACATTGAGAGCGGGCTTCCTCAATGCAACTTCGCTATATGCGCACATGGGGATGTTTCGACAATATCTCGAGACTGCTCGTCCCACCTTTCACCTCTTTGGCGTGGCTGAGACGCATTTCGGGCACGAGGTTGATGACGTGTTTGCGCAGGTCGATGGGTATTCGTTTTTGCGGCAGAACAGAAATAAGCGTGGAGGAGGTATAGCCCTGTATATCCGAAATAGCTACAAAGCGACTGTCCTGTGCTCGTCGCAGTCAGAGGTAGAGGGTAAACCGCGCATCCCGGAGTATCTTATGTGTAGTGTACAGCAGGGTAAAAAACTACCAATTTTCATCGCTGTAATATATCGTCCGCCAGGTGTCCCTTTCTCTGATAATTCAGAGCTCGCGACCAACCTACGAAGATACTCCGTGGGCTATAATTATAGGCTGGTTATGGGCGACTTTAACGCCAACATGTTATCGACCTCGCAAGACGCGGAGTTTGTTAGAGACCTGACCTGCGAACTGAACCTAAAACTAGTGGACCATGGCGCGACTCACCACGTCAGGGACTCTCACACATGGATTGACATGATCTTCACTGACGAGGATAACGTAGTGCTGTCTGCGAACAATTCACTGGCAACCTTTCCAAGCAGTCATAACATCATTGACGTTGAGGTATACTTTCAGACAACAGAGCCCCCTGCTCTCAACGGTTTTACGTACAGGGACTTCAAATCGATAAAATCAGAGGAGCTTCTATCCCTCCTAGCTGCTTGTGACTGGTCGTCGGTTAATTGTCCCGATAGCGGAGTTGACGCCCGACTAGAACATCTTAGTTAAAATATCATGACTGTTATTGACAAACTCGCTCCGCTAAAACAATTCAAACCGAGACAGAAAGTTTGCCCTCCATGGGTCGACTCGACACTGAGCTGAGACACCTATACAGCCGACGATGCTTTAAAACGACGACACAAAGATGCCCGACGAGACACTAGACGACACGACGACCGATGGACGGAATATCAGTCTCTCGCCACTGAGGCCGAACAACGAACTAACCAAGCGCGAGAGGAATTCATTCACAATAGAGTTTTCGATGTTTTAGAAAATAACAAAAACGTCTGGAACGAATTAAAGAGTCTTGGCCTTATTTCAAAGGCCAAAGAGGATTTACATGGCTTTACCACGGATGAACTGAACACCCACTTCGCTGGGGTGTCCATATCCGATGCCGAGCGCGAGGCTGATCTGAACGACATTGTGGCCGGGGCTAGTGAAGAGGGCTTCACTTTTCGTGAAGTCACCTTTGCGGACGTAGGGGACTCAAAACGGAGAATCATCTTGGCTAACAACCAACCTTGGCGTCCCACAGGGCTCGATCTTGGGGCCCTTACTGTTCAGTATTTACATCAACGATCTCCAGGAGGTGTTGGCCAGTTTTCGAGGTTCCAAGGGATTACTGACCGACAGTGTTGCGCATTTACTTTACGCGGACGATTTGCAAACCTACACTTAGGTCGCAAGAGGCGATCTTCGTGAGGGTGTGGATCGCATATCAGTGGCGGCGCGTGCGGTGTCGGAGTGGGCTTCGCACAATGCCCTGCATCTCAATACTGGCAAAACCAAAGCTATAATCTTTGGATCGGAGTATAATATAAATCAACTACAGGGGTTGAATTTGCCAGGTATTCAGGTGCGGAGTGGTGTGTTTGTTCCATTCGTTGACACCGTGATCAACCTCGGTGTGGTGATGGATTCAAAGTTAACGTGGAAACCGCAGGTGGATGCAGTTAGCCAAAAGGTTAACAGAGCTCTTTATAGGCTCAGATCATTTAGATCCTGCACTAACGAGGCGTTACATAAACAGCTGGCCGGCGCTCTAGTCATCTCTCACCTAGATTACTGCTCTGTAGTGTATCTTGACGTGTCAGGGGAGCTCCATACCAGACTGCAACGGCTACAGAATTCATGTGTGAGATATATCTATGGTGTAAGGAGGTACGATCATATCACTCCCTACAGAAGGAAGCTGGGCTGGATAGACATTAAAGAGAGGAGAATGTATTTTACTGCGGTGTTAATTTACAAGGCCTTTTGCATGGGCCAACCGCCATACCTTTCAGCCCTCTTTCAGAACAACGACTGCAGGACTTCGGGTAGGTTGTTGTGGGATATTTCTATTCCAGGTACGAGAACCGAAACTGGCTTGAATTCGTTCACATTTTTTTTAGGTACACATTTTCTATTTTTATTAACTCTTTCGATAAAATTCTCACAAGAAACTAAATTAAAGAATTGCTATGAAACCAAAACACATTAATAAAATGAAAAACAGATTCAAATCTAAATGATGTACGTAAGGCTTCAGATAAAAAACCGCTGCCAAGTCATTGGCACTTAGCTTCCTCCTATTCTGCTAGTGGAAGATAATTACATGGGACAATCAACTCATTCTTTGATTTAAATATTCGCTACTATTCGATACTAAAAGGATAGGTTAGGAAGACACTTGTAGGGGAGGGGTATCAGGGGCTGGGGTTAAGGTGGATATCAAAAGGATAGAGCTCCGTGAACTCCTTGAAAACATGAAAACCTCAAAATATACTAAGCTTTATTATCAAATTATATGGTTTAACAAAATAATAATGTTCAGTCACACAGAGTATACAGGGGAGAGTTAAGAATTTGAATCTTAATATCTTTTAAACTAAAAGGTTTCATAAGCTACAAAAGAACCTAGCCGAAGTGATCAAAAGATCAATCTTTCCTAAAATTTCAACTCAATTTAAACCTTTTTTACTCCGTAATCGTACGACATAAAAAAACATTTTTTCTAGTTTTTGATTTTTATCTCAAAAACTAGTCGCCAAAATTGCTTAAAATTTTTACAACTAGTAGATATCGTTATTTTTATTGTCATGAATTTTTTCGAAACACTTAACTATTTATTTTTTGTTATTTATGTTTATCGAAAAATTACCTTTTATATCATAAAAAATGAACAGATCAGTCAATCTAGAAAATCTTGCGGGAAAAGTAGACAAATTTATGTTCTTTTAGATACACTATTGTTGAATATATTGTATAAATATATCATTATAAAAAAGCAAAAATATTTTTTCAAAAATAGAAAAATGGCTATAATATGGCCATAAAGTGGTCAGAATCATAAAAAAAAAATGACCTAAATTCAGAATTACAAAAAATATATGCATGTCAAATTTTATTACGATCCGTCGCATGGTTCATACACACACACACACACACACACACACACAGCCATCCGCACGGACATTTTCTAAAAACGTATGATTCGTACTCCAAACACTTCCAAATGCGTTTCCACGAAGTATTAGCAAAACTGAAAATTTTGCTATTACAAAGCTTCCTCTTGAGGAGGAAGCAAAAGAGCAAAAAATTTGAGTTGTGCTAGTCTTTGTTGGAAATCATAATTGTGCTAGTTTTCGTAAAAAGCGACAATATTAAGCCTCTTAAGAGATTGTTTGGGTCAAAAATATTTCTTTATAAGTTTATTTGAAACTTATTAAAAGATTATGAAATCAGTTCAAAGAAAACACCTTTTACAAAGTAAAATGTTGGCAACTATAAGTTTTGTGTCCATCCTCATTAATCTGTATCTTAGTATTATAATTATGATTTCTCCTCTAGAAAGATATGAAATCCTGTAAGAAATTGTCTAATGTTTATAACTTACAGAAGAAGTTTTTCTGTATTTTTATCAATATAAGCTAATGAATGTAGTGAAATCAGTTTTAAAAATGTCAAGTGTTAAAAATCAGCACACTGACGAAAATCATTATTTACTCCAAGAAGAATCAATCTTACTATAACTTCAAAATGAAGATCCGCTTTGTGTTTCATGATTCTCCTACATCTAATCTGAATTTTCTAAAACTAATCCGAATCATTTCGTGCAAAGAAATTAGCAAAATCATAAATATAAAAAATTCAAGTAAGTTCCCCCTAAGTATATAAAAAAATCATTTAAACACAAAGCGGATTTTCATCTTGAAGCTATAATGACACTACTTCTTCTTGGAGTAAGAAATGATTGTTGTCAGTGCAGGTTAAAGCTAGAATCTACTGACTACTTTATAAAAAAATAAGATGGTTGTACTTTTCAAAATTATTCTTTTAATGCTTACTTGCCGTCCCTATTATATCTACTTTCTATTGTCGTATGGCCTTTTTGAAAAATTGAAAATGGCGGACGAGTACAACTCTAATAGTACACAAATATCACTACGGGATAGCAGTAATTGTCCTTAAAACTCGCTGAATTATAGGAAAAATAAGAAACAAAGCTTATTTCTATGTATATTTGCCCGCTAAACACGAATACACCATTGTTCATTGTTCTTGTTGTAATATGTGAATTCATACAGTCGTAGAAAGTCTGCGCATGCCTCGCGTGTACAATCTAAGCGCCAACTACACTGTATACTCTGTACTCGCGTCTTTCTCTCTCTCTCTCTCTCTCTCTCTCTCTCTCTCTCTCTCTTGCCTGTAAGACTCCAAGCTGAGCAGACGCACTGCCGACTATGGCTGATGCCATCTATTAAATAAATCATCTACTATTAATAATATAAATCTCACAGTGTCAACCTATTTATTGATCCACGCATTTCAACAAGGTAGCTGAACGTGGTTGTGGTTTGTATAATAAAACCTATTACTATACCAACCTTCGGGAAAGTTTAGTAATATTCAAAAAGTGACATTAGAAGAAGAGCCACGTGGAAAACGAGTCAATGATTATTATTAACAAAGTGAACTGTGATATTAAAGGACAGTATTTCTTGAAAAAACGTACATACTAGTGAAACATTGAAATTCGATTTTTTGTGTCGAAACGTCTGTCGAAAAAAGAAAATTTTCAAGTGAAGATTAACCGGACAAATAAGAGTTAAAGAAGAAAAATATACGCTCAGCAACAAAGATAAAGTAGTCAAGTATTAAACAAAAAAAAGATTTTTGGTGGTGTAGTGCTAAAAAAAGCACGTGGTGAAGTGCTGTATCAGAGAAAGTGGCAATTTTGAGGTTAAGCACATGTTCTCGTGGCTTAAACAAAAAGAGAATTCAGAACAAAATTTAGATAAAAAAGAAAGTGTTAAAGAAGAAGAAATGGCTAAGCAAGCAAAAATCGAGAATATTTGAATACCGAGCTGGAAAATAAGATTAATGATCCTGCTGGAATATAAAGAATGCAAGGATCCAGCAACTCGAGAAATGACTAAAGATGAAGAAAAGGACGAAGCCAAATGGAAGAAGATTGATCTAAAAGCAAGAAAAATAATAATAAGTTCGATATCGGACAAACAATTATAGTATGTTCGTGAATGCGCAGCTCTTGAAATAATACAAAAGTTTGATAAAATGTATTTAAGTCAACCCACAGCCTTGCAAATAATATGCAGAAGTAAGATTGAAGAAATCATCAGAGCCTTGCCACCAAGTTACAGTTACATCGGAGACTTTATAGATATTATACCAGAGGATCAACGAACAGTCGACTACGTCAAGTCAAAGATTAAAGAGAAAAATATGACTCAACCAAAGTCTGACAGTAAAGCTAACGTCAGTACCTTTGTGGTACAAACTAAAGGAAAATGCTATACCTGTGGGGAACCAGGTCACCACAGTAGACAATGCACGAGACCACAGCAGCAGAGCAACCGAGAACGAGGTGCTCAATCCAGTCAAGGTCAACGAGGTCACCAAAGAGGCTTCAACAGAGGCTACAACAGAGGCTACAACAGAGGTGGAAACTACAGAGGTCAAGGTCGTCAACGAGGCAGAGGATAAGGTCAACCCAGAGGCGAACCTTCAGGCGAACAACAGGGTGACTACGCATCCGAAGCATGGCTGACACAGGTCTGCAACTCAGAAGTAAATCAGGTAACTGCGATAGAAAAAAGTAGCGAAAATTTAGGTCAGATAAATTGGATTCTTGATAGTGATTGTACTGATCATATTGTAAATAACGATAAATTCTTTGAAAAATTAATTTGTTTAAAATAACCTGTTGAAGTAAAATTACCTGATGATAAACATTTGAAAGCTACTAAAATTGGAACTGTAAAGCTATACTTTAAAAATGATTACAATGAAAAACAAGTAGAAGTAAAAAATGTTTATTATGTAAAGGGTATAAGACAAAATATACTAAGTTTATCCAAAGTCACTGAAAATTATACAGTAGTAGCTAACAATGATGATGCCAAAATCTACAACAAAAGTAGAGAATTAATAACTGATAAAGAGAAATGGCATAGGCCACTTGGCCATGTAAATTTTCAATACTTAAATAAATTAGTAGAAGGCCTGCCAGAAAAAAATTGAAAATACAGAAATGAAATGTGCGAATTGTATTGAAAGTAAAATGTCTAATGTACCTTTCGAAAATAACAGGTCAAAGACTACCGAAATTTTGGAATTAATTCATACTGATTTAAATGGTCCACATAATACAATAGGTTATGGTGGAGAGAAATATTTCGTAACTTTTGTTGATGATTATAGTAAGTGTACTAGAATCTTTTGCATTAAAAACAAATCAGAAACTGCCAGTTGTCTGAAAGAATATGTAAATTTAGTAGAGAATAAATTTCATAAAAGAGTAAAAAAGTTGCAATGTGATAATGGCAAAGAATATCTGAACCGTGAGATTTATGATTTTGTAAAGTCTAAGGGAATAGAACTAGTAATATGTCCACCGTACGTCCATGAACTGAATGGAGTAGCGGAACGATACAATAGATCGGCTATGGACATAGGTAGATGCTTAATGCGTGAAGCAAAAATTCACAGACGTTACTGGCCCGAAATAATGAAAACTGTTGCTTATCTAAAGAATCGTAAAATTGCTAATACAGCGGAGAACAAAACTCCTTATGAAATAATTTTTGGAATAAAGCCTAATGAAGATAATCTAAAAATTTATGGAAGTCGAGTCTTTGTAAGAATTCCAGAAGCGTTGAGAAAAAGCAAATGGGATGATAAATCCCAATTAGGAGTACTAGTAGGTTATGTAGAAAATGGCTATAAAGTTCTAGTCAATGGTAGAGTTATTCACACTAGACATGTACAAGTAGTCGAAGAAAATACCGAAATTATTTGTTTAGAAAAACTTGATGATAAAAAGATAGAGATTTGGAAAATAGCGAATCTGAAAACGTAGAAAATGAAATACTGGAAAAAGAATCCGAAACTAATGAATATGATGTAAATTCAAATCAAACAAAATCTTTTATCTCTACTCAGACCTTCGGGAAAAGTAGAGATAACGAATTAAATTTTGATATTGCAGAAAATAATAATTCAAGCCTAAAAGTACAAAGAAAATCTAATAAAAAGAAAAGTCCTGTAAATAGATATGTAAATCCGGTAACTCATTATATATATATATATATATATATATAGATATATATGATCTAGTGGGTGTAGACCCCCCTTGCTGCGCTCCGCTCGCCAACCCCCAAATTTCATTTACGAATGTACTTCAACTTTTCTGTTTATGCAATGAGATGAAATAAGGGTTTTCCGCTCTATATATGTTTATGTCACAGTATATTTAAATAATGTTGAAAGTAATTTTACCTTTGGAAATATTTCTCAACCTTCGAATTAAATTATTACTAAGTGCGAGAACAAGATTCTGGTCATTTGACATCATCTTGATCTAATAAGATAGTTCAACATCACATATTTTAACGCCTAATAAAAAAACATATTCTGAAAAGAAAAGCTTTAGAAAATAATTTAAGTGAAAATATTCCATATAAAAAAGTTAAGTCTCATAGACTCAAACTAAAATTCGTTGAGAGTTAAAAAAGACAAAATATCAGTAAAAGATGTTTCAGATTTTGGAGAAATGAGTTTTACATGTAAATTGTTTCACAGTATATTGGCAAGAGGAAAAAAGTAATCTACCTTGTGCCATAACGAAAAGTAGTTATCAACTTAAGCAATATAATAGAGATCTCAAAGAGCTTTTACTTAATGATAATACATTTCAGACACGTTAATAAGATATGTACATACACTTATTCTCTTTCGCAACTTTTAGTGCCAATGTAAATCGAAAAACAAGAGCATTTATAATTTAAAATTCAAAGGTCAAGTTGTCAGAACTACACCATCACATGATACCTATAAATAATGAACCTATAAGTGGACACTTTTATTTATGATGACATACTTATACGAAAAAGACTTAAAACTTAATGAGAAATTGACTGACAACATTTACAGATTTTAACAAATATTTTAAATGAATCCATACGCCCAAGAATTTAAATGTTAAATCAAATCATCTTAACATACAACTACACAAATTACAAATTATTTTTTATTCGTTAAAAACCATAAAGCAAAAACACAGATATAAGACCATTAACTGCAGAATGTGGCGCATTATGCTCTCCAAATCAACTCCTGAAAACTTATGATCTTTGGCGTAATATCCGCAAAATTAACGTTGAATTGTGAACATCAAGAATATTATTTGAACAATCACATCAACTAATCCTATGGTTTTTCCGTTAATGTTTTCCACAGGTGATTTGGGATGGAGTAATTGGATAGCAATAAAAACCAGATTTAAAAAGAAATCGATTATAATATTGAAGATCATTACCTCTAATTCGCAAACAAAACGAAGCTTAGATAACTTGACTCTTTAGCAATATTATAATTAATAGACTTTATATAGACCCAATAGTACAAAACTTTTTCCCCCCTCGCAATATTATTAGTCGGTACAACACAACAAATATTTTTTACAAGGCATTAATAATGGTAGAAAGCTAATAAATGAATTCTTTCGAAAGTAAATCAGAAACAACTTAGATAAGAATGTTACAAAGGTTATATGAGCGTCACGTTTACAACTCAGCCGCAAACAATTCTCGAAATTTTGAAAAGAAAGAAGATTAGGAAATTGTTTATTTTACCCGCATACATACATAGGTAGTCCTCGATACATGCAACCAGCATTATCAAGATGGCTAGGCAATAGTAAGATCAAAAACAAAGACCTGATTTATGTAATTAGCCATGATCGTGTAATCGCTAAATGGGTAGAGTCTAAAAAGATTTAGAACATTTCCAAAAGGAACTTCTCCAAATGATATTCCAAATATTACTATGTAAGATTATTTTATACAAAATTCATGTCATTATCTTGATGATATAGTAAAAATGAAATATTGGAAAGTAATCAGCTTACGTTGATACGGATAGAATTTCAAAAAAGGGGATTCACGCACACGAACATATAGTTGTTCAGTCTACAGCCAAAAACAAACGTCATGACACCTCAATTAATTGATAAATATATTTCTGCTGAAATTCCCGATTTAGATACTAGATTTGCAAAATTAGTAATAAAACACATGTTACATGGACCACATATAGATCATGGACCAAAATAAATCTCCTTGCATTGAAAAGATGAAACTATTTGTAAGAAAAATTTCCAAAAACATTTCCCGCGATACCAACAAGTTTTAAAAAAAAAATGAAAAAAATGTTATCCTGAATATCGAAGAAGAGATAATTACTTCACGAAACCCATACTTACAGAGTGAAAAAATTTAAAAAGAATTATTCCAGTCGATGAACAGAATGTTTTTGCTTCCATATAATACTTTCTTATTAAAAAAGGTATAAAAGTGTCATCACTTAACCGTCGAATGTGTGCATTCAAATTCAAAAGTATTAAATATATATTTAAATATATTTCATAAAGGAGGAGATCGAGCATATATGCACGGGTAAAAAGAAATTGACAATCTTGAAATTCACAGGAAGAAACCGCCTTAGTGTTCATGATGGACTACTGAATCGTAGATGCATCTGTAGATATAGGCGCCATGGTAGATATTAAGCCAATGGAAGCGCTTGGGCGTCTTCAAGGATATCTATTTGTGGCAAAGTTCCTGCGTAGAACGTTTAGGAATCCATACAAAAGATCAACAACACATAGTTCTATGAAGAAAGCTCAAAGATAGAAGCATTGAAAACAAAAAAGAAACTACTTAACAGCATGGTGTTTAATTGAAAAAAATTGATTGATGTTTGCAAAGACACTTAAATATGTTCAATACCAGAAATATTATAGGTTTAATAGAAAATCACACTCTTGGATAAAACTACACGTAATTGTAAATTAGCACCATTTGCTCGTCTCAATATCGTATCGCCAAAAGATACTGAAAGATTTTTTTTAAAAGTAATATGAACGGAGCAAGAGGTCGCAACTTCATTTGAAGATTTAAAATCATGAAAGGTACTAAACGTATCAAACATACAAAGACGCAGCGCTTGCAATGGGCTTGATAGAAGATGATTCACATGTTTGTATTATTTTTGACAGAGGCGTGTCACATTATGTTACCATTTCAATTACGAAATTTTTTGCATCGGTTTATTTGTAGGCAGAAAACAGTACAAGCTAAACAATTTGAATAAACTTAAAATTTTTTACAGAAGATTTTAAACAAATAAAGAAAATAATGCCTTAGAGTCTCATATCAAACTATATTAGAGAACGAGGAAAGATCAATGTCAAAGATTCAGTTACCAGAACCAAATATGACTATGTGAAAATAATGAAACATCCTACAGATCATGTTTTGCTTAGTGTGATACCTTTAACGTATGTCAATTCAAATAACCTATGAGCAATAAGTCACTTTTTGAAAGTTAATTGACCACAAAGACCAAAATTTACTTTATTGATGGTCGCGGGAGGTTCAGGAAAAGACATTTATAAACCAAACTATTTAATTTATTATTACATGTCATTAAACAAAAAGTTTGATCATGGCCATGGAACTGGAAATACATCTATTTTATTACTAATGGTTAACAAGAGACGCGGCGATGGCCCGTGGTAAAGGCCACCTGCTCCCGGTCAAGGGGTCGTTGGGTTCGAGCCCCCCATCAGGGCGATCAGTTTTTCAGATGATGGGAAATTATACACCCAGCCGGGGTTTGAGAAGGCGTAGGTGGTGATGAGCCTTAGCCGTGAGACTTTCGAACGTAAAATTCATTGAGTCATTCAGGGATATCGTGTGATGGCCATGAACTTTCGAGTTCGAAAGAAGCCACATTTTATTTTTTTTTTTTTTATTTTGAAAGGTTTACCAAGTATGGGAACTTTTGGATTACGCTTTAGATTTAATTACAATAGATAGCGCTTTTGAATTAGTAGAAACAAAAAAGATTAAGCAGAGCAGATTATTAATGTGGGAATGAAGCCTTCAATATACCTAAAAGCTTTAGAAATGATTGTCGTACCTTGAGAGATGTAATGTAGCTAATGATAGTCCTTTTGCGAGGCAGAATTGATAGTATAGGAGGTGATTTCAGACAAATTTACCAGTAATTAACAGGGTACCGTAACTCAAGGTAGGAAACAATTAAATATCATTTTATGCCTCTTTTTAAAATTTGAAACTCCAATAAATATGGCGTTCCAAGCAATGAGATTTCTTCTTTTTTACTAGAAGTAGGGAAAGGCAAATCAATACATTATGAAATACCCAAAATGGAAAACGTACTAAATGTTTGTAATGAAATTTACAAAAATTAATTTAGAACTTCTAATCAATAGTGTATCGTTAGCTCTCACAATGAAGATATCAAAACTTAATGATAGAGGTTTTTAAATTATTACATGGTGCGTCAAGAAATATTAATAGTATAGATTATGCCACGCATACAGGAGTAATCCAAACTGAGGAGAATATTCATTTAAATATCAGTTGAAAATGTTAAATCGCAATTCGAGATGGCCTTCCACCACATAAACTAAATTAAAAGTAAATGCAATAGTTATGTTGATTAGAAATTTAAGTATAAGGCAGATGGTTCTATGCATGGCCCTCGTTTTAAAGATTACTCAAATTTGTAATAATTATAACATCCGACAGAAAATAATTACAGGCGAACATATAGGCCAAAAGTTTTCATACGCAAGAAATAACACAAAATATTCGGAACAATTCGTTGCGTCCTTTTACTTTTACTTCCTTTTTCGAAAAACATTTCCAATCACATTAGCGTTTGCCACTACATTCAATAAATCTCAAGGCAAAAGTTTTGATTCAATAGGAATATATTGAGACGGCCATCGTTTTCTCATGTCAATTATAGTCGCATTGTCTCGATGTAGAAACCCTAACAATATACACATTCAAAATGATACAGGTGAATCAATAAAAAATATAGTTTGGAAAGAAAATTTTATTAATACAAAGTTTGTATTAAAATTTTTTGATTCTATATTTGTTGTTCTTTCTTTCGTGATATCATGGATTACACGACATATACATTGTCCTACGACTCCTATTTTCACCTCTCTAAACTCTTTAGTCAAACTGAGTGTTGTCGAGTTTCGAAATCGTTAAAAATAAACCTATTATATTTGTAACAACTGTTGGAGAATTGTTTGTACTATTTGTGTTTATACAATAATCTGGTAGAAGTGCTCAATCATTGCGTTTTTTTTTTTAAATTTTGGTGGCAGTTTGGGTATGTTTTTTCTATTATCTTGCACACGCTCTAACATGTGTTTTACGCATTCACTAATAATATACACGCATACTCTTTAATTAATTTCAAAAAAAACTTTTTATTTTTTTTTGTCAAGAGATTTTACCCTT
The DNA here is from genome assembly GCA_012977825.3 of Pteromalus puparum. Lineage (NCBI taxonomy): Eukaryota > Metazoa > Arthropoda > Insecta > Hymenoptera > Pteromalidae > Pteromalus > Pteromalus puparum. Next base: position 23,702,661 of record CM053170.1, read on the forward strand.
GTTGTTACATTTATTATTTATAGACAATTATATCATGACAATGGAAGGGATCCACTCCAAATTCTTACGTTCAAGTTGACACTGATGAACAAAGAATTATTGACAATGTGCTTCTGACAGTACCTTGTGTGTGAAAACCTGTCAATGAAGCATACAAATCAGAATAACATTGATCTTTCCAATGAAACTATCATGTCAGCGACAATGAAGTGGGAGGGGCGGTGGAGGGCCGGTGGAGGGGAGGAGGGAGGGCGGAGGGGGTGGAGGGGGATTTGACCCTTTCTAAATAACGTAAATTTTGAAACAATTTCACGTTAAAAAGTGGAGGGGACATGGAGGGGCTGGTGGAGGGGGGTGGAGGGGGCTGGAGGGGTGGAGGGGATTTTTGCTTAAAATCACGCTTAGATCTATATAATATAGGGTAATAAATATATATATCACATTGATGCAAATGTACCAAATACATTTGAGGAGGCGTTAAACTCAAATGAATTTTAACAATGGAAAATTGCAATGGATTCCAAAATTAATAGTCTAAAGAAAAATAAATACTTGGCAAATTGTTAAAAGACCAAAAGATAAAAGGGCCATTGATGTAAAATGGTGGTACAAAAAGAAAAGCAATAATGTTTATAAAAGCTAGATTAGATGCTAGAGGTTTTCAAAAAAGGAATAAATCGATAATGTTTATTCACCAGTAGAAAAAATGCAAACTTTAAAATATGATTGTCTTATTGTTGTAAGAATAATTTATTCATTGAACAAATGAATGTAGAGACGGCATTTATAAATGGTCATGTAAAAACAGAAGTATATGTTAATGAACTGAAAGGTTATGAAGCTGGAGACAATAAAGTTTGTAAATTGCAAAAGGCACTCTATGGACTCAGAGAAAGCCCAAGAGCTTGGTATAATTGCTTTAATAAATACATGGAAAGTTTAAACTTTGTTAGAAGCAACTATGATAACTGTCTGTACATAAAAAATACAACCGAAGACACAATATATATATAGTATTTGTAGATGATCTCCTAATTTGTTGCAATGATAAAAATAAAATAAATCAAGTCAAAGCTAGTTTAATGGAAAGATTTGCAATGAAAGATCTAGGTAAAAAATAAATATATAGGCATTGATATAGATATAGATTATATAGACACAAAATGACCTTAAGTCAAACAAAATATATTGAATCTTGGCTGCTAAATATAATCTAGAAAACGAAAAATTATATGATACTCCAATGGAGACTAATCTAAAATTAGATCAATCTAGTCAAATAGACGAACGAATAAAATACAGAAACCTAATAGGGAAACTGCTATATAAGCTCAGGCACAAGGCCAGATATATCGTACAGATCTCAAGCCAAAGTTTTGATTCAATAGATATATTTGAGACGGCCATTGTTTTCCTCATGGCAAATATAGTCGCATTGTACTTCGATGTAGCAAACCCTACAATAACACATTTCTAAATGATATCAGTGAATTCAATAAAAAATAGTTGAAAGAAATCGTTTAATTAATACAAAGTTGTTCAATTTTGATTCTAAATCTTGTTGTCTTTTCTTCGTGAACATTTAGTAACACACATAATACATTGTCACGACTAGCCATATTTTCTACCTCTCTCTAAACTTTTCTAATCAAATCTGAGTGTTGTCGATTTCGAATTCGTAATCATATATAAACTATTTATATTTGAACAACTGGTGCAGAATTTGTTGTACATTGTGGTTTACACAAATAATTCGTAGAAGTGCTCAAATCATTCGTTTTTTTAAATTTTTGGTGCAGTTGGGTAGTTTTTTATTATCGTTTTCACACGCTCACATGTTTTAACGCATCACTAATAATATACTCGCATACTTCTTTTAATTTAATTTCAAAAAAACTTTTATGTTTTTGGTCAAGGAGAGTTACCCTTTTGCACATTTATCATTAATAGACAATAAGATCATGACCAATGAATGGGATCGCACCAAAATTCTCACGTCAAGTAGAGAGGACAAGAGAGAAATATTTATCAATTGCTTTCTGACATACCCTCTGGTGGGCTGGAAAACGTCAAATTGAACCAGTACAAATAAGTGAATTGAATCTTTCCAATGAAAAACATCATGCAGCGACAATATAGTGAGGGGCCGGTGAGGGCCGTGGAGGGAATGGAGGGGCGGGAGGGTGAGGGATTGCCCTTCTAAACCGTAAATTGAAACTGACACGTAAAAATTGGAACGGTGAATGAGGGCTGTGGAGGGGACATGGAGGGGCTGGAGGGGGGTGGAGGGGATTTTTGCTTAAAATCACGCTTAGATCTATATAATATAGGGTAATATATATATATATCACATTGATGCAAATGTACCAAATACATTTGAGGAGGCGTTAAACTCAAATGAATTTTAACAATGGAAAATTGCAATGGATTCCAAAATTAATAGTCTAAAGAAAAATAAATACTTGGCAAATTGTTAAAAGACCAAAAGATAAAAGGGCCATTGATGTAAAATGGGTGTACAAAAAGAAAAGCAATAATGTTTATAAAGCTAGATTAGATGCTAGAGGTTTTCAACAAAAGGAATAAATCGATAATGTTTATTCACCAGTAGAAAAAATGCAAACTTTAAAAATATGATTGTCTTATTGTTGTAAGAATAATTTATTCATTGAACAAATGAATGTAGAGACGGCATTTATAAATGGTCATGTAAAAACAGAAGTATATGTTAATGAACTGAAAGGTTATGAAGCTGGAGACAATAAAGTTTGTAAATTGCAAAAGGCACTCTATGGACTCAGAGAAAGCCCAAGAGCTTGGTATAATTGCTTTAATAAATACATGGAAAGTTTAAACTTTGTTAGAAGCAACTATGATAACTGTCTGTACATAAAAAATACAACCGAAGACACAATATATATATTAGTATTTGTAGATGATCTCCTAATTTGTTGCAATGATAAAAATAAAATAAATCAAGTCAAAGCTAGTTTAATGGAAAGATTTGCAATGAAAGATCTAGGTAAAATAAATAAATATATAGGCATTGATATAGATATAGATTATAGTATAGACACAAAATGACCTTAAGTCAAACAAAATATATTGAATCTTTGGCTGCTAAATATAATCTAGAAAACGAAAAATTATATGATACTCCAATGGAGACTAATCTAAAATTAGATCAATCTAGTCAAATAGACGAACGAATAAAATACAGAAACCTAATAGGAGAACTGCTATATATAAGCTCAGGCACAAGGCCAGATATATCGTACAGCGTAAATTATTTAAGTCGATATCAAAATTGCTAAGATCAAACTCACTATAAGTATGCGATGCGAGTCTTGAAATATTTGTAGAAAACTAAAGACTTGAAACTAACATATTGTGATAATGTAAATAGCGAAATACTAGATTGTATGGCAGATTCCGATTTCGCAGGCGATAATGTAGATAGAAAATCCACAAGTAGATACGTAATTAGATTATATGGTAACGTAATTTTTTGGAAAACCCACAAACATGGTGCGGTAACAAAATGTTCAACGTTTGCAGAATATGTAGCTTTGTCAGAGGCAGTCTCCGAAATATTGCTTGTAAGAAATTTATTGAGCGAATCATTTGATGTAAATTTAAATGAACCAAATGAACCAACAACTATTTACGAAGATAATTCAGGAGCAAAAAGCACATTGAAGTGCAATATCATTATATAAATGAAAGCTACGAAAAGGGCGAAATAAATTGTAAAAGTGGACTCGAAATGTAATTTAGCAGACATCTTCACAAAGAGTCTAGATAAAACAAAGTTTCTAAACAATAGAAAAGGTTTAAATTTGATCTAAAGCATTTATATAAAAGGTTCAATTTCAGAACTCAAGTCCACTCGAAATATTCTAAATTCAATTAATCTAGAATGCGATAACAAATTGTATGCGTAAGTGAAAATCTATATAACACAAATGTATTGAAATATAATGTAAAAATATTAAGACTGTAAAATTCAGGAGGCGTGTTGTAATATGTGAATTTATACAGTCGTAATACACAGAGTGGTACACGTCGCGACATCTCTGGGTTCGCGGCGATTTCGTGCAGTCAGACGAGCTCATGCGAGAGCAAGTGAACTGCGCATGCCTCGCGTGTACAATCTAAGCGCAAAATACGCTGTATACTCTGTACTCGCGTCTCTCTCTCTCTCTCTCTCTCTCTCTCTCTCTCTCTCTCTCTTGCCTGTAAGACTTCAAGCTGAGCGGACGCACTGCCGACTATGGCTGATGCCATATATTAAATAAATCATCTATTATTAATAATATAAACCTCACAGGGTCAACCTATTTATTGATCCACGCATTTCAACAGTTCTGGGCTATGTAGTCCCCGTTCTTCCATGACCTTAAAAATTACTCCAAAAAGCAGTATTACGCGGTTAAAACTTAGAAAAATAGGAAAACGCTGGATAAAAAAAATTAGAAAAAAGATTATTTTCATGTATATTTACCTGCTGAACACGACTTCATCATTGTTTTTGGCCTATGTAGCCCTTGATTTTCCATAACCTCAAAAAATACTCCAAAAGGCAGTGTTACTCGGTTAAGACTCGCAAAAGTAAGCAAAAAATTAGATCAATCGCTTATTTTTATGTATTATATCCCTCTAATCACTAATCTAATTTTATTGTAGATTCTCTAGAACCTTTGTCTCAGACGCAATTCTTCTACTAGTGTGTTTTGCTGGAAATGTATGTGTATCTATTGTTCACAGTGTCTCTCGTTCACCCATATGCATGTGGATCAGTCTCGCATGATTTTAATTTATGATACGTATTTTCTATAATCTCTCAATTGTAAACTCATGCCGTTACTCTATTGTTTATGTCCGGATTTATAAATGAAATCGAAATATCAGACTTTCGTTATTATTCCGATATTCGATTTCTCGCGTAATAATTATTTACGTACTGTATACCATTCGCATATTATTTGTTATTGTTGCTCGTGTCGTCGGCTCTCTTTCCTCTCATTTCCCTAATTTATTCAAGCGGCTGCGCTTCGGAGTTTTCCCTTTGACCTATTGTGAGGTCTCGACTACCTACTTTTACACCCGACGCTTGTTCTCTCTTTCGTGTCATCCTATACGGAAGGGCATTGACCTATATTTTGGATTCGATCCATTTAAATGTCTCTCTGCTTAGCTTTATGTAAATGTAAAAACTGAGCATTTTACAGTATGTATGTATTATTAACAATATTAAAATATGAAAAAAAATTTTTTAAATAAAAAAAAATAAATGAAATATATAGTAAGACCAATTCTTCTTGGAGTAAGAAATGATTTTTGTCAATGCAGGTAAGCTAGAATCTAAATAGTTTATAATAATAAGATATAATAAATACTTTTCAAAATTATTCCTTCATGCTTACTTGCCGTCCCGTTGTCTTGTAGTCTACGATGTGCATCGAGTAAATCATATTCATTTTTAGTAAAAACAACTTATTGATTATACTCAACGATTAATTCCCATATAAATATAAAATTTTGTCATCTTTTTAATCAAAACAGATCGTAATATATTATGATTCCAAAACTACGTACTATTTTTGCAAATTATTAAATTTAGCTATGAGATTTTTGCTTTACAAAAAACATATACGTGAAGCTTTTTACGGCAACATGCTGGTAGTAAAGCTTCTTAGATTCTAATAAAAAATGTTGTAATTTTAATTAATATTATCTAACAGATTCACACCTTAAAAGTAATAATTCGAGTGTTTTATCGATAGACTATAAGACAACGGGACGGCAAGTAAGCATAAAAGAATAATTTTGAAAAGTATAACCATCTTATTTTTTATAAACTAGTCAGCAGATTCTAGCTTACATGCACTGACAAAAATCATTTCTTACTTCAAGAAGAATTAGTTTCACTATAGACTACAGCTTCAAGATGAAAATCCGCTTTTAGTTTAAATAATTCTTCTATAATCAAGAGGAATTTGCTTAATTTTTTTATACTTATGAATTTGCTCATTTCTTTGCACAAGATGATTCGGAAGAGTTTTAGAAGAGAAGTGGATGAATTACGAAGCACAAAGTGGATTTTCATCTTGAAGCTATAGTGAGATTAATTGTTCTTGGAATAAGTATGATTTTGGTTAGTGTGCTGATTTTTAGTACTTGACATTTTTAAAGCTGATTTCACTAAATTCATTAGCGTATATTGATGAAATTACAGAAAAACTTTTTCTGTAAGTTATAAACATTAGACAATTTCTTACAGGATTTCATATCTTTCTAGAGGAGAAATCATAATTATAATACTAAGATACAGATTAATGAGGATGGACACAAAACTTATAGTTGCCAACATTTTACCTTGTAAAAGGTGATTTCTTTGAACTGACTTCATAACCTTTTAATAAGTTTCAAATAAACTTATAAAGAAATATTTTTGACCCAAACAATCTCTTAAGAGGCTTAATATATTCGCTTTTTACGAAAACTAGCACAATTATGATTTCCATCAAAGACTAGCACAATTCAAATTTTTTGCTCTTTTTGCTTCCTCCTCAAGAGGAAGCTTTGTAATAGTAAAATTTTCAGTTTTGCTAATACTTCGTGGAAACGCATTTGGAGGTGTTTGGAGTACGAATCATACGTTTTTAGAAAATGTCCGTGCGGATGGCTGTGTGTGTGTGTGTGTGTGTGTGTGTGTGTGTGTGTGTACGTATACCGCCATAATTTTGGAACCATGCGACGGATCGTAATAAAATTTGACATGCGTATAGTTTTTCTAATTCTGAAGTTAGGTCATTTTTTGTTTTATGATTCTGACCATTTTATGGCCATATTATAGCCATTTTTCTATTTTTGAAAAAATATTTTTGCTTTTTTATAATGATATGATTTATACAATATGTTCAACAATAGTGTATCTAAAAGAACATAAATTTGTCTACTTTTTCCCGCAAGATTTTCTAGATTGACTGATCTCTTCATTTTTTATGATATAAAAGGTAATTTTTCGATAAACATATATAACTCAAAAAATAAATAGTTAAATGTTTTGAAAAAATTCATGACAATAAAAAATAACGATATCTACTAGTTAGCTACTAGTTAGCTACCGAGCACGCTACTGTGTTTGTGCGGTGACCGTAGCACATAATGCTGACAGGCAGCAGTATCAGTGGTAAGTTTGGAATTGTTGTGAGATGTCGTAGGTATGCTGAGCTTGAGGCTGGACGATCCCTGGCACTACCAATCTCCTGAGGAAGCATCGGCTTCTCGTTGATGTCTACCTCTTCTGGTGCTTTCATAGTAGCGAGGAGAATAAGAAAATTTAAATAAAGTCTAATGAGTGCGAGGTCACACAATCAATCGATCTCCAGGTGTCAGGACGACTCCCAGGATGACGAGACATTGTCTGCGGATGAGAGCACTAGATCTCGATTGAAATTACAGTCAAATATTCTACACCTCTCGTAGACAATGTCTAGGTGTCAGGACGACTCCCAGAATGACGAGACATCGTCTAAGAATGAGTGCACTAGGTATATGGGTGATTCTGCCGTAACTGGCTCATTCTGCGCGCCTGCTTCCCAGGCGTTTACACATTTGAAAAAAAATCGCACAAGCGGTTTTATGTATGTCTGGCATAACTAACTATATTTACCAATAGTTAAAACCGAGTATGCAGGCTTATATTTAAAACTACGCAATATAATAGGCCTCAAATGTCAGCACGTATAATTGAAGTTGTATTCGCGATTTATTTAGCCGTATATAATTACGAAGACCGAATAAAGGCTTAAATACTGGTATCTCTGTCAACAGCCCGGAGCGTTGTAGCAGAGTCCAGTTGGAGTGATTAATTTCGACTGATCGCACCTCGTGTTCGAGTGTACTCGTTAACCTCGCTGATTTAGTTAACGTACGTTCTTCTTGATTTATTGGTACTGTAAAATTTTTCGTAATTAGTGGTTGAGTGATATTACAACTTTCGCAATTCCTGTAGAAAGCATAACTATTTATAACTATGAAACAAAAATTGTCTAGCTTTAATTACGCAGAAAATTAATTTAGGGAGTTTTTACCTGTTTCTAAAATCACCATTCGAATTTGGAGCACGCGGATGAATCGGATTGAAAGTGAACAGTTTTGATACTAAAATAAAGTAAACTGATAATATTATGCAGATGATTATGAAAATTTAAATATATTATGACGAGGAACAATGTTAACTCGTCATAACCTCCCCAGCATAAATATCATGATGTATAATAATGTATTACAGCTCTGTTACAGGCGAACGGCAGAGAGTGGAACGGGAGAAAGCACGGTAAGTGGAGAGAGAGAGAGAGAGAGAAAGAACCTCGCGCGCGTGCCGCGTCTCGCGGAGAGAGGGACAGATTCGTTTAGACTCGCAGAGAGTAAGCATCGTGCGCGCGACTCCTTGACATGAGAAATACCGATAGCTTTGTGAGAGCGACGTGCGAAGGCTCCCGGTTTATGACTGCAACCCAGAGGGTCCGACAGCGACTGCGCCTTGTTCGAGGTTCCTGTGCGACTCCGCTACGTCCAAGGCTTCCGAGCGATTCCAACCACTCGTCTTCGAAGGAGACGTCCTGGGGCTTGAGCCGACTCTCGTCAACCGTAAGTGTCAGCTCTGCATCCCTCTCTCTCACCAGTGCCCTCCCGGTCTCTAACTGCACCGTTCTTTTGCGTCTCGCACACCCGTGTGTGTGCCCGTGTACTTACTTTTCGATTGAACAATATACGCTACATTTTCTACGCTACCCAGTGTGTCTTGATTGAACACCGGTCCATACTCCTACTAAGTTCTCCGCCGCCTCCGCGGGCACGTGCATCGCTTCACGGTGCACGTGCGAATAAACTGCAGCTAGTCGAAATACGACCTTGGCCGGTCCACCTACGAACTCGATAATACCCGAGGAAACGAGACTTGGTCTCGATTATTACGCGGTTGTCTCTCTGCACCGGTAGCTGCACTGCACGCAGCTAACGTCTGCGCGGCTATCGACACCGAGCAGAACAGCCCCGTTATAATATTAATTGCATTAATTTTACTTTTTGTTTGGATATGTATATAATGATCAATAATAATACTTGAACATAATAATTGAAATGTCTATTGTATTATCATATATTATCTATTTACAAATATTATTGTGAAACTTTTGCTTAGATGTTGGCTTGTTTTAAAACAGCTTGTACACATTTAGCCATCGTTGGCGATGCTCGAGAAATAGCATCAGTCATAAAGAATTGATCAAGAGTCTTCTGATTTATATCAATAGAATCCGATAATAATGATCCAGCAGTCGACTGTAATAATAAATAAAATTAATTTAGTATATATATTTATAATACAATCAAAATTTCGTGATATAATTAAACCTACGTTAGAAATTTCGTAGAGTTGTTCACAAAAATTAGCAGATTCTAAATCTCCATATTTCACTAAATGCGGTGCAATATCTTCAATCCTTTGCCTTACTTGAAATAAATCATCGTAGGGTAGGCAATGTCCAGCAACCTTCAAAATAAAATATTAATTTAAAAAATTATTGAAAATAGTATCTTAGAGTAATATATCAGTTCTTTTCAAGCTTTGTATAGTTGTGATTAGTAATTATTAAAAAATTGTAAATTTGTTTTGTATAGTTTTTAAAATTTTAATTTCAAATTTCAGAAAATATGGGTATGAACGTATAAATATATATGCAGATACTGATTTCAGTCATTTTAATTTTTGCATTATGAAAGTTAAATAATTTTTTGTAACATGTATTCGATAGAGATTTTTTTTGTATCTGAAAAATAAATGAGAAATGGAGCTTTTTGAGGTTTTTTGGACTAGTAGGAGGTAACGTTTAACACTAGGAAGTTTAATACAGCAGGAGAAAACAATGCTGGGCCAGTTCTTTACTTTCTTAGGTGCTGCTATTCGTACTAAGGTAATAAAGTAGGACTTTGTAACCGAGTGTGAAAAGTCTGTAGGGTCGTCGAAGCATGTCAGTTTTCTGGAAGTATAGTTTAAATTTAATAAGAGAAAAAGGTACTCAATAACCATATGGTTTTCACTGAAAAGTGCTCCGGATCTATCTCTTGAAAGCTAATAGTGTATTCTATACTTAGACACACACACACACACACACACACACACGTACGCGCGCGCACACACACACACTCACNGGGGGGGGGGGGGCCTTGCCGAGGCAACCGTGACTGGCGAAGGATGCCTACGATGGGATGCGAGGCGGGTGACAGCCCGAGCGGCCGGGGAGCACACAGTGGGGCCGATCGGTCAAAAAAGGGACAAAATTAAGCTTCACGATTTAAAATCATCCAACAAAGCCCTCCTCGCGGGAAAATGTTCGTTAAGTAATGTATTTTAAGGATCCAAGTCCCTCAGAATGGTCCCCTCAAAGGAAAGTTTACCCCAGAGCCTTTATATACTCTATCAACCTTAACCAATTTTTGCGAAAATCGGTGAATCGACGGGCTTAATAAACATAGCCCCTAAATATCGGACAATTTTTTCGGCGAAAGTAACTCAAATTAGGTGTGAAAACTTTTGATTTGACCGTCAAATTATTTTTATAAATGTTCCAGTCAAAAGTTACAAGCAATGGAAAAAATACCAAATTCAGCGATTTTCGCAGAAATTGATTAAGCTTGATAAGGTACATAAAAGCTCTAAGGTAAATTTTTCTTTGGGGGGACCATTCTGAGGGACTTGGATCCTTCAAATACATTACTTAATGAACACTTTCCCGCAAGGAGAGCTTTGTTGGATGATTTCAAATCGTGAAGCACATTTTTGTCCCTTTTTAACCGATCGGACCCACTGTGGAGCGACGAAGCGGCTTAAACGGCGCAGGTGCGTAGAGAAGACGAGGAGAAAAAGGAAATGGAAATAAAGAATAAGAAGAATCTACTAAATGCGCCAGGACCAACGACATCGGGGATCCCAAACCCCAAACCAGGAAGCAAGATGACCACTTGACGGCCTTAAAGGATACAATCAGGGAAACCATCAAGTAGAGAAACCAACGTACACGGTCCGATTAGAACGAGCCTCGCAAAGGCAATGGAAGGGATAGAAAAGATAGAAGAAAAATGGACGCCCTTCTTGAAAGTGCCAGAGCTTCGCGTGGGAGGAGAATCTCTCGGACCAAGAACGAACAAGCAGAGTTTGGCAAGTGTTGCCAGCGTGAGAAGTACAGACACAAATACGTCAAACAGAGACAAAGAGACAAAGAGCAGGCTCGATAGAAGGAAGAGGAGCACATGAACAAGCTGCTAGAAAAAATAGACGACCGAACATTTCACACACCAAGGGACATGAATAGCATTGTAGAGCGACTGAGAGCTAGAGTACGAAGCACAACACGAGGTGCGAGAGAGAGCAAGGAGGGGCGAGCAATAACAGCTCTATAAATATGCGATTCTAGCAAGTATGGGGAGCAAGAGGCCAAGAGAAAGCCTGACTAACAGCCCAGAAGAGAAGAGAGCAGAAAAGCGAGACAGGAAGAGACAACGACATGAGAAAGCGGTGATGCAACATGAGACCCTCGACCCGAGAATCCTTCACAATGCACTAGAGCCACGGGTGAAAACCAGGCCCAAGAAAAACAAGCGTGACGGGATTTTAGTGAAAGTAGGGCAAAACAAGACGTACGCGGAAGACCTGGCGAAAATCCGATAGGATGTGAACCCGGAAATCACTGGAATGATGGTGGTGGGAGTCAAGCAAACAAGAAGTGGAGAAGTCCTCCTAAAATTAGGAAAAGGGTCTGACAGGACAGCGTTTACTGCGAAAGTAGAAAAAGAGCAGCAATAGGAGGAGCCCTCGGAAAGCCAGACAATGGCAGGAGGGTGACCTTACTGAAGCCAAACATAAGAGGCCTTAAGAATGACCATAGCGATACTCAGCGAAGGAGAGGCTTAGGAGCTCCTAGAAATAGGACACATCCGCGTGGGCCTTGTAAGTTGCAGAACAAGAAAACGTGTAAAGGTAGTGCGGTGCCACAAGTGCTTAGGCTTCGGACACTAGAAAGATGAATGCAATGGGGCGGATAGGTCAACGCTCTGCTTTAAGTGTGGAGGAGCTGATCATCGCATGTCTCAATGCCAAATGGAAGCGAGCTGTTTGCTCTGCAAAAAGGATGGACAAAAGAAAGAAGACTGCAAACATGTAGCTGGCTCCGGCGGCTGCAACGTATTCAGGCGCGCCCTGAACACGGTGAAAAACAAATAAAAAAGAGTCTAAAAGATGGGAATAGCTAGCGAAGTGCTGGATATACCAGCATCGAGAGCAAGATGGATTAATGCTGATAGAAGAAGACGAGCTTGATCCTGAACCCCTAATCATTTCGGTGGATGGGGGATGTATGGAAATGTCAAACCCTAAAGAAGAAGCTAACTAGGCTAATTAGCCTAGTTAGCTAATTAGCCCCCAACGGGCCCCACGAAAGTATTGTTTAAGTATGGTGCCTGTGGGGTTCCGGTGTCGGAGGGCCACTTATGCAGAGCTTGCTCTGCCTACGCCACATAAAAAAAAACACACACGCACAACCAGACGTACGAAAGAAAAAAAGAGAAAAGAAGAAGGCAAGGGTGGTGAAAAGGCAAGCAAAAGCAGTGAGCCAACTCGGGCAAAACCAACTCGTCCGGAGGCCCTTGTTATAAAGACTGAGGAAGGAAAGTCGTATGCCGACATCTTGAAGAAGATGAAAGCAGAACCCAAACTAGGCGATGCTTGCTGATGGAACTCCGACGCACTATAGAAAGAAGGACGCGGCAACTTCGACAAGTTGTGCAAGAAGCGCTAAAACAGGATACGAAAATAAGGAACCTGCAAGACTTAGTGGTCTTCGAGATAAAGAACCTTGATGTATTAACCTGAAAGGAGGACGTAGTGGAAGCACTATGCAGAAAGTCAACGAGAGATGACCCAACAAAGGTGGATGAGACGGTAGTAAAGTCACTGCGGAAATCATATGATGACAGGCAGTCTGCCGCCATTCAAATGCCAGCAAAGATGGTACGAGAGATGATAGCCAAGCAGAAAATTAAAATAGGCTGAATTGTCTGCAGAATATGGGGAACGGGAAAAAACGCAAGCCCACTTAGATGCTACAAGTGTCTGGGTTTTGGCCATACCAGCAGAAACTGCACAGTAACAGAAAGTAAAAGCAAGCTCAGCTATAAATGTGGAAAGGATGGACACAAAGCAAAGGAGTGTAAGAAAAGAATACTCTGCAAAGAAAAAGGCACATGTGGGAAGAATGACCACGCAGCTGGAAGCCAGGCATGCCCAGCTTACCGTGCTGCAGTAGAAGCCATTAATAGACGAAGGGAATGAAAATAGTACAGTTGAATATAAACGACTGCGCGACTGCACAGAACCTACTGAGCCAGTATATCCTTTGAGACAGAGATAGACGTAGCGATCGTCTGTGAACAATACATGGACCTGGACAAACCATCGTGGGATATGGACAGTACTGGTAAAGCGGCGATATGGGCATGCGGGAACGGTGTTTTCCAGGAAAAAAGATCGAGACGTAAAGAAGGATTTGTACGCGCTAAGGTCACAGGCATACACATTTACAGCTGGTTTGCCTTTCCTAACGTGCCAATAGAACATTTTAGGCAACTATCGGATCAGCTAGTACAGGATGCTATAGGAAGGAAACCGATACTGATAGCAGGCGACTTTAACACCTGGGCGGTAGTGTAGGGCAGTCAAAGGACAAACGAATAATGACGAGCGCTTTTAGAAGCATTCTCCTTCCTTGACTTGGTCTTAGTTAACCAGGGATGCACTTACACATTCTAAAGAGGAGACGCAGGGTCCATCATAGACCTTACGTTTGTTAGCAGCTACTTGATTGCCTTGGTTGAATTGTGGACGGTGAGCGATCATTACACAAATAGCAACCACCAAGCAATAATAACGGAGATCAGAAAACCAAAATGGGAACCCAGCGAGAGTATAAGGACGGGAAGAGTCGGATGGAAAATGAAGGAGTATGACAAGGAGACATTTTTGTTGGCTCTAAAAGAAATACAGCTCGACAGGAACGCGAATAAAAACGTCGAACAGATAATAGGAAACATTACCCGAGCCTGCGACGCAATGATGCCAAGGAGGGTGTAATTATATAATATAATATAATAGACGACCGCCAGTATACTGGTGGTATAAAAAAATTGACACTGCCGGCAATGAGTATCATCGAACCAGAAGACGGGAACAGCGGGCCAGAAAGAAATATTACGACACCGGTAGAGGTCAAGAAGTTGCAGAAGCCTGAAACGGAGAAATGAAGGACGCTAAACGATACTAAAGAAAAAAATTCGAGAAAATAAACGACAGTGCCTTGAAGAATTATGAGACGAGGTGAAGATGGATCCCTGGGGGCAGCCATCCCAAGTAGTAATAAAGAAGATAAAGAGAGATTATATTTCCCCTTCTTAAAATCCAGAATTACTGGATCACATTGTGACTACACTGTTCCTCCTTTAACAGGAAGTAACAGCTATTTAGGGAGCAGATTAAAATGATGAAAGCGTTTCACCAATTACCACAGAGGAACTACTGGCTGCAAGCAAAAGAGCTGGGAACAAGGCTCCAGGCTTGGACGGCATACTCGATATTGCATTAAAAGATGCTATCTAGGTACGCCCCAATGTCTTTGTGGACCTGTACAATATGTGTTTCGAAAACGGGACGTTTCCTAGAAAATGGAAGAAGCAACGCCTGATTCTACTCCCAAAAGGAGATAAGCCACCTCGAGAAGCTGCCTCATACAGACCACTCTGGATGCTGGATACTCCGGGCAAGATCTTAGAGCGTGTTTATAGTATGTATAGAGCGACTCGCGTTCGAGCGGTTAGTTCGTGCCGCCGCCGCTAGGCGGCTACTCGTTTGCTTCTCCCGTACTAGAAGTAGGCGTCCGGGAGGGATATAGGCGAGCGATCGCATTCTCTTATTGCGCGTTCTCACACACAATGACTAGAGCGGGAGGCCAAGTCATTGTGTCGTGAGCGTTCCCTTACTGTCGACAACCTGTGCGGGAGGCCGAGTTGCCGAGCAGTAAGTTCGCTCAAAAACCTTCGTGCGTCGCGTACGCTAACGATTTCCATCGTGAAACGTTCTAATTCACCCGTATAAAAGACGGAAGTTAAATTCATTTTGTTTGTTTGTCGGCACGCATCGTTCCTGCGGATATAGTGCGTCGCGTACGCATCAGTATTGTAATTCGCTCGGGCGATAGCGAACAAAGCCATTTTTTATTTCTGTATTATTAGCGTACTCGAGGAAGTAACTGATAATTAAACATTTAAGTCAGCGCATTGTTGAAATTGGTTATACAACAATTGAAAGAATTATTGTTAAGTTTAATAAACGGTATATTTTTATATTATTTTCAATCACAAATAATTGAGTTGTAACTTGAGAAACCCTATCCTTTCATCCATATCGAGTAGCCTTTCAAACAAAATCAGCGGTGTTTAAGTTTGGCACGTAAAATACAAACAGAGCGCATAATCGGCGTTAGAATGGACCAAGATATCAAAGAATCAAGTGGAGTGGCAAAGACAATGTGACTCTAGTAGCAAGAGGCGATGGACGCACCATCTCATACCAAGGATTGATGACTGGACCAAAAGACGGCACGGGAAAGTGAATTACTACCTTACGCAGTATTTGAGCGGACATGGGTGCTTCCGAGCATACCTACACCGCTTCACGATATAGATATACAACCCAGATTATATAGTGTATTTGGATCTTGCGATATTGTGCCACGTAGTCGCGCTTTCTTGGATTGTGTTTTTTCACGTCTACTTAGCCGCGGCCGCATGGCAAAGCGCTGCTGTATAGCGCTCTGTCTCCCTATACTTCGTGCTCTCCACTGACCACGCCGCATTGCGTTAGAAATTGGTCAAAATTTATGCAATTACTAGTTTTGTAAATAATCCTACTGAAATCACTTCAATGAAGTTCCCTGGCATCCCTAAAAACAGGCGACACTGCTGCAATGTACATCATATCAATATTTTTTAATTTGGAAATCAGTGCCTTCTGTAAACATTCCTATACTTCATAAAAATATCTACATAATATTAATATTCTTTATTACATAGGCCAAACGAAAAGAAATGTGTGTATGAGCATAAATGAACATATGAAATCAAAAACTCGTTAGAAACACGTTTTAAAATGTTTGGAGTTAGAATACGTATTTTTAGAAAATGTCCGTAAAGATGTGTGTGTGTGGATGTGTGTGTCTATGTGCACCGTAATATTTCTGGAACTAGTCCGTCAATATCAATAAAATTTGACATGCATATCTATTTTTGGATTCTTAATTCGGAAAAAAAAGAGTTGTTGCATCCTCCTAGAGGAAGCTTTGTAATAGTAAAATTTTCAGTTTCGCTAAAACTTCATTGAAACATGTTTTGAAATGTTTGAAGTTTGAATACGTATTTTTAGAAAATGTCCGTAAAGATGTGTGTGTGTGGATGTGTGTGTGTGTGTGTGTGTGGGTGTGTGTGAGTGTGTGTGTGTGTGTGTGTGTGTGTGTGTGTGTGTGTGTGTGTCTAGGTGTATAAACAATTCTGCATTTGTTAAATTATGTTCTCATGCATTTACCGGCGTCAAACTAAGGATACTTATGGTGTTGATAATTGAGCTACCAAAATCTTGGAGTAAGAACGTAACTTCATTTCAGACTCTGGCACCACTATACTGCTATATTGATGGATGAGTATTTTCATCAGGTGAGGTCAGTGAGTTGAATCATTTTTAAGTATGAATTTTTAATGTTTCTTTTTTGTTTTCTAGTGTGTAAATACGTTAACGTGCATTGTCCTACGGAGGACAAAGAGGAAGAGGTGAAGGATCTTTATTACGAAGCCTTGGAGCAATTAATCGACCAGTTCGCGTCTTACGACACCAAAATAGTAGTGGGGGATTTCAACGCTAAAATAGGGAAAGAGGAAATGTTTAGGCCCACTATAGGCAAGGAAAGTCTGCACGAAACCAGCAACGATAACGGTATTAGAGTCATAAATTTCGCGGCGGCAAAAGATCTTATAGTAAAGAGTACGTGCTTCAAGCACAAGGATATACACAAAGTAACGTGGACATCGCCGGACGGAGCCACGAAAAATCTAATCGATCACTTTCTTATCGATAAGAGGCGCCACACGAACGTGCTTGACGTAGGAGAACTATAGGGGCGGATTGCGACTCGGATCATTTTCTAGTAGTGGCCAAATTAAGAGCCAAATTAGTAGCTGGGCAAAATACGTAAACGGGCGAGCAAAGTAGAAACGTTCGATATTGAAAAGCTACGGAAGGGATAGAACGAAATTAAGTATCAAGTAAAATAAGGAATCGGTTTCAGGTACTCGAAGAAACGGATGCACCGACAAAAACTAAAAACAATAAGGCCGCGGAAAGATTCTATACCAGCTGACTACTTAAATACGGGGCACCGCGCTTACATTCAACATTTTTGAACTAGTATGTGTATTTGGAAAAAATGAACGATACCGGAAAAACTGGAAAGAATCTATCATTATACCGATTTCAAAGGGAGATAAGACAAGATTGCAATAACTACCGGGAATCTCACTTTTAGCTTACCTGCTACAAAGTTCTATCAAACGTAATACAGGCCAGACTCACGCCTTCGCGAAGATATAATAGGAGACTATCAGTGTGGATTCCGGCGTAACAGGTCGACGTGCGATCAAATGTTTACTATAAGACAGTTGTAGAGAAAAAATGGAACATTGCGAAACAATACACCAACTATTTATAGACTTTAAAAAAGCGTATGACTCTATTCAAACGAAGCAAAATGTATCAAATCCTGGTGCTCCTCGGAGTACCAAAAAAAACTCGTGAAATTAATTCAAATATGTCTGAACGGAAGCACGGAAGGTCCGATAGGCGGTAACGTATCCGAATCATTCGTGATACGCGACGTTTTGAAACAAGGTGACGGTCTCTCTACAGTATCTTTTAACTTAACGCTAGAATATGTTTTAGAAAAATGCAGACTAGCGGGCTAGGTGCAACCCTTAACGGAAAACACAAATTCTAGGGTATGCGGATGACTTGGACATACTAGGGATAACGGTGCAGCGGTAGCGAGAAACGCGGAATTCTCATAAAGGCGGCTGAGGATACGTTAGAGGTGAGCGAATCGAAAAACGAATATATGATCATGGATAAATTGGGCATTTGGCGAAGGTGAGGGTGATCTTAGAGTCGAAATTATACTTTTGAAAGGTCAGCGAATTCAGATATTTAGGCACAACCATAAAATGATCGAAACGAAATTAAAGCCGAGATTAACAAGAGACTTCATTCGGGTAATGCTTGCTACTACGCGTGAATAGATTACTATAAATCAAAACTGCTGTCTAGAAATGAAAGTAAGGATATATAGGACTATAATAATGCCGGTAATCCTGTACGGGTGCGAACTTGGCGGCTTACTAAAGCGGAAGAAAACCGTTTAGGGTGTTCGAAAATAAGGTTCTGCGAAAATATACGGGCCAAAGAAAGATGAGGAAACCGGGGAGTGGAGGAAACTGCACAACGACGAGCTACATAACCTATACGCGTCACCGAATATAAACAGAATAATTAAATGCGACGACTAAGCATGGGCAGGGCACGTTGCGAAGAATGAGAAATGATCCGCACGGCAAGCGCGTATAATGAAAGGAAAGCCAATACATCGCGACCTCTAGTAGACCTAGACGCAGGTGGGGAGACAATGTAAAAGCGGACTTAACTGAAATCGGACGGGACGGCGCGAAATGGATAGGGTTAGCACAAAAATAGGGATACGTGAAGGCTTGCGTAGATGAGGCGATGAACTTTCGAGTTCGAATATGCCAGCTTAAAAAAAAAAAAAAAAAAAAAAAAAGTGTGTAAATACGATTGCCAGCATGATGGTCTACAGGGTCGGGAGCAGTAGGATTAAGGACACTGATACCTGATTATCGATATCACTAGATCTTCGATAGTTTTACTGTCAGGTACAAAATGTTTTATATAATTTAAATAATTTCATGTGATTGATATAATTATTTTCACAGATACAGTGCTTATACCTTTGTATAATCATGCATTCAGTGCATAAATGGCTTTACTTATAATATTATTTACACCGAGGTTTTTTTCTGCTTTTTATGTTATTCTTTTTTTAGGTCTAGGGATCAAATATAATGGCAAGTAGTTGCAGGAAAGAATGATATATTTAATAGGATATTATTACTTTTGAAATAAAAAAGAAGATTTTGATTAATTAGTGTAGTCAAGATTTGATTTAGTAGTACCGGTTGATTTAGCAAATTGGTTATTCAGTGGGGCGGGTCTGGCTTCTCAAAGCCTTTCTTCAATCTGTTATTTCCATTACTATTCAGTTCAGGTTTTCTAGTTCAGTACAATATACTCATATTTTGAAAGTAAATTGTACTGATTCAATTGAAAAATATATATTAACTTGTGTTAAATTTTATGCGCTATATATACACGAAATAAAGACCAAAATATAATATAAGCTTTTAAAAATATGGGAAAACTTCTGAAAATGTTCGGGTCAGTTAGGGAATCTAATCTTTTTCGGCGGGAGGTGGGCTCGAACCCGAGACCTTCGAGTTGCGAGTCCAACACTCAGCCGCCTGAGCCACCATGGCTCTAGTTTAAAATTTTAACAGCAGATAGCTTTGTTTATGGTGAATTACCAAATAAAATTTGAAAGAATTTGACTACATTGTTTTAGAGATATAAGAAATCGAAAAATTAAAAAAAAAATTCAAACCTTGATATCTTAAGAACCATAGGGGTTTGAAAACTGCGCCATGAGCTTAGCCAAAACACATAAAATATCTACCTTTTCCCAAAATCTCAAGTACAATAAGGCCTTTTTACATCCGTGATCGAAGTACAAAAAAAAAACTTTTCTTTCAGTTGTCGATTTATTACTGAACAAATAAATAGTCAAATCACTTAAAATTTTAATAGGATAAAGTTTGACACGTGGCCCATCAACTTGATTTTTTTCACGAGGTTATGATGTTTAGTTTCAGAGATATGATTTTTTTTTAAAGCACCTTTTTTATTTTATCTGCCGAACAGAGCGGTCGATCCCGAGGACCAAACGGGAAAAAGTAGATAATTTTATTATCTTTCAAATGCATTTCAGCTGAATTGTTTGAACAGTGGGATGATTGAAAAAAACACAAAATAGTGTTTTACAAAAATCAAAAAATGGCCATAAAAAGAAAAATAGTGAAGAAAATAAAAAGTAACTGTTTTTCCCGAATTCAGAATCCAAAAATAGATAAGAAGGTCAAATTTCATTGATACTCACGGAGTAGTTTCAGAAATATTACGGTACACACACACACACACACACACACACACACACACACACACACACACACACACACACACACA
>CM053170.1:23740790-23857053 GCA_012977825.3 Pteromalus puparum
TAAAGCGCATTCGACTCCCCAGTTCGCGCATTTCTAGCCATCCGTAATCGTTTTCTGTATTCCACGTCGCCTTTTTGACCTTTGCCAATAAGCATTTCTACATACCACAGCCGTTTCAGACCCTTGACGTTGCGTTTTCTATATTCCCATAATCGCCTATTAAAATTTAAAAGCTCATTTCGTACTCCCAATTCGCCTTTTATGACCCTCGTAACAGTTTTCTGTATTCCACAGCTCCGGGGAGAGAGGTCTCACGCCGAGATCCGCTCGGGACTCGAAGCCCGAGCTCTCTTAAGACGAGCGAGAGTGCGGGGAGTCGGAGAAGGGGAAATATTGCAACCGTTGTGGGTAACAGTCTTTTAGTACATATTGTTGAATATTGTATAATATCATAGTCATAATAAAAAGCAAAATTTTTTCAAAAATCGAAATATGGCCATGAAATGGGTCATAAACTAGTTCTAAATCTTAAAAGAAAATTTACTCGAATTCAGAATCAGAAAACATATATGCACGTCCAGCTTATTACGATCGATCACGTAGTTCCAGAATTATAACAGTATACTACGCACGCATGCACGCACGCACACGCTTCGCACCCACACACACACACACACAACCACCACACACCACACACACACACACAACACACACACACACAGACAAAACCATCTGCACGGACATTTTATAAAACCATGAAAACTCTCAAAAATATACTAAGCTTTAATTATCAAATTATATGGTTTAACAAAAAATATGTTCAGTCACACAGAGTATACAGCGTGAGAGTGGAAGAATTTGAAATCTTAATATTTTTAAACTAAAAGGTTTATAAGTTACAAAAAAGCCTAGCGAAGTAAGAAAGATCAATCTTTTCCTAAATTTCAACTCAAATTTAAACCTTTTTACTCCCGTAATCGTACGACATAAAAAAACATTTTTTAGTTTTTGATTTTTATCTCAAAAACTAGTCGCCCCCAAATTGATTAAATTTTACAATAGTAGATATCGTTGTTTCTTTATTGTCAGTGAACTTTTTTCAAAACATTTAACTATTTATATCTAATTGATTATTATTGTTTATCGAAAAATTACCTTTTTCATATGCATAAAAATTAACAGATCAGTCCAATCTAGAAAGCAAATCTTGCGCGGAAAAAAGTAGACAAATTTATGTTCTTTTAGATACACTATGTTGAACATATTGTATAAATCATATCATTATAAAAAAGCAAAAATATTATTTTCAAAAATAGAAAAATGGCTATAATATGGCCATAAAATGGTCAGAATCATAAAACAAAAAATGACCTAAATTCAGAATTAGAAAAAATATCATGTCAAATTTTATTACGATCCGTCGCATGGTTCAAAATTATGGCGGATAGTACATCACACACACACAACACACACACCACACACGCGCGCGCGCGCGCGCTCACACACACCCACACACACACAGCGTCCGCACGGACATTTTCTAAAAACGCTTGATTTCGTACTCCAAACACCTCCAAATGCGTTTCCACGAAGTATTAGCAAAACTGAAAATTTTCTATTACAAAGCTTCCTCTTGAGGAGGAAGCAAAACGACTTATAGTATACAGGGTGAAAAAACAAAAGTTTGAAGCTCAATATCTTTGAAACTAACTGGTTTTATAAAAATCCCAAAGAAAGGGATCATTGCTACTATATAATGCTAACTAAATCCAAATTTGAACTTGATTATTGCCTTTTTACTCCAGTTATCGCGTCACCGTAGAAAAAACGCATTTTTTTCAGTTTTTGATGTTTTCTCAGGATCTGCCCCATGAAATGACTTCAAATTTAAGTTGGTATATGGTTCTAATTCCTTCATAATCATATATTTTTTTAGGAATGATTTGCTATTTAGTTTTTGAGTTATAACGATTTAAAAAAATTGCTTGCACTGTATGGTGTATAATAAAAGAACGACGAACGATAATATAAATTTTTCACGGTAAAAACATAGGCAATTTTATTCTCTTTCAGGTACATATTAAGCAATTTACTTTTATTAACTTCTTCGATAACTTTGTTGGCAACAACTGAAATCTCAAAACTAAAAAATCAATAAAAAAAAACGCGTATATAAATTGTAAAAACGGACTTTCGTCCCACTATCTTCTAGCAAAAGCAAAGAAAATGAGACTTGGTGGGTTAAAATCCATCAAGTAGAAGCTGAGAAACAGGCGTATACATACGCACACACACACGTACATCCGTACGGACATTTTCTAAAAACACCATTTTTCGACTAAAAATTCATCAAAACACACTTCCTACACGTTTTTACACAAACTCAAAAAATTACTATTACAAGGCTTCCTTAGGAAGAAAGCAAAATTGGATTTTAGTTTTACATCAACATTAAATTGTTAAAAAATGTATTAAACAAACATATAAACTAAAAAAACTATAGAGAACAAAAACAATTTTTTTGCAATCGAAGACATGTTGCACCTGGTATATGGTAAATATACATATTGTTTTTTTTTTAGTGCATATGTTTGTTTAATACATTTTTTAACAATTTAATGTTGATGTAAAACTAAAATCCAATTTTGCTTTCTTCCTAAGGAAGCCTTGTAATAGTAATTTTTTGAGTTTGTGTAAAAACGTGTATGAAGTGTGTTTTGATGCATCTTTAGTCGAAAAATAGTTTTTAGAAAATGTCCGTATGGGTGTGTGTGTGTGTGTGTGTGTGTGTGTGTGTGTGTGTGTTCGTTCGTCGACATCTGTATCTCAGCTTCTACTGAGTGGATTTTAATCCTGCAACTCCGATTTTCTTCGTTTTTACTATAGCATGATGGGGAAACAGTCCGTTTTACAGTTTGTAGGCATGTTTTTTTTTATAGCGATTTTTTAATTTTGAGATTTCAGTTTTTTCCAATAAAGTTATTGAAAAAGTTAATAAAAGTAAATTGCTTAATATGCACATGAAAGAGAATAAAATTACCTATCTTTTTACCGCGGAGAATTTATTTTATCTTTCGTCGTTCTTTTATTATACACCATACAGTGCAATTTTTTGAAACCGTTATAACTCGGAAACTAAAAAAAAAATTAAAAACTATAAACTAAATTAAATTATTTTTTAAAAGTTGTCCATAAGTTACTAAAAAAATTTGTTTAATAATTAAAAATATTTTTACAACAACTTTTTTAAATTAAAATCTTTTTTAAATCCCCACATTCATCTGGAAACTATAGCTGTTTCCGGCATTTCTATCAAAGTAAAAGTGCCCTTCGAAACCCAAATCTTAAGTAAGTCTGCGGTAGCTGTAAAAATGAAAATCATGAATTCTGGCCTTCAAAGACTTGTTGTACCTGGTATATGACATATACGACATTGTTTTTGGTTTTCTACAATGTTTCTGAGTTTACAGCATTGTTTAAGCAATATTTTAAACAATTTAATATAATTAAAAATAAAAAAAAAATTTTTTTAATTTTTTGACATTTAAAGGTGTATTCATCCCCTTAAGCACTGGCCTTTAAACTTTCCATAAATGAGGTTCTCTTTATCAAAAGTAGATGCTTTTTGGCAAACATGACATTTGACCTAAAAATATGCAAAAATATGCAGGAAAGTGCTTGTATGACGAAGCCTTCGGAAAGACGCACTTATAATCACAGAAATTTGATAGTGGGGGCAGGGAGACGAACCACCTCTCTCTCTTGCACCGTCATCTAGACCCATACAGTTGGGTGTCTAATAAAGAAAAGGCCACCGTCATTTGGGTGCCCGGGCGGGAGATGGCGAATACCGGTACGGACATGATTATGAGCGAGAAAGGATGGGTCGCGTTAAATATTTCAGCGTATATTTATCACCGAACCCAACTGCAACCGACTCAACAAGGCGACTAGAGGTGTTGGAGGACGCTATTAGCGAGATCTTGGAGAAATCGTGATTGGGGGCGACAACCCTAGGGCCACAGAATGAGGCATGCCGACGACTTACCCAAGAAGCAGGACTGTTCTGAAGATGGCAGCCAGGCTAAGCTTGGTAGTAGTGAACGAGGATAACAGCACTACCTACCGTAGACCAGATTTTGGGGAATCCATACCGGATGTAACCTTTGCGAGATAATAACGATCCGTACCATGAGGGACTGGCACGTCACGGGAGAATGTACAGCTAGTAACCACTAGTATATTCTGTTCAACATCAATAAAGACCGTCAAAACAGGACAAGAAAAAACCATAGTCAGGCGCCAAAATGAAACACCCGACGCATGAACCGAGAAACACTCGCGGAGTTAATTTAAAGTGCGAACCTCCCATCTAACGGAATTTTACACAAATTAGTAAATTAGTATAGAAAAAGACTGTATTAATAAACAAGTTCTGTGACGCGAGTATACCTAAAATGTCTACCAGCCACCAGAGACTGGTTAACGGGTATAGGGGCGTTTACGCCCGAGGCAGTAGTCGAAATGATGCTTTAAAGCAAGCAGAAATGGGTCGAGATAATGGCGTACGTGGAAACGGTCCTCCGCGCGAAAAATAATAACGGGTGTCTGCAAGATTAGTTAAATGCAAGAATAGCATAAGACACGCAACCCCCCCGAAAGAATGCGAAGGCGACTGCCGGAGGGATTTTCGTTACCCCATGAGAGGTGGAGATATAGTGGGTTTGCTTGACGTTGTCCCACGTCAGGAGAGTCCTACACACGAGGAGCTTAGCATGGCTCCTGTCACAGTGTATTAAGCACTTGTCCAACTTTCCGGATGAACAAAAACAAAGACTGTGTACATTATAGATTTCTTAACTTACTTTAGCTTTTGAATTTTGAAAAAAATTCCATGAAATAAAAAAAAAGTTAGAAAAATAGTGGATGTTTTCACGGTGTTTAGCTTATAATATGGTATATTAGATGTATATACTCGTAGTACAAGTATTTAATGTAAGCAAAAATGAAAAACTTAATAATTAAAAAATTAAGTCCAGGCGTGGTAAAGAAATATCAATTTATACCTTTATTGGGCTACAGGTGCAACTATTATAAATGTAGATGTAGAGTGGTCATATAGTATATTGTATATTCAATATATATATATATGTGTGTGTGTGTGTGTGTGTGTGTGTGTGTGTGTGTGTGTGTGTGTGTGTGTGTGTGTGTGAATAAGTATATTATGTTTGAGTGGAAAAAATTGATTCGAGTAAGTACAATGTGTAATAGAAGACCAATCCTTATGTGCATCAGGGGGTCCGAACGGACGGAATGATCAGTTTTGGCGAATTAGGCTTTATCCCCATAAAAAGTATTTTCAAATGGATATTTGGGAATTTTTTAAGTGAGAATTTCTTCAGAATTTGATTCTCTACAAAGTTACTGCAAAATTTTGATAAAAAACCTTTTTATTAATTATGGCATTACAATAATTCAGAAGAAACACATTCGTGGTCAAATTCACAAGGCTTTCGCTGGGGGTAAAATAGTTTGTTTAAAACTATTTATATCCGCAGTATGCTGAAAATAGATGAAAATGAAAGTGATTATTTATTGATAAATACAGGCGACGTTTGAATCAAAAATTCAATTTTACTATACTATTAATCAAAAAATGTCAAACTAGCGCTCCATGCGTGGCCTGCATCGCTTCGCTATGCGCTCGCTCTCTAACGTTTGTGTTTCACACTCGCACTGTTACCCATTTATTAAAAGAAAATACATAAATAAAATTACAATAAAATAACATTTTGTTATTTGTTGTTTATAATTAAAAAAGTGTTGGTCTATATGGCCATGCATAGGTTGCATTTTTTTTAGTTCTTTTAGTATTTAACCCATGATTTTCAATACTGTTTATTTAGGAATAAACATTCATAATTTTAACATGCATTCTTTTATCTTAACCAGATTTATTATAAGTATTATTAAAAACTATTATTATTATTTCGAAAAGTAAAAAACTTTTTATAAAATAATTATCTTTTTATAGATCTTTAATTCAAATTATATTAGATGATTAGATTAATTCCATCACGTTCTTTAAGTCATGAATTTTTCACAAAGATAGATTTATTACCAAACGGCAACCATTTCCTGGATTTGCAAAATTTGAACAGAAAAAGTATTAGTTTTATTATAATTTAAACAGAAAGCCGAACAGCTGTTCGTTGGCTCTGTCGAAGCGAGCTCGACCATTGCGCATACATTGTGCGCATCCATTTGGCGACCAGTTGGCGATAAGCCCACGCAGTCGTCTGCCATGTGTGTTTTGATGTTTTGAAGCAACCTCTCGGCTTCTGCTAACTGCAATGTTTTGCTTTGTTTAACTTTTCGGCGGTATTATAGATGAGTGCGTAGTGAAAAACGGTAATGCTGCGATGCAGCAGTGTTATAAGTAGCCTAAAAATCATTACAGAACTGCTGCTATGGTGCCGTATCTGTTTTTAAGCAACCTCTGCTCACCGTGACCCATCTTGTGGATCGGCTGTAAGGCAGCGCAAAAAGTATTCAAAAGTGATGCACCCGAAATGGCACCGACGATGCGATGTGTGACTGTCAGTCCATCGAAGAACGCTGCAATATGAGAAGATACATAACTCCAGCAACAAACAAAGTTTTTGTGACTACTCCTGCTGATTCTACCGCGGTGCTGATATATTTTTCTTATTAAATGCTGTCTAGGTGATGATTAACTATTACATAGATCCATAAAAAGTATCGCTGTGTTCTTGTGTTTCATTTTATCATTTTAAAAACAGATGTTTATTGTGTTGTGTGCCGTGTAATCAGGGACTATGTAATTGTGTGATCTGTTTTGAGATTTGAAGCAGTATTGTAATTCTGATGTCTTCTACTGATGGCTACGTGGCATTAGTATCAGAGGACAGATGTAATTTGTTATTTATAGTTGCCAATTTGACCATGCAAGCACTACCCTGTTGCTGATTCGCACTGTCTGGGCAGTGTAGCTTGGCGTTGCTGGCTACTTCAAACACCTCAAGATGACCCTGGAGCTAGATTTACTCTCCCTGTGGTGGTGCTGATTAGCGTCTCTGGGTACTTCAACATTATCTGGTCGTGCTGCTTGGTTTTTCTGACTGATCTAACTACTCGGAGACAACCCTCATAGCTATATCCGAATTTTCTGGCTGCCCTAAAGATGTTTCTAGCTGCCTGAACCATCTGGAATTGACCATCGACCTGTATTCTTGCTTTCTGACAGTCCTGGTTGGTGTTGCACAGTGGTCTTAAAATAAAAAAATGGGACAAATTCAGTCTTAGATCGAGTTTTCAATGAAATCCATTTTTCAAAATTGAAAAATCTTGACGTACCTAGGAATGAAATATGATACCGGTTTTTTTATTATAAACACGCATATACCCTTAAAAAATCGATGAAGTTGACCTAAAATGCAATTATTATTTCCGCAATTTATGAAATTATTAAAACAAAATTTTTTGTTCGAAATAAGTGCAGATATGTTTTTCCGATGTATTTTTCGACGCTGAGTCCGAATCCAAGCTCGAAAATACAGTAAATCCAAAATCGATCCCTAAAATAGGGAAAACACATATTTTACATATTTTAAATATATTGTTATTGTATATTACCAATATGATAGAGAGAGAGAGAGAGAGAGAAAGAAAGAGAGAGAGAGAGAGAGAGAGAGAGAGAGAGAGAGAGAGAGAGAGAATCCAGTCCAGGGTGATCTTAGGAAGCAACAACAGATTACAAAAGTACACTGATTTTACTGCGCATAACAATAGATATATGTTGTAAACACCATGAACACAAAAACAAAGGAAAACCAGTCGTAAATCTTATGCGATAGTGAATCATCATTCAGACTGCATCAAGATGTATCAGCACATCTATAGAATAAGCAGAAACAGCAGCCGCATGAGTAGTCCAAGAAACAAAGAATAACCTCCAAGCAAAAACTCAAGTTTCTTGTTGGAGCTACATGTCTTCCTATACTCTAGCTTCCTTGATAAACGGATACTTACACATCCAATCGTCGGTGCCATTCTGGGTGCATCACTTTTCAATACTTTTGCACTGTCTTACAAAGAAATAACAGCGAGCAGCTGGTCCACGAGCGGGATCGCGGTGAGCAGAGCTTGCTCAGCAGAAGCCGAGAAGCTGCTTCAAAACGTCAAAACACACGCAGCAGACGGCTGCGTAGGCATTTCGCCAACCGGTCGCCAAATGGATGCGCACAATGTATGCCGAGTGGTAGAGCTCGTTGCCTCGCTTCGAGAGAGCCAACGAACAACTGTTCGGCTTTGCTTAGCCGATAATATACTTTTTCTGTTCAAATTCTGAAATAAACATACATAGTATGTAATAAATCTTTGCCCAAAATTCATGACTTTAGAAACGGGATGGAATTTGCTTTGTTCAGCGTCACCTCACATCTTACATATAAACCAATGTATTTTCCACCAATATAATAGTTCAGAATTTGGACACATTATGGAATTTTGCATGTATAATTTGAATTAAAATACTAGAAAAAATTATTTTTGAATCTTCAAAAATAATAATGGGTTTTTAATCATATTTAAAATAAATTTCGTTGCGATAAAAGAATACATGTTAAAATTATGAATGACTATTCCAAAATCAACAATATTAAAAATTAAAAAACTTTCAAGCTATGCATAGCCAACACATTTTTAAAATTGTATACAAAAAAGATAGAAAATCAATGTTTCTTTATTGATTTTTTTTTAATAATTAGGCAACAAAGGTCAGGCAGCAAGCGCGCAGCGCGATTATCGGGCGGCATGGCGAGCCTTATACGCAAAACGCAAAGCGTTTGGCGTGCCTAGTATCGCGAAGTATGGCCGTAAGGCCGCGCGGCACGCTAGTTTTTTTCCAATATTGACTATACAAGGCATAAAATGTGCGTATAAATTAAAAAAAAATCACAATTACTTAAATTTTTATTGCGTTTTCTTTATCATAAGAAATTATGTCATTTAGCGAATCTACTACTCTATTCTGTACTGTAAAATAAAAGATGCGGTGTTCTTAAAGCGAGATAGAAAGTTCTTGAAACGGCAGCCGAGATAAAATGTTCTTAAAGCCACCGCCGAGATACGTTGTTATTTCACTCTGTCTTCGAAATGTTCAGGTACACTATAAAAAACATGAAACAAGTTTTATGTATACCATATACCAGGTACAATATTACCAAATTCATAATTTTAAACGCACGCTCGGTTTGTTCTGGACTTTAAAAAGCACTTTTACACTTATAAAAATGCTGAAACTAGTATAGTTTCCAAATGAATAAGGGGATTTGAAAATAGTTTTAGTTTAAAAAAGTT
Source organism: Pteromalus puparum (assembly GCA_012977825.3). NCBI lineage: Eukaryota > Metazoa > Arthropoda > Insecta > Hymenoptera > Pteromalidae > Pteromalus > Pteromalus puparum. Next base: position 23,750,112 of record CM053170.1, read on the forward strand.
GCCTAGAAATTATTCATAAGAAAATTTAATAAAAATATCAAATATGACAATCATTATGTTTATTCTCGCCTTCGGGACGTGTTTATTTTTTTTTTATTTTTATTTTTTTTTTTTTGTAGAAAAATATGTTGGCTACAAAATGTATGCAAAGCTAAGAAATTGATTAATATAAACATAATAAGATTTTATTTTAAATACCTCAGATAGGGCTCTAACTATTTTCCAATCAGGTCTAGCCATTCCTGGAGGAGTAATTGCAGCATTTGTTTGCTGTGCCCTTCCTTCCATATTAACATAGGTTCCACATTTTTCAGTGTAAGCAGCACCTGGTAAAACAACATCAGCTATTGATGCTCCATGATCCCCATGGCTTCCTATATTAAAATAAGGAATGGTACTAATTTCAACAATATTTTACAATTTTTATATTATTAAACTAATTTAACATTTAGAAATACAAAAGAAACATGTAAAGAAAATTTAGTTCTTGATTCAGTTGGCGTTAAGTGCAACTTGTATACAGATTAAAATAATATTGGAAAATGGATAAAACTACGGCTTTTCTAGAAAATAGCATAAGATTTGTTTTCGTTTAGTAGTAAAATGATTCAGTTCTATTATAGGATCTACGGTCCTCAGTGTGATTCTGATTGACCTATATCTGATGTAACATGTTGAAAGTTCAGTATGTGACAAATCGTCCGGGAGAGGTCAGGGCAGCGCGTCCCAAGGTCTCATAAGTATGATGTATTATCTAAGTGCAATGTATCTGTATTAAATACATCTGTGCCGACTCTATTCACTTATTGTCCTTACCCAAAAAGTTGTGTAAAATATTAGGATTCAAAAATGCTAAACTGTTATCATGCGATGGTGAAAAAAAAACTATATCATCGGCGATAGACCAGCAAATCTTGTGAATGATTTGCTGACTGTGCTTATGATTTACAGTAGTATTTTCCAACCTTACGTAACACGGGATGTTTGCACATGGTTGCTACGCGCTGTATCTCTTAACCTACATAACTACACTTACGATCGAACACAAAGTCAGAACTATACCCTGCCGATGTATCTACCTCTGTTGTCTTCGTCTTTTAGTTAGTTAGTTCTTTTAGTTTAGTCAATTGAAATAAATATAATTCATTGTGAGATTAGTAATGTGAAACTTTTCTTAAATTCACAATATTATCGATACAACAATATGAATCTCAACATATGTATCTCTATGATATGTACATTAATTTTCATAAATCCTACTATGGAAAAGATTCGCAACCGCTGCTGACAAAGTCTTCGTTTCTCAGCTTCGCTCCACTTGTAGTTATTGACTGTTTACGACAAAACAAATCTCTCAAGAGCGCTCCTGTCGAGGTAAGCCTAGAGTTTGAGGCTAAAAAGGGTTTCCTGCCAACACTTCAGCCTACTGCATGATCTTACACGATCATATCGTTCAGTACAATCCTACCGGTAAGGATGTCAAGAAACTCGTCTAGGCTGTACCAAAAATGGAGTATGCAGTAGACATGACTGGTTTCAAGCAAACTGGAGGAGATAATATTCTAAAGGAAATGGCAATCATTCCTCTCAAAGATAGTAGTAAAATCCCTTCTTATGGAAAAAACTCTCTGACGTATTGCAAAGGGAAAAAACTGGCTTTATCATAATTCATGGCATGAACTGGAAAACCAATGGACATGACTACTCCCAAATTGAAAACTTGATTCGTAACGCTTTACACGATGTAACAAAAATTTTTGTCATGAACGCATTAAAACAAAAATGGCTCCAACGATTCGGGTTTCCCGTCTATAACATCCAACAGAATGGCTATCCATCAAAACCATCTTTCAAGTGCGTCACAGTATGCACAAACCATAATCCAATCTTATAAAAATAGCTCATAAGTAAAAACCATAAGTCATACTTATAGAAAAGCTAAATCCAACATGCGCTTCGCGCGCTCAATTTGCTAAGGTTAGAAGCTCAAAATCGTAACTATATTCAGACCGGATATTTGTTGCTTAACCAATCTAATCGCTTCATCAACGGTTTAAAAACATCCGATCATCACTTTTTTACAGAGAGATTATTCTATTAGTCGTGCAAACATTTGTAATAAAGAAATTGATAAAAAAGAATCAGTAGAGAACAATATAGGCATTCTAGTTCACTTACAGTTTCTGGCTTACTTTGAGAGAGGTGATCCAGAGACCGTACGGATTCTGCCTCACTTTGAGATAGGAGGGGGTGAGCCAGAATTCGTATGAGCCAGAATGCCTATAGCCTATCTACTCGCACATCTGACCTCTCTCTCTCTCTCTCTCTCTCTCTCTCTCTCTCTCTCTCTCTCTCTCTCTCTCTCTCTCTCTGCAATCGTCCTGGGCTTCCCCTACCACCTAAACGCTCTACTATCCGTAGTTACCTCCTCTATCAACAAAGGGAAAGCCTAAGTCGTCTTCGAATCATCTGTGCGCAGTCTGGGGTTGGTGATTGATTCCAAACTAACATAGAAAGAGCACGTTACACAACTCTGTAAGCATGCTCACTCACTAATCTACAGGCTATACTTCTTTAGGAAAAGTACCAACTTCAGGCTGCGTAAGCATCTTGCGCAAGCGCTTCTATTTCCAATCACCGATTACTGCCCATTCGTATACTGCGACATCACACAGGAACTAGACACTAAGCTACAGAGACTTGTGAATACAGGGATCCATTACATCTATCGTGTAAGAAGGGACGAGCACATCACCCCTTACAGACGTGAGTTGCAATGGCTTACCACCGCCGGACGTAGGAAGTACTTTACGGCTTGTTTTCTTAGAAAACTCTTTAACACAGCTGTACTATCCTATATGATTGCCTACTTTGACTTCCACGTCGCACTCCGCCATGTGAGGGGCTAGGTGACCCCCCTGGACATCTTCACTTTTGCGACGGAGACACTGAGGAATTCACTCCATATACTCGCCTCATACCTCTGCAATTTAATACCAACGCACCTCCACAGCATCAGATCGATTTCACATTTCAAAGCACAAGCCAGACAGTATTTCTACACACTCAAAAAGCCATAGCCTTCATCACAACACGTCACTATTATCTCATTTTCACCTCACTTACATCGTCGCACTAAAATTCTTTCTCACACACACCTGAAATTATTTATATCCTTTTACTATGCACACTATAAAATGTATTTGTACAACATGATGTACAGCAATAAAAGCCAATCTAATCTAATCTAATCTAATCTCTCTCTNCTCTCTCTCTCTCTCTCTCTCTCTCTCTCTCTCTCTCTCTCTCTCTCTCTCTCTCTCTCTCTCTCTCTCTCTCTCTCTAACACACACACACTTACCGTGCTTTCTACAGGAAAGCTGTTATAAATTTACAACAAAGCTGTTAAACTAAGCTCCAAGAGATATCACTCACCCTTTTTATCTGACACCTTATTTATTATAATAACTTTTGATGATCATGATTTTTTAACAAAAAGTTCAAAATTTAGTTTCCATATATCCAGTTATCGCGTCACGTAACAAAAACAATTCATACAGGGTGAGAAAAAAAATTGAAGCTTAACATCTTTGAAACTAACTGGTTTTGTAAAAAACCCAAACATAGGGATTAAAGTGCTATATAATGCTACGTAAGTCCAAAATTTGAACTTGATTAATGCCTTTTTACGCCAGTTACCACGTCACGTAGAAAAACGACTTTTTTCAGTTGTTGATGTTTTTCTCAGAATCTGCCTCATGAAGTGACTTAAAATTGAAGTGAAGTATAGTCCTGATAACTTTCAATAATCATGATTTTTTTTAGAAAGATTTAAAATTTAATTTTCAAGTTCAAACAATTTGAAAACAATAAAAAATTTGCGTTTTATGGTGTGTAATAAAAAAACGACGAACGATAATATAAATTTTCCGCGGTAAAAAGATAGGTAATTTATGATTTAAAAAAACAGCGTTATCGTATTCTACGTGAAAAAATACATCGAAAACCTGTACCGCATGTTTGGAAATAAAACTTCGTTGTCCTTGAATTCGAAATAAAATAAAATATATCGAATGTGATGTTAGCTGGAGAGCCGACTGGCGCAAAGTTCTGCAAACATCATTTTATATATTCAATTTAATTCTTAACAGCAACAAAGTTTTATTTCCAAACATGCGGTACAGGTTTTCGATGTATTTTTTCACGTAGAATACGTGATTGATGTTGTTATTATCATAAAACATAACTTTAAACTACTACGTGCCAAAAATCACGGAATAAACACTGAATAACACAATTTTAGGCTCCTAGCGCTTTTAGCTTATGTTTTATGATAAAAGCAACAGCACCATCGTATTCTACGTGAAAAAATACATCGAAAACGTCTCTTATATGTTTGAAATTGACGATTGACTGTCCTTGAATGCTAAAGTAATAAATACGTAGGAGCGAAAAAAAAAGTATTTTACTAACTGTGCGACGTTGCAAACGTCGCAGCCACGCAAAACGTGTGTTGCTGATTTGCGCGGCAAATTCTCCTTAACGCATAAGGCCCAGAAAGAGACAGTCGGCGTGTGCGAAGCTCGCGTTTCTCGGACGTGAGTTACGTCCCGGGAATTCGCGGAAATTGCCAGCCGTCATGAGCTCTGGGAAGAAGTTCGCCGGTCCGAGCTGGCGCGAGACGAGCAGCCAATGAGCCCGTCTCGCGCCTCGCTTGGCGAATCGAACTACGTTATCAGCCGGGCCCTAACGGCCGGGAGAGTGTCGCCGAGCGCGCGAACGCAGCGTGACGCGGCAGTTCTCGTCTGGATCCCGTCGACACGACACGTCGACGAGAGAGAGAGAGAGAGAGAATCGCACGCGAGTGTTAAGTGTGCGAGTGTGTGAGGAGAGCAGCAGCAGCATCACGACCTGGACCGCCATCCCGAGGAAGGAGTCCATCCCCGGAGACGACCATCCAGCCGCCCGCCACTGCTGCAATCCAGAGTCTTCACCGCCCGGCTGCCATCTTCCGTCGAGCTGGCACGAGAGGAAAGGAGCCAGAACGGGAGGAAGGTCGTCGGCAGGAGAGCCTTCGCCGTCTCGTCGCTATCCGCCGTCGAGCAGGCACGAGAGGAAGGACGACAGAACGAGGGAAGGCCGCCGTCGTCGAGTCTACGTGAGAGAGAGAGAGAGAGAGAGAGAGAGAGAGAGAGAGAGAGAGAGAGAGAGTAGAGTAGAGTAGAGATCAATCTTTATTGAGTGGCTAAGGACTCAAGGTCCATCATAGCCAGATGAAAATTACAAAGATAGTGATTACATAACAATAATAGTGGCTGGAATTATAGACCGAGGGAAGTAAATAAGTAGAAAAGAAATAAGAAAAAAAATAACAATAAAACGACGATTACAGATGATTAGCCTAGGCTTTAGATAGGAAGTACGTATAAAGATGACTTTTAAAACATCGGCGTTTGTACATGGCTCGCAGGGCATGTGGCATATCATTCCATAGGTATGAGGCTCCTATGCGGAACGAATGTCGATAGCACTCCGTATCGAATCCCTTGATCACGATGTCAAACTTGGAGCGACGTTTGCTGCCCGGTTTATCCTTGGGGATGAAGTCGATCTTCTCTGCGAGATACTTGGGCGATTTCGTTCGTAGTATGCATCCAAGGAGACAGATTGTTAAAAAGTCACGTCTAGCCGTATAAGTAAGAATTTGAAGCCTCTTATACGTGGGTGAGATATGCTCAAAGATCTTTAGACCTGTGGCGAATCGAAGGGCAGCATTCTTACACCTGCCTAGTTTCGTTGAAAGTTCTCTAGACAAATCCAGGAAAATTCCAGCACAGTAGTCGAAGTGCGGAATGACTAGTGATTTTATCAACATCAATTTGGTGCAGGACGGCAAGTACATCTGGCATTTTCGAAGTCGAGATAGGGTTGCAAAACTTCTCTTGGCAATAGCATTACACTGTTCACGCCAGGAAAGAGTGCTGTCGATTATTGCGCCAAGCACCTTAAGGGATTCGCCGGGATCTATGGTAACACCGTCGAAAACGATATCGGGCAGACTGAGATCGCGCACCTGGCTCATGTATCCTCTCGAACCGACCCACATCGCCTGCGTCTTCTTTGCGTTGACGATTAGCCCGTTATCAGCTGCCCATCGTGAAATATTAGCGAGGTCCTGATTAATCTTGTGGATGATACTACTCACTTGTGACACACTTCCGCTGTAGTAGATTAAAAAGTCATCTGCGTAGAGGTGGTATGAACAGTGTTCGAGTACACGGGGCAAGTCGTTGATAAATAAGGCAAACAGCGGTGGGCCGAGTAGACTACCTTGTGGCACACCGGCCGCTCTGGAAAGGGGTGATGACGCTTCTCCGCTGCGAAAGACGACCATTTGGGTCCTGTCCGACAAAAATGAGCGGATCCAGCCACAGGCAGACTCCGAGAATCCCAAAACACGAAGTTTCTCCACAAGCAGGCCAATATTGACTAGATTAAAGGCCTGAGAAAAGTCGATTCCAATCATAAGAGTGACAGTCTCCTTGTTGATACTCTCGCGAATATCATCCACTATATTAACGAGGGCAGTGTGAGTGCTGTGGCCCTTTCTAAACCCAGATTGATAAACATCAAGCAAGTTGTTCTCCTCAATGTAGTCCGAGATTTGATCGTAAGCTACCCGTTCTAATATTTTCGAGGGTGAGCATAAGATACTTATCGGTCGGAAGTCAGTAGAAAGCGATGCTGAGGGCTTCTTTGGGAGTGGACGCACTATAGCATTTTTCCAGTAAGCAGGAAAGACACCTGACTGGAGAGATGTATCGAATATATCCAGGAGTGCGTGCATGATTGCCGGCAGGCAGTCAGTTAGATCTCTGAGTGAGATGTCGTCCACTCCTCTTGCGATCGAGTGAGCAGCTGCAAACGCATCCAGTATGTCTTCGACTCCGACGTATTTAAAGAAGAACTGCGAGTCCAACGGTGGCAATTCGGGCACTGTAGAGAGATGTAGCGGGTGCGCGCTCGGTGATCCTACGAAGAGCCTATTAAGAGTGTCAGGGTCGACAGGCATCTGAGGAACGTCAGCAGGCCGCGTAATACCGAGCTCACTGATAACCGCCCACATTTCCTTCGGATTCGCACAGTTACATAACTTGGTTTTATAGTAACTGTGCTTGGCATTCCTGATACGGGTTCGTACGATATTACGGAGTCGGTTGTAATATCTCCGCGTAGGTCGACCGTACCTGACAAAGTCCCTCCATGCCTTATCCCGAGAAGAGATAAGATTCCGAATTTCTGGCGTCAACCACGGCGAGCGATTGTCCTTGGGCGTAAACACACGATACGGGGCGTGTTTATCATATGCACTAGTTATATGGTGTGTTAGAGATCTGACCTTGGCATCGACGTTCGGTAGTAGCGTAGAAAGGGTTCCAATCTAGCTCGATGACATCGCTAAGGAGATTGCCAAGGTTGAGATGCTTATAGAGACGTCTCTTGACCACAGTGGGAGTGCACTCAGGTACTGCTACAGACAGAGTAGCAATGAGCACATCGTGCTTAGAAATGCTGGGAATAGATTCCTGCACGAAGGAAATCACCTTGGAAGCATCGGAGCAGCAGATATAGTCTATTGTCGAATGAGATCCGTGGTCGGTGTGGTGCGTAGGCGCAAATGCGATAGGCACAAGAGAGCAGGTATCCAGTGAGTCCGCAAGGGTGGTCCGCGAGGAGGTGGTGGTGTGCCAGTCGATATTGAAATCGCCCATGAGCACGAGTAGGTCGTACGCGACGTTGCAGTTTAGGATGGCGTCTTCGACGTCGGACCAGTAGCCAGCTTTAGGTGGGTTGTAGACAGTCCCACAAAGAATCTTGGTTTCCCCCACTATGAGCTCTAGGAAGAGAAATTCAGGACGTAGTACATATGCAAGTGGCTGAGCAGAACGACAGACTTCTTTTGCACGTATAGAGCGATGTACGTATATAGCAACACCACCGCCAGCCTTCTGAGAGAGAGAGAGAGAGAGAGAGAGAGNAGAGAGAGAGAGAGAGAGAGAGAGAGAGAGAGAGAGAGAGAGACAGAGAGAGTGAGTGAGAGAGAGACAGAGAGAGAGAGAGAGAGAGAGAGAGAGAGCGAGCGAGCGAGAGAGAGAGACAGAGAGAGTGAGTGAGAGAGTGAGTGAGAGAGTGAGTGAGAGAGAGAGACAGAGAGAGTGAGTGAGAGAGTGAGTGAGAGAGAGAGACAGAGGGCGAGAGGAAGCGGGAAACCAGTGGCCGCGAGACCAGCGAGGCTACCTNGAGAGAGAGAGAGAGAGAGAGAGAGAGAGAGAGAGAGAGAGAGAGAGAGAGAGAGACGAGAGTGTCGGTGTGTGGCGCGGGCGCACACCACGACGTCATTTTCGCGAGGCTTCGAGCCAGCGCTCGCGAGTGTGTGTGTGTGTGTGTGTGTGTGAGCGAGAGCGAAGACGCGAAGAAAGCGCGGGAAAGCTGTGCGTGTGCAGCAGCAGGACGGGCTTGCCGCCAACGTCGGGCATCATGAAGGGCTGGGCGAAATACATGTGCAGAAAAGTGAATAAAGTATTGTTTGTGTTTGACTTCTTTCCTGAATCCCACCTCTCTCCAGCGTACTCCCATACGTCGGCGATCGCGTGTAAAATCCCGCGAAATAAAGAAATCCTAGTGCACACAGAGGCGCTAGGTGTTGCGCACCTGTGTTGGGAAGCACAGCGTCGCAACTGAGCCGGTTAAAATAGCTTTTTAAGGACATATAAATAAAGATTGATTTACCAGTTTTTAGTGCTAACAAATCTATTTTAGGCTTTGGAGCACGGATTAAACCAGTTTGGACAATAAGCGCCACCCTAATAATGACTCTTACCGTTATGGCGAGCGTAATACGTGCGAACACCGTCCACAGATCGTCACGTCGTCTAGCACCTCGTTGGACTTGTTTGTGTCGTTTTCGTAAAGCTTCTTATCGGCTGTATAGATGTCGCAGTTTGGCATCGACTCACGAAGGGTATCCTTTCTGTCTTGGTTTGAAAAGTTTGAGCAGAGCAAGTTGGTCAATGACAGTCATGATGTTTTGACTAAGGTGTTCTAGTCGGGAGTCAACTCTGCTGTTATTGATTTAAAGTCCCTGTATGTAAAGCTGTTTAGAGCAGAGGGTTCTGCCGTCTGAAAGTAAATCTCAACGTCAATAATGTTATGACTGCTCAGAAAAATCGCCAGTGAATTACCCACATCGTCAGTCAAGATCAGGTCGATTCGTGTGTTTTTTTTCAATTTTTGAGCATGGTTTTAAACGGGGTATATTATTTATTTTCATTTTATTAAAAAGTAAAAGTCAAAACGAAAAATTTGAGACATTAAACTTCTGAAGAACGAATTTTAGCGCGAATGATGCGCGCGCACCGGTGCCGCGCATCAGCTGCCGTGCGGCCGCAGTTAGAGAGAGAGAGAGAAATAGCGGGAGCCGCTCGGAGAGAGCACGAGACTCCGCACCGCGGAGAGGGAGACGCGCGCGCGGGAGAGAGATTTAGATTTATATATGTTTATTACTGTACATTGTGTTGTACAAAAGAGTATTACAGAAAATAATTGCGTAGTAAGAGGTGAGAGATTTAAGATATGAAGAGTAATGGTGGTGAGATGAGAAAGCGAGAGATTGTGAATGAGGTGTATGTGTACTAATTGCTATTGTCTGCGGAGGTATGTTACAAATTAATGTTGCTATTATTGTCTTCCAGAGAGAAAAAGTGTTGCCTAGCCTGTGTTTTGAAGTAAGAAATTGAACTATTGTTGCGTAGGTGAAATGGTAGGGAATTCCAGAGATATGAGGCGCTGATGTGGAATGATTTCCTCAGTGTCTCCGTTGCGAAGGGGGGGATGTCTAGTGGAGTCACCTCACCCCTCACTGGGCGGAGGGCGACGTGGAAGTTAAAATAGGCCATGATGTAGGATGGTACAGCAGTATTAAACAGTTTTCTTAGAAAACAGGCCATAAAATACTTCCTACGTCCGGCGGTGGTGAGCCAGCCAAGCTCGCGTCTGTAAGGAGTGGTGTGCTCATCCCTTCTTACACCATAGATATAACGGATTCCTGTATTGACCAGTCTCTGTAGTTTAAGGTCTAGTTCTTTAGTCAAGTCACAGTATACCAGTGAACAGTAGTCAATGATGGAAAACAGGAGAGCCTGCACGAGATGTTTGCGCAGTCTAAGGTCAGTGCTTCTTCTAAAAAAGTAAAGACGATACATTAAAGAGTAAGCACGTTTGCATAGATGCTTGACGTGCTCTTTCCAGGATAGCTTTGAGTCTAGCACTAGCCCGAGACTGCGCACAGATGATTGATACTCGACCCGGGCTCCTCCTATGTTTATGTAGGTGTTAGCTACAGTTGGTAAAGCATTTATATAGTAAGAGGAGCCCAGGACGATCGCCTGAGTTTTGCTAACGTTTAACTTCAGGCGATTTTGTGCTGCCCAGCCTGAAATCCTCTCGGCGTTAGCTGTCATCCTCACGGAACAGGAATCTAGCTCCTCGAGGGGGCATTGGCAGTAGATCTGGAGGTCATCCGCATAAATGAGATGATAAGTGTCTGAGTCGAGGCAGAAGCTGATATCATTGATGTATAACGAGAATAGCAAGGGGCCCAGGACGGACCCCTGTGGGACTCCCGTGTTGAGAGGGCGAAAAGTGGAGAGAAAGAGTCTCTAGCGCATGCACTAGAGACTCGCTCAGGGACAGGTTAAAAATTCGACAGAGAATGGGAGCGAGTACTGGCAATGCCTTCTGAATTATGCCCTGTGGAATGCCATCGCTGCCTTTTGCCTGGGAGTCAAAGTGCAGTATTGCGGCCAAAACGTCCGATTCCGTTATCTCCCTAAAATTGAAGTGTTCGGGGGTGTTCAGACTTTCGAGCCCGTGCAGATAGTCCGCAACATCAGGGGCCAGCGGGTCTGTGGTGATTCCACTGAAGTGCCTGTTGAGATCCTCGGCGGAGAAGCGAGAAGGAGGTTGTTCCCGAGAGGTGGTGATGCCGAGTTTCTCCAGTTCTCTCCAGATCTCACCGGCATCAGTCAGAGATGACAAGCATCATGAGTTGAATCATGAATCACCCATGATGAGTTTTGTAGAGTAACAATGCATGTGCTTGGTTAGTTTTTCCAGAAAGTCACTGCCCTGGATGAAAGGGGCGTGGGGTGGTCGATACACAACGCCGACGAAGATAGGATTAACTCCCCTCGCTGAGACCTCACAGAAAAGATACTCAGGCTTCCCTGGCCTACCCAACCAAGTACCGTCGGATGAAGTGATGATTTTGGCTGTGAGGGAGTTATGTATGTAGAGGGCCACACCTCCACCATTCCGGTTTCTGTCTCGTCTGAGTAGTATGTAATTGTCCAGTAAAGGGATGGTTTTGATCTTGTCATCTAGCCAGGTCTCAGTTACAGCTATTACGTGAAAGAAAGGACGAGTAGACAAGAAGAACCTGACCATCTCAATGTGACCCGTAAGAGAGTTAGCATTGAAATGGCAGGCCCTTAATCCCTCGGACAGAGTTACCTTGGAACGCAAAGATGTGGTTGAAAATGATGACAGTGGTGGTGAAGGGTGAATGATCTCGGCTGTCTTCAGTTGTTGTTGTTGTCGTTGTGTGGCAGTGGCTTCCGGGATAAAAAATTGTTCAATTCCTCATCGGAATTGATAATGGTGGCCCTGTCCCTGTCCTCAGCGAAACGGATGTAGATGGTGCCGTTTCGGACGTAGGAACGGCACCCCGGCCTCTTCTTGGCCTCTTGTCTGGCCCTGATGTGGAGCTTGTGGATCTCTGGAGGAAGCAGTTCGTTGACGTTGATAAGTCCCTCTTGATTTGGGACTTTTGCTTCCCCCAGAAGACTCACGTCCAACTCAGAGGTGTGCAGCTTGCCCCTCCTAGTTTTTGCTCTGATGGTAGAGCCTACAAGCATATTATTATAACGCAATCACATCAGCACAACAACGTTGTTGTTGGTGGTCACCTGCTGCTGTTTGATCTTCATTAGCTCCCTGCGAAGACTGGCAATCTCCTCAGGAACAACAGCAGCAGGGGAGACGTTGCTGTGTGAGGTGTTGTGCGGGGACTGCGAGGGGATAGGCCTGGACGACAGCTCTGATAGCTGAGCCCTCAGCTCCGAGATGGTCTGCTCAGCACTCGTTACACGAGCTTGGAGCTGAGGCAGGTCGTCCAGGGCGCTGAGCCGTAGCTCCAGTAGGCTAAGTCTCGTCTCCATTCCCGTGATCTTGTTGGAGGTGGCCTCAAGCGCCCTCCACGCCTCGCCTTGCTTCACGCGGATGTCCTGCACAGCCGCGTAGACGTCCTGCAGTGTTACTCCTTTCTTGAGAGAGGTTGATGCCGCAGGGCGTAGTGGCGACTGGCTGCGTGAAGTGCTGAGAGACGGTGGCGCAGAAAATGCCTTGTTTTTACCATCCTCCCCATCAAGGCACGTGGCACACGCATACGTCTGTTTGCCTTTCCATTGTACAGAACGGAAGTAGACACAACGAGTGTGGTAGAAATTGTGACAAATCTCACATTGCTTAGGCTCTTTGTTGCGAATGATGTTGTCACAGGTTTCGCAGATCTTGTAGAAGGCTTCCGCGGCTTTCTCACCAATAGTACTCATTTTGCTGGCAAATTACTGGCAGTCGATAACTTACCGACAGAGCAGTGAGTACTGTGCTCCTCACTGTTGTGCTGTTGAGAAGCGATGAGAAAGCCGTGATGGAGAGAGGCGAAGCCAAGCCAAGCAATGGAATTGTAGGTTAGGATCCAGGCAGTTGAGTAAAAATGCAGGAAAACAGCGTTGAAAGTGTGCAGCCTCCAGCGAAAATAGTATCTGGCTGAAGGTTGCAAAAAGGAGTGTGCAACTGCCTGGAAGAAAAAAAGGCCCGAAGGCAAAGAGCGACAGAAAAAGCAGTTCTAGCGAGAAGCGTAAAAAGTGCGTACAAAACTTACCGCTAGTAGCCAGAGAGAGAGAGAGAGAGAGAGAGAGAGAGAGAGAGAGAGAGAGAGAGAGAGAGAGAGCTCGGTGAGAGCGGAGCCGGCTAGTGGGGGATTCGCGCGTACATCACTAGCTGCACCACTAATAGCGACATGTCGCCGCGCACCGCGCGACGCCCAGTAACGATAGAATCACGACCGGCCGTTCTCGCGTTTCGTAATTGGCGCGCTCGTCGCGTACTTGATACACGGAGTGCTCGCGTCGCGGAAGTAATTATAGAGGGCGTAACAAGTTGTCCTCTTCCGGGACGCGCTGAGCATCGCGCCGCGAGGAGACTTCCTCTTCGTTCACTTTGGATACAGGTTTACCACGAGTCGGACGTCTTTTCTTAATTCCTTCGAGTCAGTGCCATAAGAGTTAAAACCGCGACGTTTCGGGCGAAATCGAGTTTGCTGTTGCTGAGTACGAGGTGTAAGGAGTTTTTCGAGCCATCACGCGAGTAGCTTCTCGGGTTTTGCTTGGAGAGTATTGAGAGTAGAGCCAGCGTTTAGTGAACGAGTCTCGAAATAGTAAGTTCTTGCGCCGATCGGCTAAATAACATCATTGAATGTTGACCAACGGATATTTGCGCCGCTGTGGAGAGTTATGAACTCCGGCCCTAATCACTAACATTACGAGATCGCGGATGTTCGCATGAACTAGCGTCGCCATGTCCAGCATCACCGTCTAGAGAGATCCAACTTTGCCGCTAAAAGTTCTACAAGGACGACCGTTTCTACGACGCGCATCACATCTAGTGTAAGCAGTATAAAGCGATATGATGCTCTTGAAATAAACAAAAATGAATTACGGAGTCTTGGCCTTATTTAAAGACCAAAGAGGACTTACATGGCTTTACCACTGATGAATTGTACACCCGCTTTGCTGGAGTGTCCATATCTGACGCCAAGTGCGAATTTGATCTGAAGGACATCCTGGCCGGAGCCAATGAGAATGGTTTCACCTTTCGTGAAGTCACCTTTGCGGACGTGGTTCTGGCAGTCGCAATTTTCGTCTCAAGCGAAGGGGAAGGCTGGGATACCTGAGAGTGTTACAGCAAAATCTCATCCAGTCCTATGACATCTTCTGGTGACCTTATTTAATGCCTCTCTTTCCTGTGGAGTCATTCCTGGTACCTGGAAGAACGCTCATTTGGTGCCCCTTAAAAAGAAACCTATTCCATCCAGTGTTTCGGACTTCCGTCCAATAGCCCTTTTGAGCTTTCTCTACAATGTTCTGGAGAATATCGGGCATAAGCAGATCTCCGAATATTTAGCCGCAAAGAACATTCTTGATCCTTTTCAGACCGGTTTTCGGAAAAACCACTCGACGCAGACAGCACTGCTAAAACTGACAGAGGACATCAGGACTAGTATTGACAGTGACAAACAGTTACTCACTATCTTACTACTGTTTAACTTTAGTCAGTGGTTCTATGGGTTATGTTTTACGTATCAGGGCGTGACCAAAGAGTAGTTACTGAATTAAACGGACAAACATCTTGGCTAACAACCAACCTGGGCACCACAAAGGACCCGATCTTGGGACCCTTACTGTTTAGTAGTTACATTAACGATCTACAGGAGGTGTTAGCCGGTTTTCGAGGATCCAAGGAATTGCTGACCAATAGTGTTGCGCATTAGCTTTACGCGGACGACCTGCAAACCTTCACCCAAGTGACAAGAGCTGATCTTCGTGAGGGTATGGATCGCATGTCAGCGACAGCACGAGCTGTGTCGGATTAGGCTTCAAACAATGCTCTGCACCTCAATACTGGCAAAACAAAGGCTATCATTTTTGAATCAAAGTGTTACATAAATCAACTACAAGAGCTGAACTTGCCTGGTATCGAGGTGCAGACGGGTGTGTTTGTCCCATTTGTCGATACCGTCACTAACCTCGGAGTGGTCATGGATTCAAAGTTAACGTGGAAACCGCAGGTGGATGCAGTTAGCCAAAAGGTTAACAGAGCTCTTTATGGGCTCAGATCATTTAGATCCTGTACCAACGAGGCGTTACGTAAGCAGCTGGCCAGCGCTCTCGTCGTCTCCCACCTAGATTATTGCTCTGTAGTGTATTTTAACGTGTCAGGGGAGCTCTTGACTTATCTGCAGAGATTGTAGAATTTATGTGCAAGCATATCTCTCCCTTCAGGAGGAAGCTGGGGTGGATTGACACTAAAGAGCATAGAACCTATTTTGCGGCGGTGTTGATGTACAAGTCCTATTGCATAGGGCAACCACCCTACCGAGTAGGTTGTCGTGGGATATCTCTATCCCAGGAACAAGAACCGTTACTGACCTGAACTCGTTTACTCCTTTGTGGAATTCGCTTCCGCAAGGCATGCAGACACTGTCTCCGCTCTAAAAGTTTAAAATAGCAATGCGAAATTTCCTCTTGCCGGCGCCCTAGTGCAATATAATTTGGTATAGTTCAGTGTATGCGCCTGCGTCTTGTCTATTTGTACCTGTCGTATTTGAAATCTAGTCTGCGTTGCTATCTATATTGACGTGATGAAATAGGTTGATTATGTGTCATACACAAAAACTAGGCGTGTACTTATATTTATATATGTATGAAACTGTGGTACCTAATGAGGATTATGTGATAATACTAGCTGTAATAACCAGCTATAAGACATTGTATGACATCTGCAAATTTTTCGACAATTTAAAAATAAATTTGTATTTCATTCCGGTTTTTATCATTTTGCTTCTTCCTAGAGGAAGCTTTGTGATAGTAACATTTTTAGCTTCAGCAAAAAACGGGTTAGAAATCCAATCTGAGGTTTGTGGAATTCGGATTACGTGTTTTTATAAAACGTCCGAACGGGTGTGTGCAAGTCTTGTAACTTCCTCACCATAACTCTGAATTTTTAAGCTGCTCTACAATGCTATTCATGTCCCTTGGTGTGTGAAGTGTTAGGTCGTCTACTTCCTCTAGCAGCTTGTTCATGTGCTCCTCTTCTTGCTTTCGAGCCTGCTTTGCATCCTGCCTTTCCTGGTGGTATTTTTCTTTGTCTCTGTTTGACGTATTTGTACCTGTGTTCCTTACGCTGGCAACACTTGCCAAACTCTTCTGACTGCTCGTTCTTGGTCCAAGAGATTGTCCTCTTAAGCGAAGCTTTGGCACCTTTAAGAGGGACATACTTTTTTTCTCTTCTTTCCTAGCTGTTCTATCGCTTTTGCAAGGCCCGTTCTAATCGGCCCGTGCACGTTAGTTCTGCCCTTGGCGTACTGAATTGTTTTTCTTCAAGACGGCCAAGTGATCGCCTTGCTTAACCGGATTGGGAGTTTGGATCCCTGATGACGACGGGCAATAATAATCTGAGTCGACGGTAGGACTGGGCTTTGCAGCTTGACTCGCTTGGGGTAGTTTTGTTGATAACTTACTACTCATGATTGATTTAATTTCGGGGTTTCTTCCCCCATTCTTTCTCCTAGAAAGAAGCCCTTCAACAAGGCGCCAGCATCCGGGCAATATGCCCCTTGGTTATTTTTACGAGGTTGGTATTCCTCTTCTTCCTTCTTTCCCGCCGCTTGCACAGCAGGGCCCCGAGCTAGGGACCGGCATAGCGGAGTGTATATGTGCGCGCGCGCGCGCGAGCGTGTGTGTGTGTGTGTGTGTGTGTGTGTGTGTGTGTGTGTTGTGTTTGAAAACGATCACATTATTCCTGTTTGATATTCCAAAAAGAACTCAAAATCAACATATGCCTTACAAAATAATATATTGTGTGCCAAGGACGAATAGTAGGCTTTTTTAGACTGAGTACTGCAAACCACACAATGTTAAAAGCCAACTTAGCTCTTGCTGCATAACATAGTTTTTGTAACGTATGTATGGATGTTTGCGTTTTTTATGGCGATAAAGCAAACATTTTAAAAATAATTGAAATTTGGCAAAAAAAAAAAACGAAATTTGTAATTTGAAACAAAATTTCATAGATGGGACAACGAAATTTGACATGGACATGTATACCTTTTATGGAATTCTGAACTTGTCTCTCTCTCTCTTATTCTATAGCATTTATAGAACACCAAAAAAAAAAAGATAAACCTGTAAAATCGGGCTTGGCACGATGCTTTCTGGACAATTTAAATTATTTTATAAGAAATTTACGTAAAACTTGCCATTGCTCAATGACACTTACTAGTACTTGAACTCAACGTCTGGGAGCACAAACAAAAAATGCGTATTTATAGGATCAAAGTATGAGATGATATCTTCAATGTTAGCTGTGGTGGGTTAAAAAGCGTTGATTAGATTAAAAGTTGCCTACATCTAAAAATGGCGAAAAATCTCGATTCGCTGCAAAATCAAGTGAATTTTGTTCTCTTTTTGTTCGTATATATCTTCAAAACTAAAAAATAGATTCTGTAACTTTAGTATTTCGAAGATTTTGATCTGATTGTTCTAATTATCATAGTCTTTTTCCGTTTAATGTTTTTTTTTTAAATTATACACACACGCACATACACACGCATACACACACCGCGCGGGGAGCCTGTAACCCCGTATGTGGCGCGTCCCCTGGATGGCGAATAGGGGAATGCTCACCGGCACGTAGATGCCTCCTCAACGTGTCGGGGGGTAGAGCAGAAATAAAATATTCTCCGTGGACCAACAGGCCGCCGTGTTTGCCGTGCGGTGCAACCCGTGAGCTGCCAAAAGTAGATCCTGGATGGGGAGGCAATCCGAGGTTGAGCGCCGAAGTGACCTGAACTATTGTTATCTTCTGCTGACGGCAAGACATGAGGCCAGCTACCTAGCTAGTACCGGTCAATCGGCTTGAGCGAGTGCGTGCTATCGTTTGATGCCTGCCATAAACACTCCAGAGAGCTAATCACTTTAGTTCGGGGTTAAAGGCTCGAGAGAGCAGAGGTGGGCTAGTGCCATAGCGCGCGCTATACCCTGGTATAATGTACCCAGTCTGGCACCGCCTTCGGTTAGGTATCGGGGCCATGTCAGCTGCCTCCATAGACGGGGGGATCCAGGTGGTCGGACACATGCCGGAATGAAAAAAATGTTTGCAACGTGGAGAAACAAAACGAACGTGAAGAAGAGATACAGGAGGATTCGAAAGTGTACACACTAAAGGTAGGCAGTAAGATAGTGTATACGCAATCCAAACTCACTCAGATGCCGCAGAGGTTAACCACCTGACCGCTGCTGCACGTAGAGACGCAGATAAAATGGAAATAGGGGTTGACGCAGACAGCGATAAAAAAGCTGCTTGCCTATCGCACAAGAATGTGCACTAGGACCGCCTTGGCAGCAAAATCGATGAATTAATCGATTTTGTCAAGAACAAGAACAATGTGCATAAACCGATTAAAGACCTTGCACAAGGCATAAGGGCAAGATATAGGAATCCCTGTACAGCAAATGATAACCTACAGCAATGCCAGCGTCCGAGAACCCTGAGGAAGGAAACCCAAACAACCCCGAGTTTTAGACCTCAAAAGGCAGGTACAACAAAGGAAGCCCCAACTACTCCACAGGATAGGAACGGAGCGAACAAAGAAGAGGACGGTCAACCTAAAAAGAAGGCGTGGCAGGAAGTCGTCACAAGAAAGTTAAAGAAAAAGGAGAAAAGAAAAAGCAAGGAGGATAAGAGTGTACCTGGCGTTACAAACCAGAAGAGGACCAGTAAGGACGGACCAAAGCAGGCAGGACCCCCCAGATCGGAAGCCCTTATCATCAAGGCTACGGAAGGGAGGAGCTATGCAGACATTTAAAAAAAAGCAGTACTAGTGGAAGGCGCCACAATAAAAGCACTACAGCAAGAAGAGGCCATCGAATTGAGAGATCTGGACATGTTTACCTTGAGAGAAGAGGTACTAGAAGCACTACAGAAGGAAATTGGGGAAGAGAACATCATAGAAAACTCTATCATAAAATCTCTGCGAAAGACGTACGGGGACACGCAGATTGCAGTAATACGGGTACCAGCTCAGATAGCAGCTAAGATTACTAAGCTACAGAAGATCAAAATAGGATGGGCCAACTGTAGGATCCGGGTGTCTAATCGTAAAAACGAGCCACTTAGGTGTTTTAAATGCCTAGGTTTCGGCCACATTGCCAATAAGTGCACAGAACCGCAAGATCGTAGCAACTGCTGCTACAAATGCGGTAACACAGGGCATAAGGCGAATATCTGTCGCAAACAACCGCGATTTGTACTGTGCCATGAAAAAGGCAACAGTATACCGACAAATCATGCTGCTGGTAGTTACCAATGCCCAGTCTACCAAGCAGCGGTTAAAACGAACAAAAAGCCGAAATGAGAATAGTGCAGTTAAATCTCAACCATTGTGAAACTGCGCAAGATCTTCTTCGTCAATTTGTACGACAGCGCAAGGTCGATGTCGCCCTTGTCAGTGAGCAGTACAAGGATTTAAACGAGCCATCCTGGCAATCCGACGCTGCAGGTAAAACAGCAATCTGGACATGCAAAGATTTTACCTTCCAAGACAGGATGATGATCAAGGAAAACGGCTTTATGAGAGCGAAGTTTAATGGCATACATATATACAGTTTCTATGCCCCGCCTAGCGAAAAAACCAGCTATAATAGCCGGAGACTTTAATGCATGGGCGACTGAGTGGGGTAGTCACAGAATCAATAGAAGAGGACGGGTGCTACTGGAGGCATTCGCGCTACTGGACTTGGTGTTGCTATATCAAGGCGACACGCCCACGTTTAGAAGAGAAGATGCAGAGTCGTTCATAGACTTGACATTTGTCAGTAACTGTCTCGTAAGGCAGGTGGAGAAATGGATAGTAAGTGAGCAGTATACGTATAGTGACCACCAGCCCATAATACTAGAGCTAGGAATTCCAAAAGAGATACCAGGTGCAAATGCCAGCAGTGCAAGAATCGAATGGAAAGCGAAAGACTATAACAAGGAGCTATTCTTGACGGTGTTCGGAAATATCTAATTGACGGGATCAGCAGACGACAAGGCTACACAAATGTCGGATCAGCTCACTAAAGCCTGAGAGGCGGTAATGCCAAGAAAAGTTTCTAATCAGATGACTGCCAGCATATTGGTGGAATGATAAAATCAAACAAGCGCGCAGCGCTTGCCATCGAGTAAGAAGACTGGAACAATGGGCAAGAAAAAAATTCTACCGAACTGGTAGAGGAAAGGAGGTGGTCGAGAGCTGCGACGAAAAATTAAAGGAAGCTAAACGCAATCTAAAAATGTGCCTAAAAGAAATTAAACGAAGATGCCTAAAGGAGCTGGAAGATGCCCCACCCCCAGGATTCGCAGACGACATAGCCTTAGTAGTGGTAGCAAAAGAGAAGGATGAATTAGCTGAAATTGCTAGTGAAGCTATCCTTAAAATACAGAAGTGGCTTAATAATGCGAATCTAGAGCTTGCAGGCCATAAAACCGAGGCAATTCTAATATCCAGCAGAAACAAGACAGAGACAATTACCTTAACAATAGGCGGCCATAAAATTACCTATAAACCGAATACCTATAAAATATCTAGGTATAACTCTAAACGCAAGGCTGACCTTCAAACAGCACCTGGAATCAGCAGGTGAGAAAGCCGCAAAAACTACCGCAGTGCTGGATCGGCTGATGTCAAACATGGGTGGGCCCGCACAGAACCGCAGGACACTATTGGCGAGCGTTAGTACATCGATTATGTTGTACAGTGCCCCGATATGGGCTGCCGCTATGCTGGTGAAAGCACATGGAAAAAAGCTCTCCTCAGTGCACAGGATAAATGCACTTCGGGTCGCGTCAGCTTACCTTACGATTTCGGACGAGGTAGTCTGCGATATAGAAGAATTCCCGCCAATAAATCTACTGGCAAGGGAGAGAAAAATGACCTACGAAGAAAAGGGACGAAACAGCGGCAAAACGAAGACAGAAATTTGGGATGCCGCTAGGAAAGAGACGATGATGGAGTGGCAAAAGAGATAGGACTCTAGCAGTAAAGATCGCCTAATACCAAATATAAAAGACTGGACTAAAAAAAGACATAAGAAAGTGAACTTCTACTTAACGCAGTTCCTGAGTAGACGTGGATGCTACCGGGCGTATCTACACCGATTCAATTTGGAAGATTGCCCGGATTGCCCAATGTGTATGGATGCAATCAAGGACGCCGAGCACGTATTCAGTAAATGTCCACGCTATCAACAGGAGCGAGAGGAACTGAAGTGCCATCTGCAGACTAGAATAACTCCTAAATCTATAATGGAAGCTATGATGACTTCAACCGATGAATGGAGCACAATAAGACATTTTGCTACGAATATCCTCCAGAAAGTCCGAAAAGACGAAAAAGAGATAATGACGAAAGATTGTCTAAGTGACGCTAACGGAAGATCCAAGAGATGACGACCACATCAAAAGACGAGGGCATTAGTCCAAAGTCTTCCCGCGTGGCAATAGTTAACGGTGTTACCGCGGAAAGGACATACCGGAGAAAGAGCTAGGTACAACTTACTTAGGGTCCGTAAAGAGGACGGAGAGGATTGTGTTGCTATTAGAAATTAAAACTGTTAGTAGCGAAGGGTTTAATGGGTGAGAGGCCCACACAGGTGGTACCAGTCGGTGCCATATCGACCATAGTGGATTTGCCTTTAACCTCTCTCTCTCTATAAGAAAAAAAAGCAAACACACACACACACACACACACACACACACACACACACACACACATATATATATATATATATATATGTGAATATCTTCAAAATTTAACGATCGAATCTGAAAGTTCGCTATTTTAGAGATTTTGATTCGATCTTTCTGGTTATTATAGTCCTTTGCTAATAAAATTGCTCCAACGAATAGACCATAGGCTGGAGTAACTTGGACAAAAATTATCTTTTGTCGTCTGCTATGTTTCGCTTTAATTTCACGCGACTGAATCGACTGCTGTTTTGTTCGCCAAAAGCGTCTGCAATTGAACAATCAACAAAATCAGATAAGTATTAAATTTAATAGATGGACTATTTTTATAAAATTAGGTTACTTTGTGGAATTTTTTCTTTATTTTTAGGGTTAGAAAAGCAGTAGTTAGAGTGAGCAGTCGAACAGGAGGTTAGGAGACTGTACAGCATTGCGGATGAAGATGTGATTTTCAACAACTTGCAGTCAACGAAGGAGTTTTTATATACTTCCTCGTGGTGATGAGTGATCTTCTTAGCTGATTCGAGCATCTGGAGACAAGCCGGAAGCTGCATTGATCTCTGCTTTGAGTTGTTGTTGCTGCTTATGTTCCCGTGTTGTGCAATAATCTTGAAGTGTCTTGTGTCTTGTGCCATGTGTTGAGTTATAAATTTCGGTGTCACAGATTGCCAGAAGAGTTAAAGGAGTCGGGTGTATGCTACTGGTGGTCAGCTGTGGTCAGTTGGTATTGTCAATTACCTTGGGATTATCCACGAGTCAAGTGTGCGCTGTCTACTGGTGCTGGTTGGCGTTCCTGACAGATGCGACGTCCTGTGGAGCAGCTTTAAGTTTTACCTGCATCTGTGGTGTCGATTATCAAGTGCTGTGTTGAATAATATTTGATTTTTTTCATGCTACGTGCTCAGTTGTGTTCTTTGTAGGTTTCAAGTGACCCAGAGGAGCTATGACGGTGGTGTTGTTTGTCGTTAAAAGCTGTTTTAACTCCACAGCTTCCTGATGAGGGCAGCATTGACTGCCAAAACGTCGGAATAAAAAGAAAAATGGAATAATTTTTTCTTTATCCAAGATTGCCTCGGGTAGACCGATACAGCCAACAATACCATTTTGAGAAATACCGAGGGATAGAGCCAAGGAGAACTCTCCGTTTAGCTTCTTTTTCAAATCAATAGGTATCACTGTGGGGGGAAAATATTCATAAAATATACTTAAAAATAAACATTTTAACCGTGGTAGAAGTTATTTTGGTCGCAACTAGAAGGAAAGCAGATGTTTGTCCATTCTTTTGTATTTGTCCCCACTGTGCTACGGCGCCCTCGACTCCCACTTGTGCTCAAATACTATTATATTGTTATACTCGGGTTCGGGTATACTTAATAAGAACACACGTATTATACAAAGAACACAAACTGAGACTCTTTATTAATACACGTCAGCTCTCACTCGCTGTCATAACCAGACTGATCAAAACAATCACATTTAGAACATCGTTGGTCTCGTTGTCAAGGGCGTTGCTATGTGCGATTCCCATGTTCGAATCCCACATACATAACAATATGTGCAATGTGTGCCTATGTGTCTTCAAAGCCCGAAAGTCAGATTCAACATTTTTTAGCTATCGCATTTGCTTTTGCTTTTGGGCATCGAAGAGCACTTTTACACTTACACATTGCACATTGATTAAAAACAAAATAAATTTTATCAACTTTACCGTCATTTTATAATATAAGGAAATTGGCTTCATTTTGTTTATGATTAGATTTTTTAAGAATGATGAAATTAATTACAAATATTTGATGATCAGCCATGTTTTTCGAGAATTTACTAATTAAATATAATTTGTTCTATTGATCGAATAATGATGGAACAGGGTAAACATAATCACTCATTTTTTAGAAATAATACTTGTAACTTTTTATTAATTAAAAATACATTGCAATATATATATATATATATATATATATAAGCCTTGTGCTACTAGCCTTAACTAATGTTTTTTTGTCGCTTTTTGTGGATTAATATCGAAGATTTCGGTAATTTTCGCATATATCATATTGTTGTAACGGTTCGACTTTCCCCGTGTGTTGAGTAGTCGGCCGGACGCCAGGATTTGGTTAGGGGAAAGGTTAATTCAAGAGACTTGTTTATGCAATTAATAACAAAATAGATATATTCTAATAATTATGTTAACAAGTTGATAATTCAATTATTAGTCTCCAGCTGGAACAGAAATCGAAATCGCGGTGGTTTAGAATATTTCGCCTTTACAATCGGTTTAGCTCAATCTATAGCGGTTAACGGTACATTAACACGACGTTGCCGGAGTTACGTGGTTTCGGTGCGGTTATCGACGAGTTTTCGGAGGTTAGGTTTCCCTCGAGTCCATGGAGTCGTGAGCGCACGGCTCTACGGATCGAGGTCGCTTGTCTTGTTCTTCTCCTAGTCCTGTGTGCTCACAGTGGNGGTCGCTCGTCTCGTTCTTCTCCTGGTCCTGTGTGCTCACAGTGACCAGGCGAATCTCGAGAGGTCGGCGGGTGGTCGGTTTCGCACGGGCAGGAGTTGGCCGGTGTTTCACCAGGACGTGTGCGCACGACCTGGGGAATCGTCGGCGGGGCTTTAGTTATTTTCTCAGCCCCGTGTGCTCACGATGGCCGGGAAAACAACCAGTCCCTTGGGGCGGGTGTTCAGGACCAGGTGGCAACGACGGGTATCGGCTACGTGTGCTTACGTAGACGAGACTCGGCGCTGTTCGGCTACTCCTGGTTGTCTCGTGTGCGCACGACGGCAACTCGGAGTTTCGGGTTCGCAAACAATTACGTCACGTGTGCTCACGTGACGACGCCGTTGGCGTCGGTCTATCTCTAGCTGTTCCTCTCGGTAACGTGTGCGCACGATGCCGCCAGGAGTTCAGCTCGAGTAGAAGCTCCCGCTGCGTTGCGCGACCCGCTTTATATAGGTGTGCCCGCGGTGCGCCGCTCGCGCCACCTGGCACGTCGCCGCTGAGTTGCGCGCTCCACGGTCATGCGGACTGGCCTTTCGGTTGGTGCGCGCGCGCGCGCTCACTTCGCGTCGTGCGGACTCGCCTTTGTTCGCTGCGCGCGCGCGCTCGCTGGCGTCAGCTGATTGACTCGGGGCCACGTCTGCTTGCTTTCTGTGCGAGACTTGCGTCTCGTCACATTGCATATTTTGGTCGCAATGTTATACAACGTATCTTTAATCTACAGCTTCGTTCAGGAGGTTGCTCTGATTTAGAATTAACGAACAGATTCAAGAATAAAAAAATCACACACGTAGATATGTATAAATAAAAAGCTTATGCAAAATTTTGAGTCATTTCGATACCCTATTGCCGCTGCCAAGTCTTTGGCACTTAGCTTCCTCCTTTTCCGTTTTTTGATATTGTTTTAAATGTAATATTAGATTGTGAAGACGAGAGAGCGCGGACGTCGGAAAAGGGAGAAAATATTCTAACCTTGTGGGTAGCAGTCTTTTAGGTACACTATTGATGAATATATTGTATAAATCATATCATAATAAAAAGCAAAAAGATTCTTTCAAAAATAGAAAAATGGGCATGAAATGGTCATAAAATAGTCAAAATCTTAAAAGAAAATTTACTCAAATTCAAAATCAGAAAACATATATGCACGTCCAATCTTATTACGATCGATCACGTAGTTCCAGAATTGTAACAGTATACGTACGCACGCACGCATGCACGCACGCACGCACGCACGCACGCACGCACGCACGCACGCACGCACGCACGCACGCACACACACACACACACACACACACACACAGCCATCCGCACGGACATTTTCTAAAAACGTATGATTCGTACTCCAAACACCTCCAAATGCGTTTCCACGAAGTATTAGCAAAAATGAAAATTTTACTATTACAAAGCTTCCTCTTGAGGAGGAAGCAAAAGATCAATGGGTACCTCTAAGCATAATAATTACTTAGTTGACTAAAAAATATGTAACGGGGCTGCTCTGCTCGGTGTCGATAGCCGCGCAGACGTTAGCTGCGTGCAATGCAGCTACCGGAGCGGAGAGACAACCGCGCTATAATCGAGACAGGGTCTCGTTTCCTCGGAAGTTTTCGAGATCGTAGGTGGACCGGCCAAGGTCGTATTTTGGCTAGCTGCAGTTTATTTGCACGTGTATCGAGAAGCGATACGCGTGCCCGCGGAGGCGGCGGGGGTCTTAGGTTCCGGACCGGTATTCAAACAAAACACACTGGATAGTGTAGAAAGTATAACGTATATTGTAGAACCAAAGTGTCGGTACACGAGCACACACGCGGGTGTGCGAGACGCAGGCGAACGGTGTAGTTTAGAGACCGGGAGGGCTCAAGCCCCAGGACGTCACCTTCGAAGGCGAGTGATCGGAGTCGCTAGGAAGCCCTGGACGGAGCGAAGTCGCACAGTAGCCTCGGACGAAGCGCATTCGCTGACGGACCCTCTCGGTGGTCGTCCTCAATCTCGAGCACTCGCGCGTCGCTCTCACACAAACCACTGTCTCTAATTCTCCGAATAGTCGCGCTTACGATGCTCACTCTCTCTCAATATGACGAGGAACAATGTTAACTCACCATAACCTCCCCAGCATAAATATGACAAGATGTATAATAATGTATGACAGCTCTGTTACAGGCGAACGAGAGAGAGTGGAGCGGGAGAAAGCACGGTAAGTGGGGGAGACAGAGAGAGAGAGCTCCGCGCGCGTGCCGCGTATCAGGGAGATTCGTTTCGACTCGCATAGAGTAAGCTAACGTCTGCGCGGCTATCGACACCGAGCAGAGCAGCCCCGTTACATTGGCGCCCAGCCGTAAGTGGCACTATTTATTTAATATTCGGACGCGGAATTTTAGTTTCACGAAAAACACGCGGTTAGTAACGCGACGAGTATATTGAAGCGAAACGACGCGATAGATTTCGAGAACGCTCGGTAGAGTTACAGCAGCGCGACATTGTTGTTGATTACATTGCGACGAGCGCTCGCGTGCGGACTCTGGAGCACACCGAATAACGGTAAGCGAGTCTAATATAGGGCTTGACGAATATTATTTCGTCGCCGAGATATAGCGAATCTCACTCGGCAACAGCGGTGCGCAAACAAGCGAGTGAGTATAGGAGTACCACTCGAAGTAGTGCAGTACAGAAGGTACGGCAAGCGGCACCGCAGACAGCAGCAGAGCAGAGTGGCTCTCGCGCGTTGAATACGTACGCGCCGAGCAGTGCCGGCAGCGTAGCCTATAGCGTGACGTCACACGCACAGCGGCTGCTGACTCTCACGCAGCAAGAGAGCGTTCAGCGAAGAAACTGTACACAAGCGAGCGCGCGGTGTAATTGTATTAGTGTAGGGTTAGAAAGGAGCATTACAAAAATCTGTATTGAAAGTATTCCGACGGAACACGGTTGCGGTTTCACGCGAACGCCGAGCATTCTGAGATAGGAAGAATATTTGCGAGAAGAATAGAGCAATAACAACGCACAAAATTAATTAAATTCTACTTTTTTTTTAACGCGGAAAATTGTTTTTTTTTCTCTCTCTTTTTCGCTTATTCGATATTTTTCTTCTTCTTAAGGAAGTGAAGGAAATTTTTTTTTTTTCTCGATCAGATACCAACAAAGAAAATAGAGTGACTCTCAGCTTTGCGAATCGCTCAGAAAAATAATTAAACGGATTCACGGTTTGAAATTCGGAGAGAGTAAAGATTGTTTTACACTCACATCACGTTTCCAGATTTTCTTTTTTTTTTATTTCTTTCTCAAATTACTGGTACGCGCTGTACAAAACAAGGTACGGACTGGAGGTGATTGCAGACTGAGAGGAATAATCAAAATAAAAACAACTTTGACAGGTTTTTCTTTGTAACAACGAAATTGGGAAGGAACATTTTTCCTTCTTCAGAAGTATACCGAATAGATATCGTCAACATTTTTTTTTTTTTGAGATCGTCACATCTTTTAGAATTTTCTTTCTACTGCGCACTGATACGAAATGTATAACCACAACGTCAGTAGGCTAGCGATAACACAGCAAATAGCAGAATGGGCATACGAATTGCCAGAAGAAAGTATGAGGGATTTAATGGACAACCTCGAATTAAGAGTAGAGAATAGTCCGTCTCAGAATGTAGACAGGTTAATTAGGCGATTACGCGGCGATTACACCGCAAGAGATTTTGTACAATCAGATGATCCGGAAGTAATAACAACATCAAGAAGAGCGGCAAGATTCTAAAAAATACTGCTAACGCGAAGATCGTTGGCAAGGTTGCCAGATGCGACGAAAAGCATGATCCTAGAACTGCAGCGCCCGAACTATGACCGCAGCTCCGAAATGGAAATTACGAACGGAGCGACGGGAGGAATTTTGTACCATAGCTCGCCCATACAGCAGCTTGGACAGAATGCTAATCAGAACACGGCTCAGCACGCCGAAGACATAGCTGCCCATGACGAGAACGATAATCGCTGGGTGTGGGGAGATCCAGAGACGCGTATAGTTACGACAACGGCAATAACCAACACAGGGACGCCCAGAACAACGTACACATGGAACGGTAATCTTACAGATTTTACAACACCAGCTAGTCGCACGGATACAACAACCACGACAACGACGACAATAACAAGCTCAATAACAACACTAGCAGTATACACAGGAGTAAACCAGGGAATAACTAGTTCCCAACCACAAGAGAAGGGGACGCAAAAAGAAATCGAGATTAGAGAAAGAGGATAACAAGAACGAACAGCGTATGCAGAAGAAACCGAACGACTCCGAAATGAGATAAAAAACTTGGAATACGTTGTGCAACAATTATTACAGCAAAGCCAACAGACAGGGGACTCGGTAAATCAAGTAGCGACAACGCAACCGAGCAAACAAGTACAATTTCAAGATACTTTCAACATAAGGCACATAGAGCCAAATGCTCATAGTACACGTAATCCAGGATCGAATCAACAGGCAGATATTGGCCAACCACCAGCACAAACAGCCTACGAGATACCACAAATCGGAGTCCAGCAACAACGGCCACAGTGGCCGGGAGATCCTAGGAAGGGGGGAGGATTACCCTTGGGTAATTCAACACCAGCCCACTCTAACCATCCCTTCATGGCAGGGAGCTCATATCCGTTTTCATACCCAACGATGTCAGCCTGGAGCGGGTCACACCGAGACATTGGAAAAATCGCGAGAGAGTGGAACATCAAATTCGATGGACACAAGGACAGCTGCATCAAAGAATTTATACAACGAGTCAACGAGTGCAGAACCTCCTCTCACCTCGATGACGAAGATACGCTCAACGCATTGTTACACGTGCTCACAGGACCAGCACTGGTCTGGTGTAGACAGCTGCGACCCTCATGGTCAAACTAGAAGGATTTTTGCCAAGCCGCAAGAAGAAGTTACGGAATAAACTAAGATATACAGAAGCAGCTCCTAGCAGAAGCGCAAGCTCGTACACAGGGGAAAAAGGAAGCGGTCAGAGACTACATTTTCGCGGTGCTAACCATTCTAAGTCGATTGGATATACAGCCTCCTGTAGCAATTCAGCTTGGCATGATCTATGACAATATGTTGGCTGAAATTAAAATGCTTGTGCCGAAACACAAAGTCACAGACTTGGATGCGCTGATAACCCGCGCTAGGGCCGCGGAGAAACTGATCCATGACAGGGATCATTACAAAGCTCCACCACTACCAGAAAGGTCCTTATTGCCCCTAGTAGCTTACAAGGACCCACCGGAAGAGCCAGCGGAGAAGGTTGCGCCACCTCGGGAAATGCGAACTCGCAAAGTCCACAGCCCCGACCGGCGAGTAAGGATGAAGGGGGTAAAAAGAATAATCGGCGAGGTAAGCCGAGAGGCACAGCAACCGTCACGATCGAAGAGGTGGAGGATAATAAGAAGAAGCCGGAAGACAGAGAGCCAGTGAGTAACCATAATGCGAATCAGGCCGTCCCTGGCCCTCTCAAACCGCCTGTAAAGAGCTATGGTTGTGCGTGGCCCGGATATATTAAGAAATACTGCCCAGAATACTCTCAGAAAGCGGGAAAAGATCTCGGGAAACAGTAGACGGGGTCTCTGCGTTTCCCAGAAGTACCGAAGGGACCTCAAAACTATCTTTAGAGTAGCAAGAAGGAAACGAGATCATGCCACTGAGAGACGACTCACCAGCCGATGTAGATTGTAGTCGCTGGTGGACTCAAGTCGGAATTAGCGGATTTCGAGTGCGCGCCCTTTGTGATTCAGGGGCCGCCCAAACCGCTATTGGCCCTATTGGCATACAGATAGCCTCGGCTTGTGGCCAATCAATAATCCCCTATACAGGGCCGGGTGCGAGGCTCGCGGATGGCCAGTTAGTGCCGATCTATGGGCACGTGGAACTACCGTTCGAAATCCTAGGACAGCGCCGTCGCCTAAAAGTGATGATAATGAGTCAGCTGGGGGAGAGACTGTGTTAGGATGCACTACCTTGATCCAGCATACTATCGATGTGGGATCCGCAAGGCCAATTAAGCAACGATATTATCCAGTATCGGGAAAGCTGGAAGAAGAAATGCATGCCCAGGTATTGAAGATGTTGGAGGCTGGGATAATACGACGATCTACGAGTGACTGGTCAAGCCCAGTAGTCATGGTACGGAAATCTGACGGTACCTATAGATTCTGTATCGATTACCGAAAGCTCAATGCCGTCTCTAAGTCCAGCGCGTACCCGCTTCCATACATGGATGCCATACTGAATAAGCTGCAGTATGCTCGGTACATCTCGACTATTGACCTTAGCTCAGCGTATCACCAGATACCTATGAAGGAAGAGGACATGCACTTAACTGCATTCACAGTGCCTGGGCTAGGCCTGTTCGAATTCACTCGATTGCCATACGGAGTTGTCGGCGGACCATCGACCTTCCAACAGTTGGCTGACAAAGTCATTGGACCAGAGCTGGAGCCACACGCCTTCTCCTACCTGGATGATATTATTATAACAACAGACAGCTTCGAAGAGCATCTCCGCTGGCTAGAGGTAGTGCTACGGAGGATTAAAGAAGCTGGTCTAACTATCAACAAAAAGAAGAGTAAATGTTGTTGTAGCGAAGTGATTTCACTTCGCGACACCAAAGTATTTCTTGGGAGTCGTAGTTAATCGCGATGGCTTTCGTCCCGATCCCAGTAAAATCGAACCGATAATGAATTACCCGGCACCCAAGAATCTGAAGCAATTACGTCGATTCCTTGGGATGGCTTCGTGGTACCGAAAATTTCTGGATAATTTTGCGACCGTCGCCGACCCTTTGACGACGCTCACTAAGAAAAACGTCAAGTATCATTGGAGCGATTCGCAACAAACAGCGTTTGAGCAGATAAAAGCACTGATTGCTTCTGCTCCCGTACTGCATCGGCCTTCTTTCGATGACCTATTCGTCATTCAAACCGATGCCAGTGACACAGGCATTGGGGCTGTGCTGACTCAGACTGTTGATGGAGATGAAAAAGTCGTGAGTTTTGCAAGTCGCACTCTCACAAGCGCGGAGCGCAACTACTCCGTCACTGAGCGAGAATGCCTGACTGTGTTATGAGCAATCCGAAAATTTCGCCCCCATGTGGAAGGCTATCATTTTCAGGTGATCACCGACCACAGCAGCTTGAAGTGGCTATGTAACATGCGCAACCCGAATGGACGTCTTGCCAGGTGGGCCCTCGAGCTACAAGCATACGATTTCGACATCGTACAGAGGAAAGGTTCGCTGAATCTTGTTCCCGATGCCCTCTCGAGAATGTATGAGGACGACGCGGATGACGCAGCACCAATCTCCGCGGTCGAGCCCAAGAAGATGAAAGGCAAAGACGCTTGGTATGATAAACTAGCCGCACAAGTCTCAGAGAAACCTACTGAAAATCCGGATTACAAGATCGTCGCAGGCCATTTGTACCATTATCGCCTTGATCCGACACTTGAAGACATCATAGAGGACCAGGACGCTTGGAAAATGGTCCTACGAGCTGATAAGATTCCTCAAGTTTTGCGAGAATCGCACTGTGAGCCCACAGCGGGACACTTAGGACGACGCAAGACCTATGAGCGAATCGCGAGATATTTTTATTGGAAAAATATGTACAGAGACATTGGTGACTTCGTGCGATCCTGCGCCGTGTGCCAACAATGCAAAGTAGAACAGCTGCTCCCGGCTGGATTAATGGGCAAGCGCAAGACGTATGGACCCTGGGAAGTAGTAGCCAGTGATATCATGGGTCCTCTCCCACGTTCTACCAAGGGATATTGCTATATCCTCATATTTATGGATACCTTCACTAGATGGATTGAAGTAGTGCCGATTCGCAAGGCTGACGGAAATACAATCAAGAGAAAACTCAACGAGCGAGTCTTTCTACGCTTCGGCGTGCCCGATATATTTTTCTCCGATAATGGCACGGAGTTCCGCAATAAACTGCTTGATCAGTTCCTCCAAAAACACGGCACAGAGCACCATACTATACCTCCATATCACGCGCAAGTAAACCCTGTAGAACGGGTAAACCGCAGTATCAAAACGATGGTGACGTCATTCATCGAGGGTGAGCACAAAAATTGGGACCAGTTCCTGCCGGAGCTCACCTTCGCCTACGACACCGCTACGCAGGAGTCAACGGGAGTGACTCCCGCGTTCCTAAACATGGGACGACATCCAACTCCACCGCACAACACCAAACGAGCAGAAGAACAGGCCACTCGACAAGAAGCGGAACGGCTAGCTCTAAGCAAATGGGAAGACCGAATGCGCAACCTCTTTGATTTGCGGCTAATCACAGCAAAAAGAGCACAACGTGCTACAGAACGGCAGTCGAAATATTATAACGCGAAGCGCAGACAAGTCGAGTTCGAAATCAATGACTTGGTCTGGAAGCGCAATCGCATTTTGTCATCGGCCGTCCAAGGAATTAACGCTAAGCTGGCTCCCAAGTACGCTGGACCGTTCAAGATTACGGCCCGGCTGGGTCGAGATGTCTATAAACTCGAGAATGAAGCAGGAGAAGTATTCGAGAAAATCCACGTCGTCGATCTAAAACGCTACCTGGCTGGAGAAGAACCACCCACCGACAAAGATCTACAAGAGGACGTCACGAACGACACTGCGCCGTCAAGTGAAAAGCATGTAAACGTGGACCCGCCACGTAAGCAAGGTAGGCCGAGAAAAACACGCGTAGTCGTCGCTCGTCGAGCAGCTAAAGCCACGGGAGCAAAGAAACTCAGCAGCCCTCCGACGGCTGACGCTCCTCCGGTGGAGATAGTTAAAGCGAAACGCGGACGACCCAAAGGGTCAACGAAAAAACCGATACTACCAGCAGACGTTTCACCGCGACGGATGTGATGACGCGTGAAGTAAAATTAGAATCGTGACAGAATTTTTTTTTTCCACTATACTTCTCGCAAAATTCCCCTGCCATTAAAGTATAAGATAGGCGGAACCCTAATTCTCTGTTTTATTCCCTCCGGGGCACACTAGAAACGGCAAACAAGGAAATGGCGGCACTCCGAGAAGATCCAAGGACGCTGATAGCTCGAGTCAATGGAGATAAGGCTCTAATGTGGAAAGAGTGGTACAACGAGCAGGGCCGACGCAAATGGACATTGACATATGAAGATATCCCTCAACAGGCAACCGAGTCCACTGCGCCAGGCCAGGAGACACCATCAACCACTAAGCCCCCCTCCGAACCGGGCGAGCCGTCGACGTCCCACCAGGAGGCACACGATTCCGCCGCAACGGTGATTGAGGCGCCAGCAACCACCACGGCCGAGAAGTGGGCCAAGGTGGAGACGCGCCTGGCCAAAGCCCGAGCGCTAAAAGCAGAATACCTCCGAACACAAGAGGAAGCGTTCGGCGACGTTGACCAGTTCTTGGAAATCTACGGCGAGGAAGGGAAAGCTCTCGCAGGGAACTACCCCCAACTCGTCGCTGGCGAAAGAGAACTACGAAAGGTCGTCGACGCCGAGAAGAAGCGCCAAGCAGAGGTCAGACGCGCCAAGGCCGCCGTAGCCCAGGCCGAGGCAGAACTTCGGCGTCAAAGAGAACGTCAAAACCACGAGTCGGTGGAACTGCTACAGCAGATGCGACGCGCCAAAATCCAAGCCGTGCGCACGGAAGGAGGAAAAATGCCCCACTGCTATATGTGCGGCCTCGAAGGTGTTGTGCGGGGAAGAGAATGTCCTCGCAGGGAGTACCACCCGAAAAAGTAAATGCGAATTCGCCCTGTAGGTGATATCCGTGGTACACAAAGAATATAAATTTTTGTAAAGAGACCAGGAGAGTTTTTGCAAAATCCTTTTTTTTCTATCCCTTACCAACTTTAATTCTAGAAAGTAAACCTTGAGTTATTATTTATTACATAGGTTGAGAAAATTTTCTTTCCTCTTCGTTGAATTTTCATAATTTTAGATTTGTTTATTTTTCTCTCTTCTTTTCTTTTCCCTTTATTTCTCCCACAGAGTCAATTGCATGCTGGTGAGAGATAATTGATAAAGAGCTGATACACCGTTCGGGTATCCAGCGTCTGAAAGGGGGGAATATGACGAGGAACAATGTTAACTCGTCATAACCTCCCCAGCATAAATATGACAAGATGTATAATAATGTATGACAGCATATACAATAATGTATGACAGCATATATAATAATGTATGACAGCATATATAATAATGTATGACATGAACGAGAGAGAGTGGAGCGGGAGAAAGCACGGTAAGTGGGGGAGAGAGAGAGAGCTCCGTGCGCGTGCCGCGTATCAGGGAGATTCGTTTCGACTCGCATAGAGTGAGCATTGTAAGCGCGACTATTCGGAGAATTAGAGACAGTGGTTTGTGTGAGAGCGACGTGCGAGTGCTCGAGATTGAGGACGACCACCGAGAGTGTCCGTCAGCGACTGCGCTTCGTCCGAGGCTACTGTACGACTTCGCTCCGTCCAGGGCTTCCTAGCGACTCCGATCACTCGCCATCGAAGGAGACGTCCTGGGGCGTGAGCCGACCTCCGTCAACCGTAAGTGTTAGCTCTACATCTCTCTCTCACCAGTGCCCTCCCGGTCTCTAACTACACCGTTCGCCTGCGTCTCGCACACCCGCGTGTGTGCTCGTGTACCGACACTTTGGTTCTACAATATACGTTATACTTTCTACACTATCCAGTGTGTTTTGTTTGAATACCGGTCCGGAACCTAAGACCCCCGCCGCCTCCGCGGGCACGCGTATCGCTTCTCGATACACGTGCAAATAAACTGCAGCTAGCCAAAATATGACCTTGGCCGGTCCATCTACGATCTCGAAAACATCCGAGGAAACGAGACCCTGTCTCGATTATAGCGCGGTTGTCTCTCCGCTCCGGTAGCTGCATTGCACGCAGCTAACGTCTGCGCGGCTATCGACACCGAGCAGAGCAGGCCCGTTACAGTGCTTTTAACCTCAAAAACAGAGTCAAATGTCGTCTGTACAACTTTTTTTGTTCTGTAAATAGACGCTCCCCCCCCCCCCTCCTCCACCGCTCTCTTCCCTGCGCGCATGGCGTACACGCAGCTCCCGCTTAAAGCACCGCGCTCTCTTCACCGACGCGTAGCTGACAGCTCTCTCCCCTCACCTCATCACGTCACCACACTGCTCTACAAGCGCTGCAAGCGGCTATCGGGTATTCTCGGCTCTTTCCGCCGAATTTCGGGCCCCTCGATGCGCTTGGCGTTCTCTACCTAGTATAATCTGATGTAAGGCTGTGCCGCGTCTCCACACGCGTTCTATATCTAATAGCGTCAGTTGTATGTAAACAAATCAGTTCTTTTATTATAGCTGAAATATGCTCTGCTAACTGTATTTTAGAAGATGGTCAAATATGTGTCATGTCGGCGATTTACATTTCACAAAATCAAAAAATTTCAGACATAATTCATCCACAGATCTCATCCACTACTTGCATTCACTGAGGTGGGAGCTCGGGAGCTTAGTACAAATGACCATGAAATGCCACTGATTTCAGCAGGAGATTTCAATGTTAACTTTGCTGACGAAAGTGCAGAATCATTAATTACGTTCCTCAAAAATAAATGTCATTTAGAAATGAATAATGATTCGCAACAATCAACAACTAAGTACCGCTACCACATTAGATGCAGTATTTTCAAGATTTTTATATAAGATAGATTCAAAAACATTCATATCATATTTTAGTTACCACAAACCAATAGTTTTTTGCTTCCTCCTCAAGAGGAAGCTTTGTAATAGTAAAATTTTCAGTTTTGCTAATACTTCGTGGAAACGCATTTGGAGGTGTTTGGAGTACGAATCATACGTTTTTAGAAAATGTCCGTGCGGATGGCTGTGTGTGTGGGTGTGTGTGTGTGTGTGTGTGTGTGTTGTTGTGTGGTGTGTTACGTATACCGCCATAATTTTGGAACCATGTGACGGATCGTAATAAAATTTGACATGCATATATTTTTTCTAATTCTGAATTTAGATCATTTTTGTCTTTATGATTCTGACCATTTATGGCCCCATATATATAACCATTTTTCTCATTTTGAAAAAATATTTTTGCTTTTTTATAATGAATATTTATACAATATTTCACATAGCGTATCTAAAAGAACATAAAATTTGTCTACTTTTTCCGCAAGATTTTCTAGATTGACTGATCTGTTCATTTTTATGATATAAAAGGTAATTTTTCGATAAATATATAACTCAAAAATCAAATAGTTAATTGAAAAAATTCATGACAATAAAAAACAACGATATCTAATAAGTTGTTAAACATTTTAAGGCAATTTTGGCGACTAGTTTTGAGATGAAAATCAAAACCAAAAAAAATGTTTTTTTTATGTCGTACGATTACGGGAGTAAAAAAAGTTTAAATGAGTTGAAATTTTAGGAAAAGATTGGTTTTTGATCACTGTCGGCTAGGTTCTTTTTGTAGCTTATGAAACCTTTTAGTTTAAAAGATATTAAGATTCAAATTCTCACATCACCCTGTATAGCTTTGTGTGACTGAACATTATTATTTTTGTTAAACGCATATAATTGATAATTAAAGCTATGTATATTGTTGAGAGTTTTCAATAGGTTTCAAGAGTTCACGGAGCTCCATCCTATTTATATTCCACTTTAACCCCAGCCCCCGATACCTCTCCCCTACAAGTGTCCTCCTAACTTATCTTTTAGTATCGAATAGTAGCGAATATTTAAATCAAAGAATGAGTTGATTGTCCCATGTAATTATCTTCCACTAGCAGAATAGGAGGAAGCTAAGTGCCAATGACTTGGCAGCGGTTTTTTTTATTGAGTCAAGAAATGAAGATGCCTGTGATTCTACTGTAGATAAATGAATTTGTAAATAAAGTTAGTACAAAAGAAATTTCTATCCAAAAAACGATAAACATATTTTCATTTTTCACCTATTTTTAAAAAATAATTGAATTCCATAACACCTATTTCAGTATTCACTTCTATCGGCTGTCCCTGAGACAGTCACATTTTTTAGCAATACTTCAAACTATCCTACAGTCCATGAAAATTGGTAGCTACAATAATTATAGATGATTATAGCGCTGATAACAGAAATGTCATTAATTAAACGCCAAAAGTGATACTAACCTGTGAAGTTGGTGTGAAAGCGTTCGTTTAATAACCTAGCGATTTCTGCAAATTCCTTATTACGCCCTTTATAGCCAGGTGAACTTTTATCGTAAATAGACGGCCTTTGCCTCACCAATTCAATAAGTTCGTCAATTATCTTGATGTTTTGACGGAATAAACACTTGTAACGATTTTTCGCGCGGGAGCGTCGTTGAACGAGCTTTCCGGTTGTGACAAGCTGTAGTTTGAAAATAACAAAAGAGGTCTCTCCCGCCACCGACTACCTGAAATGAAACAACGTATAAAGCGCTGCTGTGGTACTATTGCGATCAACCTTACCTGTTCTATATATGACAAGATCATAAACTTATACCGGTCCCGTGACTTTGCTGCTTTTTTCCATTGTCCTTGTCCTTCATTTATTAAACGAAGTCACATAACGAAATGACATGGATTTTCAAAAAAGAAGAAACCAATTGCATAAAATTGATAAATAAATTATTTCAAAGATTAAGAATCATCCTGTAATCTATAACCACGCACAGCAGTCGAAGGAAGAACGAGAGAGTTTTATCAATGATTTGGCTCTTTGATTGCGCACATCTTTCAGTAAATGATATCAATAGATACACGTTTTTATCATAATATTATTTTATTTGGCATTAAAATATTTAAAAAATTTGTTGTAGGCAAATAGTGTCAGGGAAATTTTTACTAGAGCTCATCTCAATTACATGAATCAGAAAAAGTTATCTAAACTGCAAGTACAAGTATTTCAAAAAGCTCAATATCGTGCACCCTTTACTCGCTATACATCCAGCACCGTGAAGCAGAATTACGATTTCGTGGAAGCAATCGACATAGGAGACACTACATCAGAGGAAGAATCACGCACTGATACAGAAGTATCTGCAAGAAATGGTACCAGTGATGTTAGATCAGAGGTTGAAATAGTAGATTTTCATGAAGACGCAGAACATGATTTGATTGCATTATATCAGTCATCGACAAACGATAGTAATTTTATTATTGACATGCTTTTTTGCTCACAAAACTCTGTAATCACAGCACAAGTAAATTCACCAGCAGATTCTACAACCACAACACAAGATACAATAGATGTACAATTAACTGCAAAAGATACGACGAACACAACTCTAGAAACGCCATCAAATTCTACGTTAAATGAGCCGTTTCCCGATTTCAGCAGTGGACTTTTTAATGATGATTTTGAACCACAACAAGAGTTAAATGAAGACCCTACAGTAATTGTACCAGAAGCTAATGAAGTAAGAGAGTATTTCAATGGAAAGTTTAATAAACAAAAATCACGAAATGTCACGGTTAATCAGTTGACATAAAGCATCGACGAGTTAAAAAAATTAACATAAAAAATTAACAAAGATGAGAAAGTTATTAACAGGACTAAGATTATTTAAAACTTTATAAAAACTCTACCAGCAGAAAAGCACGGAGCTGTTTTGCTAAAAATAATCTATATTGTATCAATGTTTCAAGATTAAAATATTTTTTGTGATGTATTTTTAATTAATAAAAAGTTACAAGTATTATTTCAAAAAAATGAGTGATTATTTTTACCCTGTTCCATCATTATTCGATCAATAGAACAAATTATATTGCATTGGCAAATGCTCGAAAAACATAGCTGATCATTAAATATTTATAATTAATTTCATTATTATTAAAAAAAATCTAATCATAAACAAAATGAAGCCAATTTCCTTATATTATAAACTGACAGTAAAGTTGAAAAAATTTATTTTGTTTCTAATCCATGTGCAATGTGTAAGTGTAAAAGTGCTCTTCGATGCCCAAAAGCAAATGAAGCCTGCGATAGCTAAAAAATGTTAAATTTGACTTTTGGGCTTCGAAGACCCATGGGCACACATTGCACATATAAATACTATTTCATGTTTTTAAAACTACACCTGTAAGTAGGATCCCTTCAAATCAATCTTATTATAATTTTACATATCAACATTTACATTTAGCCAACAAACATAAATATAACTGTTGAAACACAAGTCTCAGGTATATTATGGCCCAATTTGGTTTGAAGCTCTTCTCTGGGTGGTCGAATCTGCCAGAAACACCTAATAGCACCAGTGGATACGGCACACTGGACTTGTAGATAATCCCAAAATGATTGGCATGCCTTGGAATCTGGATTCATCTCCAAGGTCGTCTCAGGGAAGTTAAAACAGCTGTTAACGACAAACAGCACCACCAGCACCACAACACACATAGCTCCTCTGGGTCACTTGAAACCTACAAAGAACACAACTAAGCATGCAGCACGAAAAACTCAAATATTATTCAACACAGCACTTAATAATCGACAACACAGATGCAGGGAAAACTTAAAGCTGGTCCACAGGACGTCGCATCTGTCAGGAACGCCAACCAGCACCAGTAGACAGTGCACACTTGACTCGTGGATAATCCCAAGGTAATTGACGACACCAACTGACCACTGCTGACCACCAGTAGCATATATCCGACTCCTCTAACTCTTCTGGCAACCTGTAACACTGAAATTTATAACTCAATACATGGCACAAGATACAAGACACTTCAAGATTATTGGACACCACAGGAACATAAGCAGCAACAACAACTCAAAGCAGAGATCCATGCAGCTTCCGGCTTGTCTCCAGGTGCTTGAATCAGCCAAGAAGACCACTCATCACCATGAGGAAGTGTATAAAAACTCCTTCGTTGACTGCAAGTTATTGAAAATCACATCTTCATCCGCAATGCTGTACAGTCTCCTAACCTCCTGTTCGACTGCTCACTTCAACTACCGCTTTTCTAACCCTAAAAATTAAGAAAAAAAAATTCCACAAAGTAACCTAATTTTATAAAAATAGTCCATCTATTAAATTTAATACTTATCTGATTTTGTTGATTGTTCAATTGCAGACGCTTTTGACGAACAAAACAGCAGTCGATTCATTCGCGTGAAATTATAGCGACACATAGCAGACGACAAAAGATAATTTTTGTCCAAGTTACTCCAGCCTAAGGTCTATTCTTTCAGCTGTTGGTCTGTTCGTTCG
The DNA here is from genome assembly GCA_012977825.3 of Pteromalus puparum. NCBI lineage: Eukaryota > Metazoa > Arthropoda > Insecta > Hymenoptera > Pteromalidae > Pteromalus > Pteromalus puparum. Next base: position 23,790,518 of record CM053170.1, read on the forward strand.
TTCGTTCGTTCGTTCGTTCGCGAGAAAACAAAAATTAAGTTGGTCGCACTGCGTTAATCGCTACCAATTATCAAACGCTAGCGTCTAAGCGTGTCTGTCTGGACGCACCCTAAGTGCGATTAATATATAGTGTAGTGTGGCGTACGCTGTTCGTGCACCAAGTACTAGCCTCGGATTATTCGTTATTTGATAAATGTTAATGCGTGCGCCAAAACAATCGCAAAATGGTAAAAAAATGGCTATAAAATAGTCAAAATCATAAAAAATTTATTTCCCGAATTCAGAATCAGGAAACATATATGCATGTGTATTAAGATCAGCCATGAAATTCCAAAATTATGATGGTATACGTATATACACATACACACAGCCGTTCATACATACATTTTTAAAAACACAACATTTAATTATATTTGCGGAGGAAGTGGTCCTCAGCATGAGGTACACAACATTTAAACTCTAAACATCTCAAAACATGTTTTTATAAAGTTTAAGCGAAACTGAAAATGTATCTATTACAAAGCTTCCTCTAGGAGGAAGCAAAATCTTAATCGCTCAATTTACTCATAGTTACTTTTTCTAAAATTCAATAAAATTAAAATGAACCACTTTAGCTTACCTATACTTAACCGTAACTACGTAACCCATAACTTACGTAAAGATGATGGGTGAGTCAACTGAATAACCCGAATGAAAATAACAAGGTACGAAGCTGTTTTGAACGTTAAAAGACGTGAAATTCGTGTGTGCATCACAGTAAGTAAAATATGCACAATAAGGAAGAGACCATCAGCTTTTTTGCATGTTTATACTACATGACTTTGGCATGCCTCTTTCTTTCTTAAAATATACATCATACAATTTTGAAATGAAACTTATTTGAATACCTATATAAACGATGAAAGATTTTCCAAAATCTTCTTTTTTAATACTTAAGTCATCCGCACCAAGAAGCAGAAGAATTTTGGGTTTACTTTCACGCAATTCTTGAAAAGTGGCTCTATATCCAAGATCTAAAGCAGCCACTTGCGAAGCGTTTGTGTGAAGAATGTTCATTATTTTCCAATCTTTAGCAATCTAAAAGAAATCACATTTAAAAATGTTTGAATTTAGATTTACGTATAAAGATAACCAAACTGGTATACAAACTTTAGCTTGATTCTCAATTATTTTACATAATGATTGTGCTTCTGCAAGTATATGTTCTCCATCTTTTCGATTAAGTTGCTCGGCGCCAAGTATGACCATAGGTCTTTTTGCATTTTTCAGAATCTCACTGAACGGATGTAGATTTAATTTTAGTTGGGATATTATTTCTGGAGACATTCCAAGGTTCTGTAACAAATAGTATATATTATGTAGGAATAAATGTATACTGTTATATCATTAAATAAAGTCTTATTAATTCCTCCAAGGGAAATCGTAATAGTAATATTTTAACTTTTGTTAAGTATACATGGAGATAGTTTAAGGAAGATCTAAATAGTACATTATGCACCAAGGGCACGAAATGTATCATTCGCGGCAAATGCGAGCTTTGGGGCATATACTATTTTTTTCCAAAGACGAAATGGAAGGGACGGGCAGCAGGGGAAAGGAAGGGGTCCAGGAGCGCAGAGGGCAGAGCTCCCGCTAAGGGTTCGGGAGGCAAAGCCCCTCGCATGAGGAAAAATAAATAAAAAATCGAAAATTTCAAAATAATAAGTATTAAAAATAGACCGCTGAATTTGACTTTGGTGGCAACAACTCTATAAATAATTATAATTCCTGTCTTTTCGCATCTCTGAAGGTACTTCGTCAGTACAGTCGGAATCTTAATCATTGCTATAATCCGACATTTTTACGCTTAGTCAAGTCAATTGTTATTAAATACGTTCAATCACGTAAACAATTCACTTTTATTATTTTTACTCGCGTTACTTGCACGAATCAAGTAACTTTAACGGCTGAACAGCGAAAAAAGAATGCCATCAAGAGGAGATAGAACCGGACACCAAATCAGTATCGCGCACCCCGCAGTATTACATACAGTATTACATCTTTCACCATATTATATACGAAAGAAAAAGATAGCATTAGCGGAAGACCAAGCGTGTTAATCTTTCTTATTTTGTTTTTATTCTTACATTCGGTTCGGTATAAATTTCTTTCGCTATCAGGCTTTACAATATGAATTTCTCGGCCTCTATACGGGGCGCAAAAATTTGTTTCGCGGCCTATGAATAAATAGTAGATACGTGTGACTTAAATGGTTCTATTTTATACGGCGCAGTTAGCACCCGAGCGTAGCGAGATTTTATTCCATACAATATTGTTTTTTTCTGAAGATTAATCTAAATTATTTTAAATATAAATTTTATTTGGATTTTTACATCTAGAACATATATGTGCCTATTAATTATAGCTGTTTTTTTTTACCTTTTTCATTGCCATATATATAGCTGATGAAATCAATAAAATATTAATCTAAATTTTGAAAAGCAAAAGTAGAAGAGAAGAGCTTCAATTTTTAGGGCCAGATGGTTTAAATTGACCGCTCGGATCAAAAGTTATAAGGATTTAAAAAATGGGAGTAAATCGCAAATTTTCGTAAAAAATAGAAATTTTTATGATTTTTTGCTATATTTAGGGCTAGACAACTTTGTTTCTAGGAAACCATTTTTAACCCATTGGGGCTCAAATTAAATCTTTTTTCTGATACTTTCAACGTACTAATACACATTTGTCGATTGTGCCTTCAGACATAAAGTTGAACTGCAGCTTGTTTTCGTTCATTTTCCCCATGTTAAATTCCCATAAAAGAATTTAAACTGTCCGGCAAAAAGTTTGGCAAGCAATCAGGCTTATACGCGGGCATTTTTATGCATCGGATGGTTCAAGGAACCAAAAAAATTGTTCCAGGAGGTGTGCCCTCAAATCTAAATTTTTAACTTCCAGCACCCGAGTTGTTTCCACTCGGCAGCGGATTTTCGAATATATGTATGATTGCATAATCGGTTTGCTGCAGCAATTTATGTCACAAAGAGGCAATTTTAAATCCCTACAACTTGGTCTATTCGCCGAACTAGAGGATTCATTTGGCGTTTTTTTACCCGCAAGGATGAGCAAGATACTAATCCATAGGACCCAATCCAATAGGATTCGCTCCACGTTTTCGTAGGCGAAAAGCGCGTTTTCGATACACGTGTTATGAAAAATCTTTGGCTAGTATCTTTTGCAGTCGAGTTTTTCAAGTCTGGGCGAAAGGCCTTTTTAGTGTTTTTGTGTGTGTGTATACATATGAGCACACCCAGATACACATATATACATATATATGAAGGCAAATGTATTTTTTCTTAGGGGCGAAAGTGATTCACTTTCGCCCCGGGGACGGAAGTAGAACTGAACTTTCGCCTACAAAATTTCTAAAATTTTTGAAATTTTCAACATTCTGCTTTTTAAGGCAGGCTAAAAAGAGCGTTATCGATGCCCGGATTATGAAAAGCACGGTACACAACAAGAGGCGAATTGGCTTTTCCAGACTCGTGCTCAATCATCATCCTTGCTTGAAAGCCAATTTTCACCCCTAGTTGGAATATAAAATAAAAACCGCTGCCAATTCATTTCAACTTCCTCCAACGCCAGCTTCCTCCAACGAAATTATTAATATATTGTTTTAAAATACAGCATGTGAATGGTATTTTAAATATTTCCAAGTTTAATTATTTTGCTATAGAAGCCATTTTCTTATAGCAAAAGATATATAATAATCAGAAAGATCCGATCAAAATCTCTAAAATTGAAGATATATTTTTTTATATACATTTTTTAGGAAAATTGGTTTTTACATTTCAGCTCTTTACTTGAGAACTGCTCAACGAAATTGTTTAAAAATTTCTTTTTTTTTCTAACTGTTATTGGTTGTGGGTCTTACCCATTAGGGCTTAGACCCGATGCGCCACCTTACATGTTTATAGTTATCCGTTTGTTTTTGTGTTTGAATTTTTTTTGGCGGAAACCTACAGGTAGTCAGAGTACGCCACCATCCCGACTAAATGGACCTACAGCTTAAAGTAGGTTCCAAAGCACCAAGCACACGGTGAAATAGGCACATGAAATTTCTTTATCAGTGGTGCCGGCTTTTTCGGCGGGAGGTGGGCTCGAACCCGAGACCTTCGAGTTGCGAGTCCAACACTCAGCCGCCTGAGCTACCATGGCTCTCGTTTAAAATTTTAACAGCAGATAGCTTTGTTTACGGTGAATCACCAAATAAAATTTGAAAGAATTTGACTACATTGTTTTAGAGATATAAGAAATCGAAAAATTAAAAAAAAAATTAAACCCTGATATCTTAAGAACCATAGGGGTTTTAAAGCTGCGCCATGAACTTAGTCAAAACACATAAAATATCTACCTTTTCCCAAAATCTCAAGTGCAATAAGGCCTTCTTACGCCCGTAATCGAGGAACAAAAAAACTCTTGTTTTTCAGTTTTCGATTTATTACTGAAAAAATATGTTGTCAAATCACTTGAAATTTTAATGGAATATATTTTGGCACGTGACCCATCAACATGATTTTTTTTTGTGAGGTTATGATGTTTAGGTTCAGAGATATGAATTTAGAAAGAAAAATTACCTTTTTCATCTGCCGAACGAAACGGTCGATCCCGAGGACCGAACGGAGAAAAGTAGGTAATTTTATTATCTTTCAAATGCATTTTAGCTGAATTGTTTGTAACAATGGGATGATTAAAAAAAACGCAAAATAATGTTTTTCAAAAATCAAAAAATGGCCATAAAAAAAGTAATTGAAAAAATAAAAAAATAACTGTTTTTCCCGAATACAGAATCCAAAAGTAGATATGCATGTCAAATTTAATTGATATTGACGGAGTAGTTCCTGAAATATTACGGTATTTTCTAAAAACACGTAATTCGAACTTCAAACATCTGAAAACAAGTTTCTATGAAGTTTTAGCGAAACTAAAAATTTTACTATTACAAAGCTTTCTCTAGGAGGAAGCAAAAAATATATACAGTATTTAGGAGGTGCAATGAATAAAATAGAATTTGGTTATTCAGAGAAATATAAAAATGTTTTTTTATGTTCCTTCTTTCTCTCTGGATAGTCTTTTTAGGCACGACCGCGACACTGAGCTGTCTTATAATTTTGCGCGCGAAAAATGTGTCAGATGCGATATCTCACGCAATTTTCGACCGTTTGGGCTGAAATTTTAGGAGAAGTCTCCGCTTACACAAACGAAAAAACTATCTTGTTTATCACGTCGTTTTGAAATGCGGACCCAGTTTGTTCAATTTTTATGCGTATTTTAAAAGAAATTTTTTCCTGTGATGCGATTATCTCAGAGAAATTTACATCAATCGGGCTTAAAATTGATGTGCAAACATCTCTCATAATAGTAAGCTTACGATTCTATTTTGGGCTTGATCCTGCACGTATACGTTGAATGCGGTCACCTCCAAAAATCGCTAAAAACAGTTTTTTGGCTGTAACTCGAATTCTGGGCATTCTACAAAAAAAGTTAAATGGAAAAGTTGTAAATCTTTAAAAAATACAACTTTTTCACATTAAAATCAAAACATGAAACTGCTTATAACTCGAATTTACAGCCCGAAATTGATTTTTTACAGCTGAAAACCAATTATTTGCCATGAAACTTGCGGATTTACATTTTACATAAAAATGTTAAATGTACAAGTTGTAGACATTTTTACTCTTTATTGATACACGTCAGCTCTCACTAGCTGTCATAACCAGACTGATCAAAAACAACAACATACGCGGCTTGGTTGATCCGTTGCTAGGGGTCGCTCCGTGCGCTTCTCGACGTTCAAAACACAACGTTCGAACTCGTCCACAACATTGCTCCCTCCATTTCAGATTGTCGTCCCGACAATCTAAACAAACCAGCTATCCTAGGAATGTAACTGAATTCAAGCTTCAAGCGGTTGAATTCTCAAAAAAAAAAATCTTCAGACATGAGTGGGGAGTTGGTATGCCATGGTACCAGCTCCGGCGTTCACCTTCACGCCCACGAGAAAAACCATGGCTCAAAAAAACCGTGAGCAGAGCAGTCTTCTTATCGGTCTGTGTATGCCCCAAGTCGGTTAATGTTGACAACTCCCGGTTTGTGTCTTGGTAATTGTCGAATGCAGTAGACAACATCGTTGATTTTCTTGACTACTTCTCAAGGTCCAATCCAGTCTGACTGTAGTTTAGGAGTCTTCCCTTTGGTACTTTGAGGGTTAAAGAACCGAACTTTCTGGCCTTGGGCGTATTCGACGTGCCGAGCTCGTTTGTCATACCAAGACTTTGTCCTTTTAGTTTTCATGTCAATTTATGTCCGGGCAGATTCATGGATCATGTCGAGTTTCCTACGCACCTGATGTATGTAACCCTCGTCCTTTTCAATCGCATCTTTCTCAGGTAGGCTCCCTCGGATCAGATCCAAGGGGAGTCGAAGGTCGAAACCGGTATACATCTCAGCTGAGGTCGCTCCAGTTGTCGCATGTTTGGAAGATCTGTAAGCCAAAAGGAACAGTGAAACCCAACGATCCCAGTCTTTTTGGTTATCTGATACAAATTTGGTCAAGTAATGTAAAAGTGTTTGGTGTTGTCTTTCTACTTGACCGTTTGATTGTGGGTGTAAAGATGTGGTTCGTGTCTTTTTAATCCTCAACAGTTCTGACAATTCTTTAATAAGTCTAGAATCGAAATTCTTTCCTTGATCAGTGTTGACTTCCAAAGGAACACCATATCTACAGACAATTTGATTTACAAAAACTTCCGCTATAGCTTTTGTTCTCATATTTGAGAGAGGAAAAGCTTCAACCCATTTTGTGAAACTGTCTGTTACTACAAGTAAGTACTTATTTCCAGAAGAAGAAATAGGAAACGGACCTAAAATGTCCATTTGAAGTCTTTCAAATGGAACATCTGAATTGTACATTTTTAATTCATTGTGTCCTTTATCTGAAGGACCTTTTTTAGAAACACAAATTTTACAAGTTTTGCACCAATTTTCGACATCTCTTTTACAAGTAGCCCAATAAAATCTCTTTCTAATCTTTTCCACAGTTTTATATATTCCAAAATGACCTCCAGAAGGAGAATCATGAGCTTCTTTTAAAATCTCATGAACTTTATGTCTAGGAACAGCCAATAGTAGAACCTTATAACTCAAATCAGGCGAAACCCATTCTTTAAATAAAACTCCTTGATTCAAAACAAACGAATCCCATTAAGAACAGTAAATTTTTGAAAACTCGTCAAGTGATTAAATATCTTGCCATACTGGTTTCTTTTTATCGTATACTTTCGATAATAAAAGAAATAGCTTTATCTTGTTCTTGGCTTTTCTTCCAGTCACTTGACGTGTTTTGCTAAAAAACGATTCGACAAACAGTTTCCTCAAAATTAAATGTCTCCTCTACCCTTGAACAGTACCTACAAGATGACTCTTCACATGGACGCCTTAAAAGTCCATCAGCATTTCCATGTGAACTTCCCATTCTGTGTAGAGTTCTGCAATTATACTGACCAAGTTTTTCCAACCAACGAGCTAATTGACCATCCAAATTCTTAAAGGAAAGTAGCCAAGTTAAAGAAGCATAGTCCGTTCTAGTCAAGAACTCTTTACCAATGAGATAACGATGAAAATTATCCAAAGAATTTACAATAGCCAATAATCCCGGACGAGCCCCCAAAATGTTATACTCAGGTTCGAGTATACTTAATGAGAACACTCGTATTATAAAAAAGAACACAAACGGAGACTTTATTGATACACGTCAGCTCTCACTAGCTGTCATAACCAGACTGATCAAAAACAACAACATACGTGGCTTCGTTGATCCGTTGCTGGGGGTCGCTCCGTGTGCTTCTCAACGTGCGAAACACAACGTTCGAACTCGTCCACAACAATATTATAAGTAAAACCATTTATGCACTGAATGCATTATTATACAAAGGTATAAACACTGCATCTTATAAGCACTGCATCTGCGAAAACAATTAAATCAATCACATGAAATTACTTAAACTATATAAAACATTGTACCTGACAGTAAAACTATCGAAGATCTAGTGATATCGATTATCAGGTATTAGTGCCCTTAATCCTGCTTCTCCCGATCCTGTAGACCATGATGCTGGCAATCTTATTTACACACTAGAAAACAAAAAAAAACATTAAAAATTCATACTTAAAAATTATTATTCAACTCACTGACCTCACCTGATGAAAATACTCATCCATCAATATAGCAGTATAGTAGTACCAGAGTCTTGAATGAAGTTACGTTCTAACTCCAAGATTTTGGTAGTTCAGATATCAACACTATAAGTATCCTTAGTTTGACTCCGGTTGATGCAGGACAACATAATTCAACAAATGCAGAATTGTTTATAGACCTAGATATACAATAGTACATTATGAGAACAAGCGTGGCTAAACAGCGAATTTAAGTCACAGAGCTACAGGCTTTGTCGTGAAGTCGCCTACTCTTACTTACTAATTTAAGGTTCCGTTTTTAAATAGCTGATGCACTGTTGCTGCGCAAACTTTTTCAGTATTCGGGGTTACTAATGACGGGGCCCATTAATTGCATTTTGTGACTTTTTGTGCATTTATGGGAATATTGCTTCGCGGTCGCCAATCATGCATGGTGCTTGGGTAATCAGGGCAGGGTATATTCTATGGGGCAGTGATGGTAAAATGGGCAGTGATAAAAATTCTGACAAAGGTGTAAATTTTTTAATTAAAATATTTTATAAATTAAACTAAAAAAAATACATTAACAATAACGACAAGAAGATCTGATCTATATAAACAGAATATTGATTAATAATATTAAATTTACAATACATCAAACTATATACATATAAATAATTAATTTGCTATGGACAAAGGTGTATAATCTGTATACATAAGGTGTATATAATAAATTTAAAAACAACGTTGTATTTTGCTTCCTCCTAGAGGAAGCTTTGTAATAGTAAAATTTTCAGTTTCGCTAAAACTTCATAGAAACATGTTTTTAGATGTTAGAAGTTCGAATTACGTGTTTTTAGGAAATGTCCGTATGGATGTGTGTGTGTGTGTGTGTGTGTGTGTGTGTGTGTACCGTGATATTTCTGAAACTACTCCGTCAATATCAATCAAATTTGACATGCATATCTATTTTTGAATTCTGAATTCGGGAAATACATTTATTTTTTAATTTTTTCAATTACTTTCTTTTTTATGGCCATTTATTGATTTTCGAAAAACATTATTTTCGTTTTTTTTTAATCATTCCATTGTTACAAACAATTCAGCTAAAATGCATTTGAAAGATAATAAAATTACCTACTTTTCCCTGTTTGGTCCTCGGGATTGACCGCTCCGTTCGACAGATAAAATGAAAAAGGTGATTTTTAAAAAAAAATTCATATCTCTGAAACTACACATCATAACCTCACGAAAAAAATATGTTGATGGGTTACGTGTCAAACTATATTGCATTAAAATTTCAAGTGATTTGACAACATATTTTTTCAGTAATACATCGAAAACTGAAAAAAATGAGTTTTTTTGAGTCTCGATTACGGGCGTAAAAAGGCTTTATTGCACTTGAGATTTTGGGAAATGGTAGATATTTTATATGATTTGGCCTAAGTTCATTGCGCAGCTTTGGAACCCCTATGGTTCTTAAGATATCAAGGTTTGAATTTTTTTTGCAAATTTTTTGATCATCTCTAAAACAATGTAGTCAAATGATTCAAAATTTTATTTGGTGATTCACCATAAACGAAGATATCTGCTGTTAAAATTTCAAATGATTTCGTTGAGCGGTTCTTAAGTAAATAGCTGAAATGTAAAAACCGATTTTTCTAAAAAATTTGGCTTCCTCTAAAAGGGTTCTCGTTGCACGTCCCTCCCTACGAATTTATGTCATACTGATAATATTAAAATAGCATTCACATACTGTATTTTAAAATAATATTTTATTTATTGGAACAATAAATTTCGTTGGAGGAAGCTACGTGCCAATGAATTGGCAGTGGTTTTTTACATTCTTTACTTCTTCGATTTTTTACTTCAAGCCACTATATAATTGCAGGTCTTGGATCCTATTTATCTAGCGGAGGCATATTAAAATATACATATAAATACAAATTTTCTGTCGAAATATCTAATAACCATCTCTCAGGTGTTTTTAGAATATTATTACAACTAATTAATCTCTCAACATCTGCGCTATGAGGTTTGGCCGCAATGTTTCTCGCAAATATCATTGACAACACGGGATAATTTGTTGAATTCAAAAGTAATTTTAACATTTCCTGTAATGATTTGTCTCTTAAAGTATTTTTTACATCTAATTTCATTAATTCCGAAAATTTGAGGTCTAGTTCGATCAAGTCCAAATCAGCAGCTATGCATTCATGCACATTTGTTAAATTTGCATTTTATTCAAGCTTTACCAATAGTTTTAATTTGTCCAATCAAATTAGTCAGCGATTGAATGATTTCATTCTTTACTGCAGAAACATCTCATTGACTAGTCACATACAGATTGTGAACTTTAGTACGCCTTGTAGTTACTGACAAGCTAACCGTTTTCAACGTTTGTGTGCCATTTGCGGATATTTCAATTTCATTATTTAACGTGGAAACCCAACCACCAAAGGTGATTTCTATATTTTGAATTTTATCGCAAATTTAGTTTTTAAGCTTCACCATTTCAATAATAGTTATATTATTGCTCAGTAAAGTTCTTTGATATCTAGAAAAAACTTCGAGAACGTCGGTCACAAAAGTCAATAACTCTAAAGTATCTTTACTCGTTAGTAATTTATAAAAATCCTTCACTTCTTGATCTTGAGATTGATTGAGGTACATCACAAGAGCTTGCCAGGATAATAATATAGCATTAAGCAGATTCTTAGTGAATTCAGTCCAACGAACTTTAAAAACTTTAGGGAGTATGACTAGATAAAAGTCACGTGAGCTAGCTATATCTTTGAGTTCTCGAGTACGAATGCCGCTTTTGTGAAAATGCGATGAAATCGACGACATATCAGTGATTAAGATTTCACTTCTGATACACTGTTACAAAATTCTTTCCAGGCCAATTCTGATCTATAAATAATAATACATCTCGTTTAATAAACGAACGCTTTTTCCGACAATCTATTCTATTTATCCATCGCCTTGATATATTCACAGTGATCGTGGGTTTAATACCTCACGAAAATCAAAACCATAGACTCTCACACATACATAACACTATTATACTTTATTGCAAATTTATTAACAGAAACAATATAATTTGATAAGCTTGGATTGTTTTCGACTAAATTAAATCAAATTTTCGAATATTAAACCTTATTTTTATCCTGCGATTGTTCGTTAATAGGGTGAGCTATCGAGCGAGATGTTGATGCCTTCTGTAGCCAATTGGATAACGTATTAATATTTGAAGCATTCTGTCGTTCCATTGTGAAAAACTGACACTTCACAAATAGACATTAAATACATATTAACTGGATAGTACAACACAATGCGAGACGCAACGCTACTAACTCCAACCGCAGAATCTTAATGCCTTTCTAAATTTCCGCGAAACGGCCCCCCTAGTGCTCGACTGCGCGTCACCCCTTTCCGCGCTCACACGCGTCGTGATTGGTCATCGCCGGTCGCGAGTTCGGCGCTGAGCAGTGTTGGCCATACTAATTATAAGATGCATCTGACATCTAGCTGATGTGGAGGGGAGCAATTTCTTATAGACGTGTGATATTTTTACGAGTAACGTAACTTGTAGGACGTCACGTCATTTAACTTCTATTGGGGTAGGAAGGCAGGTAATGATAGCTCTATGTACAAATTATATAAATAGGCAGACACACACACACACACAGACACACACACATACACACACACACAAACACACACAAACACACACACACACACACATATATGACCCTTCATCTACTTTACAGGGAGACTCGCAATTGATGACCTGATGACCTTTTTTTTAGTCATTTGAAGTTGCCAGTTGGGCAGTGATTAAAGTTTCCTTGGACTATACCCTGGCTCAGGGTTTCCGATGATGAGATCGAAATATACTGCGCGCCATAGATTTTTGTATCCACGTTTCAATATCGGCAAGTGCGCACCTTACTTATTGGTGCAAAAATGTTCAAATCAGTTATGTGTGGTATCCATGTGCATGGGCTCACCGATAACGTGGTCGAGGTGGTGCACTTGTAACTTTTTTGTCTAAGTGTAAGGATTTATTCTAAACACTAAAAGTTATAAAGCGTATTACTTGGACCCCGTCATCGGCGACCCCATGCACCTGGGCACCATCTACGAGAGATATTAATATTCCCGTAAGAAAAATCCTCGTCTGCTACCTTAACCCCGTCATCGGCTACTTCTGTCATCATTTTGTTTGATTGAGGGCTGAGTAGAATGATTGATAAATTAAACTTGAGTAAAATATTGATCAATTACAAACAACTCTCAAGATACTGATTATCTATTTTGCCACGCCGTTTCATTTCCTGATAAGTGAACAAATAAAATTTTGTTTTTATACGTTACAAGGAGATGCCTTATTTATTAATATTTTTTAACTTTTTATAAAGTATTTTTAAAGATGCAAAATTTGATACCTTTGAAAAGTAATTTTTTTAACATATTTCTGATTCTGAAATAGATCAAATTTTCATTATTTTCTATAATTTGTTTTTTTACATAAAGAAAAAATAATAAATCATATTAGAAACTATTTTGACTCATATTATTTTAGTCTTTCGAAGGACGCAATCAACTCTTCGTGCAGTAAATTATGAGAGAAAGAAAGAGAGAACTTATTAAGACGTGCAGTATGTTTGTGTGGATATCACTTACCTTGTGTTTATTCAGTTTCTGACCCGCTCTGCTACTAGCACGACCTCTCAGTGGGGCGATCTTCCACTTTTTTAAATTTCAGAGGCGTAGTATTTTTGGCAAATTAGAGGGCTTTGACGCATCGCATTTCCTTATTTAGGAATTTTTTATACTCTGGTCAAGGTTCCGTGGGCCAACGAGAAAATTCGGATAAAGTTGTCTTCTTGCATGTGCTTTATTCTCTTTTCGTTTCTTTACTGTCAAAGTGGCTGTGATTTATTCTTTTTGTCTGCTGACTATACTCGAGTGTATACAAGGAGCTCCGCGAGCAAGAAGAGGTCACTTCTTCTCTCGACGTCTAACTGGCTCTTACTCCAGGCCACGCTACGGCTTACTATACGATTTAGCCTAGTGCATATGATAATCTTCGCACTTACTTAGTAAGTGTGTAATGTATAAGCAGGACAGTAGTATCCTGTGTCACGCTAGAAGGTAATCCACTAACTGGCACCCGGGCTAAGGCAACCTGATACAGGCAGGCTCTCTGCCGGGCTGTACGACCGTTGGGAGTCAAGTGTGCGGGCAAGAGGGGAATGTAGCACCCCGTTGACGGTCCAGTGGAAACATTATGCAGCACCCTTATTACGGCTACATTGCTTACGTAGTCGGGTAAGGCAGGAAAATCCCGAATCAACGCAACCTGTTACACGTTGATCACGGATCTAAAACCGACTAATAATGCATTTCCACCCTTTTCGCGTTACTCGTGCCTAATACACATATAAGACCACACGGTTCTATCACGGAATTATTTGGGTCTCAGAGCATATCACAATAGTATAGTTATAAACTTGACTTTTTTAATTAATTTCAGTTATTTTGCTTCCTACTAAGAGGAAGCTTCGTAATAGTAAAATTTTCAGTTTCGCTAATACTTCGTAGAAATGCATTTGGAGGTGTTTGGAGTACGAATCATACGTTTTTAGAAAATTTCCGTGCGGATCGCTGGCTGTGTGTGTGTGTGTGTGTGTGTGTGTGTGTGTGTGTGCGCGCGCGCGTATACCGCCATAATTTTTGAACCACGCAACGGATCGTAATAAAATTGATATGCATATATTTTTTCTAATTCTGACTTTCGGTCATTTTTTTATGATTCTGACTATTTTATGGCCATATTATAGCCATTTTTCTATTTTTGAAAAAATATTTTTGCTATTTATTAATGATATGATTTATACAATATATTTAACAATAGTATATCTAAAAGAAAATAAAATTGTCTACTTTTTCCGGCAAGATTTTCTAGAGTTTTTTCGGGAGTAAAAAGGTTTAAATTGAGTTGAAATTTTAGGAAAAGATTGATCGTTCAAAGATATTAAGATTTAAATTCTTCAACTCTCACCCTGTATACCTTGTGTGACTGAACATTATTATTTTTGTTAAACCATATAATTTGATAATTAAAGCTTAGTATATTTTGAGAGCTTTCATGGTTTTATAAAATGTCCGTGCCGGTGGTTTTGAGTGTGTGTGTCTGTGTGTGTGCGCGTGCGTGCGTGCGTGCGTGCGTGCGTACGTACACCGTTATAATTCTGGAACCACGTGATCGATCATAATAAGATTGGACATGCATATATGTTTTCTGATTCTGAATTTGAGTACATTTTCTTTTAAGATTTGGACTATTTTATGACCATTTCATGGCCATTTTTCAATTTTTGGAAAAATAGTTTTGCTTTTTATAATGGTATGATGAGCGGATCTCTGGTGAGACCTCTCTCCCAGGAGCTATTCTAATGTCTGGTGGATCTCTCCCCGGGCTGACCCCAGCCAGAGTTTTCGTGTTATCATCCTGATGATAACACCAGTACTGGCCCTCATTATGTGAAATTTATAAATTTTACTTATTTTAAACAAATTATAATGAATATAATAAAGGTTACAAATTTTGGTTAATGCGCGTAAACAATTTTCCAAGCGCACTAATCCTTGGGACATCAAACAGCTGCTCTCAGCAGCATGCACATCGTAGATTTCCCTTACTTTTTCTTTAGTTCATTTGTGATGCTAATATAATTAATAATGACTATACATTGTCAGTGACGTGCGTCAAATAACGAATAATCTACGGCTAGTTGATGCACAAAAATGCATGCACCAAAATGCATTATACCTCCCACTCATGGAAAAGTAGTAAGTGCAACTCGTGTGACGTTAGCACAATCTACTATTACATTTAAAACAATAACAAACTAGCGCGCTTCGCGTTTTGCGCATAAGGCACGACCGCTGACGCTCGCGCTTCGCGCTCGCTGTCTGAACTTACCACATAATCTAATTATTAGAAAACAAAAGTCAATGAAAAAATATTTCATCATTTTTTCGTATACAATAAAAAAATTTGTTAGCCATACATAGCTTCAAAATTTTTACAATTATTTTAGTTTTTGACTTATGATTTTCCATATTGTTGATTTTCGAATAGACATGCATATAATTTTTAACATGTATTCTCTTATTGCAACGAAATAATTAAAAACCCTTTTTATTCCGTAAGATTAGACAAAATTATCTTTTTATAGTACTTGAATTCAAATTATACACGCGAAATTTCATAAGGTGGCCAAATTCGGAACTATCCTATTGGTGGAAAATACATTGATTTAAGTATATGTAAGCTGTGACTGTGACGTCACGCTTAACTAACCGAATTCCATCCCATTCCTAAAGTCGTGAATTTTGTGCAAAGATAGTTTATTACATAATTTGAACAGAAAAAGTATTAGTTATATCAGCTAAGCAAAGCCGAACAGCTGTTCGTTGGCTCTGTCGAAGCGAGGCAGCGAGCTCATCCACTGCGCATACATTGTGCGCATCGATCTGGCGACCGGTTGGCGACATGCCCATGCAGCCGTCTGCCGTGTGTGTTTTGACGTTTTGAAGCTGCCTCCCGGTCTCCGCTAACCGCAATGTTTTGCTCTGTTTAACTTTTCGGCGATATAAATGAATGCGTAGTGAAAAAACAGAAACAACGACGCGATATATGTAAACAGTGTTATATGTAGATTTAAAATCAGAACAGAAGTGTTGCTATGGTGCCTATATGTGTTTACAAGCAACATCTGCTCATCGCGATCCCGCTCGCGGTTGTTGCTTTGTAAGACAGTGCAAAAGGTATTCAAAAATGATGCACCCGAAATGGCACCGACGATGCGATGTGTGAGCAGTGTGAGTATCAGTTCCTGAAGGAGTGCTGCAGTATAGGAAGACATGTAGCTCCAACAAGAAACTTGAGTTTTTGCTTGGAGGTTATCCTTTGTTTTTTGGATTGGAGTACTGCGAATGCAGCTCCTGCTCATTCTATTGATGTGCTGATACATTCTTCTTGCAAGATGCTGCTTGGATGAAGATTCACTATCGCATAAGATCTACGACTGGTTTTCCTTTGTTCTATTTCCTGTGTTCATTATGTTTATAACAGATATCTATTGTGTTATGTGCAGTATAATCAGTGTAATTTTATGATCTGTCTTTTAGAGTTGTAATTCCGATGCTTCCCAAGATCACCCTGGACTAGATTCAATATCTCTCTCTCTGGTGGTGCTGGGTGGCGCTTCTAGGTACTTCAACAGCCTCAATACGACTCTGGAGCTGGATTTATGGTATCTGATGGTGTTACTTGGCATCTCTGGCTAATGTCATCACCAGGAGACAACCTTAGAATTACATTTGAACTTTCTGTAAGTGCTGGTTGGCGTTTCTAGCTGGCTCAACCACCTGCGAATGATCCTGGAGCTCTATTTCTACATACAGGCAGTCCTGTTTGGCGTTGCCAGCTGATTGGATCACCTTGAGACGATCTTGCAAATGAATTGATGCTGTCTTGGAGTGTTGGTTGGCGTTCTTAGATACTTCTATTATTTTAATACGAATCTGGATATGGATTTATACAATCTGACAAGGTAATTTTGAAAATATTAGAATAAACTTGAACTGTATGTTGAATTTATATTGTATCTTCAATAAGTTTTATCTTGAAATGCTTTGTCCCCTATGATAAGTTCAGTAAACAGATGTCTAATGGCTTGCGGATACCTGTTCAGTGTTCATGATGATAATCTTCTGTTTGTAAATGTGAACTATGTGACTGAAACATGTGGTTTGACGGTATTCATACTTAAAAGCTGCCTTGTTTCAAATTTTTATGCAGAGATCAGTGGTCTGAATCTCTCAATAATTATTTATAAGTTTGATTTTGTAATATTTGTTTGTATGTCTAGGTGTATAAAAACTTCTGCATTTGTTGGATTATGGTCTACTGCGTCTACCGGAGTCAACCTAAGGATACTGATGGTGTTGATAACTGAGCTATCAAAATCTTGGAGTTGGAACGTAACTTCATTCAAGACTCTGGCACTTCTATACTTCTACTATACGTATCTATAATCATATATTTTAGAAGCCGGTTTTTCTTTAACAGTTAATTAAATTATACAGTCATTGTTTTCTAGTTTTATTAATTTAATTCTATTTTTCTTGTAGATGAAAAAAAAACCAATTTAACATGGAAGGACTCAGGAGGATTTTCAAGAGGATTTTAAAGATAGTTAACAGAAGATTCAAGATTTTATCCAGATTTGATTTAGTAATAGGGTTTCATTTAGAAAATGGATTGTAATAGCATAGTTTAGAGGGACGTGTCAGGCTTCTCAGAGCAGGCTGAGATATCAAATCTCACACATTTTTCGCGCCGGGTCAGATGGGGCATGTTGGAGCGAAGTTATTATTGAATTTATGTATCAAAAAATCGCTTCTAGGAATGTTGTATGTCAAAAAGTCTTAAAAAATATCTTTTCTACGGTAAAAAGTTGTATTTTAAAAATGTTTACAACTTTTATATTTAACATTTTTATGTAAAACGTAAATCCGAAAAGTTTTATGGCAAATAATTGGAATTTTAGCTATAAAAAGGCGTTGTTGAATGTCAAAAAGTGTTTAAAAAATATTTGCCACAGTAAAAAGTTGTATTTTGAAAACGTTTACAACTTTTATATTTAATATTTTCATGTAAAACGTATATCCGCAAAGTTTTATGGCAAATAATTGGTTTTTTAGCTGTAAAAAATCGATTTTGGGCTGTAAACACAAGTTATAAGCATTTTCATGATTTGATGTTAATGAGAAAACGTTGTATTTTTGAAAGATCTACAACTTTTCCATTTAACTTTTTTTGTAGAATGCTTAGAATTTGATTTACAGCCAAAAAACCGTTTGTAGCGATTTTTGGAGGTGACCTCATCGTGCTCATACGTGCAGGATCAAGCCTAAAATTAATATGGCACCTTACCGTTGGTAAATGCACTTAAAATCATGTTTCACGCGAGTTACTTTTACTTTAGGATAAAAGGAAGACCGGTGCAGAGTAATTTATTTTCTAGAGTACGTGGTAGTGTTTTATTGGTTGTACAAATTGGAATTGTTCCACCTGACCACAGTGCCACTTGGACGTAGCGGCAGCACCGTTCGACCGCCGCCCGACCGCCCCGTAAACCCACTGTTCCGCTTTCACTCAGAATCTTGCCCTGTAGCGTAGGAAAAACTTGCTATACAGTGAAGTTTAACTTAGGTACTGCTTACGTTCACGAAAAGCCTTAGGTTATCATTCACCACTCGACGCCATCACTGTTGAGGCGGGATCACTCAGACGGTCACCCATTTTAGACTGTTTTTTGAGATAGAGACTAAAGGTGGCCTCATAGACCAAAACTAACGTTGTATTCGTGTTAAGAGGGAAAAAAACATGCAAATAAGCTTTTTCATTAATTTTGTTCTCCGATCCTGCAAGTTGAAATGACATGACGCGAATATCTCGCGTCTAGAATCGTAATAGGGGGCAGATCACGAGTCCCAAGGCGAACTAAACCACTGAGATTGACGCGCGTGACCGTAATTAATTACTAATCGCGGAAAGATTTTTCTCATCATTTGTCCAACGAGGAGGAAAAACAGATCGCTGCGCATAACCTGCCAAAGCCGTGTAGCAGACGACGCGCCAAGCAAACCGCACGAGAGCAAGCGAGAGGAAGGACTTGCCGCACTATCTAGCAAAGTGAGTGAGAGGGAAGTCTCGCGCCAGCCGTGTGAGAACGAGTGAGAGAGAGGGCTCGTTGTACTGCCAGCAGAGCAAGCGAGAGAGAATACTTGCGTCAGTTGCACGAAGAGCGAGTGAGAGAGGGGACTCGCCGCGCAACCACGAGAGCGAGAGAGGGAGAGCCGCCGTCCGGGAGGGGAGTACGGTAAACCTGGCGATTTCCGCTGCGCGCAGCGAAAAGAGGGCGCTACGGCAGACGGCCTGACCAACAGCGGAGCTGCTGCGGCGGAAAACAACGCTGATAGGCCGAGGTGGCCTGCAGCGGCCAATCATCGTTAATGCAGACGGATGTTTGTCATCAGGCCCGTAGGCGTCGTTGGAAGCGACGCGCCGGCCACATTGTCATCACTATGTGTCTGCCCTCGTGTCCGTATAGACGTGTCTTACGCGCTCCGGTTCTTTCACTGATCTTTTTTTAGACAGAGGATACCTAGCAGTACTGGGAATTAGTGCTACGACTCTCTCGCTGGTAAATTGTGCGGCAAAGAATAAATCGCGACTTGGAACAAAGTTACGGCGTCATTCGGTCAACCCGGTGAGTGGCCTGGAGTTTAGGAACTCTCGGCACCAAGCTCAACGAAGTTCGCAGTGGTGTGTGTGTGTGCAGGAGACACCGCAGTCTCTGACGCGTAGTGAGTGACCTCGTAAAAAACGATAGAGTGAGCGCGATCCGAGACGCGTAAAATTAGAGTAACTCGGGTGCTGATACTGTAAATTTTAATTCGGCGTGAGTCTCGGTGCGCCACATGGCAACGCGAGTGTCGGCCATATTGGCTTCCGGGATTCGGTCGCGCGTGCGGCTCAATAGAGTCTACCTTTGTAAATTATAGTGTAATTAGTTGTGATTTTGAGGCCACTTATTTAGTCGAGTGCTCGCCTGAGAGCAAGTAGTTATTGAATTAGATAATATTCGATTGACGATCGGTGTGACAGGTACGCTTGGCTCGACTAAAGAATTGATCGGGAATTCTCGTGGGTTTAGCGAGTGAACCCCGCGTTAGTAGATAAATTCGAGATCGATGAAAGCAGTATTATTCAGAAACAAGTGGCGCGAATCAAATCGAATTGTTTTATAATGGTATGATCGTATGATAGTGGAGTGTGCGCGCTGTGACGCGATTTTAGCAATTAATAATTATGCGCATCTATTGAGATATCTAACATAGGAAATTAGACTAGTTTAGGGAATTTTCCAGGCATCGCTGAAGGACCTCGCGACCTCGAAGAAGATTTCCGATTTCAATACACATAATTTGGATAGAGTAGGGCTTAGCTTAGCTAGATAATTATTGAATAAATCAATTATCTATTATTCCTCTCATACAAATACTGAGTCTTGTTTATTAATGCATGAGCCCTTCTTTTACCACATATACATAGACCGTATAATACGGCCGATTACTAATCCCGAGTAGTCGGTTTAGCAGTTCCCCCTGTGGGACAAATGCTCTACTAAGCTAGTTCGCGAATCACCTGACGCCCAATTATTTAGAATAAATTCACAAAATTTGGTGATTGCGCGTTGAGCAGTCACACGGTTGCTGTAGCTAGTCTTAACCGTCTTTCTTCCTTTCAAATATCCGCCCTGATTTTAACCACCCTGGAGGATTTTTCCGGTGAGGACATCTTACAGACTCGCACCGTGTTGGTTAAGCCAACACTCTCTGTCCTTTAAAGGATATCGGGTCCATCTTCCAGTGTAGACCGATCCGGAGAAGGTCCATCTTTCAGGAGCCAGCTCCCCGCCAGTAAGGCCGGCGTTCCCTGCCTAGCGTATCAGATTGGCCTACCTATTTTTTTATTATTATATTTTATCGACCTCTCTAAGAGTCCCTAACACTGCTTCGCATTCGCCCAGGTTTGCGCCTGTGAGGCAAGGGAAAACCCGGAATTACGCTGAAGGAAAATTCCAGGGAAAAACCCGCCTCGAAGCAGCCGGAGTCCAGGGTACTTTTCCCGTTGAACTACAACTCAGAAAAAATCCGAGTGTGCATTCACCAGAAATCGAACCCACGACCCCTTGAGCGAGCGCGTATCCGCTAGTTAGGGCGTGCGCCTTAACCAACTGAGCCACTTAACTAACTTTAACACTTATTATAATCAAGGAATAATTTAATAATAAAGTGTGTAAAACAGTAGCCAAATACAATCAAGAAAAGCTGCAGTGATAGATAATAAAACAGCTACAAAGACTAATGTTTTCAACTAAAGATTTTTAGCGGACCCTGGTAACTCTAACCAGCTAGATAATATTTGAAGGTTATATTGATAATTTTGTTTTCCCCTAAAGGAAGCTTTGTAATAGTAACATTTTCTCTCCCAAAAATAGGTTAGAAGTCCATTTTAAGAATTATACAGTTAGAAGTCCATTTTGAGCATTGTACAGTTCAAATCACGTGTTTTTAGAAAATGTCTGTATTGATTTTTGTGTGTGTGTGTGTGTGTGTGTGTGTGTGTGTGTGTGTGTGTGTGTGTGTGTGCGTGTGTGTACCGCAATATTTTTGAATCGAGGCTATGAATGTCTACGAAATATCTCCGAAATTAAATATCAGAACCTTCGGCCGCCCACATGTGCTTGATGCAGTACTTTTAAACCTACACTTTTGTCACTCCACTCCTATAACTGTCATCCCTCCTCTATAAGTGTCTGGTTATCCTCCCCTATAAGTGTAGATGGTTATCTGCGACAAAAATAATCTTAACGAGCTAGCGGATGTTTTGGGTGATTCAGATCTCTTGGGTGAGTTAGTGTAGGGAAGAAGGGGAGGGTGAGTGCATCAGTACTGCCTTGGGTTGAGTTGTGAGAACCAGTGGACCATGCACTTGGTTGAGTTAGCACCACCTCGTGCCAGTAACGTCCTGTACAGGTGATGACATGCGCCAGTACCAGCATGCGCCAGTACTAGCATAGCTTAACGACTACTTATCACTATTATAAAACTTTCTTTTAGAGAAGTGATTACTTCACTTTTGTATATCATCAAATAGTATTGAGAAATAATACCTTATAATCATACGTCAAATCTATATTTGGTCCAATAAGCCCAATAGTTTGTTCTCCATGTAAGTAACCTTTTCGGAGTCGTATATTGATAATTGGTGCTTCGTATCTTGGATTCGTTCCAATCAGTAAGATAACATCTGCATTTTCAATTTTTGAAATACTATTGTTTAGTAGATAATTACAACGAAGGTCAATGCTAACGCCACTGTTAGGAAAATGTTGTTCTGTTGTCAAAAGCTCACTATCCAGTGAATTTAATAAATCCTTAGCACAAATCAAAGTTTCTGCATCAGCCATTTTACCAGCTATGGCAGCACAGTTATTAGATGAAAGATTTTGCATTGCCCGTGCAGCTAAAAAAGTAAATACATTAAAATTAAATTTAAGTCAATTTTATTCAAAATTTCATAAAATTTTTGTATTTATGAATACAATTCAGGACTTTTGACACATATGATTTAAGGAATTTCACCAGGAAAATTGATTTTCTTAAATGTCGCTGAAATTTTGTAAATTTTGTGACAGGCGCACGTCAGCCGAGCCATATTACGATGCATAGCATGCGCCTGCATCGTAGAAGTAGCTCAATTGTTAGACTCGTTCTCCTTTTCGTATGTTACGCTTGGCATCCATTGTGAGGAGATCACCGGTTTGGAACCAGTAAGACAGATCTATCGTAAAATCCCTACCTTACCATCACACTCTTCTACTCGGTTTCGCTCACTGGAAGAGCTATGAATGCATGCGAGTCAAAAGATAACGTGCACTAAAAACGGTATCTAGTGTGGTGAAATGCAGGTTGCGATCTCGTGATAAAAGGAAAAAAGATTCCTCACAATTTGTTCGCCATAGTAAAATCTATCTCGTCGATAACAAGGATGGTTGTCATTGAAGCCGAGGACGGCTTGCCTCAAAGGAGGGCGGTGTCACAGACGCACACGGCTGCAACGCGAAAAAGACTGTCAGCCGAGCCATACTATGCATAGCATGCGCCTGCGTCGTATCTCTGCACAAAATGTAGACTGTCTCCTCATAATTTCCAGAACATTCATGAAAGAAAGAAAATAATAGATGTTATTATTCGAATGATAACAAACAAACTCTCGTTGCGAACTCCAAAATTTGTATTTTTTAATAATTTGATTAATTCAAAAAATTTTCAATATCTTGAAAAATAGGAATTTTGCAGTTAACAACCAGAGTTTCTTTATGATCATCCGTATAATAACACCTGTATAGGCACTGATTATAATATTTTTTTGCTTTGAAGAATGTTCTGCAAATTCAAATAGTCTTAATAATACTGAATTTTTGGCCTATTTAACCTATTTATGCCAAGTTTCTTTCATACAAAATTTTCTAAGCATTCAAATCGAAATCCTTCCATTCATACCAAAAGTATAATTGTACAAAGCATGCTCCTAAAATTTTAGCCTAATCAAACCATGTGGTCACATGGAATCCTACTGACAGTGCCAAAATACTCAAAACAGTTATACGGAGAGTCACTATGGGTAAGTAGGTACTAATATGGATTTACCATGGTAAAAATACAGGTAATATAACCTAATATTAGAATAAAAATTATATAAGAATTATAATTTATTTTTGTAATTATTTGTTGAGCTTAAACTAGTCTGGCGTGACTAGGGATAATAAGTAGAACCCTGTTTTCTGGTTATGTTACACTTTATTCTTTCCAACTTACCTTCAATGCTAACTTAAAACCGCTGCCAAGTCATTGGCACTTAGCTTCCTCCTATTCTGCTAGTGGAAGATAATTACATGGGACCATCAACTCATTCTTTGAATCAGAAAACATATATGCACGTCCAATCTTATTACGATCGATCACGTAGTTCCAGAATTATAACAGTATACGTACGCACGCATGCACGCACGCACGCACGCACGCACGCACGCGCGCGCACACACACACACACACACACACACACACACAGCCATCCGCACGGACATTTTCTAAAAACGTATGATTCGTACTCCAAACACCTACAAATGCGTTTCCACGAAGTATTAGCAAAACTGAAAATTTTACTATTACAAAGCTTCCTCTTGAGGAGGAAGCAATACAAATATAGGAACTATAGATCGAACTAACAATCAACTACACAAAGGTACATGTAATTCAAAAGGCAGCACCTTTGTGAATATATCTGCTATTTGGTCTTTCGAAGCAATCCAACTGACTTTGACTAGATTTCTGGCTACACATTCTCGGACAAAGTGTTCTCTGACTACAGTCATATGTCTGAGTTTGTTTGTGCTGCTTACTTGAGTACTAGCCTCAGCAACTTTATTGTCGCACCACAGAGTCATGGGTGAAAAGGAGGTTTTCAGAATCAAACTTAACGAATTATGCAGGGATATCATTTCCTAACAAGCTTCACTCATCGCAACGTACTCAGCCTGACAAGTCGACAAGGCCACGAATTGCTGTTTGTGGGATTTCCACGCCACTTTGTCACCATAGAGATTGATGACAAAGCCACTCGTTGTAATCGAGCCCTTGCAATCAGCAAAACTGGCGTCTGAAAACTCTGGTAAATTATAGAGGTTTCCTTCGAACTTATGACTTAGACTTCTGGTGTGTTTCAAATATCTACAGACTCGTATCACCATTTTCCACTCTTCACCAGTGGGATTTATATGATGTCTACTTAACACGTTCACCGCATATGCTATGTCGGGACGTACAGTGTTAGCAAGGTACAAGAGAGAACCTACTATCTCTCTGTCAGTACCGTTCGTTTTGTTTATTGTACTTTCCAGCTGATTTTCGTTTTCCTCTCTTTCTCGCCTTCCTCGATTTGACACTTGGTTTGTCATTATTGGCGTTCTCTGAGGATGTATTTCACTATATCTAAAACGTTTCAACATTTTATCCATGTAATTCTCCAAAGTCAAAGTCATCGTTTGATTTTGTCTGTCCCTATTTATTTCAATGCTAAAAAAGCTCTTGGGCTCTCCCATGTCAGACATTTCAAATTCCAACTTAAGTTTTGGTGTAATTTCATCCAGCTTATGTGTGTCATTACTGGCTATTAGTATGTCATCAACATACAGCAACATTATTAGATATTTCTCATTGTTGCGCCAAGTAAAGAGACAGGGCTCTGAATCATGAGACTTTATTCCAAGTTTTATTACAACTTCAGTGAATTTTTCATACCACTTTATCGGACTTATTTTCAAACGGTACAAAGCACGTTGAATCTTACAGACTTTATTTCGTCTGATTTCTGGTGAGACATCAATACCCTCAGGTATTTCCATGTAAATTTCGCTGTCGATTGTTCCATTCAGAAAAGCTGTTTTAACATCAAGCTGTTTTACTTCAAGATCGAACTTATTTATGATTACTAGCACTGATCTAATCAGAGGTAGCCGAGAAACAGGTGCATATGTTTCCATTAATTTGTAATGGTTTTGATCTTTGAAACCCCTTATCACAAGTCGAGCTTTATACTTGTTATCGTTATTCAATCCAACTTTTGTTTTTAAGACCCACCTTGAGTCAATTTTGTAAGGTCTTTTTCCTTCGTGAATCACAGGTCTGTCGACAAGTGTCCAGACCTTGTTCTTTTCCATCGAGTCTAATTCGCTCCTAATAGCCTTTTGCCATTCAAGCTTGTTTTTCGTACTCATGGCTTCTCTGTAGGAATTTGGATCATTCTCCACAGTTGCTATGAACGCCTTCAGTTCATCACTTTCCAGCAAGTTTAATTCGGATCCAAGTACCTGTGACTCTGATGAACATTCGACTTTTTTTACTTTTCTTGGGTGACCTCTTCGCCGCTTTTCTCCCTCCGTTTCAGAGATCAAAACTGCATCGTCTTCATCGAACTTGACAAGCCATCTTTCTCTATTTGTTTCTTCCATTGGATTAGCCCAATCCTTAATACTCCTTTTATTGTATTTGTCTCCAAATACAAGCTATTCATTGAATCGAACATCTCTGCCTTCGTATTACTTTCCTTCTTCCGGTTTCAAGAATAAATACCCAGTTGGTTTATAGCCAATAATTACTACTCGTTTTCCCAGCTGATCAAACTTAGGTCCTGTTTTCCTTTGTACCTTGATATAAGCTATGCAACCAAATCGCTTTAGTTGTTCCAGATTAAGTTTAAAGTCTGGTTTGAACATCTGCAAGGGCGGTATCATTTCATTCGAGCTATGCGGAGTCCTATTATAGAAATAGATGGCTGCATTCAGGGCAAGGTCCCACATGTTCTCAGGTAGACGAGTATCGTACATTAAAACTCTCGTGAGTTTTTAGATGGTCTGATTAAAACGTTCAGCCACTCCATTATGCTCAGGTGTATCTGGGCTAGCCAACTGTAGCTCTGCTTTAAACTTATCGAGAACTTCTTGTGTATACCCTCCTGTAAATTCTGTACCTTGATCGCATCTAAGGTAACAGAACTTAGTGTCATATCCAAATAAATTTCTCGAGCTTTTAACGAAAGATTCAAGACAATAACCCGTCTCGCTCTTGTGTTTCATTGGATACGCCATCGCAAGTCGTGAATAGTCATCGATAAATACAGATATAAAACTCTATTTCTTGGGATGTGTTGCTGGACTGATCAGTCCCATTGTATCTGCGTGAACAATTTGCAGAGGTTTACTCGCTCTCTGTCTAGTCGAACTGAAAAGTAGCTTATTGAATTTTGACACAATACAAACTTCGCAATCAAGTACAGACTCATCGAACTTAATTTTCTTCAAGTTTTTCCAATCTGGAAATTTTCTTTGGAATTCTTTCAACTTTTTCAACGAAGCATATCCCAATCTGACATGCCGTAACATAGCTTTATTACTGTAAAACAAGTTATTGATTTTACTGATATTAGATTTGCAATCTATACTTTCTAGAGCAATTGTTTCAGTCAAGTTACTTATTGTTCTGTCTTTAAGTGTGTTCTCAAAATTTGAATAGCTAGAGCATAGCTCGTTGTTATCTTTGTTTACTTCTACATCTAGTTCAGTGTCAATTTGCACTGGTTCATCAAACTTATTATTTGTATCCATCACAGTATGTTCAAGCTTGTCTTGTTCACGAGTTATCTCTTTAATTGCAGATCCGCTCTCCTTATTAGGCACAACACTTACGGTCGGATATTCACGACGCCTTGTGGTTTTATATGCAACAACCCTATTTACCTTATCACTTTCATTTTTATCCGAGTTATTTGTCTCTAACTCTATTACACAATAAGGTTGCTCATATATCCCAGAGACGAAAATCGTTTTCGATACCGGATCAAAAATATCGACTTTCTTGTTATCCAAGTAAATACCTAAATCCTTGTCAACAAATTTCCTGAATGATAGCAAATTTTCTGACAATGACTTAGCATAGATTACATTGTTCAAGCTTAAGAAATCATCATTTTTGGTGTAACCAGAGATGTTACCTACTCCCTCCGATTTTATAATCGCTGAATCATTGTCATTTGCACATTTAATATCAAGCTTTTTAGTATTATCAAACGTTTTAAAAATTAATTTAGAATTAGTCATGTGCTCCGTAGCACCAGAGTTCACCAGACTCTATTTATGATAATGTCTTGAACTCGAACTTTATCTTTTTCCAGCTTTGTTTGATCAGGCACGCGTGCTGGCTGAACCGCCAAATCAATTACAAACAGCAAATCAGCAAGAGTTAATTCCGAAGTTAAAAAGTCTAAGAATGTATTAATATTCAAGTTTTGCGTTAATTTATATTCTCTACGAAAAGTACTATCTCTATTTGTTACTTCAATCTGAATATTTTCATTCACACTAGTGCTTTTATTCAAATCAATTATATTAACCTCATCTTGAACTAGTTTTGCTAAGAATTCTTTACTCACGTGGGTGTTCGTGACTGTCCCAGCTGTAGTTGTTCTGATTCGACGGTTTGCTGTGATTTTGTGCAGTTTCTCCAGCTAATAGAATTTGTTTCTCCTCGTACAGTCAATCTTGTTCTGCCCAAAACTGTACCTTTTCTTCCATCCAGCTGTAATTTGCATACTTATGCTTAATCAACTCCTCGACTACATCATCGTGTACTCGATCACATTCAGTTTCGATCATCCCTCTTAATTCTCTATTTTCTTTTTCCAGCTTATCCAGCTTGGCCATTACTTCTGAAATTTCAACAGTTTCATTAGTAGTGTTCAAAGAACACTTTTCAAGCTTAGTTGTCCCCTCTTCCTGACGGATTTTGTTCAGTTCAAAATCCAGTTTTATCGGTACATTTGATTTAACAACTAGGGTGGATTTACCTCTCAAGCTTATTTCAAACTTATTTTTCCAGCTGTCATCCGCAGAATCGAACTTTTTATCTTTTTCCTCTTCGAACTTATTGGCCAGCCCACCGTCAGCATTTACTTCCTTGACATCCAGCTTTGTGGACGAGGTATTCCCACGTTGGCTTGGGTCAACCGCTTCAACTGAATCCACCGCTTCAGTTCGAATCCTATTGATCTCCTTCTTCACGGATTCCAGTAATCGTTCCTCGACGAGAGAGTTATCTAGGAACATTTTGTAAATGAGTTGTTTGTTTTGACGAACGACAATCAAAATAAGCACTCTATCACGTGTAGCAATTTATTAAGCATGTGCTTAGTTGACGAACAACAATCAAGAAAGCAATACTAATTGCCTGTTTTAAAACAAAACTGTGATTCTTCAGCACACACAGTGCAGCAGCAACAACATACACTACCCTGCATGTACTGGCCAACATTTAAATTTTGGAACTGAACAGCATGCTATTTTTATTAAAAAAATTTAATTTAATATGTACATATTTGTTGTGGAAGATCGAGTTTTAGTTTTCAAGCTTATCAGACAAAATCAAACTTTACCTAAATCGAATCTTTTACCACTTGACGTCATTATATAAATATCTCCATCAATATCCATCTCCGGATAAAAGGAGTCATCTGGGTATGTTTCTAAAATTTCCAGCTCCTGGTCCTAGAGCAGCAGAAACAGTTGCACGTTTTTCTCATCTGTTAAATTCAAGCTAGTCAGTTAACTGTTTCTTTATATTTTAATCGTACTTAAAAAATTGCAATTAATATTTAAAAAAATGTTAGTTGAACTTGAGTCTAAGTTTCATAAACATATCTGCTTCCCGATTCGATCAACGCGTTGTAACATAGTTTAAAGCTATGTTAGAGAATGAATTTTCAATCAAAAATTCGAGCCGTGTTTCTCAGTTTACAGCATTGCATTTACGAGCATTCACGTTTGTTTACGTATGTGCGGTCAAGCTTTGATTAGCGGAACTAGCGCCATCGTTTGCGCGCACGAGGAACTAACTCGCCCCGGCGCTCTCATGTACACTGAGAGCAAGATGGCGCTCGCGCTTGACCGCGTCAACGACTTCTCTTTCCCGCGCCAATAGCTTCTTTCTCCCGCGTTGTCGGGCGCCGCCATTTTGATTGGCCGCGCGCGCACAGGCATGCTCAACCACGTTACCGGCTTCGGGCTGATTCTCGGAATCGCGTCCGTCGCATGCCACGCTACGAATTTTGCGTCATGAAGATTCTACCGTCTTCTCGCAAAATTTTCACTCGCGCACTTCATGACCGAAACACTGTGACTTACCTCCTGTCTTCGGCATCTGCAAGGATATTTTTCTTGTCTGATCGGACATGGCACTCGAGCTGAAAAGTCACTTTCGCACGTCGAACTTTGTTTTCGAACTTTCCTTCCAGCTATGCACCTTCAATGGTTTTATCCCCTAAAAAGGCAAACCCGTAATTTGGCACTTCACTCGCGAATTATTCTCAAGTGCACGCGCAGGTCTAGAAAATCCCAAGCAGAGCAGTGGAAGCGTGCTGGGCCCATAACCTATTAAGCTTAAACTAGCCTGGCGTGACTTGGGATAATAAGTAGAACACTGTTTTCTGGTTATGTTACACTTTATTCTTTCTAGCTTACCTTCAATGTTAACTTAATACAAATATAGAAAGTATAGATCGAACTAACAATAAACTATACAAGGTTTTTATCAAGCGCGGACGCGTCTATCTCGGGCAAGAGCACACAGGGAAGTGAGCACCGCCGCCGCAGCCGCGACGTCGACGCTGGCCGCAGTAGACAGAGAGAGGCGGAAGCAGTCCCATCATGCTTCGTGCATAGCGTCTCTGCGGTTGCCAGAATTCTGCTCGCTTATTCTCAACATTATTATTTATAAGAATTTTATTTTTCATATAACGTCAGAAAATTGCATTCGTTTATTGGCATGATCACGTATTACAATCGTTTTATAAAAAATATTAGTGACATATTGTACCCGTTGTACAAATTTTCAAGTAACAACGTCAAATAAGTCTGGTCGAAAGAATGTCCGCACGCCTTCAAAACTGCGAAGAGTGGCCCTGCCCACCAGTACTCGCGCTGCGCGCTTGCTGTCTGAAAAAACATATATTTTTGATCTTTTTCGTATACAATTAAAAATGTTTTGGGCATGAATAACTTGAAAGTTTCATAATTATTTTAGTTTTTGACTCATGATTTTCAATATTGTTGATTTTGGAATATAGACATTTATACAAATTTATCGTGTATTCTTTTATCGCAACGATGTTTATTTTAACTATGATTGAAAACCCATTATTATTTCGTAAGATTAAGAAAAATTATCTTTTTATAGTTCTTTAATTCAAATTATACACGTGAAATTCCATAAAGTGGCCAAATTCGGAACTATCCTATTGGTAGAAAATGCGTTGGTTTATATGTAATCTGTGACGTCACGCTTAACAAACCGAATTCCATCCTGTTCCTAAAGTTATGAATTTTGTGCAAAGATAGTTTATTACATAATTTAAGCAGAAAAAGTATTAGTTTTATTATCAGCTAAGCAAAGCCGAACAGCTGTTCGTTGGCTCTGTCGAAGCGAGGCAGCGAGCTCGACCATTGCGCATACATTGTGTGCATCGATCTGGCGACCGGTCGGCGATATGCACACGTTGCAGCCTTCTGCCGTGTGTTTTAACGTTTCGATATAGCCACCTGGCCTCTGCTAACCGCAATGTTTTGCTCTGTTTAACTTTTCGGCGATATAAGTGAGTGCGTAGTGAAAAACAGAAACGACGACGCGATGCAGCAGTGATATATGTAGTTTTAAAATCAGAACAGAAGTGCTACTATGGTGCCTACATGTGTTTACAAGCAATCTCTGCTCACCACGATCCCGCTCGCGGATCAGCTGCTCGCGATTGTTGCTTTGTAAGACGGTGCAAAAAGTATTCAAAAGTGATGCACCCACAATGGCACTGACGATGCAATGTGTGAGTGTCAGTTCATCAAGGAGTGCTACAGTATAGAAAGACATGTAGCTCCAACAAGAAATTTGAATTTTTGTTTGGAGGTTATCTTTTGTTTTTGTGACTACTCCTGCTGCTGCTCCTGCTGATTCTGCTATTGTGCTGGTGTATATTTCTTGCCAAATGCTGTCTAGGTGACGATTTACCATCACACAGTTCCACAAAAAGTATTGCTGTGTTCTTGTGTTCATCATTTTGAAAACAGATATTTATTGTGTTAGGTGCAGTGAAATCAGTGACTATGTGATTGTGTGATCTGTTTTTAGAGTTGAACCACTGTGTTGTAATTCTGATGTCTCCTACTGATAGCTATACGGCATTGGTATCAGAGGACAGAGAATTTAGTATTTATCGTTGCCAATTTGACCATGTAATCACTACCATGGTGCTGATTCGCACTATCTGGGTGGTGTAGCTTGGCGTTGCTGGCTACTTCAAAACCCTCAAGTTGTCTCTGGAACTGATTCATACCATCTAAGTAGTGCAGGCTGGGTTGTTGACTTCTGCCACTACATCAAGATGGCCTTGGAGCTAGATTTACTCTGTATGCAGTGGTGCTGACTGGCGTCTCTGGGTACTTCAACATTATCTGCTCGTGCTGCTTGGTGTTTCTGGCTGATCCAACAATCTTTAAGCTATATTCGAACTTTCTGGCTGTCCTTGAGACGTTGGTATTTGCTTGAACCACCTTAAATTGACCATGGGCCCGTATTCTTGCTTTCTGACAGTCCTGGTTGGCGTAGCTGGCTGCTTAAACCATGTGGAGATGATCTTGGAGCTAGATTCATGCTTGCTGGGAGTATTGATTGATGTTCTTGGGTACTTCAATCACTGTAAGACGGCTCTGGAGATGGGTTATACAAAAATTACAATGACTCGTACTGTATGTTTAATTAATATTGAATCTTTAATAGGTTTTGATTTAAAATACTTTATACATGTTCTAAGTTTTCTAAACAGATATCTTTTATTGCTTACGGGTATCTTAACAGCGATTATTATCAATATACTGCTAAGTTTTTTATTTGTAAATATAAACTATGCAAAAAAAGTTTGTAACATATTTTCCTGTATGTCCAGGAAAATATGTTACAAACTTTTTTTGCATAGTTTTTTGCATATTGGTGTCGGCATCTGAGCCATCAAAATGTTGGAGTTGGAAGAAAGCTCCATCAAGACTCCGGCAATACTGCTTACTACTATTGACGGATCAGTTTTTTTATCAGGTGACATCAGTGAGTTGAATAATTGTTTGTTGATGAGTTTTTAATATGATTTCTTTTGCTCTTTAGTGTTTAAATCATACTGCAACTGGAGATATCATGGTCTGCTGGAAGATGAGCAGTAGGATCAAGGGCATTGGTCATATGCCTGATCATCGATAATAATGGAGCTTCGTTAGTGTGTAACTTTCCGGTACAATATTTTCTATATAATTTGAATGATTTCATGTAATTGATGTAATTTATATTTTTGCAGATGCAGTGATTCTAAGATGCAGATCATAAATAGTTTTACTTTAAATATTATTTAGGTCAGTGGTTTTTTTGGTTTTAATTTTAATCTTTTTTTTTAGGTACAAAATAAAACGAAACAATGCCAAGCAGTTGCAGCAAGAAATTATACTTTGAAGAAGATATTATTATTTTGAAACAGAAGAATATTATTAATTCGCGTAGCCAAGATTTACATAGCGTGTTTTGATGTTAAAAAAATCGTTTCTAGAGTTGTATGTAAAAAAGTGTTAAAAAAAATGTTTGCCACAGTAAAAAGTTGTATTTTGAAAATGTTTACAACTTTTATATTTAACATTTTCATGTAAAACGTAAATCCGCAAAGTTTTATGGGAAATAATTGGCATTTTAGCTGTAAAAAGACGTTGTTGAATGTCGAAAAGTGTTTAAAAAATGTTTGCCACGGTAAAAAGATGTATTTTGAAAATGTTTACAACTTTTATATTTAATATTTTCATGTAAAACGTATATCCGCAAAGTTTTATGGCAAATAATTGGTTTTTTAGCTGTAAAAAGTCGATTTTGGGCTGTAAATTCGAGTTATAAGCTTTCCATGATTTGATGTTAATAGGAAAAAGTTGTATTTTTCAAAGATCTACAACGTTTCTATTTAACTTTTTTTTGTAGTGTGACAAGACGCAAGTCTCGCACATGAAATAAATAAACACGGCTCCGAGTCAATCAGCTGACGCAAGCGAGCGCGCGCGCGCAGCGAGCAAAGGCGAGTCCGCATGAAGCGAGGTGAGCGCGCGCGCGCACCAACCGAAAGGCCAGTCCACACGAGCGCGAGAATCTACTAGCAACTCAGCGGCGACGCGCCAGGCGCGCCGCGAACACACCTATAAAAGGCGGGCCGCACGGCACAGCGGGTAGTTCTACTCGAGCTGAACGAAAGGAACAGCCAGAGATAGACCGACGCCAACGACGCGCGACGTCTTCTCGTGAGTACAGGTGACGACAGTGTTAGCGAACCCGCAACTCCGAGTTGTCGTTGTGAGCACACGAGACAACCAGGAATAGCCGAACAGCGCCGAGTCTCGTCTACGTGAGCACACATAGCTGTTACCCGACGTTGCTACCTGCTCCTGAATCCCCATCCCAAGGGACTGGTTGTTTTCCCCGCCACCGTGAGCACACGGGGCTGAGAAAATAACTAAAGCCCCGCCGACGATTCCCCAGGACGTGCGCACACGTCCTGGTGAAGCAGCGGCCGACTCCTGCCCGTGCGAAACCGACCACACGCCGACCTCTCGAGATTCGCCTGGTCACTGTGAGCACACAGGACAAGGAGAAGAACGAGATGAGCGACCTCGATCCGTAGAGCCGTGCGCTCACGACTCTATGGACTCGAGAGATACCCAACCTCCGAAAACCCGTCGATATCCCGAACTCGTGTCACCGTCCGAAACTCCGATACCGCGTCCGCAAAACCGAAAAATGCACCGAAACCACGTAACTTCGGCAACGTCGTGTTGATGTACCGTTAACCGCACTAGATTAAGCTAAACCGATTGTAAAGGCAAAATATTCTAAACAAACCGCGATTTCGAATTCTGTTCCAGATGGAGACTAATAATTGAACTATCAACTTGTTATCGTAATTACTAGAATATATCTATTTTGTTATTAATTGCATAAACAGTCTCTTCAATTAACCTTTCCCTTAACCAAATCCTGGCGTCCGGCTGACTACTCAACACACGGGGAAAGTCGAACCGTTACAGTAGAATGCTTAGAATTCGAGTTAGAGCAAAAAAAACGTTTTTAGCGATTTTTGGAGGTGACCGCATTCTGCTTATACATGCAGAATCAAGCCCAAAATAGAACTGTCAGCTTACTATTATAAGAGGAGTTCGCACATATTTTTGGCCCGATTGATTAAAGTCTCTGAGACATAATCGTGTAACACGAAAATTTTCATACAAAAATACGCGTAAAAATCGAACAAATTGGGCCCTCATTTCAAAACGACGTAGAGGATCGGGATGAAAAAAAAAAATAGTTTTCTAGCTTTTGCGAAAGGAGACTTCTCCTAAAATTTCAGCCCGATCGTTCGAAAATTATGTGCGATATCGCATGGTACACATTTTTCGCACACGAAAGTATAAGGCACTTCTGTGTCGCGGTCGTGCCTAAAAAATGTGTTTTGTTTTTTCACAATGCTTCGGGTAGACCGATAGAATACACAAAAATATCTTGAAAACACTTTCAACATTTTAACAGTATCGTCGATTTGAACAAAATTGTAACGCAGACTGTTTGTCTAGACTACCTATTCCAGGGAATGTAAATTATGTTAATGTGGTTGATGTATTCCATATGGGAACTTTAGAGATACTCTATATCGATACCTTTCATATGCGCGAAACTGTACTGAAAGATGAAAGATTACTAAGAACCATTAATGTTATTAATCAAGGCAAAAAATATGTAAAAAGGATAGTTTTTAGGTGGTCCCACGTCCACCGGAAAGGATGTCCAGGAGATGAGGTCGAGATTAAACACTCAGAGTGTCTTCGGAACTTCTCTTTATTTTTTCTTTGATTTACACGAGGTTATCTCACCTCGGAAGTCGGAACGGTTCTGTCCGCCGCTGCGCAGAGCGGCTCTTCCCTCACTCTCTCGCGCTTCCCCCACTACCGACGCGCTAGAGTGTTCGTGGCGAGTACCCACACACTCCCCCCGAGTGACAACGACTTTTTCTAAATATGATTACTCGGAAGACTAGGAGTCAGTCTTAGACATTGTTACAAAGTCTTAAACGTTGGTACAAAAGTTACTTAAACTATTACAAAGAACACTTATAAGCTATGGTTTCGCCTCGAATACTTTCGTTTGGTTTGCAGCTAAATTAAATTTTTTATTAAAAATTGATTGTTAAATAAAGCCCACAGGATCGTTGTTCAAGAGAAACTGCAAAAATTTGTTCTAGATGAACACGTAAGCCAATTTGGAATAGTCAAGATGAAGGGTTTGGCGAGAGGTCATTGCTATTGGCCAAAAATTGACAAGGATATCGAAAGCCTTGTAAATCTTGTGCATTAGTTGAAAACAATCCAGTGAAAGTCCCAACGAGCATGTAACTGAACCATTCGATAGAGTTCACATTGACTTCGCCGGACCATTTTCGTGAATGCTTTTTCAAAACGGCCGAAAATTCATACTGTCAAAAATATGCTCACAGGAACCACCATAGAGAAATGCGAAGAGATTTTTGCACGATTCGGACCACTAAAATTCGGATTACTAAAAATATTATTATCCGATAATGGTAGAACTTTTCAGAATTTTACTTTCTCCTAAAAGAAACTTTTTAATAGTAAAATTTTCAGTTTCGCTAAAACTTCATAGAAACATATTTTGAGATGTTTGAAGTTCGAATTACATGTGTTTAGAAAATTTCCGTATGGATGTGTGTGTGTGTGTGTGTGTGTGTGTGTGTGTGTGTGTGTGTGTGTGTGTGTGTGTGTGTGTGTGCCGCAATATTATCGAATCCAGGTTATGAATCTCTACAAAATTTGGCATGTATATCCTTTTTTGGATTCTGAATTCGGGAAAAGAACTTATTTTCAATTGTGTTAACTAAATTTTATGGCTGTTTATTGAATTTTGCAAAATTATTTTTGACATTTTTCGTATAATCTTAATGTTACACAAAGAGAAGGTCCAATAAGTATCCCTTATCTGGATGCGGTGAAAAGTGCTGAGTAGACTCCAAGAGTGAGAAACAGTCTCTGACGACCACAGCGCTCGATCGATGCTTGGGATTAGATTAGATTATAGATTGTTTTTATTGCCTGTACATTTTGTTGTACAATACATGCGCTTTACAGCGCTTAATAGAAAAAGAATAATATATGTAGTATTTGTGTGAGTGTGCAGAATGAGATGTGGTGATTTGTAGATGAGTGAGTTTGCTTGTAGTGTGTAGTGAGTGGGTGTTGAGAGTTATTGATTTTCTTGCTTGAAGAAGTATTGTTTAGCCTGTGATTTGATGCTGGAGATGTTTCTATTTTTGCGATGATAAGGTGATAATGAATTCCATAGATAGGAGGCACTGATATGAAATGAATTCCTCACTGTCTCTGTGGCAAAGGTAGGGATGTCTAGTGGAGTTACCTCCCCCCTCACAGGTGACAGTGCGACGTGAAAGTCAAAATAGGCCAAGATGTAAGATGATGTAGCGGTGTTAAAGAGTTTTCTCAAAAAACAAACCATGAAGTACCTTCTACGCCCGGCGGTGGTGAGCCATTGCAACTCACGCCTGTATGGGGAAATGTGCTCATCCATCCTTACACCGTAGATGTAACGGATGCCAGTGTTTATCAGTCTTTGTAGTTTAGTGTCGAGTTCTTGCGTCAGGTAACAGTATACCAGTGAGCAGTAGTCGATGATGGGAAACAGAAGTGCTTGCGCAGTCCTTGGCTGGTGCTCTTCCTGAAGAAGTAAAGTCTGTATATTAGCGAGTGAGCACGTTTACACAGATGTGTAACGTGCTCTTTCCAGTTTAATTTGGAGTCGAGCACCACTCCCAAGCTGCGCACGGATGATTGGTAATCGACCCGGGCTCCCCCTATATTGATATCGATGTTAGCAACAGAGGGTAAAGCATTTATGTAATAGGGGGAACCCAGGACAATCGCCTGAGTTTTGAGTACATTGAGTTTAAGGTGATTCTGTGCGGCCCAGCCTGTTATCCTTTCGGCGTTAGCAGCCATCCTTAAAGAACAGGAATCAAGCTCCTCAAGGTGGCATTGGCTGTAGATTTGCAGGTCATCCGCATATATGAGATGAGAAATGTCAGAGTCGAGGCAGAAACTGATGTCATTGATGTACAACGAGAATAGCAGGGGTCCCAGGACGGATCCCTGTGGTACTCCCGTGTTAAGGGGGCGAAAGTTGGACAGTTCGCCATTGTAACCAATGACAGCTTGTTTTCTGCCTGTAAGGTAGGAGGCGACCTGCTTGGGAAAACCGAAGGAGGATAGCTTTTCGAGGAGCTTGACGTGACGTACAGTGTTAAACACCTTGCTGAAGTCAAAGAGAAGGAGAAGTGTTACCTTCTTTTTATTTATGGGATCGGAGAGAACTGGAGTGGATTAGAGCCCCAGACGATAAACGAAAGATTGTAGTCTTCAGTCATAATCAGCTAACAGTCCCTGTTAGCATCAGCAAAGGTTTCGATGGTGTTTGCCAGTTCCAGGTACGTCCCAGGATCAGAACTGGGCTGGAGATACACAGTTCCAAGCATTAACTCAGAGCCTGGAAGGGAAATTTTTATGAACAACACCTCCAGAGTAGAATCAATAGATAAAATAGTGGCTTTGAGGCGTTCCCTTACCGCAATGAGCATACCTCCTCCTCTCGACACTCCGAGGGTCTCCAGGTTGCGATCTTTTCTATATACGTAATAGGCTGTAGGTTATGACGCTTATAACCTAATGGCTGGTGCCGAATCTCACAATGACCGGCGGAATCTCACTGCGAGCCGTAGGTCTCGCAAACCTCCTCACGTAAATCTTACTGAGGTCCAGGTTAGGAATCTTGTCCAGACATCTCTTCACAGCCTGGAAGTCAGACTGGCCGACAGGCACATTGTACAACAACACATTGAGTGAGCGATACATCCGGTCCTGGAATTTTGCATTGCGGCCGGAGTCATCAGAGTTACATGGAGTCCAAGCAGAGGATGGGCCAGATCCCCCAGCAGCAACATCACGCGCAGTCGAATAACTTTCAAGCTTCCGAAGCCTAGCTTCCCAGGAGATGAGGTTATCCTTGTCAGCCGCAATGTCCGTACTGTAAACTGCCAGCAGGGCATTGACGCCATTCAATTACTGCTTCACAGAGCCAACAGATCCACGCAGCTCCGTCATCTCAGACCTGAATAGAGTGGCCAGATTATTCTGGAGTGAGCGAAGATCCTGCGGCACCGGCATATCAGTAGCCGCAGAGCTGCGGCAGCACCAGGCGAGTTGGATGGGGAGGGGGGGGGGGTCCTTGTGCAGTGCTGATGCGCTCTCTGATGCAGCCGGCTGAGACAGCGGCTGCTCGACGCTCAAACCTGTCGCACTCACAACGCCAACTTCAGGACTGGCAATGACTGGAGCCGGCGGACGACACCCGCCGCAAGTAATCAAGTCGACACTGTCCTTGAAGACAGTGCACCCATCAAGGTTCGTACAATCAACATAGTAGAGTCCGTGACACTTTACGCATCTAAGCTCTCCCCTTCCAAAGCCATTGCTGTCAGCAATACCGCAGGACAGAGAAGGAGCATCGCTGTGCCTGCCAGGGTATCTGCGTTTGGCCACCCATGAGTCGTCGATTTTATTTTGCAAGTCTTCACCGTCCAAGGAGAACACTGAAGAAAAACTACTGTGAACAGCCATATCTGCAGCAAATCAGCCAGCAACGACAGCCGCGACACAACTCCAGTACAACAAACCGGCCCCACACAGTCAGAGTGTCAACACAAGCGGCACAGCAGCAGTCAAAAACAACGACGATAATTTTGGCGCGCCGCAGCCAAGTTA
The DNA here is from genome assembly GCA_012977825.3 of Pteromalus puparum. Taxonomy (NCBI): domain Eukaryota; kingdom Metazoa; phylum Arthropoda; class Insecta; order Hymenoptera; family Pteromalidae; genus Pteromalus; species Pteromalus puparum. Next base: position 23,829,955 of record CM053170.1, read on the forward strand.
CAACTCGACTACCGCAAAGCAGCTCCGACACTACAACAGTACCTTGGTACTACGCCAGTCGCGCCAAGGGAGATGGCAGACGCTACTACGTCCAGTAAGCGCCGACGAAACGATACCAATGTGCACCTGCGACTGTCGATCCAGGCCAGTTCCGGGCTTCCATTATAGCTATGTCGGGCCGCAGCACCCGAGGATGCCGATAATGCGGCCGGTGACCCCGGTCACAAGAGGCTCGCCATACTCACGCGACACCACCAGTCAATAGTCAAATTCACGTTCCGAACGAGGAGCCGAGCACTGGCCAACTGGGAAACTCCAGACACCGTCCAACACAGCCAGCACCGCACACCAAACCACCAGCACCGCTACAGCAACTATAGAGTTGTGAGAGCGCGAGGGAGCAAGAGAGAAGACAAGTTGGAGGGTGCACTCAGCAGAACTGCTTTCACATCTAACACTCGGCAAAGCTGCAAAGCTTCAACACGCTGCACTGCTCACGACGAGACAACAAACTCCAACCAGTACACCACGGCTATGGAACTGCAGCAGACTAACAGCGGAGCCGAGCCACTGCGAAAATCCCCACTACCCACTCTCTCTCCAACAGGTACCAGCACGAGGCTACGGAGTCCAACGGTGAGGCAAGGAAATTCGCCGATATCTAAGCCATCCGACGTCCGATTTTAGCACCTAATTGATATGCACGCGTAGAAAAACTTTCTTCACACTTGCTGACCAAAAATTTAGAGCTCAAGTAGTCAAAAACCGTTCAAAAGACAGTAACAAATCGGAGCGACAAAACACAGCGTCCGTCTCCTCCGCCACCTATCGACTAGCTTTGTGTTACAATAAAAGCACATGTTATTAATTTTATAACAGAATATCTATAAATTATTTTTGAAAATTTGCAGATACAGAATAGGCGTATTTAAAGACACAAGACTATTCGCCGGTCTGTTTAAGGTCGGAATTTATTTATTTTTGAAATAAGACAGCATTACAAACATCAATTTGAGGTGGTTAGGTCCTCTTAAATTTTTTTTATAGAATGCTTCAAATTCGGGTGACCTTTCAAAAATCGCTTTTAGTAATATTTGGAAGTAACTATATTCGCTATATATACACACACGGGATCAAGCCTATATTTGTTCTGTCACCATAGTAGAATAAGGGGTAATAGTAGAATAAAAATAGTAAAGTTATTTGCCATAAAGTAAATCAATCGATACCCTTCCTACTAGAATGCAGTGTATAATGGGACTTAGCAAAATCGAAATACATATAAGTTATAGGACGTTCTCGACAGTAATGTATAATGCTATACTTGACATCAGAACGTTACCATTTCATCATTCAAATAAGGAATGATAGTCTCTGATATATCTAATAAGAATTAAACAATTAAAAGCGAGAAACGACAACGTAATATAAAGTTAAAGTAAAATTATATAGATTTTGAAAAAGATAGTGTCAACTACATTAACACATGTAACGAGGTGGTTATTTTACGGTAAATGCGGCTTCGCGCAGACCTCGTTCATTACACAAACACGCAAATATGATCAAATTATTTATCAAAGGCGCCAGATCATATGACTTCACGATTTCCGGCTTATACAAAGACTCTTTCTCCCCGAGGAGATTCAACACTAATAAAATGCGTGCGCGAGAAAAGAAACAGGGATGAATACACCTTTTTGTAGAACAACACTTTATTTAGGGTTAAATATCGATATGGCGGAAGGGCGGAATACCAGCGCACAAACTCTATAGAACTTACAGTAACTATTACACTTCACCAGATAAACTTCCTTCCTCCCGTTCTGATGATGTCTCGTACCCTGTAAACGTCCGAAAAACTATCTCAAATCGACTACGAAAGATGTGGTTACGGCTGCGGCTCAGATACCAGTGAACGAGTCCCGCCGCGCGCAGCGCCGCGAGAACTCGCGTCGGAATTAACGCATACGCAGATGCGACTTACAAACTTTACATTAGATTTGCTTTCTTTCTGTTGTTTTCTGTTTCACACTCATAATTTGTCATTCCTTCATACCAAGGTGTGCACTCTTACAATTATGTTACAATCATCAGGAAATTCTCAGTCCGCATATATATTCTTACACACACACACATACTGATCACACTATACATATAGTAGCGTTCGCTGCGCTGTGCTCGCTGTTCCCCTTCCCAATTGCTCGCTTGCTCTTGTGTGTGTAGCAGCAGCGGCTGCTACAGCTTCTCGTTCTCGGCATGTGCGTGTGCGCTTCGGTATGGATGACGTAACGAGCAGTGCGAGTAGCTTGCGGAGTCTCTGGAGAGAGAGAGAGAGAGAGAGAGAGAGAGAGACAGACAGACTACTACGCGAACGGACACCCCGTCGCACACAATATAGCATCTACTCTATTTTTTTCAAAATCTTTTATCGCGTCTATTTAGCAAGAATCACGAAAGTAAAAGTGGTTTTTGAAGCCAATCCTAAGATACGACGTTCTTGAAGCCTCATCTAGGATACGACGTTCTTAAAGCCTCTTCTGGCATACGACGTTCTCGAAGCCGCCACCAGGATACGACGATCTTGAAGCCTCTGCTGAGATACGGTGTAATTCCACTCAGCCGTCGATATGTTCTGAAAAAGCCATTTAAACCGGCCCAGTTTGCAAAAAAACATTATTTGTCCGCTCCTACGTATTTATTGCTTTAGCATTCAAGGACAGTCAATCAATTTCGAACATGTAAGACATGTTTCCGATGTATTTTTTCACGTAGAAAACGATGGTGTTGTTGCTTTTATCATAAAACATATATGCGAAAAGCGCTAGGAGCCAAAAAACAAGTTTTTTAGTGTTTATTTAGTGATTTTTGGTACCCAGTGCTTTAAGATTATGTTTTATGATAAAAACAACAGCGCCATCGTATTCTACGTGTAAAAATACATCGAAAACATCTCTTACATGTTTGAAATTGACGATTGACTGTCCTTGAATGCTAAAGCAATAAATACGTAGGAGCGAAAAAATAATGTTTTTTGCAAACTGGGCTGGTTAAAATGGCTTTTTAAGGACATATAAAGATTGATTTACCAGTTTTTAGTGTTAACAAATCTATTTCAGGCTTGGAAGCACGGATAAATTGGAATTAAAATATCACAAGAAATCGAAAAGCAAGCAGGTTTCAATGAACAAACTAAATGCAAGTCATTTTAAATACGTTTGAAAACTTATAGACACAGTATTCCAGAATAACAAGATGCACCCATAGCACAGAACAGCGGAGGAGCAAAGAAAAGAGGGATCCTACCATTACTCGCATTCCTCGATAAGAACGCGTAACTCGGCAGTTTAAAAAGGCGGACGAGGCGCGAGTCGAAGGTTGCCTAGAAGATCAAGGCTACTACATACGATGAGAAAAAACTTAGAGCCGCGAAAGGTGTCCGAACGACGAAAAAACACTTGAGGCAGCATAGAAGACGACACCTCGCAACGGGAGGCAAGATGCAGCTCTCCTAATTCTTGGAGAATACTCGAGCATAGCTATCCATAAAAAAAAGACAAACTGCAGTTACTCCGACAACGAACAAGCGAACTCGACCGTAGCACGTGCATAGAAGGAATATTCACCGAATTTTCCTATTGGTCCACGGAGTCACGACCACAGGCTAGATAAAGCTCCAAATAAGGAAATGCGTTGCATCCGAGCCCTCCGATTTGCCAAAACACTATCCCTCTAAAATTTCAACAAGCAACAGATCGCTATAGTCCAGAGGGTATATAAGGACCCGGCAACAGATCCGCACGACTCACTCTAGACTAAAAATCGTCACCGCGCAGAAGCTCTGCCAGAGCCCGGTCCGGCATAACATCTCGGAACTTTAAACTATTTTTCGTCGAACCGTTGTTGAAACTCTAACATTTTCAGTCATTTCGGGACTTAAACTCTGACGCGATTTGCATCGTAAAGACTTAGAATGTTTTACTTCTACCAGATTCCGAATTTTTCTTATCGGACTTTTTTGCTTCGCCGGACTTCGTGACTTAGAATCTTTCATAACAGTCAAGCTTAAACTCCACTAGATTTGACAAGACTTAGGGAATTACGTTGTCGTTTGCTATTCGAACTTTTATAAACAGTACGAAAACTAAGCTACTTACGAGCAGGCGCATTTCAACAAGTGTTTATTTGAATAAATTGAGTGAGATTAAATCGCGAAGTATATATTTAAATCCGGAACTCCTAACTCCTGACGAGCCCAATTCCGCTTTGCTTCAACTCCACTTTGGAAACTGAACCCTGCTGAGAGGACGAGCAGGTAGCTGAGTAGTTCAGTAACCACAATAATTCCTTGAAGTAAATTGACCAACGACTCCCGTGATCAACAAGACAAAAGGTAAGAAATATATTACTAACGATTTCGATAATATACACGTATATACACATAGAGAGAGAAAATCTAGTTTGGTTTGGAGTAAGTAACCCTGACCAGGTTGCTCCTCACTCGCTGTATAGCGAGAGTAGACACCAAAGTTCTCACAAAATAAAAATAAATAATTGTTAGTGGAAAACCGCCTAACAAAGATATAACTTGTAAGAATTGAAGCGATTTATTTATTTAATTTTGTGATATTGAATATATGCAATAATTAATGCAATATTCTCATTTCTATTCATAACTGTTGGAAAAACATGTTTAAAACAGAGAGGATTAATAATTAAGTATTTATTAATCGCTTCTTCTACAGCTACTATCTATATAACGCCGTGTACACCATGTGTACTGTACGACGGCTCGGAACCAAGAGAGCGATGTGCGAGACTCGTATAGTCTTGGCACCGCAAGTAGTCATGTGACTCACACTCATACGCGAGAGGGGATACTTGCGTATGTGCGTCCCCTCACACACTCGTTAGCGCGCTCACTCATTCTAGCGCGCAGACTATAGTCTTGTGTACAGGCAAATGTACTATACATTCAACAATAACCTGAATATATTTTATTTGTTACATAAATCAAAATCTGATTATTGTGTTAATTTCCACTATCTGGTATCCCGGACCTGCATTATTATAATGAATATTGTTCTTATAATTAATGAAAATATTTAAAATCATTCCTAAATTGCTACCGAGGGATAACTTCACGTTGAGGACCACTTCCTCCGCAAATATAATATTTAAAATCATTATTTAAAATCATTTTATTTGGCCTGTCGTCTGAATCACGACGCAGAGCAGTAAATGTTCACTTCTTTTCTATATTAAAATCAATAACTTTAATTTATCTAAAAGCATTCAGGACCGAGAAAAGTCGTGACCGATTCACACTCTCTGTCTCCTTTTCTCTCTCATAATCCGTACACGGAAATGATCGCATTCTCTATTATATAATTGACTTAAAATCGCGATAAATACATAACGATCAGAGTAACGTCCAACCTCAATAAATATAGGGAGTGTTAATAAAAGTGATTAAATGTCCCATGCTAGTGAAAGAGGTTAGATTCAGTGTGACTTCAAATTATTAAAGTAGAGAAAAAAACCTTTTAATTTTGTGATTTGGTGAGGTTTCTTGGTGCTATGAATCCAAGTTACAGCCATTCTAAGTAAAAAATCTTCCCGATAACGAGATTTTTTGACTTTTTTGGCTTGTTTCTATTCAGGATTTAGTGAAAAGGGAACCAGGACAATATTACATTGTAGGTTATGGAATGCAAGTAAAAGACCTGTAATTCTACTTTTTTGGATGGATTAATAAAAGAAATTTATTTTCAATCATACCTGATGAAGATATTGATAATTGCACCGAAAAGCTTAAAAACGATAAACGTCATGAAGACAACAAAGCTGTAGAAGAGTTTAACAACGACAGAGTTTTAAAAGATCAAGCAGATCAATTCCGTAATGCAGATTCGAATAAAAAATTTACCAGCAAAATCGTGGTACCGCTTCTTTTAACTAATCATCAAATTAATATGATGATAGACGAGTAAAATAATAAACAGCGAAATATGCATATTTTGAATTCATTTAAAACTGGAAAAATACTTATTAAAATATTTATCAGTGGATCTGCTGGTGTTGGTAAAAGCAGAATAATCAATACCATTTATCAACCATTATCTAAGTATTTTATAGAAACGCCTGGAAGACAAAATGCAAAAAAACAAAATATTACTTTGTGCTTATTCTGGCAAAGCAGCATTCTTAGTTGGAGGTATAACATTACATACGGAATTTGCTTGACTGGCAACAGAATTTCAAGGGCAAATGCCAGAATTATCAGCAGATATAGCTGATAACATTAGAGAAAATTTCAATGATTTAAAATTACTTATAATTAACAAAATATCGTTAGTAGGAAGCAACACTTTTTCAAAAATTGATACAAGATTACAGCAACTTAAAGGAGTCAATAAAAGTCTTGGTAAAATATCTTTTATCATAGTTGGAGACTTGTATCATACTCCACCAGTAAAGGATTCTTATATATATTTCCTTCCAAAAAACAACAGATTTAAGTATTTTAGCAGAAAATTTATTGTGAGAAGAATATGAATTATTTGAATTAACAGAAATTATGAGACAAAAAGGTGATAGTTGTGAATTGAAGCTTGTAATAATTTAGCAATAGGGCAAATAACAGCAACCAAATAACGTTAATTAAATTTAGAAGTTTAGAAGAAAAGAGTGTACCACACAATGCCATTCGATTATACTACGAAAATAAACTAGTAGACGTATACAATGACTAGAGATTCTCTACTTCAATAGTCTGGTATAAATTTATGTCCTAATTTTCTCTATACTTATGTATGTGTTGAGCTTAATCTAACCTGGCGTGACTTAGAATAAAAGTAAAACACTGTTTTCTGGTTACGTTGGATTTTATTCAACACTCGAGCTTACCTTCAAGCTTGTTTATTACAAAATATGAACTATGTATCAAACTAACGAACAATTGTATAAAGATTACAATCTAGCGCGGACGCGTCTATCTCGGGCAAAAGCACACAGAGAAGTGAGCGCCGCCGCCGCAGCCGCGACGTCAACGCTGGCCGCAGTAGACAGAGAGGGGGAAGCAGTCCCATGATGCTTCGTGCATAGCGTCTCTGCGGTTATCAGAAGTCTGCTCGCTTATTCTCAATACTCCCTCCCGAGCAGATTTCAACGACGTCGTCCAGCATCACGGTTTAGCGTCTGAAAGAAAGCAGATAAACGATAATAATTTAAATAATAATTCAAGAGTAATTAGTTAGTTTAGCATGTAATTCAAAAGGCAGCGCCTTTGTGAATATATCTGCTATTTGGTCTTTCGAAGCAATCCAACTGACTTTGACTAGATTTCTGGCTACACATTCTCGGACAAAGTGTTCTCTGACTACAGTCATATGTCTGAGTTTGTTTGTGCTGCTTACTTGAGTACTAGCCTCAGCAGCTTTATTGTCGCACCACAGAGTCATGGGTGAAAAGGAGGTTTTCAGAATCAAACTTAACGAATTATGCAGGAATATCATTTCCTGACAAGCTTCACTCATCGCAACGTACTCAGCCTGACAAGTCGACAAGGCCACGAATTGCTGTTTGTGAGTTTTCCACGCCACTGTGTCACCATAGAGTTTGATGACAAAGCCACTCGTTGTAATCGAGCCCTTGCAATCAGCAAAACTGGCGTCTGAAAAACCTTGTAAATTATCGAGCTTTCCTTCGAACTTAAGACCCAGACTTCTGGTGTGTTTCAAATATATACAGACTCTGTTCACGCAGTTATTTAGGGGTTTTTTGACTTCGATGACCTTCATGCGTTGACACCGTTTCATTTGTTGACAGGGAGTGCTTCAGCGTTGATTCCAGATGCTGATTCGCCGGACGTACCTCATAATCGCTTGAGTCGTTATCAACTGCTCCAGCGGATACGCAAACAGTTCTGGAATCGTTGGTCGTCGGAATATCTCCTTCATTTGCAGCAGCGAGAAAAGTCGAGGAATCCAACCGAGAATTTTGGTATAGGTAGGCTTGTTCTTATCAAGGATGATCGTTATCCTCCGTCCAAATGGCCGTTAGGTCGAATCATTGAGGTGCATCCGGGTCCAGATGATCTCGTCCGTGTCGTTACAGTGAAGACGGCCACTACTTCTCTTCGTCGTCACATTTCACGTATTTGTCCTTTGCACATCGAGGAAGGGAGTAAGAAGGCATGAGTATGTTCCAGGTGGTTAGTTCGTCCGTCAGACGGAGGCGGGCGGGATGTTCACGCAGTTATTTAGGGGTTTTTTGACTTAGCCGTATGTTTTAAAATTTGAATTTCGCGCCGCTACGCGCTCTCTCTCTTGCGACGTTGCGCGGTGCGCGCATGCGTCGATGCGTCGGCTGCCAGCTCGGGGCGCGGGCCGGCGGCCGGCCCGCGCGCCTTGTTCCACACGTTTTCAGTCTTGACAGAACCGCTGAGCGACTAGCTCGTGCAGCATTATCATCAAGTTTCTTCAGCTTCATTATTGTAATCTCTCTTGCGCATTTGTACAGGTTGAACCGTACTTTCGTTCTTTTCAGAGCGAGTACTGTTCACCTAGTGTTCGTGCGAATTAGTGTAGTTTTACCGGCAATTTTCGCGACCGCGTGCGTCGGGTTGTGTGTGTGTGTGATAGAGCGCGTGCCTCGAGGCCTTAGTATTAAGGACTGTTGGCGAAGGTGTCCACGTGTTGGACGTGACATCTTCGGGGCGAGAGAGCAGCGGCAACACCTCTTGTTGCCCGAGTGCCAAGCGTCTGGTTTCTCGAGACGTCGAGGCGCGCTTGGTGCAGGTTGCAGACCAAGTCTTTCTCCCCAGGCCCGGCTTGCCATCCACCCAGGACTTGGCGAGAAGCTGCGGCAGCGTGCGACGAGCGGGCGACTCAGCGTCTTCCTGGCGACGACGTTCGAGGTTGCGGCGATTGCGCGGGCTATGACAGCCCTTTAGGTAAGAGAGATCTCTCTGCGTGCGATAAAGGTACCTCGCGTTTGCGTGTGCTTTCTTTGTTCAGTTTATTCTCTTTTAGAGTCTCTTTCTCTTTCCCTTTCTTTACAGTGTATAATTTCCTTTCCTTATTTGAATAAAGTATACGCTTGCTACGGCTTTTCCCTCTGTTCCGTGAGGGTTTTTACGCCGTAGCAAGTGCGTTTTTGTTTTACCGCGAAATTGTGTGTTTTATTAAAAAACCCTTCACTCACTCAACCTTTTCCCAGTCTGACTCGCTCTGAGGCCGACTACTCATTTTAGATTATTGTTCAGACTCGTTTCACCATTTTCCACTCTTCACCAGTGGGATTTATTTGATGTCTACTTAACACGTTCACCGCATATGCTATGTCGGGACGTACAGTGTTAGCAAGGTACAAGAGAGAACCTACTATTTCTCTGTAAGGACCGTTCGTTTTGTTTAATGTATTTTCCAGCTGATTTTCGCCTTCCTCTCTTTCTCGCCTTTCTCGATTTGACACTTGGTTTGTCACCATTGGCGTTCTCTGAGGATGCATTTCACTATATCCAAAACGTTTCAACATTTTATCAATGTAATTCTCCAGAGTCAAAGTCATTGTTTGATTTTTCCTGTGCCTATTTATTTCAATGCCAAGAAAGCTCTTGGGCTCTCCCATATCAGAGATTTCAAATTCCAACTTAAGTTTTGATGTAATTTAATCCAGCTTATGTGTATCATTACTGGCTACTAGTATGTCATCAACATACAGCAACATTATTAGATATTTCTCATTGTTGCGCCAAGTAAAGAGACAGGGCTCTGAATCATGAGACTTTAGTCCTAGTTTTATTACAACTTCAGTGCATTTTTCATACCACTTTTTCGGACTTATTTTCAAACCGTACAAAGCATGTTGAATCTTACAGACTTTATTTCGTCTAATTTCTGGTGAGACATCAATACCCTCAGGTATTTCTATGTAAATTTCGCTGTCGATTGTTCCATTCAGAAAAGCTGTTTTAACATCAAGCTGTTTTACTTCAAGATCGAACTTATTTATGATTACTAGCACTGATCTAATCAGAGGTAGCCGAGAAACAGGTGCATATGTTTCGATTAATTTGTAATGGTTTTGATCTTTGAAACCCCTTATCACACCTCGAGCTTTATACTTGTTATCGTTATTCAATCCAACTTTTGTTTTTAAGACCCACCTTGAGTCTATTATGTTAAGTCTTTTTCCTTCGTGAGTCACAGGTCTGTCGGCAAGTGTCCAGACCTTATTCTTTTCCATCGAGTCTAATTCGCTCCTAATAGCCTTTTGCCATTCAAGCTTGATTTTCGTACTCATGGCTTCTCTGTAGGAATTCGGATCATTCTCCACAGTTGCTATGAACGCCTTCAGTTCATCACTTTCCAGCAAGTTTAATTCGGATCCAAGTACCTGTGACTCTGATGAACATTCGACTTCTTTTACTTTTCTTGGGCGACCTCTTCGCCGTTTTTCTCCCTCCGTTTCAGAGATCAAAACTGCATCGTCTTCATCGAACTTAACGAGCCATGTTTCTCTATTTATTTCTTCCATTGGATTTGCCCAATCCTTAATGCTCCTTTTATTGTATTTGTCTCCAAATACAAGCTTTTCATTGAATCGAACATCTCTGCTTTCGTAGTATTTTCCTTCTTCGGGTTTTAAGAATAAATCCAGTTGCTATATAGCCAATTAATACTACTCGTTTTCCCAGCTGATCAAACTTAGGTCCTGTTTTCCTTTGTACCTTGATATAGGCTATGCAACCAAATCGCTTTAGTTGTTCCAGATTGAGTTTAAAGTCTGGTTTGAACATCTGCAAGGGCGGTATCATTTCATTCGAGCTATGAGGAGTCCTATTATAGAAATAGACGGCTGCATTCAGGGCACGGTCCCACATATTCTCAGGTAGGCGAGTATCGTACATTAAAACTCTCGTGAGCTTTTGGATGGTCTGATTAAAACGTTCAGCCACTCCATTATGCTCAGGTGTATCTGGGCTAGCCAACTGTAGCTCTGCTTCAAACTTATTGAGGACTTTATGTGTATACCCTCCAGTAAATTCTGTACCTTGATCGCATCTAAGGTAACAGAACTTAGCGTCATATCCTAATAAATTTCTCGAGCTTTTAATGAAAGATTCGAGACAATAACCCGTCTCGCTCTTGTGTTTTATTGGATACGCCATCGCAAGTCGTGAATAGTCATAGATAAATACAGATATGAATCTGTATTTCGACGCCTGAGTTTAATATGGGCGTATCTCGGAACCCGCTCCGAGAAGGGCGTATCTCGGAAACCGGTCCGAGAAGGGCGCATCTCTTAACCCGCTCCGAGAAGGGCGCATCTCAGAACTCGGTCCGAGAAGGGCGTATCTCGGAACCCGCTTCGAGAAGGGCGCATCTTGGAAACCGAACCGAGAAGGGCGCATCTCGGAAACCACTCCGAGAAGGGCGCATCTCAGTACCCGGTCCGAGAAGGGCGTATCTCGGGATCTGCTTTGAGACGGGCGTATTTCGGGAGCGGTTTTCTTTCCTCAAATTTTGTAGTGGCAGCCCTGTAAATATTTATAATGCGTTTTCTGCCAAATAAACGCAGTTAAAAGTTATTTTATATATTATTTAAAACGATATTTTTGTAATATAAAACTCACCTGCACCTGTTTGGGCGATGGCTCTCCCTAATGAAAAAATTCAAACAATACTCAATAATACATAAGTATAAAATAATAATACTTAATATTAATACTTAATAATAATATAATAAAGTCAATAATTGCCTGACAGTACTTCGTGGTAGGTAGTGGCCTTGCAACTTTTTCCTCTCCTTTTAGCGAAGGATTCGATTTTAATTGTGACGAATAAATGCATCAGAAAGTTATATCCTTTGACACAAGTAAGCAAAAGTAAAATCTCACTCGACAAGGAGAAAAGAAATGATTTGCGAAAAATGTGCTACGTTGACAAAGTGATTCCTCAAGAATTTCATTCCTTTTATGAATTAGTAATGAAATAAGTTCATTTTGTTGCCATCCCTGAATTTTTATAAATATTTTTTTAATTATAATAATTAAATTGAAAAAAATTGTATTATTTTGTTTTCTTCTCATGTTATTGTGGCGGTCGCCCAGGCTCGATTGCCAGTCGCAGCTGTCGTTTTATGCTTTTATGATTGAGACGTGCTCAAACACGATAGGAAAAGCTTCTGGGTTTTTCCCCGAATCTCTCCCGGCCCCGTAATTATCCGGGCCTCACCGACGGGTCGGCGCACGCGCAGGTATACCGGCGACGGCCGCAATAGAAAGTCTTAATGGTCGGTCCGAGCATCTAGGGCCATAAAAAGGTTTACCGGCCGGACCGAACGTCTAAGGCAATGAAAAGGCTTACGGCCCGACGCTCGGGAAGGAAAGCGTCCCTGCGCCGTTCTGCGTACCTGCGTGCTAGCCCCCTGGCGGATAGGCGATCAGCTGAGAGCAAGGGGCCGAGGGAAATACCGAGAAGCCGACCGATCGGAGTTCAGTCAGTCGACAGACACGCCACGAGACACCGCTCTCTCTACACCCACGCTTACACTTATACCGTCCGAAAAATTATAAATATTATAAATATTATTATTTGTTTGTACATAAAATTATTCAATATAAAACACACACACACACATATATATATATATATATTTTTTGTTTTCTTCCTTCTATATTTGTCTTGTACAATATTTTTTTATGAAATTATCCAAAATGATACCCTTAAACCTAATGTATCTACTAATGTATCGTGAGCTGGTAGCCCTACTGAAAAAAATCGCTCGATTTTCGCGCAATTTTTTCAGTAGGGAGAGCCATCGCCTAAACAGGTGCAGGTGAGTTTTATATTACAAAAATATCGTTTTAAATAATATATAAAATAACTGTCGGTCTATTGAGTATTGATTGACATTTATTATAGTTACTCAATATATACGACGCGTGACAGCTTGGAGGCGACTCCAAATTTTTTCGGAATTTTTAACTGCGTTTATTCGGAAGAAAACGCATTATAAATATTTGCAGGGCTGTCACTACAAAATTTGAGGAAAGAAAACCGCTCCCGAAATACGCTCGTCTCGAAGCGGATCCCGAGATACGCCCTTCTCGGACCGGGTACTGAGATGCGCCCTTCTCGGAGCGGGTTCAGAGATGCGCCCTTCTCGGACCGGTTTCCAAGATACGCCCTTCTCGGAGCGGTTTCCGAGATACGCACTTCTCGGAGCGGGTTCCGAGATACGCCCATATTCCACTCAGGCGTCGATTTCTTCGGATGTGTTGCTGGACTGATCGGTTCCATTGTGCCTGCGTGAACAATTTGCAAAGGTTTACTCGCTCTCTGTCTAGTCGAACTGAAAGGTAGCTTATTGAATTTTGACACAATACAAACTTCGCAATCAAGTACAGACTCATCGAACTTAATTTCCTTCAAGTTTTTCCAATCTGGAAATTTTCTTTGGAATTCTTTCAACTTTTTCAACGAAGCATATCCCAATCTGACATGCCGTAACATAGCTTTATTACTGTAAAACAAGTTATTGATTTTACTGATATTAGATTCGCATTCTATACTTTCTGGAGCAATTGATTCAGTTAAGTTACTTATTTTTCTGTCTTTCAATGTGTTCTCAGAATTTGAATAGCTAGAGCATAGCTCGTTGCTATCTTTGTTTACTTCTACATCTAATTCAGTGTCAATTTGCATTGGTTTGTCAAACTTATTATTTTTATCCATCTCAGTATGTTCAAGCTTGTCTTGTTCACGAGTTATCTCTTTAATTGCAGATCCGCTCCTTTTATTGGGCGCAACACTTACGGTCGGATATTCACGACGCCTTGTGGCTATATATGCAACCCTCTTTACCTTATCATTTTCATTTTTATCCGAGTTATTTGTCTCTAACTCTATTACCCAATAAGGTTGCTCATATATTCCAGAGACAAAAATCGTTTTCGACACCGGATCAAAAATATCGATTTTCTTGCTATCCAAATAAATACCTAAACCCTTAACAACAAATTTCCTTAATGATAGCAAATTTTCCGACAATGACTTAGTGTAGACATAGTGTTCCGACAATGACTTAGTGTAGACTTAGTGTTACATTGTTCAAACTTAAGAAATCATCATTTTTGGTGGAACCAGAGATGTTACCTACTCCCTCCGATTTTATAATCGCTGAATCATTGTCATTTGCACATTTAATATCAAGATTTTTAGTATTATCAAATGTTTTAAAAATTAATCTAGAATTAGTCGTGTGCTCCGTAGCACCAGAGTCCGCCAGAAATCTAATCAGTTTGGTTTTATCGCTTTCTTCCGCGTTGAGAGGCGTACTGTCTACATACAGACCTGTACACTCACCAGATTCGGAGGCTTTGGTAGAGCTATTATTGTCTTGTCTGTTTTGTCTACCTCCCCCCCGTGATCTGCCTCGGGCATGGCCTCCATCGGACTTGTTTTTCTTAGGGTTGCTACCCTTAGGTGCTTCGTTATTGCGTCGCTTTACACCACGACTAAAGCCACCACGTCTACCACCCCTATTAGAATTTGAGGATTCATACCTTCTTTGGCTTTCATTCTCCTTCAAAATCTTTTCCAGCTGATTCTCCGTGTATGGGCAGTTTGCACGGACATGCCCTTCATATCTCTTGCATCTGAAGCACATCTTCCCTGACCTCGTGCACTCGTCCTGATGGTGGCCTTTGTTACCACATTTGTAGCAAAGTCCCGCAGGATCAGACACGTAGTAAACCTTAGCTCCAGCTTCGGTAGACTTTCCAGCTAATTTATTTGATCCAATTCGAGCTGTTTCCTGTCGCACAATATAATCTTTAAGTTGGTTCAAAGTTAAAAGTTTGCCAGTCGTATTTTTATTCAAAAACTCGGACTCTTTGACTTGAGGTAAGTGTACGACAATGGCTTGAAAAATGCATCGCATATCTCTTCCACAGATAAGGAAGGTGTGTTGGGCAACTTATTATATAATCGAACTAATCTGTCAAATCTGTCCCAGAAAGCTGATGCTTTCTCTTTATGTGGATTATATCGAATAGTATGCAACTCTTTTCTTATGCTTCTAGTAGAAACGCTTAATTCATTTTCTTTAATACGTTTAATTTCATCGAGCAATTCAACAGGATCCCGGATCTCCGATACCTTTTCGTAATAAGATATATCAATCCTATTTATGATAATGTCTCGAACTCGAACTTTATCTTTTTCCAGCTTTGTTTGATCAGGCACGCGTGCTGGCTGAACCGTCGAATCAATTACATACAGCAAATCAGCAAGAGTTAATTCCGAAGTCAAGAAATCTAAGAATGTATTAATATTCAAGTTTTGCGTTAATTTATATTCTCTCCGAAAAGTACTATCTCTATTTGTTACTTCAATTTGAATCTTTTCATTTACACTAGTGCTTTTATTCAAATCTATTTTATTAACTTCATCTTGAACCAACTTTGCTAAGAATTCTTTACTCACGTGAGTGTTCGTGACTGTCTCAGCTGCAGTGTTCTGATTTGACGGTTTGCTGTGATTTTGTGCAGTTTTTCCAGCTGATAGAATTTGTTGCTCCTCGTACAGTCGATCTTGTTCTACCCAAGACTGTATCTTTTCTTCCATCCAGCTGTAGTTTTCTTGCACATCGTACTTATGCCTGATCAACTCCTCGACTACATCATCGTGCACTCGATTACATTCAGTTTCGATCGTCCTTCTTAATTCTTTATTTTCCTTTTCCAGCTTATCCAGCTTGGCCATTACTTCTGAAATTTCAACAGTTTCATTAGTAGTGTTCAAAGAACATTTTTCAAGCTTAGTTGTCCCCTCTTCCTGACGGATTTTGTTCAGTCCCAAATCCAGTGTTATTGGTACATTTGATTTAACAACTGGGGTGGATTTACCTTTCAAGCTCATCTCAAACTTATTTTTCCAGCTGTTTTCCGCAGAATCGAACTTTTTATCATTTTCCTCTTCGAACTTATTGGCCAGCCCACCGTCAGCAGTCACTTCCTTGACATCCAGCTTTGGGGACGAGGTATTCCCACGTTGGCTTGGGTCAACCGCTTCAACTGAGTCCACCGCTTCAGTTCGAATCCTATTGATCTCCTTCTTCACGGATTCCAGTAATCGTTCCTCGACGAGAGAGTTATCTAGGAACATTTTGTAAATGAGTTGTTTGTTTTGACGAACGACAATCAAAATAAGCACTCTATTACGTGTAGCAATTTATGAAACATGTGCTTAGTTGACGAACAACAATCAAGAAAGCACTGCTAATTACCTGTTTGTTTTTAAAGAGAAACAAAACTGGGATTCTTCAGCACACACAGTGTAGCAGCAACAACATACACTACCCTGCATGTACTGGCCAACATTTAATTTTGGAACTGAACAGCATGCTATTTTTATTAAAACAAAAATTTAATTTAATATGTACATATTTGTTGTGGAAGATCGAGTTTTAGTTTTCGAGCTTATCAGACAAATTCAAACTTTACCTAAATCGAATCTTTGACCACTTGACGTCATTATATAGATATCTCCATCAATATCCATCTCCGGATAAAAGGAGTCATCTGGGTATGTTTCTGAAATTTCCAGCTCCTGGTCCTGGAGCAGCAGAAACAGCTGCACGTTTTTCTCATCTGTTAAGTTCAAGCTAATCAGTTAACTGTTTCATGATATTTTAATCGGACTTAAAAAATTGCAGTTTTCATTTAAAAGTGTTAGTCGAACTTAAGTCTAATTTTAATAAACATATCTGCTTCCCGATTCGATCAACGCGTCGTAACATAGTTTAAAGCTATGTTCGAGAATTAATTTTCAATTGAAAATTCAAGCTGTTGTTCTCAGTTTGCAACATTGCATTTTCGAGCATTCACGTTTGTTTACGTATGTGCGGATGGACTAACTTGCCTCGGCGCTCTCATGTACACTGAGAGCAAGATGACGCTCGAGCTTGACCGCGTCAACGACTTCTCTTTCCCGCGCCAACAGCTTCTTTCTCCCGCGTTGCCGGGCGCCGCCATTTTGATTCGCCGCGCGCGCACAGGCATGCTCAAACACGTTACTGGCTTCGGGCTGATTCTCGGAATCGCCTCTGTCACATGCCACGCTACGTCGTCACGCAATGAATGGAAGTCTTGGCTTATGGATAATCAAGGTCTTAAAGAAGAGGAGCACTCTATTTTTTACTAGCATTCCAGCTTTTAATACACAGATGTAAGTTGTGCTTGAAGATTATAAGCCTGTCACCTGGGACTCCGGTAGGCGATGTTCAGGTGTCTGGCAGAGAAAAAGCAAAATCTTGGTAACGCGCTTCATGGCGTTTGATGTAAAGATAGATGTAAGTTGTACTCGAAGATGATGAACTCTCGACAAAATATGCCCTGTGCTTGCAAAATTTTAACCTAAAAGTCTATAATTATAAAACTGAAGGACATAAGGCAAATTTTTAAAGCGTATTTACTGAAGCCACATAAATAATTTATTGTTTTTCCGATCACATAACCTCCCAAATGCTTGAAAATGCGTTTAAAAGCAATATTGAAAATAAACAAAACAACGTCTCAGAATAGTCACGAGCACATGAAATTCAAGTAAAATAAAGCTGCAGATAAGAATAAGTATATAAAGATAGAGTTCACAATTTAAGCAAAAATAAGAATAGTTTTTCTTCGTCGTAGCTAGATCAAACGAAATATTTAAAAGATTATTACAAATCAGTATGACCAGAGGGTAGGCAAAAAATTGTTTATAATACAGCTATTAGCCGTGTATGTAGCAAAGACAAATAAGTTGATATTCAATGAGCAGTAGCTGTTATGTGCATTAACGGTCGATTCAATACCCGACGATGAAATATCACAAAACTCTTTCTTCATCTATATTTTTTCATCAGCTTCTTCTCACAGACAGGCAGACGATTTTTAAGATGGTGAAACTCAAGATGTTCAAGGAAATGGAATTTAATTCTAAGTGGTTTGACAAGGGTTAGCAAGATTGGGACTATACTGAACACCTTTTTTAAAAAGAAGTCAAGAGATTTGCGTGTTGTGATAAAACTCCTTTCGACAAGAAAGCGATCTCATTACAAAGGTAACAACCGATTTTGGATTACTATGAAAGGACTGTGCCAATTCATGAGATCGAAAGTACTTCGTATTACAATCTATTAAACAAGCCGATAGATGTAATGACTTCTGACGTAAGTTATCCTAAAATTATCGAAGAGTTTAGGAGCAAAACGTACAAGCTACTTTACCCGCTGTATCACAAGTGGTTGCGGATCAGATTTGATCACGACATGATAGAAAAATGGTCACGATCGATGACGTCGTACAAAGAGTTGCTAAGATTCGTCTACACTGAAAGATCTATAATGTATTTAAATTTATTAAGAGACGCGTTGGTTTGATCTCGAAATATTCCCTTAAGATGTTTTTAAGTAGTTTTAAGGTTTAGTTTTTAACGTGGGTAACAGTTCTGCCTCTTACATTACCTATCGGTAGACTCGCAAACTATACGACAATAGGCGCGTGCACGCACGTTGTTGTAAAATATGAAACGGCGTAACTTTTGCAACGACCGATTTATTGCGAAAAAGAAATACTGAACAATTAAGACGTGTTTGAGCTCTTGTAGGTAAATTTAATTGTCTCTACATACACAAAAAGAAAGAAATGTATTGTTTACACGTGCCCTATCATTTTAACTCCTTGGAAAGGAAAGTCCAAAACACATGCGCCGAAACAATCATATATCAACTAAAAATCTCGACATTATACCGGTAAGTTCAAAAGATGTGATATTCAATCTCGTATACGTTTAGCGCGTTATCTCAACTACAGCAAATAGCTGGCACCTATGATTCGTTATAAAAAGCTGATGCATACACAGCAATGGGTGCGTTTTCCAACGACCTTAATACCGTAAATTTGCAAATGATTATGCGCGTGAGTAGAGCGAAAAAAACTGCTCGGGCTGGCGTTGCGTATCGAACGTATCGAGCAAAATGATCAATGTATAATCGGCGGTGGCGGCTGCAATATAAAATCTAAAACGCGTTGAAAAGCGTTCAATGTTAAAAAGCGGTTAACCTCTTCAAAAAGGAAAATCCAAAACACATGCGCACGCGTGGTTAATTTTTGGCAGTAGCTACGAGCTGTGATATATAATGAAGGCGTGAATAAGCGAGGAAAGAGAGGATAAGAATTGATTTTACACAATTCGCACTTCTAAAATTTTGGTTTTATTTTTTGAAGTATTGATATCAGCGCGTACACAGCCTATTGTAGTCCACGCATATACGCTTTCACGCACATTGCAAGCTAACTAAAATTAAAGTTTTTACTACGACGAATGTGGGGTTGGCGAGCGAAGCGAGCAGGGGGGAAACCCCCCTAGTATACAATAATATGCATTTAAAAATTAATGTATTTGAATTGCGCGCGCGAGCGGTACTGGTGCGTGATGCGCACGCGCGCCACACATGTCCTCTCGCGCGCGTGCCGATACTGCTGGCCGCCGCATGAGCGCGCGCGCGGCGCTACACAGCTTGCCGGCGTGTGAGAGAGATAGAAAACGCGAGCTGTCACGAGCACGTGGTCGAGACGTTTCGCGCGCACACGTTTTTTCTAGAATGCAATGTTTATGTTGCGTTCTAGATTGTTCTTTCGCATTTTATAGTGAATTTTCGCAAGTGTCGTGTGTGTATGACGAATTTTCGCGAGTGTCATGTGCGGTTTTGTGAGGTCATTGAGAGGATTTTTTTCATTCTACCTGGAGATGCTACATTCGACGTGCATGGAGATGCTGCGTGAAGGACATTGCCATGTAACCCGAGAAATTCATTGTCGCATCCTGAAAATGGTAAAAATTTCCAATTATCAAAGCCTCGACAAACTTCTTTGCTCAAAATCATCAAATTAAATATTAATACTTCTAAGCAAAGATGTTTCTCGATGCTTAGATCAATCGAATTTTTTTTAAATTATTGCAAAATTCGTAAAATGCCGATTGATTTTATTTTAATTTTGCTGAAAAAAATTTTCATTGGAGCTGATAAGTAGATTGAGTCTACCTTTATCTATCGAACCTTCGCGAGTCCTCGCTATACGGATTCGGCAAAGGGCTCGCGAAGGTTCGATTAGTAACATTATAAAAGGGGGAGCTGTCAAACTGCTCATCAGTCTCAACAAGTCAATCGACGCGAGCAGATTAGTGCATACGTGCGTGTGAGTGTGAAAGTGCAGTGATGCCTCGTAAAGTGTTTTCAGTGACCCCAGCAGCGGTGAAGCAGCTCGAGGACATTGCTGCCGAGATGGCCGAGCTCCTCGAGCCAGAGTCGTCGGCAGTCAACTTCCTCGACGACATGAGGACCTTCGGAGAGGCGATGGACGACGACATCGAGGAGGTCCATCAATGGATAACCTCCTACAGCTCCTCAAGAGAACACAGAAGGAAGCGATGGATTTTGAAGGAGAGGATGATGACGAAGAGGATGAGGACATGAAAGAGGATGACGAGGACATGGAAGATGACGAGGACATGGAAGATGACGAGGACATGGAAGATGACGAGGACATGGAAGATGACGAGGACATGGAAGAAAGAGACTATGAAGAAGGGGAAAAGAAGGAGGACATGGAGGTCGAGCGCCCTTCGTCGGCCCTGAAAAATTACGTAGAAAATTTTTGTATGGAGCTCGACGAGGAGGAGAAGATGTTGCCACCAACGCCGCCAGCAACACCATCAGCAGGACATGAGGGAGCGGCATACTGTGAAGTGTTGAGTTTTATATATGAATGTGTGCGCGCGAGTGTATAAATATATGTATGTGTGCTTGTACGCGTGTGGCTGAAATTGTATAAATGCCTGCTCGTACAGATACAAATGCGCGTAAGTGTATAAATGTGTGCGTGTGTAAGTGTGCAACTGCGTGCTTGTACAAATATAATTGCGTGTGTGTCTGTAAGTGTATAAATGTGTGCGTGAGTGTATGAATATGTGTGTAAGTGTACAAATGTGTACATGCGCGTGCTTGTACAAATAGTGTGTGCCTGTAAGTTTATGCGTGTATATACTTGTACATATGCGTGTGCTCGTATATTAAATAAATTTTGTATACTTACAGCAGCAGCAGTTAAAAGCAACCATCGAGCCGGAGGATAACGAGAAAAAACAACCGACTTGGTGGTTGTTGGTAAGCATTTTTACTTCTGTTTTTAATTCTATTTATGTGTAATTTAACAATAATAATTTTAAATTTAATTATTTTAGCCTGAGGATGATCCATCGCAGGTTGAGCGGCAGGTGATACAGCTGGACGATATAAGCTTGTCGGCAGTAGAGTTAGGCGTAAGTTCGAAGTTTTTTTTTTTTAATATTATAACTTTTTCTCTCTCTTTCTTTTCTCTTCTAAAATTACTCTTTCTCCTCAATTTACCCTTTTTTAATTTTTCAGCAGCAGCATGAGCCAATGCCGGTTTATCAGCCTGAAGTGGAGAATGTGACACCACCATCGTCACCACAGAGGAAGGTTCTCCCCTATAGATTGCCGGTTTGGGCTCCGCCGAATCGGCCAACTCTACTGACGCCAACTCCACTCCAGCTTTTCCCACAATCCTGTGTGGGAAATTGCAACCTGCGCTCAGCAGAGGATCTCTTCGGGGATGGGTACCTCGATATAGTTGTAGACTATATCAAGGAGCAGCAGCAGCAGCAGAACCCCCAACAGCAAGAATCTCAGCAGCCGCGTCAGCCTAAGTGGGGAGAGTTGCCAAAACACCCGTGGGTCCGTAAACGTACCCAGCCACAGCCTGTACCCACTACTATTGTACATCCACCTACCTACTTATAATGTGTTTTTTTGTACTAAGTAGTTTATTTTTTTACGACGATTATAAACAACAATTTTTGTATTTAGTTTTCTATAAAGATTGTATTTTTTTAAAACTTTTAAATAAATAATAATTCAATTTGTTTAATTCATGTGTATGATGAATATATCTATGTATTACGTGTGCGCATGCATGTGTATGAATATATCTATGTGTGGATTTATGCGAGAAAATGTATTACGTGTGCGCATGCATGTGTATGAATATATCTATGTATGAAAGAGTATATATATTAATAAATAGAGTGTATGAAATGAATGTTGAATACATGTATAAGTGAATGATGAGTAAACAAAAAAATGCATGAAAGGATATATTGAAAAAGAAATGTAGATCTATGCGAGAGAGAATGTGTATGCAGTATAATTCTTTGTAGTATGATTCTTTGTAGAGTGTGTGATGATAGTATGTATGAAAATAGTACGTTTGTGTAACAGAGAGAGAGAGGGAGAGTGATGAGAGCCCCATCCACGCTCTCACCTGTGAGAAACAACCCATGCATGCTTTTTTCTCTCCATATACTCTCTCTTTCTCTCTTGAAAAATTTATTTTATACAACTTAATCAATTATACATTGACAAATAGAATTCGGCATTTGCATCCTTACTGCGGAATCGGGATTCAAATGCTTCGTTATAATTATCCACCTCATCAATGCCAACTTCCTCTGACTGTTTCAAACGAGCTCTCTCCTCTTCCTTAAGCCATTTCCTCAGTGCGAAGGCTTTTTTTATAGCACATACGGGGTCCTTAGAACATAATTTATGATTCGCACAGTAAACTATGTCGTTTCTTTTGCGAACTGCGTTGAGATTCGGGCAAGCCATATCCTCCTCTAAGTCGATAATTGATCTGTAACTTTCGAGATCAATTCATAATAATAATTCTAAAATTTGCGAAAAGTTTTGTGCGTTTAATTATACTTACATTGTTCCTGAAAGTCTTAGCGCTAACCATTGCTTCTTCTCTCGCCCCTTAACGTAGATGTATCTGGCACCAAATAAAGTCGCTCGAATAACTTCTTCTAGTCTCGAATATGGAATCTCTCCAGAACCCCATGGAATACCATGATAATTTCTCTCCAACCATCTAGCCGTTGACTTTTCCTCGTCTAGAAGATTCGTCCAATCCGTCGGCGGTCGGAAGTTAAAAACAAGAGGTATTGCAGATTCCTGAAGAGCAAGGATGGCCACTTCCTTGAATATAAATTCATTCGGAACTCTCCGGAAGCCTTGGATATCGACGACGTAGTCCATCTTCTTCAGCGATCTTACTCCTTCGACAAACTGAGACAAACTGACTAGCTCGCCCAGGAGAGCATCCTTAAATAGAGAGCTAGGCAAGATCTAGCATGTTCAGAAGATGCAAGTTCATACTTGCTCGGAGATTTGAATTTTCGCGAAGAACTTAGTAGAGTCATGACTTGTCTTGAAAACTCTGATGTATGCAAGTGCAGGCTTTTCTACTCTTTTTTTCTCTAGATTGTTCCATTACTCCCTCCCTACTCGCGTAGTTTGCGGATATAAGGAGCTCGAACACTGAGCAGCATCAGTTCAAGTCGATACTCCAGCAGAGAAAGACTACTACTCTAGAGTAGAGAGAATATCTCTATCTCTGAGGAATGTTTATCGTATGCTGGTAAACGAGACGTTGATCGTTCTCAAACCGAGATCTTTCTATCCCCTCTTCGAGGACTGTGTATACCATCTTGAAGCAGTAGGATATAAAAGAGCTCAGAGACTTGGTTGGAGTCAGTTCATCTAGTGCTTCAGTCGAGAAAGACAAGGGCTGGAGTAGAGAGAACATCTCTGATGCCCTGTATGAAAGAAGCATAGATCTCTCTCGAACTGTGGTTTCTTCGAAGTTTCTGCCCAAGTGTCCCTACTGCTGAGAAGCTAGATATAAAGAGCGTCGACAACTTATTGGAGTCATTCACTGCAGTGCTCTGATCAAGAGAAAACATTAGTGAGTTTGTGTGTGCGTGTATATTCATTCTCTGAGCCATCATGGACTCTTTAGACTATTACAGTGACACAGTTAAACTCCTTCGAAAATCGTTGGACTATACGAGAACAGAATTCGCGTGTGCTAGTGATATTAAAAGATGGTTGGATCTATGTGCATCGGCAATTAAAAACTTGCAGAAGCTGATAGAGTCAAAAAAATTGACGAGAGCGCAGAAGCAGAAGAGTCAAACATCCTTGACACATTTATTATACATACAAAACAAGTTGAGTGAACTAGTAAAGACAGGTGGTGGGCTACAAAGCAGCTCAGTCGACGTTCACAATAGTCATGAAGATGGAAGTGCATCGAAACGAGTTCAGTGGGATGATATGCTATCTGCCTTCGAGAGACGTATAAAGTCAGGAGTTATAAGTAATCTCGGACATTTAGATATTGTTTCATTTATGGATGATGCGCGGGCTCTGTTTGAAGAAAAGATTAGTGACGCCCTCCATGAGCACAGTGCGTTAAAAGTAAATACAGAACTTGCTGCAGAGTATATAATTCAAAAGAGCGATTCAGTCAGTATAGAAGTTAAATATTTTAATACTGAAAACTTTTCCCTTTACGCAACATCCAACTTAACAGAATGCTTCAATGAAAAAATTAAACAGCCTATACTACAGGAGATGGAAGACTTTCAAGAAAAAGATTCCGGATGGAGTTTACGTGAAATTTTAAGCCTAACTATAAACATTAATAAACTAAATCCGATGAAAGGTAATTGCTACATTGAATTACCTGAAGTAATTTATAAAAAGAAGGCTTGTGTTAATGTTCAAAATGATGATAATGAGTGTTTTAAGTGGGCTGTTTTATCTGCTTTACATCCTCAGAAACGAAATGCGCAACGAGTGATTCAATATAAACAGTTCGAGAAGGAACTCAACTTTAATGGTATAATTTCCAGTTTCTCTGAAGCAAGTTAATAAGTTTGAAAAACTTAATGACATTTCTATTAATGTGTATATGCTTAAGAAATTTGGTAAAAGTTACAAAGTAGAGCCGTGCTATATAACTACTTTAAAGAGACAACGTCACGTTAATCTTCTTCTTGTGCAAGATTATTACATCGATGAGAATGAAGATGTTGTTTATGATGAAGATGATAACACTATACCTCCAAAGTCTCATTACGTATGGATTAAAAATTTATCAAGGCTGGTGAGGAGTCAATTAACGAAGAATAAAAATAAATGCTTTATTTGTGATAGATGTCTGCACTTTTTTTACACAGTTGAAAATCTCAATGAGCATGATATCGATTGTGAACGAATGAATAAGTGTAAAATTCAATTACCAACGCAAAATGACAATATTCTGTGTTTTAAAAACTACAACTGTGTTACAAAAGTTCCATATGCCATCTATGCAGACTTCGAATGTCTATTAAAGCCTGTGAAAGATGACGTTCGTGCATTTCAGCAACATGAAGCCTATAGTATTGGTTTCTATTTGAAATGTAGTTTTAACGATACCCAGTCTATGTATCGAAGCTATAGACAAGAGGAAGAAAACGCTATGTCTCCTGCAGAGTGGTTTGTTAAAAATCTAATGCAAATTGCTACTGAGTTAGAAAAAATTTATAGTACACCTGAACCTATGAAACTCACTGCTAAAGAGTATCAAGAATTTGAAGCTGCTAGAAAATGTCATATTTGTAAAAAGTTCTTTTCTGCCAAAGATATAAAAGTGAGAGATCACTGTCACCTTACAGGGCGCTACAGAGGAGCTGCACATGAAAGTTGCAACATAAATTTTAAAGATGCTAGATTCATACCAGTGATCTTTCATAATCTTACTGGTTATGACTCGCATTTTATTGTGAAAGAACTCGCAACTGCTGCCAATTTCAAGGGACGTGTTCAATTAATACCAGAAAATAAAGAACGATATATATCTTTTACCAAATATATCGATGGTAGTGATATCAACTTTCGATTTATAGACTCCTTTAGATTCATGCCCTCATCTTTGGAGAAATTGGCATCTTACGTGGAGAAGCTCAGCATAACTAGTTCTGTATTTGAAAATGATGATGGCTACACAGCTGATCAAATCGAACTATTGTTGAGGAAAGGAGTTTTTCCCTATGATTATGTAAGCTCTTTAGATAAACTAAAAGAAGCGAAGCTGCCATCTAGAGATGATTTTTACAGTGAATTGTATGAGTGTGATATCAATGATGCAGATTACGAACATGCAAAAACAGTATGGGATGTCTTAAATGTGAAAACCCTTGGTCAATATTCTGATATCTATCTTAAAACGGACGTGCTTCTCCTAGCTGATGTATTTGAAAATTTCCGCTCAACGTGTATGGAAGCCTATGGCTTAGACCCTGCACATTAGTAGAAGAGAGGGAACCCAACGTGGTGGGGAGAGGCCTACAAAAGGAAGCAGAGCGAAGGGTCAGACACATTCGTTCGCCAGACGATCTACAGGACGGAGAACCTCAGAACAAGAGATCAAGACTCTAACTCAAAAGCATCGATAAACTTATTAAGGTAAATATTCTTAAGCTCTCTCTCTCTCTCTTAGTTTGTCCTCTCTCTCTCTCTCTCTCTCTCTAATAACATTGTATTTTCTTATAGTATGGATCTCTCTCCATTAAACAAAGTTTGCAACAACACTTTCCTTCCAAAGAAGAAGATGTCTGAGTTGGAGAATGAATCGACCTATATGGTAACACGAATCCGACCAGTCAAAACAAGGTTTGGAATGAGATTCGTTGTAACACTTAATGAGGAGTTTCAAGTATTCCTAACAGACAAAACATCGAAAATTCTTGAAAAGAATGATAGTCTATTTGAAGAAATGGCTGAAAAGGCTAATAAGTACGCTTTAGCATTAGTTTATCATGGAGATAATAAGTTTGAATTTTGTAGTACATAAATGTAAATAAATGTATTTTGTATTTGTATTTATTTAAAATAAACTACATAAATAAATAAAGAGAAAGGTAATGGAGAGAGAGAAATAAATCATTTGAAAGTTTTAAGCAAATGATAAGCTTGTTGGTTGTTTCTCACAGGTGTGGGCGTAGGTCGGGGCTCATACCCCTTTCTCTTTATTTCTTATTATTATACAGATATTTTGCTTACATGTCAGATTTATTTATCCAACTGTTATGAGTATCGTCAAAACCTAGCCACTTTACATATATTTGATTACCA
>CM053170.1:23857153-23870694 GCA_012977825.3 Pteromalus puparum
GACGATATCGTTCCATCATAAAACTTATTGCAGCCCTCAGGTACGAGTTTTCGGAGGGAGCGCCATTTATGACGGACGCCGGGCCGCGGCTCTTATTTTCCGCGCACGGTATATGGTACCGCAGGTATAAAGTAGGATGCTGGAGTAATAAAAGGTGAACGCGTGATCCGATCTTGTCCGATTTTTAGACCATGTGCAAAGCACATGCGGCCCGCTTCCGTGAAGAAGAGGTCCGGCGAGCCGTGCGGGTTTATGATAGAACCCTGTTTTTTGGGGTATTACTCGCTGATTAATACTCTGATGCGCGGAATTGTCACGTACGCCGCATCACCTGGAAGCCAGGACTGCCGGACCCGCGTTTTTTTCAACGCGGGTTCCGAAGACCAATCGAACCTTTCCGAATTTCGGGAATCCCGTGCAAAACACATGCGGCCCGCGGAATAGCTTTGCCGCCTCCGCGCAGTTCCGCAGCCTTCTATAAAAGGGTTCTCGTACAACCCGTCAAACCTCAGTCACCTATTCGACAGCTACCCAGCAGCATCAATCACCCTCAGCATCAGTCATCAATATCGTCAAAAATCACCGTCAACCGTTTTGCCACTGTTTGTTACCGCGCACGTTCCGATTCATTTAAGGAGGACTTTAATCAGTTACCGGTTTGTCTTGGAGCAAGTGTGTTTTGCAGTGCAATTGAAATTCAGTGCGTTAATCGGCATCGTAAAGTCAGCATCAGTTATCATCAATAATCATAGTCAATATCAGCTTTTCTTTCGCCGTTTGGTACTGCACGTTCCAATTCGTTGGAGGATAACTTTCAGGATCTACAGGTTATCTTGGGAAGTCATGTCTGGTAAGTCAGAGTTTATTTGCTAAAGTTATACACAAGGATCGGTTGGGATCGTTAGGAAATTGAATGAATATATGTGCTTTTTTTAATCGGCTTTCGAATGAAAATGGAATCACAGATAAATGACATACCAAAATCATTGAGCGAGTTCAAGGTGAATGTTGAACGTATCGAGTTGATTTTTTATTTGGAGTAGTCTGACGAATTATAAAGGCTTAGGGTATATTATTAATCAATAATTCAACATTATTTAAACCCCAAATTAAAAAACAAATATTTTTTCGTCAATTTTGAGTAGTTACATTTTTACACATATTCAACTTTTGAAATCATAGCGCCCGTAATTTAAATGAAAGCACAACTTACGAGTCATAAAAATACTTTATGGAAGCTGTACATCGTCTGTAAGGCGTTAAATTTTGACGTTGATTTCATTGGCTTATTTTTCTATACAAACAAAATTTTTGAACTTATGTTGCGAATAAGTCAAATAAATTGCACGTAAAAATTTAGCACATTTGCGCGTTAAAAGATTAGACAACAATTTTTTTAAACGACTCAATAAGTCCAGCTGTTTAATCTATCTTGAATTTGCTCCCAACACGCTTCAAAAAAACCTGCGCTTAGAAAATCTTTATAATTATTTCAGAAAACTTGTCGTTTGAAATGCATGTGATGTCAAATCAGTCACTGTCACCTCCTGCATCAAGACAAACACACAGCTTGTCTCCTCCTACACAAATGCACAATAACCACCAGCAACACTACCCAATCTCTCCGTCATTCCTATCACATAATCATCATCATCAGTCCTTTATACCGCATTTTACACAACAAATTCCAAATCCCGTAGTACATGGAACGCAGCAAAGTGAAGGATACAGCCAAATGTTGCATTTGGCTCAACTAATTTCTCACGTACAGCAATTAGGACCAATTGGTAATACTAGCCGCGATCAATCTGAGATAACGGCGTTCGTAGAAAGTACTGATGGTTCCAAAAGACAAAAATTGAATCATTCAGTTGACATGGGCAGGAATTCATCAGCAAACAATGCCTCTAAGCAGAATGGTAGTGTGCCGATGATACATTCAACGGAGACTGCATTAATGCAGGTTGATGCAATTCCAGATACAAGTAATATAATATTCGTGTTTCGTTTACATTTAAAATCAAAAATACTTATAATAATGAGCAATAATATCAATTAAGTTAAATTTTTTATTTCAAGATTCTTCAATTAAATATCCACCGAATAATTTGGTATACCAACTTATTAAACGTGGATATTTTCAGTCAAAATGCATTTTTGCTGCGTACGAAATTTTCGTTAAAACTGGAAATGATCTAGTTTTTGATGAATATAGACAGAGGATAGCAGCCATTGTCATAGACTACGAAATGAACACTTATTTAAAGTAAGGTCAAAAATGAAATTTCATGAAACAATAGTACATTAAAATTATTGCGAAAATACGGCAACTTTTTTCAAATATTACGATTTAACTAAGTTCTATTTATTAAAATTATTGTTTGCCAATAACCATTNGATGAATATAGACAGAGGATAGCAGCCATTGTCATAGACTACGAAATGAACACTTATTTAAAGTAAGGTCAAAAATGAAATTTCATGAAACAATAGTACATTAAAATTATTGCGAAAATACGGCAACTTTTTTCAAATATTACGATTTAACTAAGTTCTATTTATTAAAATTATTGTTTGCCAATAATCAAGGAATNCTTATTTAAAGTAAGGTCAAAAATGAAATTTCATGAAACAATAGTACATTAAAATTATTGCGAAAATACGGCAACTTTTTTCAAATATTACGATTTAACTAAGTTCTATTTATTAAAATTATTGTTTGCCAATAACCATTTTTATCAAGGAAATAGCATATAGGCATTGACTCTGTGATTCCTTTTATCAATACACTTCATTTTTTCCATTTATCTAAATCCTCAATATTTATTGCACTTTTTATTTTGCATGCGCTCACACCGTATTTTTTTTCGTATCCCTAACGATTTATTTTTTATTTTAACGTTATTGCATATTGTAACTATTTAGTTTTCTTAATATTATTTTATTGTAATAAGCTAACAAATTTTTTTCTATTTATGTCTGTAGAATTAACAGGCGTAGATTTCTAGAACTGAGAGATAAAATTGTTGAATGCTTTCCCAAAGAGAAGGAATTTGAAGATGCTTACTACTCTCCAAGTCGTGGTCAGATAAACGCCAAGGGTTACTTGTACAATAAGTACAATAATTATAAACATTTCGNATTTTTTATTTTAACGTTATTGCATATTGTAACTATTTAGTTTTCTTAATATTATTTTATTGTAATAAGCTAACAAATTTTTGTCTATTTATGTCTGTAGAATTAACAGGCGTAGATTTCTAGAACTGAGAGATAAAATTGTTGAATGCTTTCCCAAAGAGAAGGAATTTGAAGAAGCTTACTACTCTCCAAGTCGTGGTCAGATAAACGCCAAGGGTTACTTGTACAATAAGTACAATAATTATAAACATTTAGGAGCTAAAGCCCATCTTATAGAAGGAAGTAGTAACGATTCAGGAGGTATTATAATTACAGTTGATTGATTTGTCATTTGTATTTTTCTACAAGTTTCAAAACATTGTTTTTCTTTACAGTATCGGAAACTGACTCTGATAATAATAAGGTATTTCAAAATCTTACGGAAGTTAGTGAGGAATCCATTTCTACATGGAAGAATTCATACAACTTGCGAAAGGAATATATGAAACGATTATGCATCGATACTATAGTAAATGAAATACCAATACTAAAATCACCACGTGGATATATTTTGGTAATTAAGAAACTAAATTCTTAAATTATTTTTAATAATTGGTATGCATTATTTTTTTAACGACATTCATGTTCACAGCTTAGACAAGATTTCGGGATTCTTCATGAAATTAAAGCAAATCGTTTTATTGAAGAGTGGCCACAAATATCCCAAAAATTAATATTACTTGGACGAAAATACGATAAGAAAGCAGAAATTAAAGAAGTTTTATTGCAAATTACTGACACAGCAAATAGTTAGTATCCGTTTTTCAAAAAATATCAGTTAATTAGTTGGAGTTTCTTGTATAACATTGTTGTTGTTGTATTTTTTCAGTAAATTGTATCATAGGACTGTTGCTTTTACCTCTTTTGTTTAACGGTGGAAAAATTGCAAGGAAGTCTATTACAAGACAGGAGACTTGTCAGTATTTCGCAGAATTCCTTAAGGTAAAGATTTGATATTTTGTTATTAACTTTTGACTTTGACTTTGCTTTACTTTAATTATTTTCGACCAAATATTTAGTTTTTACACTTCTAAAATTCTATAGACATCTTTGTAGATATTTTAATTTGTGAAGTAGATCATCAAGTTAATCGTAAGTTTTTATTTAATAGGTTGCAGACGGAGAAAGTTCAGAAGACAAAATAAGAGCATCTCAAATATCGCTCAAAGCTAAATGCACGAAGCTGAAGTGTGATTTATTCCCGCGAGTTGTCTTATGTGGAGCAACATTGTCAGACGTTAAATCATTTGTCGTACTGAAAGAAGATGTGTTTTATGAGTTAGATAATCCTATTCTAGCAGTTGACACTTGCTACAAATGTATAAAAGGATTGCATAATCAGCACCCTTTTGGCAAACTTATACCACATATCTGGCAATTTATTGAAGCGTATGTATATAAAGTAGAAGAAGGAATGACTCGTTATGCTGCTGTGACAGATTTGATGAGACAAATGAACCGATTATCTGTGCAATAGAAAGTTGTTTTACATAGTGATAGTTTTACATATACGTTTATTTATATACATTGTTTATTATAATTTTAAAAAAGCTTTAAAATGGTTTCTCTAGAACAGAAAAATAAAAAAATCATGGAATTCACTCTACAGTTATATGATATGCCGTCAATTCCCAGGTCTTCCGTACAAGATATATTAGATAAAGTTCAAAATCTTATCAGTGAAGCATTTATACCGTTTTTAAATCAAGAAATTCAAAATAAAATTCAAAACTACTGTTCTAGTGACGTTTGCGGCGCCGTGGAAGTATTGTTTGATGAAAATAAATATCTATTTCGGAATCTTTCAACAGAACACTTACGCATTAAGGAATACACACGTGCAAACCTGTATATACCGCCAGAAACTTTTCAAATAGGACGTGAACGTATTTTTGTCATTGTTGACCGATATGAAATAAGAGTCGATGAAGTTGTTCGTCATGGCATCCATATACCGTTAAGAGATTCCTTAAAAGTACTTTTAGAAACACCTGGACTATTTGAAAGAGTAGAAAAAAATATTACTAAGCTTTCAGACGAGAAAATAGTTATTTCTAATTTTATGCAAGGAGAGCTGTGGAAAAAAAAATATGGGAGTAATAAGGATAAGCTAATACTTCCGCTTCATTTATTTACGGATGATTTTGAGCCAGGCAATGCTTTAGGAAGTCATCAGGGGCATCAAAAAATGATGGGCTCATATGTTTCTCTGCCTTTTTTACCTGCTGAAATAATGCATAAAATTAATAATATTTTACTAGTTGGATTATTTTATACTAAGCACGTAACACTGTTCGGTAACGCAGCGATCTTCAAGAAAGTAATAGAAGAACTGAACATTTTATCAGAACATGGATTAAAAATAACGATAAACAATAAAATTAAAATTGTATATTTTCAACTAGGTTTAGTACTTGGCGACAATTTGGGTACAAATGTTACGTGTGGTTTCTCNTGGATTAAAAATAACGATAAACAATAAAATTAAAATTGTATATTTTCAACTAGGTTTAGTACTTGGCGACAATTTGGGTACCAATGTTACGTGTGGTTTCTCGAAAAGCTTTAATGCAACACGTTATTGCAGATTTTGCACAGCTACGTCTGTAATGTGCAGATGCATGTGTGATGTTGATCTTACATTGATGCGAAATAGAGCAAACTATAACCAACACATTAAAAATCCATCTTTTGCTTCTGGAATTAAAGAGGAGTGCGTATTTAATGAAGTCAAAAACTTTCATATTACAGAAAACAAGGCCGTTGATCTGATGCACGATTTTAACGAAGGAATTATCCCATACACACTTGGAAACATTTTGACAGCTCTTATTGAACTGGATAAATTATTTACATTGGACGAACTAAATGACGAAATAAAAAAATTTAATTTTGGAACAGTTGAAAAAAACACACCTCAATCTCTACAATTAGAATATGTGAAAAATAAGAACAAGATTGATGGGATGAGTAAAAAACTTAAATTTAAACAGTCGGCTGCAGAAAGTCTTTGCCTTTGTCGTTACCTTGGTCTAATAATCGGTCATAAAGTTCGACCCAGTAACATATATTGGAAGCTATACCTTACTCTCAGACAGATTGTAGATATTGTGACAGCTCCGCAATTTGTCAAGGCAGATTTATACATTTTGAGAAACTTAATACGAGAGCATAACTCCTCGTAAATTAACCTTTTTGAAGCTTTGAAGCCAAAAATGCACATATGGCTCCATTATATAGAAGTTAAATGGTCCACTGGTACATTTTTGGAGTATGCCTTTTGAAAGGAAAAACAAAGAACTAAAGCTTCGCGCCGTTAGTACAAGTAATCATAAAAACCTCCCGTGGACAATAGCATCAAGAAACCAGTTAGATAACACCAGTATAAATAAAAATCTGAAAATTATGCAATTAAAGACTAAACTTGGAACAGTAAGTAAAAAAGTAGATACCGAAATAAATAGCATACTTTCGGAAATTTCATATGCAAAAACATTTAAATATGTTGAAATATATAGTAAAATGTATAAGCCAGGCATGATACTGTTTTCAACAAATGAAATCGACGATGAAGGTCCGGTTATGAGAAAACTTGATAAAATATATGAAATAAATGGAGAAGTTCGTTTACTTTTAAGTGATATCAAAATTATTTATTTTGATTCACATTATCACGCATACATGGTAGAGTTCCCCATTAAACCTGCCATTAAATTAATATACGTTGATGAATTACTTACTATGTGTCCACCTTGTTTACTTGTTAAGAAAAATAATACTTATTACGTCGCAACACGATATCAAGTATAAAAAATTATAAAAAAAAAAAAATTTATGAACATTAATTTAAAATTGTTTTAATTCAGCTATTATAAATTTGTTGTATTTGAATTTTATTAACAAATAAAGCTATTTTGAAATTATTATTGGTTTCGATTATTATATGGTCTTAATATAAGATTATTAAATTAATTTGTTACTTATGGGGAAGTTCGGTAGTGAAGGTAAGAGAAAAGTTTTAAAAAAAAGGTTCGTATACGGTGCACAGTAGGGAGTCTCCGGCGTCTTAATTTTCCTGCCGTACGGCAGGAAAACCAAGACACGGAGCCTTGAAACGCACCAACACGTGGCGCTCCGGTCTCCCAAGCCGTATGTATTGAAGCGACCAATACGCTGCGCCAACATAGAGCTTGGGGACGTCAGGCGTCGAAATTTTTTTCCGTGTAGGGAATTGTAGGGAAGTCGATAAAGTAGGTAGGCTGATCCGATGCGCTAGGCAGAGAACGCTGCACAGTGGGGCCAAATTGAAACAAGCTCGACAAAATTAGTGCTTGAAGTATGGTTACACTTAAAATAACTTCTATTGCGTTCAAAATGTTCGTTATGAAGTATTTTTTATGGATCCATTCCCCGCGCAGTAATTCCTATTGATTTGAAAAAGTGGCATAGAGGAAGAAAACCCATAGGATTTCATCAATTTTACCGAATTAGCAGCAAAATGAGCAAGAGCATGGACGCAACTAATCTAACTCATACTACGGTTGGAATCTTTCTTTTTACGTATATTTCATTTATCAATTTCTCCTCTTTAACACGCTTAAAGCACGTACTAGTTCATTTTTCTACAAATTCGGCAAAATTAATGAAATTCAACGGTTTTTCCTCCTACATGCCACTTTTTCAAATCGATTGAAATTACTGCGGGGGAAATAAATCCATAAAATATACTTCATAACGAACATTTTCTTCGCAATACAAATTATTTTAAGTATAAGCACACCTCAAGCACGAATTTTGTCAAATTTCTTTCCATTTGGCCCCACTGTGCAGCGTTCCCTGCTAGCGCATCGGATCAGCCTACCTACTTTATCGACTTTCCTCCAATTCCCTACCACTGCTTTGCATTCGCCCAGGCTTGCGCCTATAAGGCAAGAGACAATCCGAAACCACTCAGAAGAAAAAAATTCCGGGGAAAAAACCGCCTTGAAACCGCCGGTGGACAGGGTATCTTTCTCCTCGAAAACAACTCGGAAAAAGTCCGAGTGAATTTTAGCGGTAATCGGATTCTTGACTCCGGAAGCGAGCGCGTATCTGCTAATTAAGATGTGCACCTTGACCAACTGAGTCACGTACGCTCTTGATTTCTTGCAATTTATAATCTTAGCAAAATTCTTATTTTCTATATGATTTCTATGAGATATCATATGGGATAATTTAACCTTATTTTATTATTAAAATTAGACCCCCAAAATCTAGAAATACGCAATGCAAAAAGTAAAAAGATTAAAATCGGAGGAGTTCAACTTTAAATAAAACAAAATCTTAAAAAAAAAATTTACCAGCTACTAGAGCATCTTCCCATTCAACATTTTGCAATTTTCCATCAATTTTTAGCATAGGAGTTATCAGTCTTTGTCTTTTAAGACCATCGTAAGAGAATCGTGCTTTATCTGATAACCATTCTTCATTTACTTCCTATAATGGGATAAAATATTGCGATTATTTTATAATTACCACGAAACAAATTAAAAATTGTTCATAGAATATATTTTGATACCTCATTGACTCTTGGAAGTACTCTCAATATTTCACCAGTTCGATGAGATACGATAATATTGCTGCCAACAGCATCATGCACATCAATACTATCTGTTCGATGATTTTCCCACGGGCGAGCAACAAATGCGTAAGGTTTACTGGTTAGGGCTCCAACGGGACATAGATCAATAATGTTACCCGATACCTCTGACATAAAAAGTTTTTCTACGTAAGTTCCAACCTGAAATACAAAATATATATATATCTTCCTATATTATATAGTTGTAAGCGTGATTTTAAATTGAAATCCCCTCCACCCCCCTCCACCCCCTTCCACCCCCTCCACTCACTTCCCTCCACTTCCCCTCCACCCCCTCCACCTCATACGCTTAAATTGTTCAAAAATTCACGTTATTTTTTTTCGCCATTATGCCCCTCCACTCCCTCACCCCCCGCCCCCTCCACTACCCCTCCACCTACCCTCACCTACCCCTCATTCCTCACTTCCCTGCACCTATAACGTTAAATTGTGTTCTCATAAATTGACCGTTATTTTTTCATCAATTTCCCCTCCACCCCTCCCTTCCCTCACCCCTCCACTTCCCTCATCCCTCCACTTCCCCTTCCACTTACCCTCACTTCCCCCTCCACCCTCCCCCACTCTATTCCCCCTCCACTTCCCTCCACTCCTCCTCTTTACTTCTTATCGTTTCTCACTTCATCCATCCCCCTCACATTCCATTTCCACTTACCTCCCTTCCCCTCCACTTCCCCTCAGCTTCACTTCCTTTCAATTTCCTCTCACTCCCCTATGTTCCATATTTGACGAGCTTCATTACAAATGTTTACGTCATTATTATTCGGTCATGAACATCATACACAGCAAGAACCAAAGCTATTTTCTGTATCATTTAAGCATCTAGAGAAGGTTAAGTGCATTTTGTTTATTTCTAGTTCCATGCAGATGAAACGCAAATATCTAAATTAAAATTCCAAACAAGATAGTAACTTAGCAGACTGGACTCGTTCGTGCGGCTGATCGTGGTTCATACGACGCGGCTAAGTAGATCTACTGTGTGTCTGAATCCTACAATTCCTACTCTCTTCATAACATATTCAGTGTATACTGTTCCTATAGATGGAACAATGCCCGAAATTTGAGATCTTAACAAATTATGTTAAGTAGTAGATTATTTAAGCGATGATTATTTAGAGACATTTTCCCCCACCAAGAGGTACTGATAATCAAAATTATATTGTGATTAGGTCTAATATATACTTCAGGTGCGTTGATTTTTTTATTTCTTTTTCTTTTTTATATTTTATTGTATAAACAGTCACAATATTCATATAAATTTAATGAATGAATACGAATTATATAAAATTATGGTTATGTTAAAAATGAATTTGTTTCTAAAGTTAATGGGAATTCGAAATGATAATTAAATTAATAACGATTTTTCAATTAGAAATTTTTTTGCCTAAGTATTAATAAATTTGAAAATTCAATCATAAAATTGATTCATTTTACCAATTAGTAATTTTTATACAATAATCTAAACAAACCGCTGTGAATCATCGCCTGCGACCCTATAAACACGGGAGTCTAGATACATCTCCCTAAGAATCACTCTCCTCTCGCTCTTACAGGATCACTTTTAACTTGAAAAAAGTTTTGAGCTATTACAATTATGTGATACTGCCTTATTTAGGTTATAAACATCTCATTTTGCGAGAGAGTTATACTTGTAACAAGGTAAAAGTTTTGATTAATAACTCTTTTTCATGTAAAAGTGTCAATATCATGACAATACTTACGACAACTCGTAGTTATGACAGCACGTCTTGATATAGAAATTACTTGTTGGTATTTTCTTATGATTATTTGTAGTGCTTTGTTTCTGTGTCTGTAAGTTATCTTAATTATTTTAATATTTTCGGATAATTTTAATAAATTAAAGTTGATAAATATTTATGGTTGGAAATAGTTTTATATTGAGAATAATAAAAATACATTGTTGATAATTTTTTTTTATGATTTCTGCTCTAGATGAACTGCGTACTGCTGTGACGGGTTTTATTTTTGGAGCTGATGATTTCATTCTCAGTACTTTGGATCTGAAAATAACAATGTTATAAGATTAACTTCCACAAATAATTAAAATGCTTAGCCTCATCTGAAAAAATTCTTTGATATTGTCCAATGGTATGAAGTAGAAAAAAAAGTTTTTTTGTGTAGTTAATTGATATGATGTATGATGTTGTTATATTTTAAATATTTAATTTAAATATGCGATCCTTATCATATTTTAATTCATAGGTAAATTTGTTCTTTTTACGATTTGAATATCTTCTTGGAGTAATAAATCCTATATTCAGTATAATTGTCTCTCATTAGAATGTTGAAGATATTTATACTTATAAATTCATAAGATTCTATATGAGAATTTAATCATTCGAATATAGTCTTTGGTCATTCTGTTAAATGTATTAAGTAACGATCATAATTTACTTCTTCAATAATTGCTTTGATCATTTGAAAATTTTATTCAAGTAAATATTCCTGTGTCTCACTTTTACAACGAATATGAATTTTGAATTGGATCCCATTCCATGTCAATTTAATTATGCTAAAAATTTAAAAATAAAAAAATAAATAGGTAAATTTAAAGTATTTTTTCAACTAAAATCGGAAAATTGTCTGAGGAATCATTATGATTCTGTTTTACTTTCTTATAAAAAAATGTCAATAATTGCAATAGATTCTGTATTATTTTAAATAGACTCTTTTAATACCCCTCCATCATATTATCGATTTTTTTTGAGAATCTTCTAATTCTTTTGATTGAATTATTTATTGCGGATTTGCATTAGATAAATACGTACATATAATCTGACCATGACAAAATAATGGCCGTTAAAACAAAATTCCTAGAGGAATCAAAACTTGGTCTTGTATTGTATCTTATTGTTATTGGAAAGCTATATAATTGGAAATTGATTTCTATAGAGTAAATGGAAATGAAGATTTTCTCTTAGTATTTAGGGTGTTCTTTGGTATAAACTTATTCCAATATTCTCTCCTGAATATTTCATGCTTCAATATTGTATTGATATATTTAACTATTTTCACGAGTCCCATTGCATAGACCTCTATTATACTCAATTTACGAGAATTAACATAACGTGACGTTTATTTCAATTCTATTTATGAACTGGAAGACCTTCTCTATTTTCATTAACATTTCTTGGATATTTCAGGATGATATTTTCGTCCGTTGATCTTAAACTATAATGTGTTGCGTGATCTATGCTGTAATATGTCTGTATCACCATATACATTTTAATCACTTACATTCTTTAATGATTTACTTCTTCATTAGGAGCTTAAATTACAATTTATAGATAGATTTTGAATTATATGCTATAATTTTTTCCAAACATTATCAGTTTTCCAAATTGGTTTCATTGAAAGTATAATTTTACTGCTCCTAAATCTACAATAATAATGTGAGAATTCTCTATCAGTGAACGGAATTTTTTCTCTAATTTTAAACACTTTGAAAAGAGCGCATAATTTGGAATATTTTAATTGTTTCTCACAACGATGACTTTCTAACATGTTTATATACTGAAGTATTTAGTCTCAATCACGCTATATGCATTAATTTTCCACCAAAGCATATTTCTATTAGCATAACATCTTGCATGTCTCGATCTATGATTTCATAGAAGCCTTTCGCGATCATAGTGCTTCATCCCAACATAATGTAAATCAGCCATTCTTATCTTTTTTTATTATTCTAATTTTAACAAAGCAGCTTCTATCTTATCCAATCGAAGTATCTAAGTTCTATGACTTGTACATTCCTTGTAATACCGTTATAGAGAGCATACCAAGTCCAAGCACTTGACAAGACTGTTTGCTCAATAGAGACTATAAATTAGCTGGATCAAGTTTTGTCATAAGAAAGTCGTTTCCGAAACTCCAGGACCATCAATAAATCAAATGTCTGATTTCTGCTATTAATAAGTTCTGCGAAAATGATGAGCTTGAATCTGCATTTAATTGCTTTACATCTTGTTTGAAAAAGTGGCCCTTGAATTATATATTTGGAACATATATCTCCAATGAGAATAGATTTGTCAAGGTTCTGGTAAATAAAATCCTTACAACCCTATTATTCTGTTTCTACAATATACTCATTGATATGCAGCATAACAGCATCTATTTTCTTATTTATTTTAAAATCTCGAGTAAAACATTCTTAAACCTATTCCAATTGTATTCCTTGGTGTTTTCTGCCTAATTGAACCAAGACAAAAATATTTACAATTGAAATCAATGTAAATTTATTTGACAAGCTTCTTCCACAAAATAATTAAACACAAAGAGTCATCAGCTACCTTAAACCCATAGCTAGGCTGCTTCTTATAAGTTTGATACAGTGTAATTTTAAGTTGCTGAATTTACCAAAAGAAGTAGCCCTTTTATCTGACTTTGCATCAACTCAGAACGAATCTTATCACTTGCTTTTGGAACCATACTACTTTATGTCAGATGCCCCATATTAATATATTCGTATGCGTTTTATCCACAGTTTTGTTTTTTGATCAAGGTTGTGTATGTTGAAGGTAATATTCACATATTTAAATATTTTTGACAAACTATCTCACTTATTTAAATTAAACCAATGCTGTTAATGTCTGTTCTGGTGTTGCGTAAGATGCCTTGTGCTCGTTGTATGTCTCTTCAGATAGAGTGTTTTAGAATGAGAAATACCTTTGTTAACGTAAACTTCCATACATCTCTCTTATTTGGT
>CM053170.1:23874603-23903275 GCA_012977825.3 Pteromalus puparum
AACGTATACATCAAGATAAAAAATATTCATGTGATAAATGTTCAAAAGAATTTGCAACAAAAAGTAATTATAATCGCCATGTACAAATTCATATTCGTAATATGAAGTAAACGTATGAAGAGATTCATTAGTAGTTTTGTCTTATTAATACTTGATAAGTCGTACTCCATTAGCTGAGAGCAAAAATAATTGTTAATGCTTTAGAAAATTTGAGTTTTCTTTATTAGTTAAGCTTTAAAAAGAGTTGCCATAGATTTTAGATTCGCAAAGCAATCTTCGTGGTATATATTTATTTATTTTAGTGTAAACAATTGTTCGAAATACATAAAAATTATCTTATAATTTCTATTTTAAAAAGGAAAATTCAAGCTTAAATGTATATACTATAAATTTTAGTATAGATATCTATAAATTTATTTTTTTAAATTTATACATGTTTTAAGAAACTTAATATTTTATTCATCAATCTGTTTTTAAATTTAAAATTGGGGGGTTGGCGAGCGGAGCGAGCAGGGGGGAACCCCCCCTAGTATATATATATATCTATATGGTATGAAATAAAATAAGACATTTCTAGGCACGACGGAAGTCGCCTCTCGAACAATAAAAAATTCCATTTTTTTCATCTCGATCCTCTACGTGGTTTTTAATTCTATTTCCTTTCTCCTAGAAGAAGCTTTGTAATAGTGAACTTTCCGACTTCATCAAAAATGCGAGACACGCGTTTCAAAGAGTTTGGAGTTTCAACCTGTTTTTAGAAAATAATTGTATGAATGTGTCTGTGTTTGTGTGTGTGCGCGCGCGCGTGTGTGTGTGTGTGCGTGTGTGTGCGTGTGTGTGTGTGTGTGGATATATGTGAGTATGTATACCGTAATATTTCTGGGACTACTCCGTCATTATCAATAAAATTTGACATGCATATCTATTTTTAGATTCTTAATTCAGGAAAAACAGTTATTCTTTATTTTCTCAACTAATTTTCTTTTTATGGCCATTTTTAATTTTTAAAAACACTATTTTGCGTTTTTTTCGATCATCCCATTGTTACAAACAATTCAGCTAAAATAGATTTGAATTTTATCAACGTTTTAATAAAACGAATTTTTTTTTTAAATGCTTCATTTTTGTTAATTGGCTCTAAAATTTAATCAGTTCTTTATTAGATTACACTCGATGAGCCTGTAAAGTTTTGCCGAAAAATATTAATGCGTTAGGGGGTTATCGTGGTAACCATTTTACATTACACATACATACAGACATCCATGCGGAGAAGCCTGTAACCCCGTATGTGGCGCATCCCCCGGGTGGCGCATGGGGGAGTGCTCGCCGAGGCATATGCCTTGGAGGGTGCAGCAGAAATAAATTATGCTCCGTGGAACAAATCAGGCCGCCGTGTTTGCTGTGCGGTGCGACCCGTGAACTGCCAAAAGGAGATTTTGGATGAAAAGGCGATTCGAGGTTCCACGCCGAAGCGACCTGCACCATCTTTGGCTTCCGCTGATGGCAAGACTGGAGACTGGTTACCTAGCTAGTATCGGTCAATCGGCTTGAGCAAGCGTGTGACTTCGTATTACGTCCGTCAGAAACTCTTCAGAGAGCCGATCACTTTTTTCGGGGTGAAAGGCTTGACAGAGCAGAGGTGGGCTAGTGTGATAGCGCACGCTATCCCTGGTATGATTTACTCAGTCTGGCACCGTTTTCAGTCATGTACTGGGGCAATGTCAGCTGCCTCCATTAACGAGTGGATCCGGGTGGTCGGACACATGACGGATAAAGCAGCGATCTGGGCATGTGGAGATGTTGCTTTTCGTGGAAAAATGAAGACCCGCGAAGATGGATCTATACGGGCGAAAGTATTAGGTGTGACTATTTACAGCTACTACGTTTTCTGACTACGCTGTTTCCTTTTTAGCTAGAAGCAGCATACAAAATCGAAGCGAGGACAGACGACGAAGCTATTCCCTCAATCACTACGGAGGAGCTACTGACAGCATGCAAAAAGGTAGGAAACAAGAAGGCTCCGGGCTTGGATGGTATACCCAATATTGCATTGAAGCATCCTATCTACGCCTACCCTGAAGTCCTTGTAGACTTGTATAATACATGTTTCGAAGCAGGGACGTTCCCCACAAACTGGAAAAAACAAAGCCTTGTGTTGCTACCGAAAGAAGATAAGCCACCTGGAGAAGCCACATCATACATACCACTATGTATGCTGGATAACCCGGGTAAGATTCTTGAACGCATAATCTGCGTACGGATGGACCAGACCATCGAAGAATCGAGTGGACTTGCAAAACATCAATACGGCTTCAGGAAGAAGCGCTCTACCCTGGACGCTGTTAGCTTAGTGGTCGACACTGCCCGATCAGCGATAAAAGGGAAAAGATGGAAAGGAAGAGCCAAGAAGTACTGTGCTATCGTCACATTTGACGTCAAAAATGTGTCCAACTTGGCAAACTGGAGTAAGATACATGAGGCACTGCGAAATCAGAAAGTACCTAGGTACGTAAGACGGATGATGACTGACTACCTCAAGGACAGAATCTTACTATACGATACAGAGAATGTCACAGAAACCTATAAAGTTACAGAAGGCGTTCTCCAAGAGTC
This sequence comes from Pteromalus puparum, assembly GCA_012977825.3. Classification (NCBI taxonomy): domain Eukaryota; kingdom Metazoa; phylum Arthropoda; class Insecta; order Hymenoptera; family Pteromalidae; genus Pteromalus; species Pteromalus puparum. The sequence goes on from CM053170.1 coordinate 23,877,217, forward strand.
AGTGTTGGGCCCACCATTCTGAAACATTATAGACAATGGAGTTCTAAGGTTAGAATTACCCCAAGGGGCAATAGTTACAGTGGCGAAGGATAAAGACAAAGTGAAGGAAATTGGTAACGAGGAAATTCGTATAATCCACGATTGGCTAACGGAGGTCTAGAGCTTGCTAGCAATAAAACAGAAGCTATCCTTATATCTAGCATGAAGAAAACAGAGACGATAACACTGACAGTGGACGGACACGAGATAGCCTCCATGCCGACCATTAAGTTTTTGGGTATCACTATGGACGCAAGACTAAGTTTTAAATAACATCTGGAAATAGCCAGCGATGAAGCAGCAAAGATTGCTATCGTGACTGATGTCAAATGTAGGAGAGCCAACTCAAAAACAAAGGTTACTCTTAGCCAGTGTAACCACATCGATTATGCTGTATTGCGCGCCAATATCGGCAGAAGCTATGGTGGTAGAATCGTAAGTTCACTACCGTGTACAGGCGAAGTGCGAAGTGGCATCTGCTTACCGTACGATATCGGACAATGCGGTGTGCATTAAAGCATGCCGTCTATTTACCTGTTAGCAATGAAAAGGTAGAGCATATTCAAAGCTAGAAGGAAAATAAACGACAACACGCAAAATGAAATCTGGGACTCCGCAAGGAAGCAGACAATGACTGAGTGTCAAAAAAGATAGGAATCTAGTGATAAGGGGCGATGGACACAGCGCCTCATACCAAGAATAGAGGACTGGATGCAAAGAGGACATGGGAAAGTTAACTTCTACCTCATGCAGTTTTTGCCCGGGCACGGATGCTATCGGGCGTACCTGCACCGGTTTAAACTAGATGACAGTCTGAACTGCACAGTTTGCTTGGGCGCTAACCAAGATGCGGAGCATGTCTTCTACGGCTCGTCGCGATACCAAATAGAGCGAGAAGAACTCAAGTGTTAACTCCAGACCAGAGTGACACCTGAGTCAATGATGACAGCTATGTTAACGTCGGAGGATGGTTGGTACGCAGTAAACAACTACGTAAGGACCATCCTCAAGAAGGTTAGAAATAACGAAGAGAAAAGAAAGAAAAAAAAGGGCGAAACAGCCAAGTTAAAACTTGCTAGATGAAGGCCACTGAGTCGTAAAGACGAAACGCTCCTCGAACTGATGCAGTAGGTCGCAGAGTTGAGCTCTTACTCTCCTGCCCGATGCAAAGGAACGTAGGAGCTAGGGTTGAGTACCTTTAAGTGCTCCTCAGTCCGATGCTGAGGAACGTAGGTAACTGAGTTGAGTCCAGACTCCCTAGGCCCCCAGTCCCCTCCCCCATAGCAACGTAGGTGTCGAGGTTGAGTCTGTCTAAAGGATGACCGGACGATGCTGCAAGAAGCAGGCAGCTCAAAAGATGCAGAAAAAAGAAGACGAGTTTGATCCTGAATCCCAAATCAATTCGATGGATGGGGAATGTATGGAAACGTCAAACTCCAAAGAAAAAGCCAACTAGGCTAATAAACGGGACCCACAGAAGCATTGTTTGACGATAGTACCTGTGAGGTTCCGCTGCCGAGGGCCACTTGCGTAGAGCTTTCTCTGCCTACGCCACATGAAAAAACCGCTGCCAATACTTTGGCACGTAGCTTTGTTTAACATTATGTATTGCTTAATATCAGAATTGTTTTTACTTCATATACAATTCTATAAAGTTTTTGTATTTTTTAATGGGTAAAATTTGCCAAAAAAAAAACGCACAGGCGTACCTGAAAATCTTGATTTTCACGTATTAGTAAAAAAAAAACAGAAAAAACGAGCCTAAGTATAGATTAAAATTCGATAAATAGAGGCTAAAAATAAGCAATGCAGTTTTCAATTATGCAAAGTATACAGGGTGAGAAAAAAATGTTTGAAACTTAATATCTTTGAAACTGGTATCATAAGCAACTCCAAGAAAGGGATCAAGGTGCTATATAATGCTGATTAAATCCAAAATTTGTGGATTAAAATCCACCAAGTAGAATCTAAGCTAGAGGCGATACGAACGAACACACACACACACAGGTGCTATAAATGCCTAGGCTTTGGTCATATCGCCAAGAAATGCACAGTAGCACAGGACCGAAGTAAATGCTGCTATAGGTGTGGGAGCAGTGGACATAAACTGAAAGACTGCAACAACGAGCCGAATTGTATACTGTGTCGCGAAAGAGGCGTGCAAGGAGAAAATGACCATGCAGCTGATAGCTATACATGCCCAGTCTACCTAGCCGCATTGGAAGACCTAAAGAAACAACGAAAATGAAGATAGTGCAGTTAAACCTAAACCACTGTGAGACAGCACAAGACCTACTGAACCAGTACGTCCGTGAGAAAAAGGTAGATATCGCCATTGTGTGCGAACACTATAAGGATCTAGACGAACCATCGTGGGAAATGGATATCACGGGTAAGGCAGCGATCTGGGCATGTGGAGACGTTGCTTTCCGTGAAAAAATGAAGACCCGCGAAGAAGGAATTATATGGACTAAGGTAGCGGGTGTCACTATTTACAGCTGCTACGCTTCCCCTAACGCTGCAATCGAGCAGTTCGAGCAAATGCTAGATCGGCTTCTACAAGACGCAGCGGGGAAGAAACCGATACTAATTGCAGGCGATTTCAATGCGTGGGCGGTGGAGTGGGGTAGCATAAGGACTAACCACAGAGGACGAGTACTCCTAGAAGCATTTGCCCTTTTGGATTTGATCCTGGTCAACCAAGGATGTACCCACACCTTTAGAAGAGGAGACGCAGGGTCTATTGTCGACCTTACGTTTGTAAGCAGCAGCCTTATTGGTTCAGTTGACACATGGACAGTAAGTGAGCACTACACGCATAGTGATCACCAGGCCATAATAATGGAGATAGGTATATCAAAACAGGTACCCGGAATGAGTACAACGACCAATAGAGTTAGATGGAAAGTGAAGGATTATGATAAGGAGATGTTCCTTTTAGCACTAGAGGAAATGTGACTGTCTGGATCGGCGAGCAGCAAGGCGGCGCAGCTAACAGTAAACATCACCCGAGCATGTGACCCTGCTATACCTCGAAGAGTGGCAAACAGAAGACGACCACCAGTGTGCTGGTGGGACAAGGAGGTTGCGAGTGCTCGTAAAGAATGCCACCGGACCAGAAGACGGGAACAACGGGCAAGAAAGAAATACTATCAAACTGATATAGGCCAGGAAATAGTAGATGCCCTCAGACAAGAAATGAAGGACGCTAAAAGGAGTCTTAAAAGAAAAATCCTCGAAAACAAACGACGGTGCCTTAAGGAACTACAGGATGAGGTCGAACAGGACCCTTGGGGTCGACCGTATAAAACAGTAATGAAGAAGATTAAAGGAAGCTCAACGTGCCCCCTCCAAAATGCCCAGAACTATTACACCAGATGGTGACCACACTGTTCCCCAGGCAACTGGAAGAGCTAAGTGTCATCGAAGGAGGTGTGAATGAAGAGGCTGTTCCATCGATCACGCTTGAGGAACTGTTAGCCGCCTGCAGAAGGTGTTAGGGATATAGCGTAGGTTGGAAGCGCGCGGAATTAAGCCTAGCCGGTAAGCGCAATAAAAAAGACAATCCGGGATACCGCGACGAGGGCACGCGCCGGCGCGCAATAAAACATGCGGCGGTTCCGGTCAAGCGGGTATTCGGGTCCTGGTACGTCATCAACGCGCAGACAGGACAGCGATAATCCTCTCCGACCGCGTCGATGTGCCGATCATCACGCTCAGGTAGGACCGGTCCTCGGGTCGGAAAATAAGGTACGCCGCCATAAATGGCCCCTTATAACGATTGGGAAAACCCCAGCAGCCGGATGTGTTTTCGCCACGTCGTCTTTATTGCATAGGATAAATCTGTAGGGATTAGTGTACGGTAAACAGGCCCAGAAAAAAACAACAGCGGCCCTTCCATGAGCGAGAGAACGAGAAAAAGGAGACTTAGTTATCCTCCCACCTTTGTTTTCCCAACCAGAGGTTTTGTAAAATATCTCAGTCCACGAATCGATTGAGAATTGCATGTTACACTTATAAAACCACTTTTCTTCAAAACTATGGCATGTAGAGCCCTGAAATTTTGTGTATAGCTATAAAATAACCTGGTCCAACATGCAATAAATAAATATTAAAGTAGTGCTGCTCACATTGTGATTTGGTGAAAATAACCTATGCGCAGTCGAATCTTGCCATTTGTGGACTGAGATATTTTGTATGTTACACTTATAAAACCACTTTTCTTCAAATCTATAGCATGTAGACCCCTGAAATTTTGTGTATAGCTATAAAATAACCTAGTCCAACATGCAATACATACATATCAAGCTAATGCTGCTCACATTGTGGTTTGGTGAAAATAACCTGATGCGCAGTCTAATCTTGCCATTCGTCGACTGAGATATTTTGCATTTCACACCTGTAAAACCACTTTTCTTCAAATCTATAGCATGTAGACCCCTGAAATTTTGTGTACAGCTATAAAATAACTTAGTCCAACATGCAATACATACATATCAAGGTAATGCTGCTCACATTATGGTTTGGTAAAAATAACCTGATGCGCAGTCTAATTTTCCCATTCAAGCTATAAAATAATTTGATCTAACACTATCTGGTTATAACGTTTTATTATAATCAATGGCACAAAAATATATTTCTTTGTTTTATTATCTGGTTTAAAATAATGTTATCGTTCATTAAGTTTTTAAATGCAAGATATAATAGAACAATTTTTTTTACAATCTTATATATTTAATATAAATTGACGTGAAAACATTAGTAATTTTTTTTTATATTTTTCATATACTAGTGCTAATTAATGTTCGTTCAGGGTTTAAAATGATTCTGTTTCAAAAAATTTGGATTGTTTACAGAGGCCGGGATTGACAAAGAGCTTTTTACAAGTATTGATGATGATTTTCTGAATGAACTGTTTAGTAAAGAAGAATGTGGTTTTAGAAGAAAGTTTAAAATTCGCTTTGATGAATGGAAGAAAGATCCTTCATCCTTTGCCTTAAGCAACCCTCATGTCGAAGCCTCACAAACTTCTAACACTATCACTAACTCACCCTCATCAAGTGAAAATGTTGAGCATGGAATTGATGTTGTAAATATCGGGCAGGAAGTTAATGTTGTTAGTGTTACTGAAAGTACAGTTGGTGTGATTGCATTAGTTCGTCAGTATTTATTTTTTAAATATATTAGTAAATGTTTAATTCTTTATAATTTATTTACGACATAATTTTAATAATAGCTGAAGGGAAAATGAGTGTCGGGCAGTTATTAAAAAAAAAAGTAAAGGGTAAGCTAGTGGCAGCAAATTTCGAGCTTAGCAAAGTTGTAGACACGCACATGTTAACCGATGTAGTTATAGAGCATGAGTTCGACAGCACAGGAAGCTATAGGTTTCGAAACATATATAATCATATTACTTATATGTTGTCACATACGCACACACTAGCGTAGTGATAATGTATATAATAATAACAATAATTAATAGAACATTTATATCTTACTTGCAGCATAAAAAAAGAAAGGTTCCTTGAAATTGCAAAAGAGTGCAGTGATATTTTCAAGCCAGCGAATAAGACTTCAGAAGAATACAGCTTAGCTTTCTACAGCCCCTTTCGCAAAGGAAAAAACAATAACGTATTCAATACAAGTGGGTGTCTGTATGACAAATATTTGAATCTTCGTCGGAAACTTGTAGCAGTCAAGTTAGTCGCTAAAGTAGATTCATCGTTAAATGGTTTTGTATTATATATTACAACATTATTTGTTAAATGTCACACAAATTATTCATTGTACAGCTTATTTCATAGATATTCATATAGACGTTCTGGATAAAGACATAGAGTGGCTCCAAAACAATAATGAGCCAAAAGATGAAGTCATAGAAAAGTGGAAAAACACATTCACACATAGAATCTATTGTAAGAAAGTTTCACAGTATTTTGCGCTTTACAAGTGTGTAAACTCTACTTTTGGGCACTTGCTGGTAAATTTTATCAAGACTTATTACTTACGTTTAATATCAATAGATTAGTTCGCTTAATTTTAATGGTTTACTTAATTTAAACTTTTTTTTATTTACGGCTTAACTATAAAAATTACTTTCTTGACTTGAAAATCGAGAATAAAATAGCTTATTATATTATCTCTATTTTTTTTCAGTTATCTAGTGACTTTGACGTACAATACCCGGACATTAAAAGTAAGTTTCTAGATACTTGGGACGAAGTAGCAGAAAATATTATCAAGTATGCTCGGACTAAACAAAAATTGTTGCCAGAAGACGACGAATTAATTGATTTAGGTATTTCTTACGTCCATTTTTTCTTTTAACTCGACTTTCAAGGCATTATTTTCAATTAACGTTACGTGTACAATTTTTTACGATTTATTTCAGGAAAAAATCATATAGTGGCACTTCTTTGTCTTCCCAGATTATTAGGTAGTATTTTAAATAGAAAAAGAGATAAAAATGGGGAATTAATTACTACATTTGGTAACACTATAACAGAAATTACACAGTCTTTCATCCTTCATGTTCAGGTAATTAGTTTATTTAAAAATCACTAAACATAGTTATCAATAATTCATAGAAGAATTGTTATAGTTTTTCGAGACTTTTTTTTAATTTTTTTGACTTTTTCTGAACATTTGTGAATTATCTTGATTTTTTGAGAAAATATATACACATAACACAGCATCTTACAAAAATTCGTGATAATTGTCCTTTTGTCAGAAATAAATTCTCTGCCAGAGATGTGTCGAGTTTTGATAAAGTTGTTACACAAAATATTATAATGCCTAAATTTATTTTATTTAATATATATTTTTTTTGCATGTAGACAGAAGATGACTTAACCGAATTTGAAGAAAAAAGAGACCGTATTGCATTGTGTACAGGAAACAAAGAAATAGGTCCTTACGTAGCATACGTTGGTGACTTTAGCCTCGAAGGAGGTGTCGATAACGACGTACATATTTACGTCGTTATTAATAAGACGAAATTCGAAATCGATTCAAAAAACATATTGGAAGCTGTGGATGACTGCTACAAAAGCGTGTTTGCATTGCACACAGAATTTGCGTATGAATGCAAGCACGTCTGGACTCTTTTGCAGAGATTTGTTTACAAGCATGAATTAAATTCATGCCAAAAATATAGAATAGTTGATAAACTGATTGATGGCTTGCAGAATCAATCAATGTAATTTAACAAAACTTAAATTATAATCAGTATTTTAGATATTATCAAACTAATAACTATTATTTTAAATAATATTTACAACAAGTCATTCTAGTTTTTGAAAATAATATTTAACTGATAGTATATAGTATATAGATAAAAAATGATTGACTTGCAGAAAGAAATGTTGATGCTATCTTTAGAGTTTTATGGTAACACTAGTATATCTAGAAAAGTCGCGCAAACTTTTATCAATAAATTAATTAATTTTACTACGAATACTTACGCATGTTTTATAAAAGAACAATTAAAGTTTATATCTACCTCAAATAGTTACGATCATTTTGAAGAAGTTATAAAATATTTAAAAACTATTTTTGATTTATTTTCTACTGAGCACAAGGTGCTTACAATGTGCGAAAGAGAAAATCACCTTAAACAACCTATCGAATGTATACTGGGCACTAAATTTATGGACGATACGGATAATTACTTAACAATTCCTGAAAAAGCATTCATTTCGTATATTCCATTAAAATGGTCGCTAAAAACGTTGCTTGAAATGCCTGGAGCATTGCGATTGGTAAATAATTATGTAAACGAAGTAAATAGCGACCGTACGTTTATAAAAAACGCGATACAAGCCGAATTGTGGAAAAATAAATATAAATCGGATGACAAATTTTATATTCCCTTATTTTTATATCAGGATGAGTTCGAAGCAGGTAATGCTCTCGGATCACACGCAGGTACTAACAAATTAGGAGCAGTTTACGTATCATTGCCTTGTTTCCCACCAAGTGTTTCATCTCAGCTGGAAAATATTTTGTTAGTAGCTTTGTTTTATTCAGATGATAGGAAATATTTTGGGAACTGGAGCATATTTAAAAATATTATAGCAGAGCTCAACGAATTAAGTAATACAGGTTTACTTATAAACGTTGAAAACAAAACATATTTGTTATACTTTCAATTACTAAAAATTTTAGGCGATAATCAGGGGCTGAACCAAATACTAGGATTTAGTGATAACTTCAGATACGGTAGACCTTGTAGAATTTGTAACTCAAGCATCGATGATATATGCATGTTAGTAAAAGAAGATGTAAATTTGTTAAGAACTCGAGAAACGTATAATAATTATTTGCAAAAAAACAATCCAAAAGAAACTGGTATAAAAGAGGATTCTGTGTTCCACAAAGTAAATGGATTTCATGTATGCGAAAATATTTCATTAGATGCTATGCATTATGTATTTGAGGGAGTAGCACATTATTCGCTTGTAAATATTCTGAACGACCTAATTTATAAGCAACAATTGTTTACCTTGGGTTATTTGAACTATAGAATTCGAACATTTCCGTACGGACAAACAGAAAGTTCAAATAAAATTCCCACTATTCTAGCGCGATCATATTGTTAACAAAGAGAAATTAAAAATGTCTGCAGCAGAAACAATTTGTTTCTCCCGATATTTAGGATTATTAGTTGGATTTAAAGTTGAAGAAGGCAATCCCTCTTGGAGACTGTATATATTATTTAGAAAAATCGTTGGTTTTATAACATTGCAACACATAGATGAGCCTCACATAATGCAATTGGAATTGATCATCAGTGATTTTTTATCGTTGTATACAGAACTATATGGACCCTTAAAATTTAAATTTCATAATATGATTCATTTACCGCAATCGCTTAAAAAATATGGCCCACTGATATACACATGGTGTATGCGATATGAAAGTAAGCACAAGCAACTAAAATCTATTTCCTCTAGCAATACGCAAAATCTCCCAAAATCAATCTGTCTTAAATACCAGTTTAGAACAGCATATTTAAAATGTACTAAGAACTTTTCAATAAATACTTTAATGTATGACTCTTTTGAAAACATCGATATTGAAGATAAAAAAAGTACTTCCCAAACGAGACACCCTCGAATGAAATAATTTCAACAAGTTCAGTCAATTTTCGTGGTGTCTTATATCAGATTGGCATGATTTTTGTAATAAAACTAGAAGAAGATTGTATTATTTTCGGCGAAATCGGAAAAATATTCATAAAGGATCAAAATGTATATTTATTAATGAGAGAATATATCAATGAATATTTTAACGAGCATCTATTTGCTTACAAGATAGGAACAATAAAAACAAAATATATTGTGAAGAACGTTATTGATATGCCAGACATATTACCATGTTTGAAATTTAAGGAGGAAAATAGTTATTATATTGCTACTCGATGTATTTTATAAAATAAATAATATACTTTTTGATGGTTCATACCGAAATACGTTTTATTAACCTAATTACCACAATCCTAAACAATTTTATATTTCAATGAATATTACGCAATATTATGCAACAAGGAGTAAAAGTACACTTTTCCCGCGAGTAAATTTAGCCAAAACGAGAAAATTTTAAAAGTTTGAAAAATTTAAAAAATTTGAAAAATTTAAAAAATTTGAACATTTCTACGAATTTAAAAATTTTTGAAAATAGTGAAAATTTTGAAAATTTTTAAAACGCAAAGCACCTTTCGGGAAACGTCCCTTTTGCCCATCATATCAGGGGCAATAGGTGGAATATTCGGTCGGGTGTGGAATAAATAATTTTATTATTTAAAACAATAAAAATAATAAATATATTTATCTAAGTTCTCATTTAAAACTTTTATTTCGTACTAGAAGTCGCAACTGTAAGAGTTTAGTTGATTTAACGAAAGATTTAAGTAGATTCTACTGAACTGTTCATTCAGTTGAAACTACGCGAGCGACTTAAGTTGGATTAACTTGACAGCCTGTTACTCAAGCGCTCAGGTTAAACTAACTTAAGTCTTGAGTAAATTCAACGTTTTTTTTCTCTCAGTGTACTGTAGCACAGATTTTCTGAACGTGACGGACATATAGCAGCACAAACTGCGAAAATTGTAAAATTCATGTGTGCCATACTTCTTCAGAGCAAGACAATATGAGCATATTACCCCCTATAGGATCAACCTTGAGTGGCCTAGCGTAGAGCAGCTTTGCCAATATCAAATTGATAGCTGAGTAAAATAACAACTTATCCCGGCGGCGGCTTCGAGAACAACGTATCCCGGCAGTGGCTTTAAGAACATTGTTTTTCAGACGCAATGTTTTTCAAATTTTGTAAAGTACGGCATTACAAGGCATAAAATGTACGTATGAATTTTAAAAAAAATAAGAATCACTTTGTAAGGAGATCCTCAAGGCCTCTTTGGACGAGACCAAACAGCACAACGTCCAAAGAAATCACAGCAAACAGGGCCGACTGCATTCACACCCAAAGGGCCGCAGCTGACAAGAGGCAGCAAATGCCACGGCGCAACAACCACACCAAACGGCCGACTACAGGGACACCGAAGCAGTCTCAATGGCCGAGCCGCCCGGTCGGTAAATGACCATAAGGAACACACGCGATTCAGTATATAAGGACGCGGGCAATTTAAACAGCTCAGTCACAATTCGATCGCTCTAGCGCAAAGAGCTCCCACACATAAATATTAATAAGTGATTAAACTCGTCAGCGTTGAGCGAAGTTGTACAACGCGTTATTACGTCAAGTCATTAAGCAAATAAATCTTAGGTTTATTAAATAATTAATCAATAGTGTTTTCTATAATTGGCCTTATTCTAGTATTCCTGAACCAGCAATATCTGTCGCAGCAGCCATTACCGAAGACATACTTAAATTAACCAATTCATTAACAAGTTTTCCTGTTTGTACGCAACAAGCAGGTGGCGACCGTAAATAAGAGTATCGAAGACCAGAAGGAGGCAACATCAACACCAATATTCACACGGGAATTCGACGCAATAACCGTTGCCTGTTTACAACTAATTTTTCATTGCCTTTGCTTTATTATAAAAATATATACCATTAGGCAGATCGGATTCAACTAAATGGATGAACTAAATCATATTTGATATATATTTCAGAATAATTCATTATCAAACTGAGCGCGCGCTGTGTGGACATCGAGTTCACTACATGGGTTCTTAGAATGGCGGCAATATAGATATTCGTCGACGAGGAAACACGCCATTATACCGTCAATGTTGTGGCAACTTGTAGGATCAAGACCTAATCTAGAGCGGGCGTTTGAGAACACGATTCTGTTATGAATCTATTTTAATTTTAAAGCATCGTCTCTCTCATTCATCTATATTATGATTTTGGGGAAAATAAAAGGGTTATCTTATGTATTAGAATTTATATGCGTCTATACATCTATATATATTTTTATCCTTCGTAGCGCCATATTGATCACGTGAGCTCTCAATCGTTTAAATGCATCATTAACAAGCCAAATTTTCAAAACATTACTTAACGATATCTGCAAATCGAATAAAGCTAATAAATAGCTACAAGAAAAGAATTAAGAAGTATACTTTTAGAGATGGAATGAGGATTCTCTATCTTCTGCACTCCTATGGAGTTAAAGGCAGGAAAGGGATCAGACTAGGTTAAGTCAATGATAAGACACTCGGTATAAATTAAGACTAATATTATATTGTAAGACTAAGAGTTAACAAGAGACCGAAAGGTCTGTCCCGATCGGCGGCCAGGCCGTGACTACTGTACAAGCTCGCCTCGCGCTTGCCACGGCGTGGTGGTCCGCCAGGCGGCGCGTCGGTCCAATGGTGGTGTCGGAAGGGACCGCCACAGCTACTCCCCCACCAGTGATGAGGGCGGATTGCCCGAGGAACGACGAAAAATGATGCCTGTTGAGGGTGAAGTTCTGGCTGGGTGAGGGCGGCTGCGGATGACGAGATGACGATGGGTCGGAAGAAGCCAGATCCCATATAGGCTGGTTTGAGGTAGACCCAGGAGTCCGTCAGCAAAAAGCCTGGAAAGCCGGTGTAAACAAAAAAAAAAAAAATGATGTCGGCCTGGACAGCGTCCAAGCGAAGTCTACGATTTCAATGAGGTTGTTGATGAAGTGGCCGGCGACCCGGAGCCCAGGGTCGGCGGCGTTGAAGAGCGTCCTTCGCTGAACATCCTCGGGTGCCGGAATGCACCAGGACATCGGTGCCGAGGATGCGGGTGAAGCCGGACGGTGCGCTATGAGTAGCCTAGCTGCGTCTGTCCGAGGGTACCAGCGACGACTGCGATGGAAGGAAGACCGGAGCGGGCGTCGCCGAGCGTCCTCGACGGTGCTGGCCCCTGCGCATAGTCGAGCGCATGGCCTAGTGTCGCTGGTGGCCCTCGAGAAGCGATGGAGCTATGACCTCGAGCGCGATGATGTGTTGCTGCCAGGACGACGATCAGAGCCATGCTCGGTCGTCGGGAGGATGAGTCCGGTGTTGGCAGGGGCGGCTCGCTGACTGAAGCGATGCCGCTTGACGAGATGTTGCTGGGCCAGCGATGGGCTGGACTTCGAGGCGTCCGTTGCTGACTGCGCGGAGTTTCGGAACTGCGGCGTGTGGCCGTTCGATGCGCGGGACGAGACGCGATGAGGCGCGAGATGCCACGTAGCGTGTGAAGCGCCGCGGTGTGTTGAAGAGCGCCACTGGCCTCGTGATCGGCGAAGATCGGTGCTCGTGTGGCGCGCGTGACAATGCGCACGCGAAATGGCGCTTGCTGCAATGCGACTGCATTCACGGCGCCGAGCGACAGGCTTCGCGAGGGCGCGATGAGAAGAGCGACTCAGCCCTCGCGAAGGGATCCGCCTGTCCCGACGATAGCGATTGCAGGGGCCGGAGCGGGGCCTCCTGGGGTGCTCGGCGATGATGGCGTGGTGAAGTCCGCATTGCACCTGGGCGATGATGGCTGGCGGGGCTCGGCGCGCGGCTGAAAATGGCCGACTGGGCGCGTGAGCGAGAGAGACCGCGAGACGTGCGAGGACGGAGCGCGACGTGGCGCACGAAATGGCGGCTATGCGCGACGCGAGGGCGTTCCCGGCGCCGAGTGACAGGTTTCGCGAGGTCGCGACGAGAAGAGCGACTCGGGCCTCACGAAAGGATCCACCTGTCCTGGAGCTGATGGTGATGTTGAGAGCGAGGCGCCGGGGACGGCGATGATGCTGTACGTGGCGTCGGTAGCTCGGTGCGCTGGCGAATGTTGAATGTGCGGAGTCGCCGAAGATGATGCCGTAGGTGATGCGCTGCTGATGTCCGATGGTCTCGTTGTCGTCGATGAGCCGTCGTTCGCTGGTCTCTCGATTGCGTCGAGAGCTGCAGGTCTGGGACTGCCGCCCGTTAAAAGCGTCGTCGTGCGGCTACAAATGGCCGACGCGAGACGAATAAAAAAAAAATCAGTGCGAAGAATAAAAGCGTCTGCGTGGTGTAAATGGCCAACGCGAGACGTGAAGTTGTCGATGTCGACAAAAAAATAAATAAAATTGTCGTCGCGTGGCTGTAAGATGCCGGCGCGAGACGATGGATAAGTCGGTGTAAGGCCGACGAAAAGCTAAAAGCTCGAATTGAGCGAAAGGCTGCTGGCCGCCGAGCGAAAGCCAAGACGAGCTTCGAAGAGAGCGAGCTCGCCGTTGAGGCTGACAAAATGTCGCGTGGCGTCGAAAATGGCGCACACACGATGACTCGACGCTTGCGAAGTTCTAAGTCGGGGTCACCACTTTAGAGATGGAATGAGGATTCTCTATCTTCTGCACTCCTATGGAGTTAAAGGCAGGAAAGGGATCAGACTAGGTTAAGTCAATGATAAGACACTCGGTATAAATTAAGACTAATATTATATTGTAAAACTAGAGAGATAACAAGAGACCAATAGGTCTGTCCCGATCGGCGGCCAGGCCGTAACTACTGTACAAGCTCGCCTCGCGCTTGCCACGGCGTGGTGGTCCGCCAGGCGGCGCGTCGGTCCAATGGTGGTGTCGGAAGGGACCGCCACATACTTAACTTGTAGAGATCGATGGATTCATATAAAAATAAGAATTAAGATAACAAGAAACACGGGAATGATGGTGACTGGGTGTATTTGGTTTATTGGTAGCTAGACCAGAGCTTTGTATTGTGGTCGCCGGAGATTTGCGATTTGGCAGAGCCAAATGCCTCAAAATGGAACAAATTCGTGATTGGATACGTGATTATATGTTACTCCAGTTCCCATACGTCATAAACATCACAAATTTGTACATATCCCTGTTGAAAATAAATACATATTTTTTGTACGTATCTTTGGTACGTATTTATTGTATGTACTTTACATGCTAAGGTATGTAACGATTTGGAACTAGTTACTAAGGCTTATTCTTGTATATGAAGCAAGTAGTTATATATTATTTGTTTATGTTTTATTTTATTGATATAATCTTCTATATATAATTTTTTATAAGAAATGTAGGTCCACTGTTACTTTAGTTTTTCTACTACTCAAAACAAGCCGCATGATTTTGCATAGTTATAATGATCCAACAGATGAATCCTTTATTTATAGGTGTCAAATATACAGTTTTATAACATTTTTCAATGAAGGGCTTATTTAACTTAAAGTTAAGTTATATAATGATCAATTAGGACCAACTCTCAAGACACTTGCTACGTAACTTGCCATGCCCGTCTCATTGTGTACTTACGGTGTTTTTATGGCGTTCTAATACATAAAAAGAAAATTTTAGTTGTTTATCAATAAACAAAATGAAACGGGCATGTCAAGTTACGTAGTAGGTATCTTGAGAGTTGTTCCTAATTGATCATTATATAACTTAACTTTAAGTTAAGTAAGCCCTTCATTGAAAAACAAAAATGTTGTTGCTTCATTATGATTAAATATAATAAACTTGACTTTGTTTGATTGATCTCACTTCTTTTTTATCTGTGATTTCGTTGCAGAATAGATCAAACTCGCCTAACCTTTTACTTTTTTAAAAGTTAGTTTTTAATACTTGACATTTGTAAAACTGATTTCAGAACATTCATTAGCGCGTATTGATAAAAATACAGAAAAACTTTTGTAAGCTGTAAACATTTGACAATTTCTTTAAGCTCATAATTATAATACTAAGATAGATTCGTTATGATGGACACATAACTTATAGTTGCCAACATTTTACCTTGTAAAAGGTGTTCTTTGAACTGATTTTTTTGAGTTTAATTAAATAAATTTATAATGGAAATGTTTTCGACAAAAACGACCCCTCAAGAGGCTGTTACTTAATATTGTTGATTTGTACGAAGTCTAGCAGAAATCTGATTTCCAACGAAGATTGCGCAACTCAATTTTTTTGCTCTTTTTTTAGTAGTCTTTTTTGTAAGGAAAACGGCAAATTATTGAGTTGCGACAGTCTTCGTTGAAAATTGCTAAATATTGATATCGGCTAAGCAGCAGCAGCGTAGTAAGCTATATGATGTTTTATTGAGTGTTACGGGTATGCTAAGCTTGAAGCTGCTCGCGGTCAATTTCCGGGGCCACGTTGGTTCGTTGATGTCCACCTCCTCCTCGTTCTCGAACTTGATGAGATTGCTGCCATTAGTCGATCGCATTCTGACGCGAAGTTCTTGGGCTCTGATTACCTGACGCACTATCCGGCAGCTGCTGCAGCTTTTGCTTGAGCGCGGACTTCTCCATTGACTTAGCCTTGAGCGCAAAGTGTCGCTTGCTGGCCGTTAGAGCCATGAAACACCAGCTGCGGTAAACTCTGCTGCACCGATGATATGTGTGGCCTTATCGAGTTTGAGGAGTCGACCATTATGGAGGTGGCGTTATACATTCACTCTCATGTCGAGGTGGAAACAGCTGTAACGAAAGAAGGAAGATCTTGTCGTCAATTTTCGACTCCCGAGGAATAATTAAACATATGAGGTCTTGGAGTTAGAGTATCTGGTTGCCATTGAGCTAGGAGAGCCTCTGGTATACAAGTCAAACGACCAGCCACGAAGGTCCTCCTTGCAACCGACGGGTTCGTCGTCGAGGACAAGTAGAGAGAGCCCCTAAGAAGTAGAAGTTGAAGACGAGCAGAGAGTGACCGCTGATCACACTATCGGTCTCGATCTTGATGTGGCAGTCCAGCATGTTCTGATGATGCAATTCGTCAATGTCCAGTATCTAGTTCATCGTTGTGAGCCGGAGTTCCTGTACCGATCCCTAATCCAGCGTGCTCGCTCCATCTTTATACGAAATTCATACGTAGTGTCTGCGACGATCCACGCAAGTTCTCGCTCATCGTCCGCGACGACCTCGTCATTTTCATCGTCCTCGGACTCGGTGAGATCGTTACCTATAAGTCGCATTTCCCAAACTGGTTCTCGGCCTGTGGAAGAAGAAGAAAGCCTTGAAAGCCTTGCAGTCTTCTACTAATTTCGGGGAAACACGTGCTATAGAAGCCTGTGGAAGAAGAGAACAGTCGAGATCTTACTTATTATATCAATTTGTGTTGCCTTTGAGTATCGTTCTGGTAATCTGGTGCAAGGCAAAATGGTCGTTGAGGTTAGAATTGCAGCCAACGGGATCTTCGTCGAACTCCAGTTAGCGAAAACTTGGCGAAGTTACAGTAGATGAGCTTCGATTATCCGTGGATCACGCACGCTGTCGAATCGATCTCTATGTCGCAATCCAGCAAGTCGCCGGATGATTTGCCGATGCCTATAAGTTTGCAGTCGATCGATGTGGTTTTTATTCATTATATACCTCCATTATACCTCCAACCAGGGGTCCGGAGCACGTTGCTGCGTTTACTCTCTGTACCCAGCATTCACGTACACGTCGTGTCTGTGACGATCTGCTTGGACTTGTTGCGGGATGTTGTGAGTATGCTGAGGTTAAGGCTGGACTACTTATCTCTGCCTGAGGGCCTATACCTCCTCCTCCATGTGCTCAAACTCGATGAGATATTTGCCTCAGTCGCGTCCCGCTCGAACTCATTCACGGGTTCGTTGTCTAATGCGCCGCCCAGGAGCCGCTATATAGCTGTTGAGGTATATACGACCGAGTTTAGATTGACTGTCATCAAGGCGGCGGCGGCGTCACGCCGCTAAAGGTCAAGATTAAAGTTGTTGCTGTAACGGAAGATAAAGGAATTAGACCTTGCAGTCTTCGACGCCCTACGGTAGTTTAAGCGAAAATAAGGTTATGGAGAAGAGGACTGAGATATAGCTATTGCAGCCAACGGGGTCGTCGCCGAGCCCAAGCAGTGAGAGCGCTCGATAAAGTTGAAGCCAAGCTTGGAAGGGCTGCCGATTACGCTCTCGATCTAGCTCTTGATCTCTGGCGATTTATTCAAGATTTTCAATTTATGAAGAATGCGAGGTGGATCCACATTCTTCGCACCTCCACCACCACCACACACGTTGAATCAAATAAAATTAACCACACCCGTAACAAAAGTCTCTATTTCTATACGGTAGATCTCGTTGTGGTACGGGAAGGGCTTGTCGTTCAGCGCGACTCAAATTTCGCATAAATTGCACTCGACGATCTCGCACACGGCGTATTTTTTCCTGCACCCGTCTGACGTCTCGTCGGCGTTTCAGCCTGAGCAGATTTGCTCTCACCCGTCACAGGTGTTTTCGGATGCCAAAAAGCCGATGTAAGCGGGCTTCTCGCTCAGGATCCCTTGTGGGGTCGTATTTGTCATTATTATTGTCACTATCACTATCACTATCACTGCTGGTACTACTATTACTGTCACTGGCAGAAATATCCTGGTTATTTCCAGTATCGCTGTCAATTGACTCTACGCCAGAGTCATCCATTTGATCATCCTCCTCCTCCACCTCTTCCTGCTCTACAACCCTGTCTTCTTCCTCCATTTGCTCCTCCTCCTCATCATCATCATCTTCTTCAGCATCGCGTAGTAGTAGAATTCTCGCAGCTTCCTCCTCGTCGTTCACAGCCCAAGCCTCGGCCTGCCCGGCGAAAATTTTTGCAGCATTCTCATCTGCCTCTTGGGACGACCATACTTGATCCATCTCGTCGCCGCTATTGTTTTTGGCAGCTCCTATTCCGGATATAGTAGTAGTGGCTGTGGTGTATTTATTTCCGCATACGCGATAAGCGGTGCCACATTCGCAGGGCTGCTCGCCATTATAGCGGCAACCTCCTGGTCGAGTACCGCATCATCCAAAAATTGTGGCAGCATAGGGTCGCGCGGTGGTGGTGGTGGTGACGATGTAACGCGGCACGCGCGTTAATATCCACGACACTTAGAATACGCATTTTTTAAATTAGTATATATTTTTAGTCTGCGAAAGTTGGCCAAGGACTGAAGAAGCTGCTCGAATTTTCGCCTCCCGCCGCACACTTTTTCCACCACTTTTTACTTTGCAAAGCCCTTGCATAGACACTTTTTGATAAAACTGCGAGACGAAAGTCGTCAGTTTTTATCTGACTACATCTCAGATTTATTAACAAGTGTTAAACGCATGGAAACTTGGTCTCTAGAATAATCAGATGACCAAAAACTATCTCGAGTTTACGTGGGAACGGTATTTTTCGTCCGCAGCCACGATTCTCGGGTGTATTTTTTACGCAAAGCAAAGTAATTTCAGCATATCTCTCTCTCTCTCTCTTTCTCTCTCTCTCTCTCTCACTCACTCACTCACTCACTCACTTTTTCTTATGATTTTGCTCTGTGACTAGCACGTACATACAGAGTACAGAGCATTTAGTCGATAATACAATCGAAATTATATTTAAATTTGGGCGAAAATCAAGCGAAAACGGCGAAATAGTATCAGGTGAATATGCGCTCAAGAAGGTGGCATAGATCTAAGACGCGAGAGAGAGAGAGAGAGAGAGAGAGAGAGAGAAGATGGGTGTGTTATCACTGCAGCTACAGCGAGGCGGTCCTTATGATTGCTACTCTACACGCCTTAAGCGTTAAGTGGTTAGGTAATCTAATCCGATACATGCAAAAGACGCCTCCTGCTCAAGCGTTTTAATGGCTATTTTTCACTCACGGCGACATAATGGCTTTTGAAGCTCAAGCGTATTAATGGTTATTTTACTCTTACTGCGGCAGTGACCTTCGAAAAAAAAATTCTAGTGCACCTCCTCGTACTCCTAGTATCCTAATATGTGTGGGGCCAAATCTCCGAAACTACTGGTTGAATTTTTACGCGGCATAACAATTTTTTCATGCAAATCCCACCAGCTACACAACACACCCGGTTGCGGGCCAAAAACACCAAATTTTGAAAATTGATCGATTGGTAATATCGATAAATCACATTGAATTATATACCGTTGGGTAGGTCCCCCGAAAGTAAAAATCTCTTTAGGAAGCTCCAAAAATTTTGTCCGTTTTTGCGTAGCTCTCACCGTTTCCGAGATATCGATGAAAAACGATATTTGAACGAATCGATCGCTTATACCGCCGAAACTATTGGTCCGATATTTTCGCGACATAAGAACTTTTTTGTGTACACCCCAAGAGCTTCACAACGCCATAGGTTGCGAGTAGATACGACGATTATTGAAAATCGATTAATCAATCGATCGTCTATAACTTCGAAACTATAGGTACAATAATTTCGCGGTACAAGAACTTTTTTATGTATACCTTAAGGGCTACGCTATGCAACATAGTTACGGCATTATACACACGCTTTACACAAACGCACGCACGCAGATACATGCTATTTAAATAAATATGATATGAAATAGAGACTACAAGGGAGAAAACGATTATGTCTCACCGACCGACGGACGTAGACTGACAACTGCTTCCTTCCTAAGGAAGCCTTGTAATAGTAATTTTTTGAGTTTGTGTAAAAACATGTAGGAAGTGTGTTTTGATGCAATTTTAGTCGAAAAATAGTGTTTTTAGAAAATGTCCGTATGGATGGATGGATGTGTGTGTGTGTGTGTGTGTGTGTGTGTGCGCGTGCGTGTGTGTGTTCGTTTGTCGACATCTGTATCTAAGCTTCTACTCAGTGGATTTTACTCCACCAACTCTCATTTTCTTCATTTTTACTATAGCATACTGAGGAAACAGTCCGTTTTACATATTGTAGGCTTGCTTTTTTATAGCGATTTTTTAGTTTTGAGATTTCAGTTTTTTCCAATAAAGTTATTGAAAAAGTTAATAAAAGTAAATTGCTTAGTACGCACATGAAAGAGAATAAAATTACCTATCTTTTTACTGCGGAGAATTTATATTATCTTTCGTCGTTCTTTTATTATACACCATAAAGTGCAATTTTTTGTAACCGTTATAACTCGAAAACTAAATGTCGAACCTTTCTAAAAAAAATATATGATTATTGAAGGTAATTAGAACTATATACTACTTTAATTTTAAATAAGTTCATCGGAGAAAAACATCAAAAACTGAAAAAAGTCGTTTTACTATGGGACGCGATAAACCGGAGTAACTAGCGTGCCACGCGCGGCCTGACGGCCGCGTTGGCTTGCCGCCTTGCATCGCGTTTTGCGCATAATGCACGACCGCCGACGCACGCGCTTCGCGCTTGCCATGCCCCCCGATGCTCGCGCTTCGCGCTCGCTGTCTGACAAAACATTGATTTTTTATCTTTTTCGTATACAATTAAAAATGTGTTGGCCATACATAACTTGAAAGTTTTTCAATTATTTTAGATTTTGACTCATGATTTTCAATATTGTTGATTTTGGAATATAGACATTCATATAAATTTTAACATGTATTCTTTTATCGCAACAAAATTTATTTTAAATATGATTGAAAACCCATTATTATTTCGTAAGATTACAAAAAAATTATCTTTTTATAGTTCTTTAATTCAAATTATACGCATGAAATTCCATAAGGTGGCCAAATTCGGAACTACCTTATTTGGTGGAAAATACACATTGGTTTTTATATGGAAGCTGTGACGTCACGCTTAACAAACCGAATTCCATCCCATTCCTAAAAAATCATGAATTTCGTGCAAAGATAGTTTATTGCATAATTTGAACAGAAAAGGTAGTAGTTTTATTATATCAGCTGAGCAAAACCGAACAGCTGTTAGGTGGCTCTGTCGAAGCGAGACAGCGAGCTCGACCACTGCGCATACATTGTGCGCATCGATCTGACGACCGGTTAGCGACATGCCTATGTGTGTTGACGTTCTGAAGCAGCCTCCCGGCCTCCGCTAACCGCAATGTTTTTTCGGCGATATTATACGTGAGTGCGTAGTGAAAAGCGGCAACAACGATGTGATGTAACAGTGTTATAAGTAGTTTAAAAATCAGAACAGAAATGCTGCTATGGTGCCTTTTCAAGCAACCTTTGCTCACCGTGATTCCGCTCGCGGATCAGCTGCTCGCGGTTCTTGCTGTGGAAGACAGTGCAAAAAGTATTCAAACTTGAGTTTTTGCTTGGAGGTTATTCTTTGTTTTTTGGACTACTTCTGTGGCTGCTGCTGCTGTTCATCATTCTGTTGATGTGCTGATACATTCTTCTTCCAAGATGCTGTCTGGATGAAGATTCACTATCGCATAAGATCTACGACTGGTTTGCCTTTGTTCTTGTGTTCATTATATTTACAACAAATATCTATTATGTTATGTGCAGTATAATCAGTGTGATTTTGTGATCTGTTTTTTAGAGTTACATCAGTGTTGTAATTCCGATGCCTTCCAAGATCACCCTGGACTGGATTCACTCTCTCTTCCTGGTGGTGCTGGTTGGCGTTTCTAGGTACTTCAACAGCCACAATACAACCCTGGAGCTGGATTTATCTTATCTAGTTGTGCTGCTTGGCGTCTCTGGCCGATTCTAGCTGGCTCAACCACCTGCGAATGATCCTGGAGCTCTATTTCCACTATCCGGCAGTCATGGTTGGCGTTTCCAGCTGCTTGAACCACCTTGAGACGATCTTGCAACTGAATTGATGCTGTTCTGGAGTGTTGGTTGGAGTTCTTGGATAATTGAACTACTTTAATACAAATCTGGATATGGATTTATACAATCTGACAAGGTAATTGTTAAAATATTATAATAATCTTGAACTGTATATTAAATTGATATTGTATTCTTCAATAAGTTTTCACTTAAAACGCTTTGTCCCCTGAATAAGTTTAGTCAACAGTTTTCTTATGGCTTGCGGATATATTTTCAGTGTTCATGATGATAATCTTCTGTTTGTAAATATGAACTATGTTACTAAAACATGTTGTTTGGCGGTATACATACTTAAAAACTGCCTTGTTTTAAATTTTAAGCAGAGATCAGTGGTCTGAATCTCTCAATAATTATTTATGAGAATGATTTAGTAATATTTTTCTGTATGTCTAGGTGTATAAACAATTCTGCATTTGATGGATTATGGTCGACTGCATCTACCAGAGTCAAATTAAGGATACTGATGGTGCTGATAACT
Organism: Pteromalus puparum; assembly: GCA_012977825.3. NCBI lineage: Eukaryota > Metazoa > Arthropoda > Insecta > Hymenoptera > Pteromalidae > Pteromalus > Pteromalus puparum. Next base: position 23,899,701 of record CM053170.1, read on the forward strand.
GAGCTATTAAAATATTGGAGTTGGAATGTAACTTCATTTAAGACTCGTGCACTACTATACTACTACTATAATGCTATATTGATGGATGAGTATTTTTATCAGGTAAGATCAGTGATTATTTGTGAGTATAAATTTCTAATGTTTTTTTTTTGTTTTCTAGTTTCTTAACATTGTGGCCAAGTGCTGATTGGCATTCTTTTAACAGCCATCAAAACTACTGGAAAACTGGCAACTTACTTGTATTTGTATCAATTATTTATTTTTGTTTGTAGATCTATTCTTAAAATAAACCTTATTTTAATTTTATTTTATTGTAATTTCAGATAAATAATACAACACTGCTGTATCGCAGTTTTCAAAAGGATAATATTTCGTTTGTAGGATTTGAATTAGAAAATTGATTGTTTAGGAATTCAGCATAGTTTAGAGGGATGTAGTAAGTTACTTAGAGCTTTTCTTCAATCTAAGCGAATTTCCTTATTAAATTTAGGTTGTTCTAGTTCAGTATAATAATACACTTAAATTTCGGAAGTGAATTTTACTGATTCAGCATAAAAGATATAATTATCATAGCGCACGTACGTCGTTATATGATGCCAAGTAATACTCGGATCGGCTTCACTGATCCTTGTATTTCTTAAATAACGCATTTCTTATAATTTAATTTAAAAAGTGGTTTAATCATGTATGCATGTACAAGATAAAGGCCAAAATATAAATTTCAGCTTTAAACAATATAGGAAAATTCCTGAAAATATTTGGATTAGATGTGGCATGTTGCACCGAAGTTATTATTGAATCTATATATCAAAAACCGCTGCCAAGTCATTGGCACTTAACTTCCTCCTATTCTGCTAGTGGAAGATAATTACATGGGACAATAAACTCATTCTTTGATTTAAATATTCACTACTATTCGATACTAAAAGGATAGGTTAGGAAGACACTTGTAGGGGAGGGGTATCAGGGGAGTGGGGGTTAAGGTGGATATCAAAAGGATAGAGCTCCGTGAACTCCTAAAATAACTTACATATATGGGTGATTCTGCCGTAACTGGCTCATTCTGCGCGCCTGCTTCCCAGGCGTTCACACATTTGAAAAAAAATCGCACAAGCGGTTTTATGTGTGTCTGGCATAACTAACTATATTTACCAATAGTTAAAACCGAGTATGCAGGCTTATATTTAAAACTAACCTGTCTCCAACACGGATTTCAATCTAAAAGGTCGATGCAGATAAAAGTACGACATGTAAAAAAAATTCCATCATATATAGTATGAACTATAGACCTATTACAATATATTTTTCATGGTTTTGGGATTAAAATTAATTATTTAATATTAAAGCTGGCCGCTTACTCTTTGACGCCCGTTTTTCCATTAAAAAGGTACCCTCTACATTACCTTATGTTAAAAGCGTTCTGCGTATGTTGTCATCACTATACGACGCCCTTATCGGTAGAATTTCAAACTATATACTACTATTTATGAAATCCAACCGTAGCATGGTTCCAAAATTCAAAATTGTGGAAGTGAGAGCTGATTTTTCATCAGAAATTTCGAAAAAAAGCACAACCTGTCAGTTCCGTTACTACGCTGTAAACTACTACTTGCAACAATGTATTTAAACATATAGGGCGTTTTTCTCGAGTAAATAGTAAGTATTTTCGATATATATGTGCAAAGAATTGTTTAATAATAATTACGCTAGCTATGCGAGCTGATAAACGCCTAAATGTCAATTCCGTAACCGTCAGTTCCGTAACACATAATTATGTATTAATACAGTAAGTATCATTAATACATTAATAAGTTCCTATATCTGCTTTTTTAGTATTTAAATGGCTCCAGTTACAAGAAACGTCTAATAAGAGTCTAATTTTTTCCAAATAATTCTCATTTAACGATATTGCGATCTTCGTGAATAAACGAACAGGCTGTCAAATATTGAGTGAATATACATATACATATAGATAGATAGATAGATAGATATATATCTTCAATTAATTTTTTTTTACCAAGTTAAATTAAAATTTACTGGAGTTTAGTAGCGCGAATTACAAAAATGTCAGTTCCGTAACCTAGTCAAATATGGATTCTTCACATAACTTGTTATAAAAGTTATATGTTGTGGTTTAGCTTTAGGGACTTGTTTTTGTATGTAATTCCAGTTAGAAATGACCGCGATAGATGTTTAAAAATAGTCGATTTTAGTATAGAACATTTTGTGCCACTCTTTAGCCAGTTAGCGGCAGAATCACCCTATTCCGTAATAAAATAAAACCATACATAATCTGCAGATCGGTTAATAACTATTAACCCCAACTGCAAATGTAAACCCCCCCAAAAAAAATCGGCGTGCTTCATTTTTTTGATTAATTATTTTTCACCATTTCTACATACGCCACATGGCGCTTTCAGACCATTACGTTGTTTTCTGTACTCCGCATATCGCCCTTTAAAATTTTTAAAGCTCATTTCAAGCACTCCCACCAGTCGCATTTAGACCCATCGTTAAGTGTTTCTGTATCCACAGTCGCTCTTTTTGACCTTTGCAATAGATTTCTACGATACCCACACGCCGCTCTTTCAGACCCTTCGACGTTTTTTTTATATTCTCCTATATCGGCCATTAAATTAAAAGGTCATTGCAGTAAGCTCCCGCTCAGTCGCAGCTTAAGCCTCGTAATCATTTTCTTGCTTATTTCCCATCAGGCTCCTGGAGATGGGCTCCGCCTGAGATCCGTCGGCGACTGAAGCCCGATCTCTGCTTAAACGGTAGCCAGTCTTCTTACGGCTACACTATTGTTGATTTGTTGGATATTAACTATACTCAGGTAATAAAATAGCAAAAAGATTTTTTCAAAATCTGAAAATAATATGCCGATGAAATGTGTCATAAAATAGTCTTAAACTCTTAAAAGAAAATTTTTACTCTGAGAATTTTTTTTATTTTCGAAAACACCTATTACGCACGTTCCAATTCTTAATTTACGATTCGATCATTACGGTTAGTTCCAGAGGATTATAAACAGTTTATATCAGTTACGCACGCATGCAGCGCACACGCACCGCAAACAGCATACCACACAAACTATGGTACATTATATTCCCGATTTCCACTTGCGTACGATCTACTTTTTATACAAGCCGAGTTGAATTAAACATTCTCGGCTCTAAAACATACTAAGCTTTAATTATCAAATTATATGGTTTAACAAAAATAATAATGTTCAGTCACACAGAGTATACAGGGTGAGAGTTGAAGAATTTGAATCTTAATATCTTTTAAACTAAAAGGTTTCATAAGCTACAAAAAGAACCTAGCCGAAGTGATCAAAAGATCAATCTTTTCCTAAAATTTCAACTCAATTTAAACCTTTTTACTCCCGTAATCGTACGACATAAAAAAACCATTTTTTGTAGTTTTTGATTTTTATCTCAAAAACTAGTCGCCAAATTTGTTTAAAATTTTTACAACTAGTAGATATCGTTGTTTTTTATTGTCATGAATTTTTTTAAAACATTTAACTATTTATTTTTTGAGATATATATGTTTTTCGAAAAATTACTTTT
>CM053170.1:23903295-23965059 GCA_012977825.3 Pteromalus puparum
ATAAATGAACAGATCAGTCAATCTCGAAAATCTTGCAGGAAAAAGTAGTCAAATTTATGTTCTTTTAGATACACTATTGTTGAATATATTGTATAAATCTTATCATTATAAAAAAGCAAAAATATCTTTTCAAAAATAGAAAAATGGCTATAATATGGCCATAAAATGGTCAGAATCATAAAACAAAAAATGACCTAAATTCAGAATTAGAAAAAATATATGCATGTCAAATTTTATTACGATCCGTCGCATGGTTCCAAAATTATGGCGGTATACGTACATACACACACACACACACACACACACACACACACACAGCCATCCGCACGGACATTTTCTAAAAACGTATGATTCGTACTCCAAACACCTCCAAATGCGTTTCCACGAAGTATTAGCAAAACTGAAAATTTTACTATTACAAAGCTTCCTCTTGAGGAGGAAGCAAAAATCGCTTATAGGGTTGTTGTATGCCAATAAATGTTTTTAAAAAATGTTTGCCACGGTAAAATGTTGTGTTTTCAAAATATCTGTAACAAATATAATTAAAAAAAAAAAAAGAAATATAAATAAATATAAATAAAATGTATAAATATAAATATAACAAATGTAAATATCTTTTACATTTAACATTTTTATGTAAAACTTAAAGCCTCGAAGTTTTTTTGTAAATAATTGGTTGTTAAGCGGTAAAAAATCGATTTTGGGCTGCAAACTCGAGTTATAAGCATTTTCATGATTTGATGTTAATGAAAAAAAGTTGTATTTTTCAAAGATCTACAACTTTTCTATTTAACTTTTTTTCTGCAGAATGCTTAGAATTCGAGTTAGAGCCAAAAACCGTTTTTAGCGATTTTTGGAGGTGGCCGCATTCTGCGTACATGTGCGGGATTAAGCTGAAAATAGAACCATCAGGTTCTGGTGGTGAGGGGAGTTTGCACACAAAGTTTTAGCATGATTGACTAAAGTCTCTCAGAGATAATCGTGTAACACCAAAATTTGTATGTAAAAATACGCGTAAAAGTCGAACAAATTGTGCTCGCATTTCAAAATTACGTAGAGGATCGGGATAAAAAAATAGTTTTTTAGTTTTTGCGAGAGGAGACTCCTCCTAAAATTTAAGCCCAATCGGTCGAAAACTGCGTGAGATATCGCATCTCACACATTTTTCGCACACAAAACTATATGACACTTCCGTGTCGCGGTCGTGCCTAAAAAAGGCATTAATCAAGTTAAAATTTGGATTTAGTTAGCATTATCGAGCACTTCGATCCCTACGTTTGGGTTGTTTACGAAACCAGTTAGTTTCGAAGATATGAGAGAGGAAGAGAGAGATTAGATTAGATTAGATTAAATTGTCTTTATTACTGTACATTATGTTGTACAAATTAAATATATCAAAATGATAATAAATAAGTATGTATGTGTAGCTATTTTATTTTGTTTTTGAGTGTGTGAGAGGTTATGTTGATGTTTAGTATGTGCTTGATGTGATTTGGTGAGATGAGGGATGAAGACTGAGTCAGAGGTGATGATTACTGCGGTGTGTTTTCGAGGTTGAAAAAATGTTGTTTTGCTAACTGTTTAAAGTGTGAGATGGATCGTATATTGCGTATATGTGATGGTAGAGAATTCCAGAGGTATGAGGCGCTTACATGGAATGAATTCCTCAGCGACTCCGTCGTGAAGGCCGGAATATCCAAGGGTGTCACCTCCCCCCTGACAGGCCTGAGTGCGACGTGGAAGTCAAAGAAGGCCATGATATAAGAGGGCACAGCTGTGTTAAATAATTTTCGTAAAAAGCAGGCCGCGAAGTACCTCCTACGTCCAGCGGTGGTAAGCCATTGCAACTCACGCCTGTAAGGAGAGATGTGCTCGTCCCTCCTTACACCATAGATGTAACGTATTCCAGTGTTCACTAGTCTCTGCAGTTTAGTGTCAAGTTCCTGTGTTAGGTCGCAGTATACGAGTGAGCAGTAGTCAATGATTGGAAATAGGAGCGTTTGCACAAGATGCTTGCGCAGCCAGAGATTGGTGCTCTTCCTGAAGAAATATAGCCTGTACATTAATGAGTGAGCACGCTTACATAGTTGTGTAACATGCTCTTTCCACGTTAGTTTGGAATCAAGCACCAATCCCAGATTGCGCACAGATGATTCAAAATCGACCCGGGCTCCCCCTATGTTGATAAAGGTGTTAGCTACAGTTGGTAAGATGTTGATATAGTAGGGTGAGCCCAAGACGATTGCCTTAGTTTTGAGGACATTAAGTTTGAGGTCATTTTGCGCAGCCCAGCCTATTATCCTGTCGGCGTTAGCACTCATCTTGGCAGAACAAGAATCCAGCTCCTCCAGGTGGCATTGGCTGTATATTTGCAAGTCATCCGCATAGATTAGATGGGATACATCAGAATCTAGGCAGAAGCCGATGTCATTGATGTACAACGCGAACAACAATGGACCTAGCACAGATCCTTGTGGTACACCGATGTTAAGAGGGCGAAAAGTGGAGGGTTCGTTGTTGTCACCAATGACGGCCTGCTCTCTTCCTGTGAGATAAGAGGCAAGCCAGCGAATGACTTGCTTGGAAAAGCCGAAGGAGGATAGCTTTCCGAGGAGCCTGACGTGACACACAGTATCAAACGCCTTGCTAAAGTCAAAGAGAAGAAGAAGCGTGACCTTTTTTCTGTTTATACCAAGCCTGATATCATCAGTCAGCTTAATCAAGCCAGACTGTGTGCTGTGGCCAGTGCGGAAGCCAGTTTGTAGATCGTCAAGGAAGAGTCTTGATTCGAGGTACTCAGTGACTTGCCTATGCACCAGCCACTCCAGTGCCTTGGATAAGAAACAGAGGAGGGAAATCGGTCGGTAGTCAGTCAGGGCTGTTGGTGAACTGACCTTATTTAGTGCTCGCACCAGCGACAGCTTCCAGGCAGAGGGAAAGCGAGCCTCGCTCAAGGACAGGTTGAAAATCCGACATAATAAGGGAGCGAGTGTAGGCAGTGCTTTGGAAATAACAACCTGTGGGATGCCATCGCTACCTCTAGCCTGGGTGCTGAAGTGATTTACAGCAGCTAATATATCCGATTCCGTTATAGTCCTAAAATTGAAATGCTCAGGAAAATCCATATTCCCAAGGGTACGCAGATAATCCTCAACAGCAGGAGTGTGAGGATCATTAGAAATCGAGCTAAAGTGCTTGTTGAGGTCCTCTGAGGAGAAGCGAGAAGGAGTGGGTGCCTTGGAAGTGGTTATTCCAAGGTTCTCAAGCTCTCTCCAAATCTCAGCGACATCAGTCAGGGTTGACAGACGTGAATAATAATAATTCAGCCTGGCTTCCTCGACCCGTCGATGAGCTTCGTCCCTTGCTAGTCGATAGAAATACAGATCCCAGGGTAGACGAGTTCTTCGAAAACGCCTGTAGAGTCTGTTACGTTCTGTCAAGAGGTCACGAAGAGCCGTGGTAAACCACGGGTGACGTTTTCGTCCTGGAGTCACAGTTCGTAATGGGGCGAGATGATTTATAGCGTCCGTTAAGTTAGCGTTAAGGATGGTGATGCATTCGTCGAGTGATGACGTTGCGAAAGATGACCAGTCACATGTGCTAAGGAAGTCCCTTAGCTTCTCAGCACAAATTCCTTTGTAGTTTCTGTAGGAGTATGTTTGAGGTACGTAGCGTGGAATCTGCACGTCGAGGGTGACCGTGATGAGGTCATGTCCGTTGATGAATGGGGTCTCTGTCTTCCAGTGTGAGAGAGAGAGGGAGAGCTGTAATTATATATATGTAATTGATTCAAAATAATTGTATCCATCAAACAAAAAGAAATTGATAAATTTATATATGAAGTAAAAACAATTATGATATTAAGCAATACATAATGTTAAAGGAAGCTACGTGCCAAAGAAATGGCAGCGATTTTTTTAATAAATTCTCGCTTCTGTGTAGTCTAAATATCATCGTCATCGAAACTTTGCTTTCTGACGATGGTTTTAGTCTTATTGTGAGCAAAAAAAAAAAAAAGTACGCATGATATACTGAAGCAAGTATACGTTGCAAAGAGTCCTGAATAGAGTGAGAAAAAGTTGATATATTCTTGGAGAATGTCTTGAGAATACTCATATTTTGCAGAGTTTCTCGCTTCGTCGTCAAGAACTCCGCTTACCGCTGTCGGACTTTATTTTTGCTACGCAAAAAAGCACCCTCTACTGTCGACTTTCGTAGCTTAGTGGCACTATAAAAGAGGCCTGAGTTGAGCAGCCTCAAACAGTATCCAGCAGTAGCCACGGAAACTTCAAAGAGAACTGTACAATCTACAATGGACAAGCTTCAAGTGTTGAGAATCGTGCTAACTGCCTTGAGCACCCATTTATTGTAATGAAGCATGGCGTCGTTCTTTAAAACACTGCTCGGTCAGCTGTTTATTGAAGCGGTTAAAATATATATTATTTTGGGCTTCTGCAGTCTACGTACTATTATGTACTTATTTAATCGTAGTTTATTGGAAAGCGAGGTGGATATTATCCGTGCTCTCGGCGAGTCTATCGTGAGTCGTGGAATACAAAATGCCTGGCAAGTTCAGGTTATTATGCAGCAATATCAGCTGATTCTTGGTAAAATTTTCTCTCTTGAAGCATATGTAAGAGCTCGTTGTGAGTGCATTTGTGATCTTGAAAATCTGTGTGTATAGATCTTGATAAAATGATGGCCGACGCCGAAGGAGATGCGCTGATTGAGCTCGTACAACTAGATGATGAGGAGAGGGAGCAGAACGAGATGCCATTGGACCTTACAGCAGTAGCAGCAGACACGACAGGTGTTATTACCGTAGTTGTCAAGATGGAAGCTGACAAGACGTTAGCCGACGTAGCGTCAGTAGATACAAGTAGTTTCAATGCTACTGCTGCTGTTACTGCTGTTATTGCTGCCGAGACACTGGTAGAATCAATCGTCACGAATGCTGCTACCACAGCTATGGATGTCGATACATCGCAGGTTGAGCCATCTGAGGTGCACGCGATAACGACGCTTGAAAAAAACGATGACTAGGGAATTAACGAAGATTATAATGCTGATGATGATGATGATGACGCAGAAGTCTCTGATGCGTCGTCCTCATCGTCTAACTCTACTACTACTTCCATCTACTCCACATCTTCAGTCGGTTCATCCTCAGCCACCGAAACAGCAGCTGACGAAACATCGGTACACAGTAGCACAGGCAATTCGACTGGTGGTGATGATAATGATGACTGTAAGAGTTTTCTCACATGCACATTACCACAAGAATAAAGTGTACAAAATAATAAAAAAATACAAATTAGCATTATGGTTGCAGGAGGTGTTGAACAGCCGCCGAGACAGCACATCGTGATTCATCAGGAGTTTACGAGATATAATCCGTTTTTCCGTCTGAATAGTCGTGAGGCGCTGATCACCATCAGACGGCCACCACAGAATGCAGCCGTCGTGGAGTGGCTAGGACTCGCTATGCATGATCTGTACAGGTATGTGTGCGAGACCACAACACCCGACGACTTTGTCGGTATAACAATAAACTCAGAGCAGTTTAGACAGGGTGTAGTGGGATTTCGTATATATTAGTGCGAGAACTGAGCGCAGTTGAAATGTCAGAGATACTGCAGAGTGTAACACAGAGTAACACGGACTTCGAGATTGATAATACACTGATAGTTAATGTTAATACTGTGTCAGTGCCTCGAGGGGCGGGGCGACTCTTGCTCACTTCTAAGACCACTTTTAAACGATCTAGATTAACCATTCAAAATACGGATAATCTCTGTCTACCTCGATCGTTTGTTTGCGCGCATATGTACGCTATCCGCGGTGCCGTTCGCACGGGGTATTTGCAGAAAATATGGGACAGAATCAAACAATGTAACGGTAAATGGCAAAAAGAGAAGTCTATAAAACATGCTAACAGTGCTAGACGTTGCAACAGTAGTCTATTCATTCCAAGGCTTTGCTCGAGGTGAAAAGCCTATATACGATGGATCGGAATATGTTCATAATGTCGGTAATACTGCTAGGTATACTCTTCGTATTATGTATTACGAGAGTAGCCAACATTATCAGCCTATTTTGAACTTGATAGCAGCGGCCGGTAGTAGGGGATATTGCATACCTTGCAATATAAATGTAACAAACGAGAAGAGTCATAGGTGCCCGAACAAGTGTCGCAGTTGACTATAGAAACCACCTTGTGAACGTGACCAAGCTGCTGTCTTTTTCAGTCACATGTGTCTTTCGAATCATCTGAAACCAGGGTCATTTGATAAGAATCATACAGTATGCGCGAGTTTAAAAATTTTTACGAGGTGTTGTAGAACGATTAGAGCTACCACCAGCAATAATACACCCCCACATATTTGGTACTACCCCCACATATATACAGCCTTTTGTAAGGTTTGTAAGCTGATGCAGCCAATTGACCATCTTTGTTTTACGCGGCCTATAGCTGAAACGCGTCAGCAGACGGCTAGTAGCAGCACGAAAAAACAGACTTTATACTTATTTTACGATTTCGAGACACAACAGTCGGAAGCTGTATTGGGCGATGATAAGACACATATACACGTTGTCAATCTGTGTGTAGTACAGAAGGTATGTAGTGCCTGTCTGGATAACGAAAATATTTCTGAGTCATGTAATTTTTCGGGGTGCGAGAGCATCTGTTTAAGGACGATCCTGTAAAAGAGTTAGTAGACTAAGCCTTGAATCGTAGAAAAAATATTGCAGACGTGATCTGTATCGCACACAATGCTCAAGGATTTGATGCGCCGTTCGTGCTGAAATATTTGGTAGGACGCAAAGATTTCCGTGAAATGCCTTCCGTAATTCTAAACGAGTCAAAAATAATTATGATGATGTTTGCACACATAAAATTTCTCGATAGTTTAAATTATTTACATATGGCTTTGAATGCTTTACCGAAAGCTTATGGACTTGGTGGTGGTATTGAGAAGGGAACATTGCCCCACTTATTCAACAGACCGGAGAATCAGAACTATGTGGGCGAGATACCACCTGTAGAGAGCTACTCACCCGACTCGATGGGTGTCGAGGAGCGAAAAACATTCTTAGAGTACGCCGATAGAAAAGAACAAAATTATATTTTTGATTTTCAAAACGAGATCATCAAGTATTGCAAGCAAGACGATTAGATATTGAGACTTGCATGCCTTGCCTTCAGAAAGACTTTTATCGAATGCGGCTCAATGTGTGCCACTATTGCGTCGTCGTGTATGCGTGTGTACCGTAAGCAATTTTTGAAAAAATATACAATTGGCATTATACCGTCGGGAGCCAATAAACGTACTGTAAATTCGCGTGAAAAGAGACTGCTCGAAGACCCTCTGGTGGATGGATTTTGCGTGTTAGAAAAAAATGAGAAAGTCGCACTGCAGTTCCACGAGTGTTATTGGCATGGCTGTGTTCGCTGCTACACTGATGGTTGTGATTTGTCAATCGTGAATGGCGAGAGTATGGACGAGCGGTACGAGAGAACGCTTAGAGTTTCGGGAAAACTTAAGAGACATGGGTATCGTCTCATTGAGAAGTGGGAGTGTGATTTTGATCGTGAGTACAGCGAGAACGAGCAGATGATGACGTATATAAAAGAGGTCACAAAAGACTGGCATACACCACTTAATCCGCGAGATGCATTTTTCGGTGGCCATACGGGTAACACGATAAAATCATACGACATTCGCAAGAATGAAAAAATTAAATATGTCGATGTATGTTCATTATACCCGTACATTTGTAAATACGGTCGCTACCCCGTTGGTCATATGAAATTTTATGTGGGTGAGGTTGAGTGTGCGCGTTACTCAAACTTTTCTCCGAGCTCGAGCCACTGGGAGAACGCGTGCTGATTCCATAGTGTATGTGAGCCGAGAGAACGGATGCGAGTATGAGCCGTCAACGGGACCATTTTCAGGGCAACTCACTGATGAGTTGGCGGGCTATGGGCTAGGCACATACATTACATCCTTTGTCTCCGGCGGACCAAAATTTTATGCTTATAGTAATCTAAGTATAAGTAAGTATACGTAAGTAAGTAAGTAAGTAATAAGTATCTAACACCTGACGGCTGTGAATCGTGTATATGTAAGATTAAAGGTATCCGATTGAATGCATCAGCATCCGAAAAGATTAATTTTGAAAGTGTGCGTAAACTTGTGAGTGGTGAAATACCACCGATATTTGTCTCTTTTGATGCGATTAGACGTACATCGTTGCATGATGTGGTCACACGCTCAGAATGTAAAGTCTGTGAACCTGTAAACTCTAAACGTCACTTTGTTGCCAACGATAAGAATTACCCGTACGGATATGTAACTCAATAGTGACTAATAAAAAGTTTAAACTGAATACAATTTTTCTATATTTAATAATAACTTACCCAGCTCTCTCTCTCTCTCTCTCTCTCTCTCTCTCTCTCTCTCTCTCTCTCTCTCTCTCTCTCTCTCTCTCTCTCTCTCTCTNTCTTGCATGCATCCAGTCTTCAAAACCGCTCGCGCGGAGCGCGCGCGTGTCACAAGCCTCCCGGAGGAAAGAGAGCCATATGGCTAACCTTCGGAATCTCGCACCGCGCGCGCGTGCAAATGAGCTCCCTGGAGGGGAAGCCTGATGACTTGCCTTTGGCAAGCTCCATGACCGCTCGCGCATGCGCGCGAGGAGGCCCCCCCGCGCCGCGCGTTTCTGGCTCTCCCCCACTAGGGGGCGTTGCAGATGCTCGGAGTGTTATAAATCTCTCGTGTCGCTTGGTCTGACGAGCATTGCGCGTGCATCGCCTGCCCACCGCATCATGGATGTGCGCTGTAGACATTCCTGAACATGCATGATTTGCGGTCCCACCTCGTGTGGCAAGATCGTTTTTGTCGGCAATTTTCTCAAATACATCGCACAGATGAGCGATACACAATTTGCACGCATATTAATCTATTCTACGGAATGGCAGCCTGCTTATAAGGAATTTGCTGGTGGCAGTATTTAATTTCACGAGGGATTGCCAAAACCGGAGGACTACAATGGAGATCCCGAACGACCGAAACTCTTGATTCTCGATGATCTGATGCGCGAGTCGTCGAGTGTGATGTAGTTAATCTATTCGTCAAGTGCAGCCATCATTGTAATCTGAGTATTCTCTTTCTCTCGCAAAATCTCTTTCATCGGGGTCAGCGAGAAATATCGTTGAACTGAAATTACATAGTTATTTTTAAGAACCCTTGCGATCGCTCGCAGATACAGCATCTGGCCCAATAGCTTCATACCGAGGATACGAAATTTTTGCAAGAAGCCTAAAGCGATACTGTCTCTCGGCCATTTCATTATCTACTGCTGGACTTGAAGCAGGATACACCGGAAAATTGTCGGTATCGCACGTGCATATTTCCGTTCGATCGGCATCAGTATGTGTATGTGCCGCGCAAACAGATTAAAAGCAACTCCGTCACCGACAATGTGCTAGTCGTTCGCGTGTGATGGAGCGAGCAACATCGGCAGCAGCAGCAGCACCACCACCACCACCACCACCACAGCCAACATCAGGTCAGCAGCAGCAGCGTTATAACTATCCCATTAGACGAAAGTATCTGGATATATTGAAAGTGCTGTGCTGTCATCTTGACGCGGTGCAACGCACAGCTCTACAGCGTCAAGCCTGCTCAAAACTTGTGATAAGTCTGGTCGAGTGTGTGCTGAATATTCTGCGTGGAAACGTACTACTGAGCAGGCGTTATAAGAGTTACGTAAACACGCGCCATTACTGCGCAAAATCATAGCTCCGGGACAGACGATAGAGACTCGCAAGAGACTTTTAAAGCTCAAAACCTTGTGCCGGTAATAGTGAAACCTGTTTTATCAGCATGGAACATGCTAGGAAAATGATTTCAGTGCCTCAAGAGTGTATCGAGAGTGTGAGACAGCAGCAACAACGTCAATGTTTACCAATAACAGTAGCACCACCACCAACACCACCACCAACACCACCACCACCACTGTCAAAGACGGCTATCACAGATAAGTGTGGGGCTGGTAGTGTCACTAATGGCAACTACCACAACACAGTTCAGACACCGGGCTCCGAGATATTACGACTGGATGACGAGATGAACAAGATTTTGAACTGAAGTAATATCTGATCTGCATATTATCAATAGTGTGCCGCCAAGTCTTCGTGAAAACGCACGAAATCTAATGAATAGTCTACGTCGATCTGGTAGCATTGCCTGGAATAAACTCGATATGATTACGGTAAATGGAGTGCGTGCATGAGGCGTTAATATTGTAGACTTAGTGAACGAAGCTGTGAGACGTAGAAAAAGGCCGCCTTCTCGCGGATTCGATCAGTTTGTTCGCGTACTCCGTAAGGCACACGTACCTCTAGAATTTATAGGGAATAACCAGCTTCATATTGCTGTAGCGGCTGCTGTAGCAGAAGAATCTAACAGTAGTGGTAATAACAACTCTCTGGTGACTGCTTATGACACGTCATTATTATCTGTACCGGAACGACAACAAAAACAAAAACTTGTATCCAGTGGAAGCGGTGGTGACGAGGACGACGAGGAAGAGAAAGAGGAGGAGGCGGACTACGACCGAGAGAAAACAATAGATCTAAATAATTTGATATTTTTGAATTATCGCAAAGGTAATAAGAAGAGAAAAGGAGGTGGTAGCAGTCGTGCAGCAGTCGACACCACGGTAGATACTTCAATAAGATCTGTAGCGCCACCTGCTAAAAAGCAAGTACTAATAAAAGAGCCCAAGCTCGGACGTATAAAATGGCAGCACCACAAAGAGTAAACGCTGAGTCATCTAGTGTGCTGGATGCACTAATCAATCGAGTGCCTTTCGAGATGCATGTACCGGGATACCAGTTTCTCGTGCCGGGCACTCATCTTGAGGAGAGACTGGCGCGCGGTGAGACCGGCAGAACCCCTCTAGATAGAGCCTGTCTCGAGCACGATATCGCATATTCGCGCAATAATGGTAGTGGTGGTGGTGGTGGTGGTGGTGGTGGTGGGGGACATACTCAAGCCGATCGCCGACTGGCTGAGCGTGCTTTTTCACGTATGTTATCTGAGTCGTCGGGTAGTAAGTAGAAAAGCGTTGCTTTATTAACTGTTTTGTATATGGTCGGTAAAATCCCTTTTGATACGGTTTATCGAAGATTCAGACAGGCTATAAAAAGTACAAGGAGAAAGAGATCGAGATTAGTCGGTAGGAGGCAGTCAACGAATGGAGAGCAAGCTTGAAAAACTGTACTATGGCTTGCCAGCTCCATCAGCATACGCTGGTGGAGACAGACTTGTACGAGCCACGCGCAAAAAATTTCGCTCGAACGAGGTGCGGGAGTGGCTTGAGAGTCAAGATGCGCACACAATGCATAAAATGATGCGATATCGTTTTCCTCGTCGCTCTTACCGGGTTTTCAGCCCGTATGTGTTGTGGGAGGCTGATTTAGCAGACTTTCGCTCTCTAAAAATGTAGAATGATCAATACAGCTACTTACTGGTGGTCATTGATGTGCTTTCAAAGTATGCGTGGGTTGAGCCACTTCGTGATAAAACGACTAAAAGTGTGGTCAGTGGTCTGGAGCAGATTTTTCAGCGAAACGATGGTAGACAGCCTATATACTTTCAAACGCTGTACCCATAAATTCACGCTGAGCCGACAAGCTGACCAGACGTGTTTGTTTTGGTTCTTGCCGCAGCCGTATAACTGGAGTTTTCACGAATCCTCGATGTGCTGCCAGCCTGTACACGCAGCCTATAGTGAGGAAAAGCCTGTGATACTCTCTGCCTTTTTCTGCCTACGGTGCTTGCATATGCACCTCTGGCGGCGTTTCTTTGGGCCTGGTCTTGATCGACAGAGACAACGCTGCTGAAACACTTGCGGCGCAATTTCGTATCCGTGCTTTGTGCACTTGCATATTCTCCGGCAGCGGAGGTTTCTGAAGTGTTCCTGAAATTCTCTCATCGAACGTCCATAAAAGCTGAGGAGACTGTTTCTCAACACTTCGCAGAAGGCTCATCAAAAGTTCGATACTTCGCATGTAGCCGATGTTGCTGTAGTCGGTGTGGGCATCGTTTCCAGGAATTCGGCTGGCGACTCATCGGCTTGTTGACTGCGCGGCCTACCTGATACCATCTACTTTTTTCCGTGATGGCACGAAGTCCAGCGTCGAGCGTGTTTTCCAAGTGCGTTGTGTGTGGTGGCCTTTTAGTGCGACCAATTAATCTTTGCTCCAAGTGCAAGCAACCGTGTTATTCCAGATGCGCTGGGAGAAGGCTAAATGCTCCCTGTGACCACTGTCGTAATGTCAGGTCAACACGGACGCGGGATGATACGGAGAACGATGCCACGCACACACAAGACAAACCAGCGGATAATCGTGGGGGACCACGTCACCAGACGCCGTTGAGTACGTCGAATCCAGCGGGCGTGAGGGCGAAGCTGGGAGAGAGCTCTAAGACATCGGTAACTGCCTCACCGCTCGCCTTTGGTACGAGGATTGTCAGCCGGGGAAGTGCGTCGCAGGCGACGCGTGAAGAAATCAAATCGACCCCCGACTACTGGTGCTCGAAACAAAACCATCGCCCCGTCGCCTCTTCCGTCGGCATCGGGCTCACAGGAGGCGAAAACAGAAGCGGATAAGGAGAAATTTGCTCAGCGAGTCTCGGCTGAGGTTGCAGACGGCACTCTGGCCCACTCGTCGATGGATGGGATAAATGCGCCAGAGACTGCGGGAGGAGAAGAGCAGCAGCTGCGACCATCATTAATAAACCATCAAATTTTTATTAATGAGCTTTTAAGTCAGGATAGCTTCATACAATTTAACAACCTCAAACGTATTGCATGTGGGTTGGATTTTAAGTATATTTGGCATCGAGGCGGACGATTCCTTATCAAGCGGGGAGACGGTGATAGGACTCACGTATTTACGTCGGCAGCGACCTGCATGCACTAGCTGTATCCTATAAAAGTAATTTACGAACTGATAGCAGTGGAAGCAATGGCAATAACGGCCGAAATGCCACTGCAACAAGGGCAACTAAAACCACTGCTGAAGCTGCCGTACCGACACAGGCAAAAGCGGATGTGGCGTCGTCTACGCCGGATCAGGATTGACTGGGCCGGGGCAATACGAGAGAGGCTGGGAGCGGGGCATTGAAGACGGGGTTCCTCAATGCGACCTCACTGTACGCGCACATGGGAATGTTTAGGCAGTGTCTCGCGAATGCTCGTCCTTCCTACAACCTCGTCGGCGTGGTTGAGACGCGCTTCGGGCATGAGGTTGATGACGTATTCGCGTGGGTGGACGGTTATTCGATTTTGCGGTAGGACAGAAATAAGCGTGGAGGAGGCGTAGCCCTGTTTATTAGTAATGGCTAAGCGACTATTCTATGCTCGTTGCAGTCGAAGGTAGAGGGGAAGCCGGGTATCTCGGGTAGCAGGGTAATAACCACCAATCTTTGTTGCCGTAATCTATCGTCCACCGGGTGTATCTTTCTTGGATAATTCAGAGCTCGCGAACAACTTGCGTGGATACTCCGCGGGTTATGATTGTAGGCTCATAATGGGCGACCTGAACGCCAACATGCTCAACCTCACAAGACGCGAAATTCGTTAGAGACCTCGCCTGTGAATTGAATCTAAAATTAGTAAATCACGGCGCAACTCACCACGTCGGAGATTCTCACACATGGATAGACATGATCTTTACTGACGATGACAATGTAGTGCTGAATGCAAGCAACTCGCCGGCGAATTTCAGAAGCAGCCATACCATCATTGACGTTGAGATTTATTTCCAGACGACAGAGCCTCCTGCTCTCAACAGTTTTACATACAGGGACTTCAAATCGATAAAATCTGAGGAGCTCTTATCCCTACTGGCTGCTTGTGATTGGTCGTCGGTTTGTTGTTCTGACAGCGGAGTTGACACCCGACTAGAACATCTTAATCAAAACCTCTTGACTGTCATTGACCAACTAGCTCCGCTAAAAGAATTTAAACCAAGACAGAAAGACTATCCTCCATGGGTCGATGCCGAACTAAGACACTTGTACAGCCAACGAGACGCTTTAAAAAGACGACACAAACATGCCCGACGAGGCTCTGGACGACGTGACCACCTATGGACCGAATATCAAGCCATCGCAGCTGAGGCTGAACGACGTAATAATCAGGCACGAGAAGAATTCATTCAAAATCGAATTTTCGCGCTGGAAAATAATAAAAACGTCTGGAATGAATTACGGAGTCTTGGCCTTATTATATATGGAGCGCGAGATTGATCTAAGTGTCATCCTGGCCGAGGCCAACGAGGATGGTTTCACTTTTCGTGAGGTCACCTTTGCGGACGTGGTTCTGGCTGTCGCTCACTTTTCATCTCAAGCAAAGGGGGAGGATGGGATACCTCAAAGCGTTATAGCGAAATCCCTCCCAGTCCTAGGACATCTCCTGGTGACCTTATTTAATGCCTCACTCTCCTGTGGGGCCTTTCCTGGTGCCTGGAAGAACGTTCATTTGGTGCCCTGTAAAAAGAGACCTATTCCATCTACTGTTTCGGACTTCCGTCCAATAGCCCTTTTGAGCTTTCTCTCTAAGGTTCTGGAAAAGATCGTACATGAGCAGATCTCCGAATTTTTAGCCTCAAAGAACATTTTTGATCCTTTCCAGACCGGTTTTAGACACAACCATCACTATTAAAACTGACTGAAGACATCAGACCTGGCATCGACAGTGACAGACAGCTACTCACCATCTTGCTACTGTTCGACTTTAGCAAGGCCTTTGACTCGATTTCCCCCTCGAGATTACTACGTAAGCTGATCAGGATGGGTTTCTCCAGGTCAGTGGTCCTGTGGGTCATGTCTTATTTATCTGGACGTAACCAGAGAGTGGTTACTAAACTAAACGGTGAATCATCTAGGCTAACAACCAACCTTGGCGTCCCACAGGGCTCGATACTGGGGCCCTTACTGTTCAGTATTTACATTAACGATCTCCAGGAGGTGCTGGCCAGTTTCCGGGGGCCCAAGGGGTTACTGACCGATAGTGTCGCGCATTTACTTTACGCGGACGATCTGCAAACCTACACTCAGGTCATAAGAGATAATCTTCGTGAGGGTATGGATCGCATGTCAGCGGCAGCGCGGGCTGTGTCGGATTGGGCATCTCACAATGCTCTGCACCTCAATACTGGCAAGACTAAAGCTATCATTTTGCAGACGGGTGTTTTTGTTCCTTTTGTCGATACCGCAACTAATCTCGGAGTGGTCATGGATTCAAAGTTGACGTGGAAACCGCAGGTGGATCCAGTTAGCTGAAAGGTTAACCAAGCTCTTTATGGGCTCAGATCTTTCAGACCCTGTACCAACGAGGCGATACGTAAGCAGCTGGCCAGCGCTCTGGTCATTTCTCACCTGGATTACTGCTCTGTAGTGTATCTTGACGTGTCGGGGGAGCTCGAGACTAGACTGCAGAGGCTACAGAACTCATGTGTGAGATACATATGTGGTGTGGGGAGGTACGAGCATATCTCTCCTTTCAGGAGAAAGCTTGGCTGGATGAATATTAAAGAGAGAAGAACTTATTTTACGGCGGTGTTAATGTACAAGGCGTTTGGCATGGGGCAACCGCCGTACCTTTTGGCCCTCTTTGAAAAAAATAAATGTAGGACCTCGGGTAGGTCGTCGCGAGATATCACTGTCTCGGGCACAAGAACAGATACTGGCTTGAAGTCGTACAGGGTGCAAGGCGCTCGCCTTTGGAATTCACCCTCACGAGGTATGCAGACACTGCCTTCGCTTTCGAACTTTAAACTAGCGATGCGGAACTACCTCTTTCCGACGCCCAGCGAAACATAATCTGTTATTGTATGCGCCTGCGTCTTATGGATTTGTATATTTGTTTCTGAGTATTTTCTAATTCCGACTGTATTATTATGCTTGTTTATATATTTACAAAGAATATGTTATTTATGTGTCATACTATAGAGTGTGACGTGTACCTATATGTACGTACGAATTGTGATACGACGAATCTGTGATAACTAGTTTTAAGACTTATGTATGACATTTGTATATTATTGTATATTTTTGCACTACTAGAAAATAAAACACACTCTATACTCTATACTCTATAATAACAATGTTCAAGACTTGGTTCGAGTTAGTCGTGCTCGGACAGCCTTTCGAAAAGCATACGAGTGTGGCTGGACTCTAGAATTATTTAGGATTACAAAGGTCGATACGACGAGACAGCCGCCCGTCTACACGCTCGAGGATCTGAAGAGAGAAAAAATTGACGGCTATTTTTACGAAAAGCAGTTGAGTAGAGTGCGCAAAGATTTGTCTGGTGACGTTTTTCATATTGACCAGGTACTACGCAGTAGGGGCAAAGGAAAGAGGAAGGAGTATTTTGTTAGTTCGAAGGATTACCCTGAAAAATTTAATTCTTGGGTGTCAGCTAAAGATCTCGTGAATCTACAAAACAATGATGATGATGATGATGACGGACGAATCACTTTACCACACAACTACTCCAAAATTTGTGTCTACACGGCAATTGGTGTGTCGGTCTCACTGAAATTCAGATACCTCTCACCTTTCAGCACATATCAATGAAGGAGAAAGGAGAGGGGGTTGTTTGTGTGAGAAAAAAATCGACGCGCGCCGCTTACACTAGCAATAGGTTACGCGATAGTGTTAATGATGATGATGATGGTGATGATTATGAGGAGACTTTTAGTCAAATAAAATGTGGCGTTTATGACGACCTTCTTACTCTTTTGGAGGAGATTAGTAGCCTTGACGATGTGAAAGATCATCTTAAATTTGAGATTCAGTGTGGCGGCTATATTCAAGTCAGATGCATTTGCACTGAGGATGAATGCGCCAACTATACTCACTCATTCTCTTTGTCCAAAAAGTTGTATGAAATATAGGGTTCTAAAAGCGGTGAATTATTAACTTGTGATGGTAAAAAAGACTGCTTCATTATCGGCAATAGACTAGCAAATCTTGCAAATGGTTTACCGAGTGTTCTGATGGTTTATAGCAATATTTGCTAACCTTACGTGACAGGCGATGTTTCCTCACGATTGCTACGTGCTGTGCCTCTTCAGTTATATGACTATACTTACGGTCGAACACAAATTCAGAACTTTGCCCCTCCAATGTATTTACCTCTGCTATCATCGTCTTTTCAGTCCATCGAGGTAGATATAAGGGGCGAGCATGGTCATTCTGTCCCATTTGATTACGGAACGTTGACGGTGACACTTCATTTTAAACGCGCAAATTAAAAATGCCTGACTATAGTATTTTTTTCACTCACCGAATTGGCTGTGGCGATGGTGGTGGTGGTGGTGGTGGTGGTGATGGTGGTGGTGGTGGGGATAATTACGTTGCAATTGGTCGTAGACGTTATCAAACTGGTGCGGGTATTGGCAGCTATTTAAAAGGCTTATTTCGCGGTGCTTTACCTCTTGTAAGACATGGTGCTAAGTCTGTCGGTAAGGAAGCTGCTCCTGCTAGTGCAAAGATCATGGATGATGTGGTTAACGAGAATAGACCTTTTAGAGAGGTTTTAAGTAACCGCATGCGTGAGAGTGGGGGTAATCTCAAGCGCAAAGCTGAACAAGTACTGAATAAAATGATGACACCAGATGAGCAGGAGGCAGAGGTGGGGGGTGGTGGTAGTGATGGAAAAAAGAAAGCTAAATATAAGAAGGCGCAGATGACGCAAAAAACGCAGTCAGGCTTTAGTTGTGGAGCTGGCAGGAGCGTGTCAACTACTCAGAAAAAGAAGAAAAAGAGGAAGAAATCTATAACTAAAACAGCATCGTCAGCAGTAGCTCAAGATATCTTTGTCAGCTAAAAAAAGAATGGCTGTCTTGGGGACAGCCGATAGAAGTGAATACTGAAATAGGGGTGTTGTAGATTTTTATTGTTTTTTTTAATGGGTGAAATAATAAAAATATGTTTATCGTTATTCGTACATTATTTTATTTCTTACATACTTTATTTACAACTTTACTTATCTATGGTAGAATCACAGGTATCTTCATTTTTTAATTCAATTAAAGAAACAATCGGTTTGTGGTAACTAAAGTATGATATAAATGTTTTAGAATCTATTTTATATAAAAATCTTGAAAATACTGCATCTAATGTTGTGCCATACTTAGTAGTTGATTCTTGAGCATCATTATTCATTTCTAATTGAAATTTATTTTTGAGGAATGCAATTAATGGTTGTGCACTTTCGTCTGCAAAGTTAACATTAAAATCTTCTGCCAAAATCAGTGGCATTTCATGGTCATTTGTATCGAGTTCCCGTGCTCCTACTTCAGTGTATGCAAGTAGTGATCTATGGATAAATTTAATTATGTCTGTAATACTTTGATTGGGTGAAATGTAAATCGCAGCCATGATACATATTTGACCGTCTTCTAAAACGCAGTGAGCACAACATATTTCAGCTATTTCTGATTCCTGAACATCTAAGTTTATAGGTCTTCTAATTTGCAATGCTATATGTTTAGTGACGATATTGGTAGTGTCTTGTTTATTTTGAAAATGCCGAGCGCGTTGTGTATAGAGAACGCCGAGAGCGCCGAGGGGCCCGAATAGCCAGCGGAAAGATACGGAAGGAGAGAGCGGTGAAGGAAGAGGTGCGCGTACGTGTTGCGCGGCGACGAGAGCGCGGTGGAGGGGAGCGATAGAGAGAGAGTGAGAAGGAGAGCGCGGCGAAGGGAGAGATGCGCGTATAGTCCGTACGTCTTGTGGGGCGAACAGAGCGCGGTGGAGGGGGAGAAAGAGCTCTTCCCCGGCAAAAGTGTGTACCTAACGAGCCTATAGAAGTATTCACTTCAAAAATTTAAAAATAACAGGCCGTTATTAGTGACAACAACGAACTTTCCACCTCACCACCCCTCAACACCAATGTCCCGCAAGGATCTGTTCAAGGCCCCTTCGTTGTTCGCGTTGTAAATCAATGACATCGGTTTTTGCCTTGATTAAGATGTGTCCCATCTAATCTGTGCAGATGACCTGCAAATCTACAGCCAATGCCAACTTGAGGAGCTCGATTCTTGTTCTGACAAGATAAGGGATAACGCCGAAAGAATACTGGGCTGGCTGCACAAAATTACCTTAAACTTAATGTCATTAAAATCAAGACAATCGTCCTGGGCTCCCATTACTATATTAACACTTTACCAACTATAAATAACACCAAATTAGCATAGGGGGAGCTTGGGTCGACTATGAATCCTCTGTGCGCAATCTGGGACTGATAACTGACTCCGAATCAACGTGGAAAGAGCACCTTACACAACTATGCAAATGTGCTCATTCATTAATGTACAGGCAATAGTATTTCAGGAAAAGTACCAATCTCAGGCTGCGTAAACATCTCGTGCAAGCGCTCCTATTTCCGACCATCGACTACTGTTCATTAGTGTACTGTGACCTGACCAAAAAACTTGACATAAAAGTCTAAAATATCTATAAAGACTTTTAAACACGGGTATCCGATACATCTATGGTGTAAGGAAGGAGGAGCACATCTCTTCTTACAGGCGTGAGCTCTAATGGCTTACAACCACCGGACGTAGAAAGTACTTTGCAGCCCGTTTTCTACGAAAACTGTTTAACACAGCTGTGCCTTCTAACATCTTCGGCCTTTTTTGACTTTCACGTCGTGCTCAGACCTGTGAGGGAGGAGGTGATATGAGTTACGATGTTTACTACAATATTTGTTAAGTGATATTGTTTTTCAAATTCGGTTCGATTAATGATACATTTTAATGATTGAGAGGTCACGCTCCGGGCTCCGACATTCCCTATATTAATTTTTTCGCTCTTTTACAATAATGGCTACTTGATTATCGTAGCAGTCGAGCCAGGCCTGCGCTAACCTTTGTCTTAGAGCTAAGCTAGTTAGTGCACAAACTCTTAGCCACTCCAAGCTCAGCAGATGCACTGCTTACTAATGTATTTTTCCATTGCAGCTTCTGCTGCTCTCCTGATATTTTCAGCTTTAAAAAGCTACTTTAGCCTCATCACGATACACGGGCCCAAACCAAGTCATCGAACGTTTTGATAAAGTCTGCTACCGCATCAACCTCAATAAGACTTCCTAGGTCGTCACCATGGCTTCGTTCTAATTAGAACAAATCTAGACAAAAATTTCGGGTGCACAACATTTGCCGTTATTACATTACTTTTGATACATCCGAATCGGCCATGAATCTCAGCTAGCTCTCAATAGCCAAGTTTCTAACTTGATGCATGCCTTTTTCTTCAGTTATCACGCTCTGTCAATACGGGTTTTGTCAGTCATCAAATTTTCTCAGGAAAGAATAAGTAGAATATTACTGTTGGAACCGACGCCCCTGCTGCCTTACCTACACCGCGAGGCTACCTACACGGGGCCCGGATAGTTCCCTACTCGGCCTCCAGACGTCGCCCCGCTAGGCGACGCGGTGCTCCATTACTACTCCCTGCGTTGGGCCCGCTTCTCTCTGACAGTACAGTTCCAGTCCCTCACGAAGACGGACGCCTCCCAGACTATTTACAATAAAGGTGACATTTTCCACCACACGTCGCTTGTTCAAGTCATTTCCACCCATCAACTCCAACAATTATGATATTTATACAAAAATTAGATCTTAATTCATAATTAATAGATCATAATTCATCAACATAATTTTTTAAAGAAGTTTCATAGTTTAATTTTTGAGTTATTGTTTTAACGTCTATTCTAGTGAGTAGACGGTGGATCTTTGTTGACTCTAGGTTGGTGAAATAAAGCACACTCAGTGTTTGAAATAACAAATGGCTCAGTAAGAGCGAAATATATATTAAAGGAGTGTGTAAGTACACTTGTTAAAAATCAAGGAAAAGTGAATGCTAATATACGGACTAAACGGTCGTTCTCCAACTGAGAACGATACCAGTAGCTGACACTGCAGTGTGTTCAGCTTCGATTCTACAGCTCGACTGACTACGGTCGGGCAACAGGTACTGCTGAGAGAGCGAGAGAGAGAAAGCGAGCGCTCGAGCGTTGTCATAGCAACCCCCTATTTGATCGAGCTGACCAGCAGCGTTCAGAAACTTACGTAACGGCTAGCTCCGACTCTGTCGCTATCTCGGCGAATTCAAATTAAATGATTCTACTTGAACAGTTATAATGGTTTAAGAATTTACACTTTTGAAGTGATAAGTTCTAATGGGACGGTGAACCTACAATGTTTGTAGTTTCTGAAATGCGTTACAGTAATATCTATAGGTATATTAGTATAGGGTCCTTAGGCCCCGACTCGGCAGGCCTCCCTCTCCGCGCGCAAAGCTAAATATAGATATACTCTCTTATACATACAACCGCATTTTTAAATACATGTGATCCTCTAGTGGTCCTAATACTTAATTAAAACTAAAGATGAACAAACAATGAAATGTTTAACGCTGAAAAATCGAATATGTCCGCTTTCACTCTCTCTAGCATAATATTGCACACTTGGATCGTATTTTCGGCACTGCTGAAAGTGCCGCCTGCCTATACGATTTTTTTTAATAATGAGGTCCTGCAAGTAGCATTTAACACACAAAGCTATGCAAACCTATTGTTTGCTTTATAATAAAATTAGCAGAGCAGCTATATAATAATGCGAATCCAGACTGAAAACCTTATGCTGTTGGCTAGCAATAAAAATATTATGAGGCTCGTCGGTTTTTTAATGATCAAAACTATGCTATTGTTTTTATCTAAAGATTATTTGTCTAAGAATTTCATGCGTTTGTTGATCTTTAGTTTCAATTAAGTATTAGGACCACTAGAGGATCACATGTATTTAAAAATGCGGTAGTATGTATAAGAAAGTATATCTATATTTTAGCTTTGCGCGCGGAGAGGGAGGCCTGCCGAGTCGAGGCCTAAGGGCCCTATTAATATACCTATAGATATTACTGTAACGCATTCCAAAAGTGTAACGCATTCCAGAAACTACAAGCATTGTAGGTTCACCGTCCCATAACAAGTTATCACTTCAAAAATAAATCAAGAGGAGCAAAAATGGTCCTTTTTGCTCCTCTTCATTTTCGATTCTCAGATTATTGGCTCCTTCTACTTATATAGGGAGCGAAAATGGATTAATTTGTACATGCATTGTGACCAGAGAATCTTGCTCTACTTTTTATCTGAAACTCTGAAAACCCTATTTTTCGTTCACTTTATAGGCGCCGAAAATGGTCTTTTTTATGCACATGTTATAAAAAATCATTTAATCCAACCTCTTTGATTATTATGTATGTCTACATACAGCGTGTATTAATCCCCTTTTGAAAAAGTGATTACCGGAAGCCGTTGAAGATTAGATTTGATTGGTTGAGACACAAATATCCGCTTTGAATATAGTTACATTTTGAACTTCTAACCTCAAGAAAATTGAGCGCGCGAAGCGCGCATTAGATTTAGCTGGTTATTTATAAATATAATTTATCCTGCTGTAATATAAAATACAGCGATGAGAAATTTTTATTTATTTTATGAAAAAACTTGAAAATAATAAATTATATACAGCAGTGTTTTAGTAAAAGTTACAGCAAAAAATGTATTTGAAATATTAGTATTTGTGCAAATTAATATTCGTGAAACTGTTTATAATGCTTCAATTATGATAAGCAAAGCTTTATAGAATTTAACAGGTATAGTTAAAACATTTTAAATAAATAACATAACAAAAAATAAAGCTTTCCTTACATCTTTTTTGCATTTTTTAAATTGTAACTGTTTCTAGATGTGTACAATATAATTTGATATAAAATAATTGCTTAGATATATTCAAAAGTCATAATCCGAATTACGCTAGATCCTTTTTCATTTTGACTTGTTATACGTTAGTACAATCTGTGCGTCCAAAGCGGGCGGGTGGGTGCCTATCACCACTACACAGCGCGTCCTCAGGTTGCGGATAGAGGAACGGTCCCTAAGAAGGAGGTTAGCTGCGAATAAATCGAATAAGCAGTTGCGGACAGCCGATAGGCCCGGGCGTGGGTGTGATGAGCCCACACTGGCGAACGCATTCATCTAGAAACACTACGCAAGCACCACCACAACAACGAACACTCAACAATATTTCCTATTTTCACTTTCTCTTTCTACCTCACTATGTTCATCATCTTTCTCTTTTAGCACATATTACAAAAATCCTGCTGTCGTGGAGGATGCGGGAGCGATGACAACTGCTCCGAAAGGGGATGTGTAGAATGATTCGCCACCTGGTCTTAAGCGGTAACGAAGCCAGCGAAGGCGCACTGCCTTGCAGGGGGGCGTTAGGATACGAGAATGAGACCGTAGTGTGTCCGACGATGAGTTGACTCCTTCCTCATCAAAGTTGGAAAGCTCTCATACTTAGTTCTAGAGAGGTATGGGGGTTATCACTTCTAGAACGGTTGACTCACCTGCGATCGGAACAGGATCCAAAACGCGCGGGTTTAACTTACTATCATGGCTCAAAAAAAAACAAAACCAAACCAAAACCAATAGGGACTTAAAGGTGATAACGTGGAATGTGCGTAGTTTGTACAGAGCACGCGCGTACCAGGAAATCTTAAAAGAAGCTGGCGAGCGCGAAATAGATTTAGTAGCAATACAAGAAACTCGGCGGCAAGATAGCGGGATTTTAACAAAAGATAACTTCACCTTTATATTCGGGGGCACGAGCGGACACTCCTTAGGTACCGGTTTTCTGGTTAGCAAAAGAATTATACACGCTGTTAAAAGTTTCAAATTCGTGAACGACAGACTCTCGTATATCATCATCGAAGGAGCGTGGTATAATTACGTGGTTATTAACGTACGCTGTCCTACGGAGGACAAAGAGGAAGAGGTCAAGGATCTTTATTACGAAGCATTGGAACAATTAATCGATCAATTCGCGTCTTACGACACCAAAATAGTAGTAGGGGATTTCAACGCTAAAATAGGGAAAGAGGAAATGTTTAGGCCCACTATAGGCAAGGAAAGTCGGCACGAGACCAGCAAAGATAACGGTATTAGAGTCATAAATTTCGTGGCGGCAAAAGATCTTATAGTAAAGACTACGTGTTTTAAGCACAAGGATATACACAAAGCAACGTGGACATCGCCGGACGGAGCCACGCAAAATCAAATCGATCACTTACTTATCGATAAGAGGCGCCACACGAATATACTTGACGTAAGAACCTATAGGGAGGCGGATTGCGACTCGGATCATTTTCTAGTAGTGGCCAAATTAAGAGCCAAATTAGTAGCCGGGCAAAATAATAAACGGGCGAACAAAGTAGAAACCTTCGACATTGAAAAGCTGCGAAACGGGGTAGAGCGAATTCAGTATCAAGTAGAAATAAGTAACCGGTTTCAGGTTCTCGAGGACACAGATGCACCGACAGAGGTAGATGACGACCATAACAGTTTATAAGGGGATATCGAAAGAACTGTAAAAGAGGCCGCGAACAAAGTGCTAGGTAAAAAGAAAAAGCTAAAAAGCAAACCATGGTTTGACGAAGAGTGCGAACTCTGGTTTGAAAGGCGCAAAAAGGCTAAAGTGGACAGCGTTCACAATGGAAGTGATAGCGCCGTAGAAGAGTACCACGAAATAAGAAGGCAAGTGGGGGCGATTTACAGGAACAAAAAGCGCGAGTATCAAAAGAATCAGATTAGAAAAATAGAAACTAATAGTAAGGAAAATAACCCGCGCGAGATGTACAAAGGAATTAACGCTATTAGGAAGAGTTTCCAGAATAGATCGCAATTAATGAAAGATGAGGGCGGGGATCTCGTTACAAGCGAGAATGAACTGCTAAAGCTGTGGAAAGGATATTTTGATAAGTTACTAAACGTGCATGCAAACTGCGAGGAAACGGAAGACGAAATCCACACTGCGGAACTCCATATGGAAGAACCGACCTACAAAGAAGTAGAAGCCGCGATCAAAAAACTAAAAAACAATAAGGCCGCGGGAAACGATTCTATACCAGCTGAACTACTTAAATACGGGGGCACCGCGCTTACATTCAAAATTTTTGAACTAGTATGTGCTATTTGGAAAAATGAAACGATACCGGAAAACTGGAAAGAATCTATCATTATACCGATTTTCAAAAAGGGAGATAAGACAGATTGCAATAACTACCGGGGAATCTCACTTTTAGCTACCTGCTACAAAGTTCTATCAAACGTAATACAGGCCAGACTCACGCCCTTCGCGGAAGATATAATAGAAGACTATCAGTGTGGATTCCGGCGTAATAGGTCGACGAGCGATCAAATGTTTACTATAAGACAGTTGTTAGAGAAAAAATGGGAACATTGCGAAACAATACACCAACTATTTATAGACTTTAAAAAAGCGTATGACTCTATCAAACGAAGCAAAATGTATCAAATCCTGGTGCTCCTCGGAGTACCAAAAAAACTCGTGAAATTAATTCAAATATGTCTGAACGGAAGCACGGGAAAGGTCCGAGTAGGCGGTAACGTATCCGAATCATTCATGATACGCGACGGTTTGAAACAAGGTGACGGTCTCTCTACAGTACTCTTTAACTTAACGCTAGAATATGTTGTTAGAAAAATGCAGACTAGCGGGCTAGGTGCAACCCTTAACGGAAAAACACAAATTCTAGGGTATGCGGATGACTTGGACATACTAGGGGATAACGGTGCAGCGGTAGCGAGAAACGCGGAAATTCTCATAAAGGCGGCTGAGAACACGGGGCTAGAGGTGAGCGAATCAAAAACGAAATATATGATCATGGATAAATTGGACATTTGCGAAGGTGAGGGTGATCTTAGAGTCGGAAATTATACTTTTGAAAAGGTTAGCGAATTCAGATATATCTGCACAACCATAAATGATCGAAACGAAATTAAAGCCGAGATTAACAAGAGACTTCATTCGGGTAATGCCTGCTTCTACGCCGTGAATAGATTACTAAAATCAAAACTGTTGTCTAGAAATGTAAAAGTAAGGATATATAGGACTATAATAATGCCGGTAATCCTGTACGGGTGCGAAACTAGGGCGCTTACTAAAGCAGAAGAAAATCGTTTTAGGGTGTTCGAAAATAAGGTTCTGCGGAAAATATACGGGCCAAAGAAAGATGAAGAAACCGGAGAGTGGAGGAAACTGCACAATGACGAGCTACACAATTTATACGCGTCACTAAATATAAACAGAATAATTAAATCACGTAGACTAAGATGGGCAGGACACGTGGCAAGAATGGGAGAAGATCGCACGGCGGCGCGTATAATGAAAGGAAAGCCAAGCATACCGCGACCTCTAGGTAGACCTAGACGCAGGTGGGGGGACAACGTAAAAACGGACTTAACTAAAATCAGGCGGGAGG
Organism: Pteromalus puparum; assembly: GCA_012977825.3. Lineage (NCBI taxonomy): Eukaryota > Metazoa > Arthropoda > Insecta > Hymenoptera > Pteromalidae > Pteromalus > Pteromalus puparum. Next base: position 23,929,731 of record CM053170.1, read on the forward strand.
GTGCGAAATGGATGGAGTTGGCACAAAATAGAGATACGTGGAAGGCTTGCGTAGATGAGGCGATGAACTTTCGAGTTCGAAATGCCACTTAAANTTAGTACAATATTCTGTGCAGGCTCATTATCAACATATACAATTTAGCTGACATTAAATCTAGAAACTAGAAAGCACTCTTCAGAGCAGCGTTAGCTCAGTTGTTAGCGTGCTAGGTACAGAAATAATATCGTTCCAGGGGACGAGGGTTCGATTCCCTGTAAAGTCACTTTGATTTGATCTGAGTTGTGTTCGACGGGAAAAGTACCCACGACACCTGCTGCTTCAAGGCGGGTTTTTCCCTGGAATTTCCCTCTAGTGGATTTTTCAGGTTTTTTTCGCCTTACAGGCGCAAGCCTGGGTGAATGCGACGGGGAGCTGGGTCCTGGAACATGGGCCTCTCCGGAGAGGTCTACACTGGAAGACAGACCCGATTTCATCGCTAGTGGAAGAGAGTGTTGGCTTAACCAACATGGCGCAAGTCTGGAATATGTTCTTACCGGAAATATCTCCCAGGAAGGTTAAGAAGCAGGACAGATAACTAAAGAAAGTAAAGCAGGACGGATGTTTAGATATGAAACGCAGAAATAGGAATATGCAGAAGCACGTAAAATTGGGCACTACTTCCACGCAGAGGTGGTGGAAGGCCCCCGCTAACTATACCGAAAGGCTGCGGCAGTAATGGAGAATAAATAAGAAAATATAAAGCACCCTCCAAAGTATCGTCACTGGTGGGGTGCGCGGAGGCACGAGCGGGCGAACATCGAAGTTAAGGAGCGTTGAGCGCGGTTTGTACTTGGATGAGTGACTATCCGGGTGATCCCGCCCCAACAGTGATGACATCAGGTGGGGAATGAAAATCGGCTGACTCCTGGCGTGGGTTTTCTTGCATAGCAAGTTTTCCCTACGTCACGGAGCACGTCTCGGAGCAAATGCGGAAGTAGTAGGTTCACATACTGTAGAAGCGAATTTGACTAACTCAAATAGTCCGATGCTTCTCAGGAATAAGGGGGTTATGACCAAAGCATCCCCACGCAGAGGTGGTAGGGGTGTTCCCGTAAAAATCCGGAAAAGGGTATGCGGGTGGAACAACTAAATAAAAAATTTAAAAAAGCACCCTCTATTATTTTCTTTTTTATAATTTATTTATTTTATAATGTTACCTTTTTCCTTCTAGTAATAACCGTTCTCGTGGAAAAAGATTGCATATTCTATCTTGATTCACATTGTTATAAACGTATTATTAAACGTTTAAATTATTATTAAATTAGAATTATTAAATTAGAATTTTAAACTTTAAAGTACGTGAAATATTTCAAACTGAATTAAAACGGAATAATTACTAAAATTGTTCGTTAATTAGCAATATAAAATATTAATTTTTGTATATTTTGTGTTAGAAAGCTAGTTATTTGTTATTATTTTATAATTGCATATAAGCAAATAGATAAAGGTTAACATACATTCTATAATATTTTTACCAATAGTGATATACGATACTAAATCTAGTTATTGTTCTTTATTGAAATATTGAAGTGCCAGTAATGTCACCGACTAAGAAAAAGCTTTATCTAGATAACAGATAGATGTTATAATCCCTCCAATAAAGAAGGGCATAAAGAAAATGCTACGCCAGGCATCGGCTTTATTCTTATCTAGACATACAGATATTCCTGAGAAATCTATGATTTACATAATTTGTCGAAAGGAGTTATATTATTAAGTAGGTTTTTCGTACGGCCACCGATTGACTAGAAGCTACGTTACAAGACCTCGCCTCACCGAATTCTCACCGTCAAAACCCGGGGCGCCAGGCCCTTAACTAATCGAGCGCGAATACTACAGACGCGTCTTGATATTTATACTATCTGCCATTATCTATATGCCAAATAAAAAAGATGTATTAAAAATCAAAGATCGTTGTGAGTTAACATATGTGCCACAAAGATTACTTTTATTAGACGTAAAGGTTTTGTACAGGAATTTCAAAAAGGAACATGAAACAATACCAATAAGCTTCAGTAAGTTTGCGGAGCTGCGGCCTCAAGGTATTTTTAGCTGGAGTAAGAGGTATGCAATTTTATTAAACTAACAACAAATTTGCAATATCTCATGCAAAATTATGCTGATAAACTTTTGCTTCCTCCGAAAGGAAGCTTTGTAATAGTAAAATTTTCACTTTCGCTAAAAATTTGTAGAAACAAAGTTATTTTCAATTGTGCTAACTAAATTTTATTTTATGGCCGTTTATTGAATTTTGCAAAATTATTTTTGACATTTTTCGTATAATCTTAATGTTACACAAAAATATAGCTATAGCGCATGAGCCAATAAAATTACCTTCCTTTCCCCGCTTAGCCCTCGAGATCGACCGCACTGTTCGGCAGCAAAGGCGAAAAAGGTGATTTTTGCGAATCAAGGCATATCTCCGAAATTAAATATCAGAACCTCACAAAAAAATATGATGAGAGGTTCTGAGTCAAGCTATATACCACAAAAATTTTAATTCATTTGACTACGTAGTTTTAGAACAACAAATAGAAAACTGAAAAAAAAAAGAGTTTTCTATGTCCTACGTTTACGAGAGTAAAAAGGCTTAAATGCATCTACAATTTTGGGAAAAGGTAGACTTTTTATGCGTCTGGGCTACATCCAAATATCCAACATTCCTTTTGACCTGAAAACTTTTTAAAATATGAAAAATTTAGCATTTTTTATGTACTTTCGATTAGCGCGTGGTTTTTAAAATTTCCTTCACTGTGGGAGTTTCACGTTTTCTAACCTTAAAAAAATTCCACTTTACTAAATGATCAAGATGTCAGAAATTACAAGGGCTCAGAAAAATTCCAAGCAACATACATTAACATAGACATATAAAAAAGACCACGTAACATTCCGTATGAATGAGTCAATGAAATCTCCGAGTTGAGATTCACGTTTATTATTGTACTATACACTTTACATACATATTAACAGTGCTCGATCGTAGCAGCGATCGTTGATGAAATTGACTTTTATATACTATTGTTGCACACAGTAAATGCAAAAAGGACAATTTATCTGGATATCTTGATGCCTGAAGATGTTTGACCGTCGCGCGCCGAAAGATTACTCGAGCTTATGTGTTGGCGGTCATATTTACTCGCGGCGCGGCTCAGCTGATAGCGGTTTTAGTGCACTCATGCTTTATTGAAATTGAAAATTAATAGTATTCTTTGAAATTCGGACTAATTTTTTTACCAGCGGATAGATCTTATTAAAGTTTAGCATAATGATCCCATATTAACCTAAAAAATATAAATAAACAGCACCTATTTGTGAACTAAAAAAACTTAAGTTTTGCGATTGTATATTAATAATATAACATTGTAAATGTGTTATTGTGAATATAATTAAATTTTAATTAGAGGTTTTTTTAAACTTCGATTTCATTATCGGTTAGACAACCACCAATAAAAGGCCATAAGTAAAATAGGAGAATTTTCGGTCAATACTGAAATTATTTGTTTTTACTAGCAATGTATTATCATTATTATATTCTATTAATTACATTACCATTTACGTACCTGCATATCATTACCCCGACCTGTTGTACCCAGATCATCAATACCAGCAATTTCAGATGCAAAACGAATACATCTAGTGCAGTGTATACATCTTGTCATAACAGTTTTAATAAGAGGACCAATATCTTTATCTTCAACAGCTCTTTTTCCACTGAAATTGATATCTATAAATCTACTACGGTCATTTCCAAAAGCCATACTTTGATCTTGTAAATCACATTCACCGCCTTGATCACATATTGGACAATCTAGAGGGTGATTAACTAACAAAAATTCCATTACCCCTTCTCTGGCTTTGCGTGTCAAATCTGAATTTGTTTTTACCCTCCATCCTTTCATAACTGGCATAGCACAAGCTGCGACAGGCTAAATATTTTTATGAAAATTGTAAAGTTTTGATTAAGGATAAATAAAAACGTCCTGAGCATTACCTTAACTTGCTTTTCAATTTCTACTAGACACATTCTACAATTTCCAGCAACTGCCAATCGTTCATGATAACAGAATCGTGGTATTTCAACTCCAGCAATAGCTGCTGCCTATAACAGAGAAATAATATAATATTATCATCAGTTTCTTGTACTATAAGAAATAAATATATATTATTTTCATTGGAATTAAATATAGAAAGTTTATAAAAGTTTGGTTTAAAATTACTTCGCGAATATATAACTTTACTTAGCGTCTAATTCAATAAGTATTTAAATATACAATTTTATAATACAAATTTAGTCCATGATTTGGATGACTGCATGGATAGCGCACCAAGAGTGTGCATGTAGACGCCAGTAATTTTTCTATTTTGCGAAGATGTCTTTGATTTTTAGATTTGTATACTACGCACCTAGGGTATAAGCAGGGTCTTTATTCCCTGCGCGTAAGTAGTCGCCACTGCGCTAAGTGAAGCAAGGGTGACATACACGCAGGGATACATAGCCTAACTTGTTTCTATGTGCAGTACATGATTTTTGCTTCCTTTCTAAGGAAGCCTTGTAATAGTAACTAGAGATGATCACCTCACTCGCTGACGCTCGCTCGGTTGCACTTCGATGTTGCACTTCGCAGTGAAACATTTACAATGTAAATAAGTACAGTTTATATTCTCTTATGAGAATTTAACATGGGGAAAATGAACGAAAACTAGCCACGGTTCAAGTTTACGCACTCAATGTCAGATAGCGCAATCGAAAAATGTGTATTAATACGATCAAAGTATCAGAAGAAAGCTTTAATTTGAGCACCGGTGGGTTAAAAATGGTTGCCTGGGTAAAAAGTTGTCTAGGCTTGAAAATAGCAAAAAATCACAAAAACTTTTTACGAAAATCAGCGTTTTTTCCATTTTTTAAATCCTTATAACTTTTGATCCGAGCAGCCAATTTTAACCATCCGGCCCTCAAATTAAAGCTCTTTTTTTCTACATTTGTTTTCAAAAATTTAGATTAACATTTTACTGGTTTCATCAGCTATATATATGCCTATCAAGTATAGCTGTTTTTTTTTTTACCTTTTTCATTGTCACACATATAGCTGATGAAATCAGTAAAATGTTAATCTAAATTATGAAAAGCGAAAGTCGAAGAAAAGAGCTTTAATTTGAAGGCTGGATGGCTAAAATTGGCCGCTCGGATCAAAAGTTATGAGGATTTTACAAATGGGAAAAATGGCTGATTTTCGTAAAAAATTGAAGTTTTTGTGATTTTTTGCGATTTTAGGCTTTAGTTTTCGTTCATTTTCCCCATGTTAAATTCCCATAAGGGAATTTAAACTGTCCGGCAAACATTTTGTCAAGCGATTGGGCGTGCACGCCGGCATTTTCACACATTGGATGGTTCTAGGAACCGAAAAAAATCGGTCCGGTAGGTGTGCCCTTGAATCTAAATTTTCAACTTCTAGCACCCGAGTTGTTTCCAGTCCGCCGCGGATTTGCATATATAAATAAATAGGAATAACAGTCTCAGTGCTCAGTCTGCTCTTGCTTTTACACTAAGCGCATTCATTGTAAATCGTATTAATACTTCCTAGTAAGCTGAAGCTTGAAATGTTGGCAGGCTATTGTAATATTATCCTCTAATTTATTTTGATGAGTTTTGCCCTTTATACTATAACGAGTTGCCTTGTGTGCACTCGTTACGTCCCTCTCTCCCCTATACTATATCATCATATTATAATAAACATATTCTATCTGTAAATATTCTTGTAAAACATTTATTTCAGCAGTAGGTAAGTGAGAGGAGCACACAGCCGTAACACACACAGAGAGAGAGCCGCGTGCAGTGTGTATGTGCGTCTGGCGCCTTCTGCGAGAATGAGAGAGAGAGGGAGAGAGATTGCACTGACCACGCGGTCGCGTCGATACTGCTGCTTTGTTTCCGCGACTACGCGTACTATAAGCTAGAGATATTCGTGCGTGCGTGCGTTCGTCTTCTGGAGGACTGTAGCTGCAGCTGTGACCAAGTACTTCGTGTGTCGCTGGAATCGTCCTGGTGCTGTTTAGCATCGCGTGTTCGGCTCGAGCAGTGCATTCGCTTGCCGCTCGACTTCTCGCTGCACCCGGCCACACACGAGGCTTTGAGGCGTCCGTCCTGCTGTCCAGCGTCGGGCCCTGGTCACCTGTCCTGCGCCACTCCGATCGAAGCCACGAGGCGTTTATCAAATTCTACGAAGCACTTCTGTAAGTACCTGCCCGATCGCAATACTCTCTCTCTCTCTCTCTTGGTATTATTCGCTCTGCTCCGTCTCTCTTACTCCGCGCTACTTTTGTACTGATTTCGAGTCTTTACATAAAGAGAAACTTTGCTACTACTCGGCTTGTGTCACTTTGCTCCTGACTCTATCCATTCCCATGCGATTCACTCTTAGTTTATCTCGCGAACTAGCTACGTAGCCAAATTACTCACGACGCCTCCGCGGGCTCACGTGCACGAGGACGTGCACGTACAGCAAACTGCGCTACGGGACAGGCTTCGCATAGCCTTCAAGAAGCCTACAACTAGCTGCTACATACTTTTCCTCTCGCTTATTCGTCGATCAGTGGATGCGCCACTGATCGCTTATACACGGGTGCAGACCCCGTCATTCTCTATTATCCGTTACAAATCCGAGTGCGTTCGCTTCGGGCGGGTCGCACGTCGCCCTCACGCTTTCGTCATCCCTCGGTGGTCGGGTTGCGTCGTCGTCTTCCTCGTCATCTTCGGGGCCATAGTATGTTAGATATCGCTCATATCTCGCGGACTTAACCATAAGAGCAAGAGTTACCTCTAACAGTTTAATAACCATAGTATTAATCGAAGTAGAAATCGCTAAGCAAGATATGGTCCAAATAAAATAGCACTAGAGAACAAAGCTTGAGAAATTACGGTTGATATAGATGAGACCGAAATAAGATGACAAGAAGCAGAAAGGGTAACGGGCCGTACAGGCTATCATATGAGCCTGAATCGGTACCAACTCGGGCACACAAAGGGAACACTACGAGCGATAGGCGAGAGGAGGGCGAGCGTACTAGAACCAGCACCAGAGAGGATAGAGAATGGGTCGAGCTTATACTCCACGATTAATACAGATGAGTAACGCATCTCATCAGTCCAAATTTATGAATTGCAGCTGTACCGAGAAACATTCGGCTGTCACGTGGAACTCTGCGGGCCGACGTCGTGGCCATAACTAGGTCCGTAATCTCACGTGGAGTCCGAGCGCCGAGCGCTATGCGCGAGAGGGGTCATCATGTTACGCGCTCGTCCAACGAATGACGACTGTTAGCCATGGAGTTAGTCTTCGCACATACGTAAGGTGTACTGTGTCATGGGTCCAGGGACAGTTGCGGCCAATAAGAAAAATCAGTTCGGAATATCGAGCCTCATTCATCTCTCGAGAAGCAGCACTTTCTCGTTCTAATCGCGTGTCGAGTCTACCGCTCGCGTTCATAGAGCGGGCATCGTTCAGGGTCTGTCCGAAGTTCAGTTACTCGACCCCTGCGTCGTTCGGCATGGGACCCATGATGTCCCCCGCCACTACCTGCCATGGTCTCTGCACGGCTCGCTTCCCCATTAGTCCGGGTCGCGGTCTCTGCTCGACCTTACTCTTCTGGCACGCCTGGCAGCGTTGCACGTAGGTTGAGACGTCCCTGTACATCCGTGGCTAGTGATACAGCTCGGCCACTCTCTTGTATGTTTTCTCGCGGCCGAAGTGGCCTGCCGTCGGTTGGTCGTGGCACTCTTTTAGTACTCTTTCTCGTTGTTCTCTGGGCACGACGAGAACGGCATATTGTTTATGCATGTAACGAGCATTCAAGTGCTCGTTACATGCATAAACAATATGCATTTTTAAAATGCATTTCCAGGAGGCACTAAATAAAAAATTCACAACTCGGTAAATATTGATGGAACAGAGTCAAGTTTTGCTACTCGGGGGTTTTTGAGGTTGCTGAACACGAATAACGCGACGGCATCGGTCTCCGAGGTACCTGGTGCCCAGGGTGGACGGTATAAACGTCATCTCCGAGAGTTTTACGAGAAATCGTAAAATGCTGATAAGCTAAAAATCCATCCTACTCCAATTCATAACCTAAATATATGTATTTCAAGCATATCTATCAAAGTAAAAGTGCCCTTCAAAGCCAAAATCCTAAGTGAGTCTGCGGTAGCTGTGAAAATGAAAACCATGAATTCTAGGCATCGAAGACTAGTATATAACATATACAGACATTGTTTTTGGTTTTTTACAATGTTTTTGAGTTTATACCATGGTTTAAACAATTTTTTAAACAATTTAACATAATGATAAATAAAAATAGATTTTATTGTTTGACATTGTAAGGTGTTTCCGTGCCCTTAAGCCGTCATGTCGCGATCTAGCTTTAACTTTTCGCTACGTTAAGTTCTGTCTACTCCAAAAAAGCTTGAATTGATCCGCAATTTTGTACAATATGTAACTAATTGTCAACAGTGTAACGCGAGTTAAATAAAGTATCACGATAAACATCACTACTGTATAAGAAGATAAGTTATTAAATAAATCGAGTCGTGAAATCCAATATAGTGTAAAAAAATTTACGACTGACCTTGCAACCTATTCCTGATCTATTTGGGAGTTCATCCGGCGATCTGCCCGATCCGCATTGTTGATCCACTCGTTCGAGGACCGACACCATCAGCTAGGACGTGCAAGCGGCGGCACGCCAAGTACTCGCCTATTATAAGAGTAAGTATTCCATTATTATGTCAGTGGCTAGTCCCTCTCTCTTTTCTGTGATGCACTATTACGCTTAAATAATAGACTCGGACGGGACTAAAGGACAGACGTGTATTCTCTTAAATGTGTTAGAAGTCGCGAAGCAGCTCGTTTAACGACTTTTATTCTATTCAAGACGTTTCCCTCTCAGTCGCTCCTTGCTGTACCTCATAGATCGCAGGAGACGACAAAACACCGACGGATAGAGCGTGGCCAAGGCTTAGCCACATGCGTCCGTGTTTCCCTCAAATAAAATAACCATTTCATATTTGTCTGAAGACGATTAGCCTCGGCCAATCCAGGACGTAACATACCCAATGTTAAAAGCATTGAGCTTAGTCAAATATGGCACTCGAGAGACTAGCCGACAAGAGCACGACAAACTGTAATTAGACGGATAATTTATACACTAAATTCAAAATTTTTAAACTACTTTTACAACGAAAACTTACGGGAGCAAGTGGGTTCATTTGAGGTAAACTGTTGGTGGGAAGAGAGAAACTTGTGCTATTTTTGTTAAGACTATTGTGTTGTTTTAAAAGATTTATCGATTTTTCGTAGTCATGTTTCAGGAAGTTCGTGTCTTCCATTCTATTTATAGTATTATTGTGATAGTGGAGGTGTAACATTTCTAAGAATTTCCTTGTATGTAATGATCTCTTATTCCTATTAACAATTCTTCATCCCCTCGTAATCAAAATCATGACCTGTTTTTAAATTATGGAGGGCCAAAGAGGATTGAACGTCTCCCTTTTTCGCTTCAAACTGGTGTTCTTACTGTCATTTTTTAAGGAGGTTCACCACCGACAGTCCTTGCCAAAAGTTCGGCTCGCTGGTGCGCTCTCTCCGCATGGCGTCCCCCTCTCCGCAGCGCAGAGAGTTTTAAACGCGCCTCTACCGGCCGCACGCACACATCGTTAGGCGCGCCGCGTCGGTGAGCGAGAGACTCACACGTACACGCTGGCAGCGCTAGTATGCGTGCGCGCGCGGCTGACGACAGCCTACTTTAGATTACAATAACTCGGGAACTAGACGTCAGATCATTGCTCACGAGGTCTCAAAAGATTCGTAATATCATCCTTAACCTTACTTTAGTTTTTCAACAAGATCGTAAGAAGCTACAATCAACGAAAATGTACGTTTCGCGCGGGCCCAGCATAGGGATCGCGTGTTAAACGCCCGAACTTTGAGGCCTCATATCTCAGCTTCTAGACGTCAGATCGATCTGAAATTTTAGGTGTGTATGGACAAAATCATTACGAAGCAGTGTGCAAAGTTTCATTAATTTCCTAAGAAAATGAATTTAGTGGTGAACCTCCGTAAGGGATCGTGAAGTCATCCGAATGTATGTAGCGTCACAGTCGTTACAGTCCATTTTATAAACAATGTTATGAATGTCACCTTTATCTGTCTTGTTAATCTGATAAATAAATTGAATTTGAAATTGAAGTTTTATTGATAAGCGTCAGGTTGTGTTTTCGTAAAATTTTTTTGAGACTAGGGTTAGAATATTTATGGAAGTACCACATGGTTGTTATAATTTAAGTCAGTTCGTCGGTCTTTTTGTACAGCTGTCTAAGTGTTCCTGTTTTTTATATGTGTTATGCGTTTGAACACATATTTTTCTATAAACTCTGAGAGATAATTATTGGATAAAAGACTTTTTTTTGCTGTGTTTAAATTTTTGTTCTGGTAAGATGTGTGAGAGAGGAGGAGGCATTTATCGACCCTGTTATAGATGATGGCTATTTTTGTGAAATGGACTGATGTGAGTTATAGTTAATATAAATGATGTCAGCGAACCATCTGCCATTTTGAATTTTCCGACTCTGACATTGGATTCGTAATCAGCGAGCGCAAAAACACTCCTTGATATATTTTCACGTGAATATATAAAAAACTTCATTTCATATACACCAAATAATATAATTCATAAAAATTTTAGTCTTTGAAGCGATATTTCAAAATCCGCCATTTTTAATCTCAATATGAAATATGGTCAACATTAGAGCAGAAAGGTCGAAAACACCTTCTGTTAACTTTTTAATCATAATGCTCATCGATTTCATCCTCAAAATATTGATTTTTTAAAAAAGAATTGTTTAAAAACACAAATTTTCTTGTGTGACTATCACGTGTACGGAAGAGAGAGAGAGAGAGAGAGAGAGAGAGAGAGAGATAGAGAGACAAAGAGACAGACAGACAGACAGACAGACAGACAGACAGACAGACAGACAGACAGACAGAGAGCTACGTTCAGAGATAACAGCCTCAGAACTGGCGTCTGGCGAGGTTCCTGCCCCTCTACTAACTCAGTCTTTAGTGCAGCCCCCACAAAGCGACGCCCGCTCGAATACTTTTGATTCTGCCCGGGGACGTGGCCATAACCGCTCCATCTCCGCATTTCCTCTGATTCTCTTTAACTTTCACCAGAAAAGTCACCAACATCGTCCTCTTCGCTTGACGCCAAAGCTTCAACTATGTCGAATTAGCTGAACACCAACCTCTCAGCTGACTGGGAGAAACTATCCTCTGCTCAACGAGATGGGGTCATCTATTCGATGCTCGTTGAGAACCGTACTACTTTGTCCAACCTCGAGACGCAAATCTCTGAAATCGCACGCATCACCGAAACCCAGAGCACCAGATTGGACGCGAGAGAGGACTCAAATAAGCAGCTTGACCTCGAGATTGAAGAATTGAAGGAGAAATCGCACAGTGACACCCAGACAGCTGTACTTAGAATTAACGGCATGCTGCCTCCACACACGTATAAGCTGCGCCGGCTGGCTAGGAAGCGTGGAAACAAGCTTGATTACAAGCATGTCTGGGTAACAAATTCCACGGTTCACGCCCGGAAAACTGATTCTTTTGACATCATCCACTTCTCAACAAAGTCTGACCTTAACAAAATTAAATGACTTTACCTTTTTGCTTTCCGTTTATAACCTTTATATGCACTAGTTCCTGCCTGCTATGGCAAATCTGTTTGCTTATTAAATATCTAGTATGTATATGCGACTTATATATTGGGAGCGTATTTTGTACTTTAACTACCATATATCTACTTTGCGCAATATTGCGTGCGTACTTTATACTTTAAGTTACCATGAATACATAGTTCTGTTTAAATAACAATGTAATGCCAAAGCTACGCCAATCTTTTTGTTGTTGTTAAAGGTTAGTAATATTAAAACTAGTTGTATTCTATTTTTTCTGAAGTTGTTATGCGACGCAGAATTTCGATTTCAATGCCCGATTCTTTATCTTCTATGTTGTCAATATTGATCAGTGAAAAGATCTCCATGCGATTTGCAGTTATTAACGCTAGCAAGGTAATTAGTTGTATACTTAAATCTTTTAAAGATAATTCTTCTTTTTCATCTTGAGAAGAAAAATATTCCAAAACATTCTTTGGATTCTAGGTAGAATCGTACTTTGGTTTTGATGGCCTTGGTTTTGATAACCCTTTAAACAATCTTCTCCTATTTTAGGCCCAATGATCAGAGCTATCGCAGATCTATGGCAATTTATTGAACTATAAGTCGATCCTTGATTGTAGATTTGAGTCAAAAAAGTTAGCACGTTTTCTACCGAATAATCGAAAGAGCTTGTTTCTCCCTCTTTGCAAAAGCTCTGCCATTTCTTTAAGCATGTTTCGTACTGCTTAAGTGATAAATCGGTTAGTGAGAAAAGTGTTATCTGTAATGATCCTTTAGGAATTCCTCTTCTCTCAAATGCTTCGCTGATAAGTCTCCGGGTGACATTGTTTCAAAAGGATTGCTTGTCTTCGCTCCTAGAGGAATCTTTGTAAAAGTAAAATTTTTGACGCTCTCAAAAACAGGTTAGAAATCCATTTTTAGGTTTGTGCAGTTCGAATCACGTGTTTTTAGTAAATGTCCGTATGGATGTGTGTGTATGTATACTGCAATGTTTTCGAATTTAGGCTATGAATGTCTACAAAATTTGGCATGTATATCCTTTTCTGGATTCTAAATTCGGGAAAAAAAGTTAGTTTCAATTTTGCTAGCCAGATTTCATTTTAAAGCTGTTTTTAAAATTTTTCAAAATTTTTTTTGTTATTTTTCCTATTATCTTATTGTTACAAACAATACAGCTATAACGCATTCGAAAGAGAATGAAATCAAAGGAAAGTGCTTGATGCAGCACTTTTATCCTATCCTTTTTCTAAACCCCCCCCCCCTCCCTTCTACTGACACCTCTTTCCTATAAGTGTCTTTCCTAACCTATCCTTTAGGTAATCCCCCTATAAAAAAAAAGTTTGACAAGCGATCGGCTGTCTACGTTGGAATTTTCATGCTATAAATGATTTTAGAAACCAAAAATAGATGTACCTGTTCACTACTAAGAAACAGTCAATACTTACTTTTAGAAACCTTGAATATTCACTACTTGGAACAATGAATACTCACTACTTCGTACAGTGAATCGAGTTTCTTTATTTCGTGCAGTGAATATTCACTATATATACATACGAAGCCTTCAGGAAGCACCAAGCCCTATATTCTTTGAAATCGTGGTTTCTAACCTTACTTTTTTTTCTAACACTATTTTTTAAATGCTACAGTAGTATTTCATGTGATTTTTGGCATTGATTTGAAAGATATCGAACTTATTTTTCACGTCAAAAAAGAATTTTCACAAATCATCATTTCTTTAATGTAATAAAGTAGATTGAAATTCGGCCTCTTTTTTTCATTATCTCGCACTTTTCACCAGGCAAAACGACTTCCGGTTAACGGTGTAATAGGTGTAATAGGTGTAATGTAATACGTACGAGAACACGAAAATGACTATGGCGACGGTTTCCGAGATACCTGGTGCCCAGGGTGGACAGTACTAACGTCATCTCCTCGAGTTTTCCGGAAATTTGTAACGTAATTAGCCGAAACTTGATACGCGGGGGTTTTTGGGGTCGCGGGGTACCGTGGTAGCTGTACATATACTGAAACCGCGCGAGGACAGCGAACATAGTCCCTTTTTAGGCACGACCGCGACACGGAAGTGCCTTATAGTTTTGTGTGCGAAAAATGTATGAGGTGCGATATCTCACGCAGTTTTCGACCGATCGGGCTGAAATTTTAGGAGGAGTCTCCTCTCGCAAAACCTAAAAAACTATTTTTTTTTATCCCGATCGTCTAGGTAATTTGGAAATGCGAGCACAATTTGTTCGATTTTTACGCGTATTTTTACATACAAATTTTGGTGTTACACGATTATCTCTGAGAGACTTTAGTCGATCAGGCTAAAACTTTGTGTGCAAACTCCCCTCACCACCAGAACCTGATGGTTCTATTTTCAGCTTAATCCCGCACATGTACGCAGAATGCGGCCACCTCCAAAAATCGCTAAAAACGGTTTTTTGGCTCTAACTCGAATTCTAAGCATTCTGCAAAAAAAAGTTAAATAGAAAAGTTGTAGATGTTTGAAAAATACAACTTTTTTCCATTTACATAAAATCATGAAAATGCCTAGAACTCGAGTTAACAGCCCAAAATCGATTTTTTACAGCTAAAAAACCAATTATTTGCCATAAAACTTTTCGGATTTACGTTTTACATAAAAATGTTAAATGTAAAAGTTGTAAACAATTTTAAAATACAACTTTTTACCGTGGCAAAGATATTTTTTAACACTTTTTGACATACAACATTCCTAGAAGCGATTTTTTGATACATAAATTCAATAATAACTTCGCTGCAACATGCCCCATCTGCCCCAGTGCGAAAAAAGTGTGAGATTCGATATCTCAGCCTGCTCTGAGAAGCCTGACACGTCCCTCTAAACTATGTTTTTATAATACATTTTCTAAATGAAACCCTATTACTAAATCAAATCTTGATAAAATCTTGAATCTTCTGTTAACTATCTTTAAAATCCTCTTGAAAATCCTCTTGAGTCCTTCCATGTTAAATTGTTTTTTTTTTCACCTACAAGAAAAATAGAATTTAATTAATAAAACTAGAAAACAGTGACTGTATAATTTAATTAACTGTTAAAGAAAAACCAGCCTCTAAAATACATGATTATAGATACGTATAGTAGAAGTATAGTAGTGCCATAGTCTTGAATGAAGTTACGTTCCAACTCCAAGATTTTGATAGCTCAGTTATCAACACCATCAGTATCCTTAGGTTGACTCCGGTAGACGCAGTAGACCATAATCCAACAAATGCAGAAGTTTTTATACACCTAGACATACAGAAAAATATTACAAAATCAAACTCATAAATAATTATTGAGAGATTCAGACCACTGATCTCTGCATAAAAATTTGAAACAAGGCAGCTTTTAAGTATGAATACCGTCAAACCACATGTCTCAGTCACATAATTCACATTTACAAACAGAAGATTATCATCATGAACACTGAAAAGGTATCCGCGAGCCATTAGACATCTGTTTACTGAACTTATCATAGGGGACAAAGCGTTTCAAGTTAAAACTTATTGAAGATACAATATAAATTCAACATACAGTTCAAGTTTATTCTAATATTTCCAAAATTACCTTGTCAGATAGTATAAATCCATATCCAGATTCGTATTAAAATAGTTGAAGTATCCAAGAACGCCAACCAATACTCCAAGACAGCATCAATTCAGTTGCAAGATCGTCTCAAGGTGATCCAATCAGTTGGCAATGCCAAACATGACTGCCGGATAGTAGAAATAGAGCTCCAGGACCATTCGCAGGTGGTTGAGCCAGCTAGAAACGCCAACCAGCACTTGCAGAAAGTTCAAATGTAATTCTAAGGTTGTCTCCTGGCGATGACATCAGCCAGAGATGCCAAGCAACACGATCAGATACCATAAATCCAGCTCCAGAGTCGTCTTGAGGCTGTTGAAGTACCTAGAAACGCCAACCAGCACCACCAGAGAGAGAGAGAGAGAGAGAGTACAACTCTAAAAAACAGATCACAAAATTACACTGATTATACTGTACATAACACAATAGATATCTGTTATAAACATAATGAACACAGAAAAAAGAACAAAGGAAAACAAGTCGTAGATCTTATGCGATAGTGAATCTTCATCCAAGCAGCAACTTGCAAGAAGAATGTATCAGCACATCAATAGAATGAGCAGGAGCAGCATTCGCAGGAGTACTCCAATCCAAAAAACAAAGGATAACCTCCAAGCAAAAACTCAAGTTTCTTGTTGGAGCTACATGTCTTCCTATACTGCAGCACTCCTTCATGAACTGACACTCACACTGCTCACACATCGCATCGTCGGTGCCATTCCGGGTGCATCACTTTTGAATACCTTTTGCACTGTCTTACAAAGCAACAATCGCGAGCAGCTGATCCGCGAGCGGGATCGCGGTGTGCAGATGTTGCTTGTAAACACTTATCGGCACTATAGCAGCACTTCTGTTCTGATTTTAAAACTACATATAACATTGCTGCATCGCGTCGTCGTTTCCGTTTTTTCACTACGCACTCACTTATATCGCCGAAAAGTTAAACAGAGCAAAACATTGTGGTTAACGGAGGCCGGGAGGCAGCTTCAAAACGTCAAAACACACACGGCAGACGGCTGCATGGGAATGTCGCCAACCGGTCGCCAGATCGATGCGCACAATGTATGCGCAGTGGTCGAGCTCGCTGCCTCGCTTCGACAGAGCCAACGAACAGCTGTTCGGCTTTGCTTAGCTGATAATAAAACTAATACTTTTTCTGTTTAAATTATGTAATAAACTATCTTTGCACAAAATTCACGACTTTTTTTTCTAATAATTAGATTAAGTAGTAAGGTTAGACAGCGAGCGCGGAGCGCGAGCGTTGGGGTCCATGGCGAGCGTCGGCGGTCGTGCCTTATGCGCAAAACGTGAAGCGATGCTAGTTTTTAGTAGTTTTCCAAGGTCGTAAATCGAGAAAGGGGCCCCAAACCTACTCAAAAAAAACGTACCTATGTTCGCTGTCCTCGCGCGGTTACAGTATAGACGAATAAATCCACATTATTATGACACAGCGCGGGAAGCGGCAGATCTCCACCTTGCCGGACTGGAAATACTGACATGTGTTTTCATCCTTTGCCATATTAGGTGTTGAAATTTGTGACAAGAAACGGCAGAGAGTGGCGGAACTATATTGATCATGAGAAAGAGGCGCATAATACAATTGTTTGTTATTTTGTAGGTTATCGCGGAACACAGAAGTTTTGTTGATTGAATGAATAAAAAATTTTATTTTATTAAATATAATGTACATGAAAGTGACCGTCATCTTACTGATATCGCCGCCTTAATTTAGCGTCGTGGTTTCCGTTATTTGCAAAAATTATGCATATTACACGAAAATTGTAAATTTTAATAATAGCGACCTAGGAACACTACATTTTAACGATTAAGCAAGTGTACTTGTTTATAATTCATGATCTTAACAATTTTTGAGGTTAGGTAACACTTGAATCTATTAGAATGGCTCCAACATTCCCTAATCACCCTCACTTATAATAATGAAACGATAGTTAATAAATAATAGCAGCGAAAAGTAAACAATGATTTGCTAATATCAGATAAACAATAAGTGTGTAAAATCCCTGTCGCCAATATTACACGGATACAGAAGTGTACAAATTTTAAGCATTTCATCTGTTTAAAATGAAACATTTATGCGTTTTAAAACAAAACGTTTCAAATGCATAAAATGCATTTCATAAAATGCTTAAAGTGTGTTACATTCCGTGATACGCCCGGCTCGACGTCGGCCCAGTACTGCAAGCCGATTTTCCGACGTTGTCCCAGTATTGCCGCGACGTCGGAATAACAAAGCCGAGCTGATATTGGTTTACGTACGGCTAAAACTAACGAGCCAATATCGGACCCAGATTGGTTGACTTGGACCCAGTGGCCCAGCTGGTTGTCTGAGGTATACCAAAAAATTAAAAAATAATACATTTTTTTATTTTTTGCCGATATTGTGCAGGTACTGTGCCAGTATGCACGTGTGCAGAGCATCAGGGTGAGATTTTTTTGAAGTCTATATAGAGATTTTAAATTTATTTAATTTATTATTATCTTTTAACTCAGAAAAAATCTTAACCTGGGGTGGATTCGAACCCTCGACCTTTAGATCCGGAGGCAAGCACTCTAGCTCGGCGCCATGGTTGCATATCATAGTCAATATTCTTATTATCCTTATATAGTAATTAATGCTGCCGGTGCTGGCCCAACGTTTCTTTATTATTAGGTTTCAAATTTCGCCCCCTTGCATAGCAGCACCGCGATGCAGATATTATTATCAAGGTTATTTTTTGCTAGGCGGTAGCGTGCAGTCGTCGCCCGTTTTCTTAGCAGAATCACTTATAAAAAGCTTCTCCGAGCATCTTGGTCAGCGGTATTAAAGTAATCGACATTAATCCGCGAAAGAATAAGATGCGAGGGCGACATTAATCAGAATTATGCGTGCACACGAGATTGAAGGGCGAACTATCAGGTGCGACTTCGGAAGCGCATCAAGTAACGACGGAATCAACATGGCGGCGAACATGCTACACGACTTTTGTGTGTTATATTACACGTCAAAATGAGTTACGTAACACACTTTATGCATTTAAAATATGAACACAACAGATATGTTTAAAAGTAAACGTTAAATGCGTGTACTTATACGTTAACGCACTTAAGCGTGTTATTTTACAACACATAATGTGAGTAAACGCTCATGCGTGTTAAATTACACATTTTAGTTGTTTAAATTAACACACTTGGTTTTGCAGTGTCGTGGTTTTTTGTGCCTAGGTGTAGAAACAATTCGAGGGTGGTGTCTAGGTGTACTGGGTGGCCGATGACGAGGACTAGGTGGTGCGCTTCGTAGTTTTTTGTGTCTAGGTGTAGAAAAAATTCGAGGGCGGTGTATCAGAACAATAAGTGATTACACGCTAGTGATAAAAATGTTACGAAAAAGCCAGATTCGTTAAAGATGCTTATATTTTATTTTTAGGACAAATATAAAATACTCAAAAAAAATTACTAAATAGGACTAAAATCTTTAAAAAAATTAACTTTAAAAAAAAAGGTGAGCCGTCACGAGACGCCTAGCAGATGTGAAACATAGAAATTGAAGGTTACTGGAAAATATATAATTAAGTTTAATAAGAAAAGAATGCAATGGAAAGGAATACACGAGTATTGAAAGAAAAAATGTTTAGATTTATGCCGCGTCTCGAAGGCTTATAGACTGCCGACTGTCCTCCACTATTCGCTACGTGCACGAACTTTTGTGCAGCGCCGCCTGTGGCGAGTTTAAGTACTGTATGGTCGGTCGAACGCATAGGCTTATACAGGAGTTTCATCAAATTATTTAATTGCGAACTATTAGGTTATCTGATAGTAATTTAACTTCAGCTATATCTAGGAAATATTTTTAAACATTACATAAAAATACTTTCAGCTAAACAAAGTTAATGTCAGATTTGCAGTAAATAAGTGTCTGAAAAATGTCGCTCTGTCTCTCTCGCACCTACGAGGCTACGTACGAGAAAGCTGAACTGTCGTCTGCTAAATGAATTTATTAGTTTTTCTAATGAATTGGATGAATTCTGGTCTTGAAAAATTATAAGCATCAATGAACCGCTTATTGTCTATGACTATTAATAATGCTAAGTATTATTAATTATACGCGACTATTATTCGTCTCTTTTTGACTCTTTACCATAAGGAATGATGCATTTGATCGCCCATGAAGTTCAAGATAGAAGAGGATAGTGCTGTCATCAATTTCTCACTCATGCACACAGCGAATAAGCGTATTACAATCCCTCGGAGACGCAGTCCAAACAGCTGATCGAAAGAGAGACGCCAATATCCAGGTTTGCGACAATGCAGTAGAAGCGCGGGCGGACTGAACCTTCATTTTATTACCCCCGCTGCCGCTTACCTGCTGGGTATCATCTAGTGCGCGGACGGCGCTGTGCGCATCCCTCTCTAATGCTTAATTAGGGAACAGACATGATTTTTAAAACCGTTTTTAAAATAAAGCTAAGGTTAAATCTTACACAAAAGTAAGTACAAGAGTTACGATTTTTACTGTCACAGACGCATACGTCTGTAACGCGAGCTGCGAGACGAGTCAGCGATAAGAGCTGGCCGAGCTGCACTTCGATGCATGCATGCGCATGCATCGTAGGCGGTAGCTCAGTGGTAGAGCTCCAGGCGTCGCAATCTCGGGGTCCCGGGTTCGATCCTACCCACCGTCTACTCTTTTTCGCTTTCCGACTCGTCTCCTCTCCGTCCGTTACATTACTACACTATTTGTTATGCAAGTAATATTGTTTTGATTCGGATTGCTAATGTTACGTTTAAAAGATTGAGAGCTCACGTGATCAATATGGCGGCGCGAAGGATGAAAATGTATATAGATATACATACGCATATAAATTCTAATATATAAAATGACCCTATTATTTTCTCAAAATCATAATAGAGATTTGTCGCACGTGGTCAGCGTATCATAAAAACGCTGCATCTCCACGAGACTTACAATCATAAACCTGAAATACGCTGCCAAGTTCGGCAACGAACTCGACAGCGCATCTGCTTTTGGGTATTTTTCCGCTTGTAATATTAAAACTATAAAATATTAGCTATTATAGCTATTATACTCAACGCGCAGGACACGGCGTGCATATATAGTGACGATTGGAAAAGAGAGCACAGCTATAGGTATACTCAGTGCGAAGAGATTGACACTATAGATATAGATATACTCAACGCGCAGGACACGGCGTGCGAGAGCATAGCTATAGATATGCTTGACACGCGGTCAGTGAGAAAGAAGGGAGAGTTATAATTAGCACGCGGCGCAGGAGAAGGGGTCTCGCGATCGTGCCATCGACGTGTTACTCCGGCGAGAGCGTTATTCTTTGGAGATCGGATTCACACCCCAAGGCGCGGCTGAAGATGTTTCACATCAAAAAGTAAAAGGTTAGGCGAGTTTGATCTATTCTGTAACGAAATTACAGATAAAAAAGAACTGAGATCAATCAAACAAAGTCAAGTTTATTATATTTAATCATAATGAAGCAACAAAATTTTTGTTTTTCAATGAAGGGCTTACTTAAAGTTGAGTTATACTAGGAAATCTAAGTGCGCTTCGCGCACCTCATATTATGCCATCAATTCTATCTTTCCAGAATATTCTTTCCAGAATTTAAATTTTGCTGCCTGCTGAGCATTAACAGTTCAAAGCGTTTGTTTGTAGGTTATGTTGCGCTTCTAATTCGCGTTCCAGGCAATTGGACATCAATTAAATGCTTCACATCACTTTTTTAAGAAAGGATAATGATCAATTAGGAACAATTCTCAAGATACTTACTACGTAACTTGCCATGCCTGTTTCATTTTGTTTATTGATGAACAACTAAAATTTTCTTTTTATGTATTAGAACGCCATGAAAACACTGTAAGTATACAATGAGACGGGCATGGCAAGTTACGTTTAATTTACGTAATAGATCAAACTCGCCTAACCTTTTACTTTTTTAAAAGTTAATGTTTTTAAGAGATTAAGATTTTGCCATCTTATCTACAGGTAACTGTGTTTACCTCTATAAAGTTACTTGTTTGTAGGAACTAATATGTAAGGTGACTAGCTCATCTATATATTATTATTTTGCAATAAAATCATTATGGTTAATAAAGTAAATAAAGTTAAACTTTACAAGTTGAATTTAAGGGTATTGGTCTCAAAATCTCTCACAACTGTTAAAAGTAAAAAATCTAAATAATGCCTTGACAAAAAAAAAAATATTTATCTCTTTCTCCATCTAAAATACACTGAAAACCAGAAGTACAATATGCTAGAATTGTAGTTTCTGCATAACTGTCTATAAGAAAAATTTGATCCGCCAAATTAAAAAATTCACATCGGCCTTGATGTGAAAATATGAACGAAAACAGTCAAAACAAAATCATCTCAGTAACATAGCAAATAGATTTTTTTAAATAGTCAAATTTTTTTTTAGCCTTCTTACAATTAAAAGAGCATTGTAATAATTGAATTAAACTCACTTGGACTTGGACACTGAACTTTTCTTCAAATTCACTTCTGAAACTCCCAAGGGCGACTTTGGGCACAGAGACACAATCTTTATACTGTTTATTTATTTAATAATCGCACTTCTCACTGACATTAAAAAAAAAAAATTAAATAGCATATACACACACACAGTATAACTACTCCAAACAGGGTTTGTTTGCCACTTTGCAATACGCATGTATGCAATACACACCCCTTGCCATCGAGGTTTTCATCTAAACAATTTTGTAAACACTTGAACCAATTAGCATGGCTCCAACACCCCCTTAAGGGTTACCTAACCTCAAAAATTGTTTAGATCATAAATAATACATTATTACACTTGTTTATAGCATAAAAATGCAGGGTTCCGCGATCGCTATTATAATTATCTATGTTAGCTAAGTCTTATTTTTGCGTAATTATGCATAATTTTTGAAAATAATGAAAACTACGACGCGAAGTGAAGACGGAGATATCAATAAGATGACCGTCACTTACGTACACATTATTGATTAAAATAAAATTTTGCACTGATCAAATCAACAAAAACTCTGTGTTCCGCGATAACCTACATAATAACAAACAATTATCAATTTGAGTTTTGATGGTATGAAGAATATTTAAAGCAAACAATGTAAACTACGAATCGAGGTGGAGGTCACAATTGGTCACGTTGGCTCCGACATCCCCTTAACCTTATTTCATTTTAAACACCTCCGAAATTTCTACTAGGGTTAAAACTGTTATGAGGGTTATGAATTTAAAGCGCGATTCTGATCTCGCTACCAATATAAGACTTTGAAAGAATTTTTTTAAAATAAAAATAATTTTAAAGTTGTATATATATGTTTAGGCTACCTTATTTGCATTTTACTGTATTTATTTATCATTATTTGACTATTTTTCAGTACTCTATCATTGATTGCAAGAAGACTAAGGCCTAACTCAAATCAGGATTTTACAGGCACATTTGCACTATAAAAAGGTATCTGCATGAATTTTTTGGTGGTCGTAGTCATGATCAAACTCTCAGATTTTCACATTTTAAGGTTTAAAATGCAAATAAAGTAACCTAAACATATATATATGGCTTTAAAAAGATTTTGTACTGATAAATTAATTATGTATTGAATGTATTGTTTTGCACAAATATTTTGCATGATTCGAATAAGTATTAGATGAAAACATTATCAATAAATTATGGCAATGAATGCTGTCCTGGTCTGCCTATTCAGGCCTCGATGATGAGCATCATATAAATATATACCACTTATGGCTAGCAACATTAATAATTTTGTCTCGTATTGCTTTTTAAATAAACAATAATAATTTATTGTGCTGCAAGGCAGTATCCAGTGGTTACAAATATACGATGACCCTAAGGTTTAAATATCAATATCAGATTATGCATATAACCTTAATTTATTAATTAATATTCTTATTTTTTGCAACATACGCATGTTCCCTACCATTTAGAGAATTATGTAGATACTTTTCTAGTTCCAGCAGCCATCTTTATGACTATTTTGATAGTGATTAGATAAAGAAATCCAATATTATAGGCATAGATATAAAAGTTGAATATTAAGTTTTATCACTGTATGTAATTGTACTAGGTTATAAGTGTCAAATTTGCATAAAAACCACTTATTAGCCATTATTTCATGTTTGCTTTCTACATAACTTCTAGTACAAGGTCAGACCCACTCTGAAACTTTATAGCTACTTTTTTTACTATAAAAAGTAATCTTTTCACCGTACAAAAGTATTCGGAGTCCGGATAGAACCCTCAGATTTTCACATTCTAAGGTTAAGAATGCAAATAAGATAACCTAAACATATATATAGGACTTTAAAAACATTTTTATTGTAAAATTTAGAAAATTTCACAACAAAAAGTATCAGGTCAGTTTTTGTTAAAAATGCATCCCTTATGAGCTACAAACCATTCTAAATAGGCAAAAAATGCAAAAATTGCTTAAATCCTCAACCTTGACCAGCTATAACTCAAAGCCAAGTGAAGGAATCACGCTGAAATTTTTTTGGGAGTCAGGTACAACTTAGGTATAGAACATATACAATTTGGGCCAAATCGAAATTTTTCATCTTCAATTTCACAGAGAACCACCGATATATATATATATATATGTGTGTGTGTGTGTGTGTGTGTATGTGTATATATACATATACACACACATAAGCTTATGCATGTGTGTATTTAATTTTTCTTATTTGTCCAACAAACTTTTAAATTATCATATAATCATTAATTATTTAAAATTAATTTTATTTATTTTTATTTATTTATGTAAAATTATTTGTTGTGGACTTAGTCAAAGATCATTTTAATACTTTATATGTCAATCACTCATGTTTATGACATCATGTTCGTCATATTCACATAGTTTTGGCTATTTGTACGAGAATCATGGTTAAAAACGGATCTGTCGGACGTCTAGCATCAGCCTAATCAACAATTTTTGAGGTTAGGTAAACCCTGCACTAATTTGCATGGCTCCGATCTCCCCATAATAATAAATTAGAGACATTAATTAAGTATACTAATGCTGTACCATATATATTACATTACAAGATTCACACAATATTGTTTATATGAAAGTTGTAAATAGCTAAGTAAGCAATTCCTTAGTCTAATAATGTAAAAGGTGACGAGCTCAAACTCAGGGTACGGCGATTCTTTTTTCAAAAACATGAAAATAAAATAAAATTGACTTCAATAGAAATAAATAAAAAATTTTAAAGTGAAGCATAAGATCAAATAACGATTAATACAGTTCAAAAATATTGAATAATTTGTATGATGAACAAATATTAATTTAAAAAGAACAAAAATTAACTTTGTCATAAATGAATAGTCACAGATAACAATGAATAAAGACAAATAATCTTACTTATCATATTTCTGGAAAAAAAATCAGGTAGGTATAAATGAATAATAATTAATGATATTTCTAATTATGTTTTATCATCTCTTGCAATTTAAAAATACTGTGACCATGGTATTTACAATTTTTCTTCTACTACAACAATTTTAAATGTATAAATTTTTACACGTATAATATTTAAATGTATAAGTTTTTTTACCGATAAAATAATTACCTTCAATACTGTTGTACCTGGAGGAACTTGTACTGGCTTATCATCAATGTAAAGTTCAATAAGTTCTGGGGCAGGCTGCACTTGTTGATGTCTGCTAGTAAAAGTATGAATACAAGCTACTCCATATCTGTTATTTAAATGGGTTTGAACCCTTGGTACCAAAAGCCTCAGCATATTCTGTAATATAATTGGTTAGTTTAACAAAAATGTCATTATTCTGCTATTATAACTAATCACTTTTAGTTTTGATTGAATTATGTAATAGATTAAACCAAAAAGATTACAGAAATATAAATATAACCTCTATATTCACGACGCAAAAGTATTTAATCAAAATAGAAAACAGAAAGATATTAATTAAGATTTCAATTATTAGAATGAAACAACTCAATAAACTACTTACCTTATTATTTATGTATGAAGAAACGTGAAAAATATAAACAAAATTTAGTTTTCACCAAGTTTTATAATTTTTCTCTTAACATTATAACATAATCCTAAATTAAAGGTATTTCTACAATAGAAGATATTTCTACGTACTTAAGGGTAATACTTGAGACGGAAGCGCCTTTACGCCGCCTATTGGGTAATATGACACCACCTATATAGCTACAAAAATGGCGGAAGATTATCGGGAATATTAGCTCTTATGCTCGAACGCGCCGCCAAGCGCCAGAGCAACGCATCGCGGGTGCGTGACGCGCCGCGTAGCACGTTTGAATTTTGCAGACAAGCGTACTTAACCTCGATTTTCGGTTTCAAAGTATATTTTCAACTATTATATCAAGACTTGAATACTTAAAAAACTTGAAATTAATTAAAAATATATTATTCTATTTATTTTGACCACATGTAGTAGCTTATATGTATGTTTAGAAGTATTGAGAATAGTCAAAATACTGTCAGCCTGCATAAGAGCTAATTATGTAGTTTCCCGATAATCCTCCGCCATTTTTGTAGCTATATAGGTTGTGTGTCATATTAGGCCCATTACACGCAAACAGGAACAGAGAACAGGAACAGTCACAGGAACAGATATAATAAAATAATATTGGTCAGTATGTGGCGGTCCCGTCTTCCCGCCGCCGCAAGCAGGTGATCATCCCCAGGCCCGACTACTCCTAGAGCGTCGGCTCCCCTCTCAGCACCGCTGGACCGACGCGCCACCTGCCGGGACGCCACGGCGTAGCGAGCGCGAGGAGCGCTCGGACGCCAGCCTCAGTTTCTGCTCAGCCGCCGATTCGTATAGACTTATTCCGCTGTAAACGCTGTATTGTAGAATAAACCGTAATATCTCTTCAGTTAAGACCGAGTGTGTCATCTCTCCATCATCACCTATAACAGGCTACGATCAGCCTAGACAAATGGTCCTTAACAGTGGTGACCCCGACAATTCTACACGTAGCATAGCTGAGTCATCGCGGGAGCGGCCATTTTCGACGCCACCCGCCATCTTCCTTCAACCGCTTTCCGCCGAGGCGGCTCATCTCGCAGCGCGTCTCTACCTGTCGTAAAAGCTTTTCACTCGTCGGCGGCTAGCATCAC
Organism: Pteromalus puparum; assembly: GCA_012977825.3. Taxonomy (NCBI): domain Eukaryota; kingdom Metazoa; phylum Arthropoda; class Insecta; order Hymenoptera; family Pteromalidae; genus Pteromalus; species Pteromalus puparum. Next base: position 23,956,275 of record CM053170.1, read on the forward strand.
ATCCGCTCTAAGCAGATTTTTATTATCAACGTCGACTTTTATTTTTTACTCGACTCTCTCGTATCGCGTCGGTCTCTTTGCAGCCGCGCGATCACGATTTTACACATTCGACTTTCTTACGTCGATTTTACACCACATCTTCACGCCTTACGTCGGCCATTTTACAACCGCGTAACGGCATTTCCTTTTAACCTTTCTCCTTTTAAATCCTGGACAACCCGAGCCACGAAGCACGAGATCATCCAGCAGAGGAGGCCGGCCCAGCCGACCGCATCGACATCGCCGACAGCAACGCCAGCAGCCCCTTGACGCCTCTCGCCAACGAGCGGTCTAACACCGACGTCGAGCGCCAACCGCGTCTGCATCAGCGTCAGACAGGCAGATCTCTTTTCGAGGGCCGAGTTGCTCTTTCCTTCGAGCCCTCGCGAAACCTGCTGCGCTGCATCAGAAACGCATCTTCATCGCCATCCGCGACGCGTCAGCCGCGTCGAGTCATCCGCACCACGTCATCCGCGCCGCGCCAGCAGCAGCTCTCTAGCGCCTTGTCAGCCATTTCGAGCCCCGCGCGTCAGCTCCGGTCACGAGACTCACGAGCCCGGCCGCGCTTCAGCTCCTGTCACGAGTCCTGCCGCGCTTAGGCTCTTGTCACGAGCCCACCAGTCAGCCAGTCCGCGCGCAGCTCATTTCACGCTGGTCGCGCCACGTACGCCGCTCCTCGCGCCCCCAAGCGGTCATCTTTTGCTGCTCCACGTCTCTCGCTTCGCGAGCTCACACACCGCTCTCGCCCGCATCTAAGCGGCCATTTCGCGACAGTCGCCACGTCACGCGCGTCGCACGCCACGTCGCCCAGCCGATCTCCCTGGCAGCCATCTTGCTGGGTAGCATCTTGCCGTCGTCAGAGCCGGTGCGCCGCTTGTCGCTATCCCACTGGCTCCGCTGCCCCCTCGCTTGCCACCTGGTGGTACCGCTCGCCGCGCTGCGTCTCGCCGCTCCGCTCGCAACGTTCTGCGACCGGCCACTCGCTTCTCTCAGCGCTTGATCGAGCGTCGCGCCAGAAACATCGCCCGAGCAGCCGCGGAGATGATCAGTAGGTCTCCGCCGCGCAACCAATCGCAACAGCAGCTGCTTAACCAACGGATGGACTTGACTGACGAGGAGATGCGTGAGCAGTTCGACGACCTCCAGACGAACCAGCAACCCGATCCCCCGCTCGAGCAGCGGCAACCGGAGCTCCCGCGACAGCCCCTCGCCAACGGATCTCAGGCCCCAGGCCTCGGCCGCGGCCAGAACAACTACACGCTTCCCCCAGCGGGTCTCGGGCGCGGTCAGAATGGCGGCCCACAGTCCTTCGAGCGCCGCCCCGGTCGTCCCAGCTACGACTCCTTCTCAGCCGGACGAGGCTTTTCTCCACCAGGCCAAGGACATTCTCGCCAGCCACCACCGGAGACGGACACCATCGCGCGCTGTACCTTGCCGTCTTTCTGGCACCAAAACCCCGTGCTGTGGTTCGCTCACGCCGAGGCCACCTTCGACGGACAAGGACTGTGGTCGGATCACCATCGCTACAGCCTCGTGGTCGCAAAGCTGCCCGCTGAAGTCACCCAGGAGGTCTCGGACATAATTCTTCGGCCCCCGTCCACCGACAAGTACCCGACGCTCAAAGCGGCAGTTCTGCAGCGCCTCTCTGCATCGCCAGAGCACCAACTCCATCAGCTCCTGAACGAGGTTAGACTCGAGGGCCGCACGCCATCCCAGCTCCTCCGACACATGAGGCGGCTAGCTGGAACGGCCGTCTCGGACGAAGCCCTGAAGGTAAAGTGGATGGATCTCCTGCCCCCCTTCGCCTCCAAGATGTGCCGCGTGCTACCCTCTTCATCGCTCGACGAGCTCGCCAACCTGGCCGACCTATTGGTCACCCCTGAGCCGGCCGTCCAAGCCGTCGGCCATCGTTCTCCGCCAGCGCGCGCGCCCCCTGCCAGCGTCGTACACAACGAGCTACCACCTTCAGCGCTCCAGGAACTTTCAGCGCTGCGTTCGTCCGTCACGCAGCTTGTAACCATGATGCAGGTCCAGTCCAACCTACTACAATCTGTCGTCTCCGCGCTGCCACAAGGCGCGCAGCGCCGGTCCAGAGGTCGCTCCCGTAGCCAGTCCAGACCTCCGCCCCGCTCGCCGACACCCGGCGCTGGCGCCACTAACGCCATCTGGTGCTGGTACCACCGTAAGTTTGGCCAGCAGGCCGCACAATGCAAGCCGCCCTGCTCCTTTCCAGCACAGTCGGGAAACTAGCCGCACCGCCGCCCTTGCAAGCCGAAGCGGTTGGTGCACCCGTCGAGCAGCGCTTGCATATAGCTGACCGCGCTTCCAAGCTCCGGTTCCTGGTCGACACTGGCTCCGCCGTCTCTCTCGTCCCACGCTCTTTCTTCAGGCGCGGCCTGCAACGCGCTCCGCTCACTCTGAGTGCAGCGAACGCGTCGTCGATTGGCACATACGGCACACACGCCCTGGTCCTGGACCTGGGCCTGAGGAGACAGTACGCGTGGAAGTTCATCATAGCCGACGTCAGCAATCCCATACTCGGCGCCGACTTCCTCGCTCACTTCGGCCTGGCGGTGGACCTGAAGAAGAAGATCCTCATCGGCCCCGACAGAATTCATCACGCCCCAGGCTCCGTCTATCCGGCGCAAGTACACTCCATCGCCGTTGACATCTCGGCCGACGTCGCGGACGGCCCTTTCGGCGACTTACTTCGGGAGTTTCAAGATCTCGCCACACCGGGCAGCACCTCCATCTCCCTCCCGGACCTGGCGGCCGTGCACCACATCATCACTACGGGCCCCCCCGCGTCCGCGCGCCCTCGCCGGCTGCTAGGTGTACGCCTGTCAGCAGCCCGCGCCGAATTCTTGGCCCTCCAGGAGATAGGTATCGTCCGACCTTCCGACAGCTCCTGGGCCAGCCCTCTGCGCCTCGTCCTCAAACCTGACGGCGCCTATCGCATCACCGGTGACTATCGGCAGCTTAACAGCCGTACAATCCCAGACAGGTACCCCCTACCCATCATCGAGGACCTTCTCCTGGAACTCCGCGGCAATATCTTCTCGGTGGTCGACATGAAAAAGGCGTTCTATCAGCTGCCCATCGCCCCGGAAGACATACACAAAACAGCCATCACCACGCCATTCGGGCTGTTCGAGTTCACGCGCTCTTCACTCGGACTCCGCAATGCCGCTCAATCGCTGCAGAGGGCCATGGACCATCTGCTCCGCGACCTGCCGTTCGCCCGCGCGTACCTCGACGACATTATCGTGGCTTCTAACGGACCGGAGGAACACCTGACGCACCTGAGAGCGCTGTTCACCACTCTTCGAGCCGCCCGGATCAGGATCAACCCGGACAAGTGCGTCCTAGGCAAGAAGGAGGTCACATACCTCGGTTACGTCGTCTCGGCCGACGGCTCCAGACCCCCCGCGGATCGCATAGAGGCTATAAAGGCCTTCCCGCAACCGAGCGACTCCAAGCAGCTCCGCCGTTACCTTGGCCTCATCAATTTCTATCGGCGCTGCATCCCAGGCGCCGCTGGTCTTCTGGCCCCCCTCAACGACCTCCTGAAGGACATCCCGCAGCAGAAGAAGCCGGTCCCTCTCTCTTGGACCCCGCCCGCCATCGAAGCCTTCGCCAACAGCAAGCAGGCGCTCGCTGACGCCGCCAGCACGACCTTCCTGCGTCACGACGCCCATCTTCGCCTTCTCACCGACGCCTCCGACACGGCCATCGGCGCTGCCCTGGAGCAGCTCGATCCCGATCAGCGGTGGCGCCCCCTGGGCTTCTTTTCGCGCAAGCTGTCCGAGACCGAACGCCGTTACAGCACGTACGACCGCGAGCTTCTTGTAGCTTATATGTATGTTTAGAAGTATTGAGAATAGTCAAAATACTGTCAGCCTGCATAAGAGCTAATTATGTAGTTTCCCGATAATCCTCCGCCATTTTTGTAGCTATATAGGTTGTGTGTCATATTAGGCCCATTACACGCAAACAGGAACAGAGAACAGGAACAGTCACAGGAACAGATATAATAAAATAATATTGGTCAGTATGTGGCGGTCCCGTCTTCCCGCCGCCGCAAGCAGGTGATCATCCCCAGGCCCGACTACTCCTAGAGCGTCGGCTCCCCTCTCAGCACCGCTGGACCGACGCGCCACCTGCCGGGACGCCACGGCGTTGCGAGCGCGAGGAGCGCTCGGACGCCAGCCTCAGTTTCTGCTCAGCCGCCGATTCGTATAGACTTATTCCGCTGTAAACGCTGTATTGTAGAATAAACCGTAATATCTCTTCAGTTAAGACCGAGTGTGTCATCTCTCCATCATCACCTATCCCAGGCTACGATCAGCCTAGACCCTTGGTCCTTAACAAGTATATCTATATATGCAAGGAACAGCGCACTGTTCCTGACAGATAGAAGGAACAGCTTGGTGTTCCTCACATATATAGATATACTAACCAATGTTATTTTCTTATATCTGTTCCTGTGACTGTTCCTGTTCTCTGTTTCTTTTTGCGTGTAACGGGCCTTACCCAATAGAGAAAAAGGCTAAACAAAGTGTAACATACCGAATAGAACGCCACCATCAAAACCGCGGCTAACTCGCGACACTCACCTTAGGCGCAACGCGCAAAATTCAAAGTGCAAAATGTAAAGACATATCGAAACCCAAAAACTCGGGAAATAATAAAGAACCGTTAGAATACTCGTCTCTCAGAAGGCTATATAGAACAATAAAGCTTGAATACTTGGAAGAAACGACCAAGCGACCATAAAGCGACGACCCAAGCCGAGCACTAATAAAGGTCCGCGGGGAAATCCAAGGGCCGTTCCGGCGGGGCGACAGAGGCGGTGCACGGCAGAACCAGGCCAACGCGCAGTTTCGCCGAATGTTTGCGACGGAACCTCCCACCACTGCGACCGCACGACTATCAGTGGAGGGAGAAGCCTAGGACAGATACTTCAGAGAAGAGAAGATCGAGTCAGATCAGCTTGATCGAGACACGCTCCAATTGACATCTTAGCTTGTGTTGAAGTTCAGAGCTGAATAAATTTAGGGTTTAAATGTGAGGGCTTATTGCCACTAATTCCTTTTCTAATAATATTAGACGCCGTTGGGACGAGGTACGGGTGAGGTAGAGTAATCAACACTCGAAGTTTTATTACGAAAACTAATGTAGGAACTTTTATTCTCAGTCTTGAACAAACTGCAGAGACACAGACGTGTGCTCTGGTCGACGGCCGAATCCAGAATGGCGACCGGGGGCGCGCTCCCCGCTCGCCACGGCGTGGCGTCTCCGGAAGTCTCTTTGGTTCTCTCTGGCGGAAGGACTCGGTTACTCATAACAGAGTCTGGGCTGGAGTTGTTGTTTCCTCCGGTTTTTGAAGGGCGCCGCTGGGGCTGCAACCCACAGCTACTCCCCCACAGTGCCGGAGTGGCCTGCGTCCGGAACGATACGTTCCTTTCTGCCTGTTGAGGATGGGGCGCGGAGGAGGCGGCGAGGGGTGGTGTGATGGAAAGGCAGCGGGCCCGCGAGGCGGAGGTGATGAAGTTGTCTGAGAGGGCGCTGGAAGCGCCGGCGTCATGTGCCTGCTGGGGCGACGTGGAAGGGTGGCCTGCGCGGAAGGCGCGGCTGCTGGAGGTGCCTGCGACGGATGGCGCGGCTGCTGGTGATGCCTGCCGCGGATGGCGGGCTGCCTGGTGATGCGCTGCGCAAATGGCGCGGCTGCTGGCGTGGCGATGCCTGCGCAAATGCGCGGCAGCTGATGGTGGAGGCGCGCAGAAAGGCGGGCGTCGCGAGCAGGTGGTGGCTACTCCAGGTAGGCGGCTTGAGCGAGCTGGTGGACAGGGTCTTGGCCTCCCCGTTGATGTCTATGACATAACTCTCTGGGAGATACGCCGGATGACCTGTGTGGCCCGTGTAGGGCGGCTGCAGCGTGGATCGCACCGTGTCCACTTCCCTGAACACGCTGCGTGCAGGTGCGGAGATCGCCGTGGAAAAACGCGTGCGTGCGCGTAGATGGCGGGCGCCTGGCGCCGCACGCAGTTGTGCATCAGAGTGCGCAGGTCGGCAGCGAAAGCAGGCAGGCGTTGGCATCAGGGATGACTAGCCTGAAACAAAAAGTCTCCTGGACGGGGTAGCGTGGAACCGTAAGCATCTCAGCGGGATGCTTGAAGTCCTCTTTGAATGTTGTTCTGAGTCCAGCAGGACGGCTGAGAGCTGCGGCCAGGTGTGTTGTGCGCGACATCAGGCAGCTTTAAGCCGCTGACGCGTTAGAAGCCTCGTCACCATGCATTGCCTGGGGGTGTATGGTGTTGTATGCACCCTGTCAGCATCGATGTATGTTCGCGAGGCGCGGCGAAAGGCGGCCTTGAACTGTCGGCCTCCTTGCGTCGGTGGGATGAGTGAGTGGAGTGCCGTAGAGTTTATCCATTGCGTCGAAAAGCCCTCGCGACTGATCTGTCCGGCTGTGTCGGGAGTGGGTGCCGTGGCGGGCCACACTGTGTGAACCTGTCGACGATGGTTGAGCCAATTATGCAGCCCTGGTGTGCTGAAGTTGTGACTCAGTCGGGGAGGGGGTCCGAAGCGCGCATCTGGAGCGCGAAGGGCGCCGATCCACTGGCGTCGATTGTGCACGATGCGACTTGAGGACAGTGGCCATGGCTCGCAGACAAGCTCGCCGCCAGCGCAGGATGTCTTTCATCATTGTATGGCCAGAAGTAGTTTCTGGCGATGGGTTCCAGTCGTGGGGCGGACCTGGTGGGCGCTTAGGCCGTGCAGCATAAAACCTTTCTTGCGGGAGCTGTGGGAGGTAGGCCTGATTGATGTTGGCGTCGACCGCGCAGTAGGGGCCGACCCTTTCGATGTTAACGGCTGAAGTCTTGATTTTTTCCGCATTGAAGCGAGCGGTGTGGCAGCGTCGTGGTCTCGCTCGCGTGCTTGCTCGCGCTAAGGGCGGTGCTAAGGTCCGGCGGCCGGCCTCTTGCCATGACCTCGACGCTGGACAGGGCGGTCCGCTGACCGGTGTTATCAGGGCCCTTTACGTAGGCCAGCGCAGGACTGAAACTGAAAAATATAGTCGAAGATGTCTTGCCTGTGCGAGTAGAAGCCTTGTCCGGTGGTTGGTGGCTGCCAGGCGACGGCTTTTTGGCTTATGGGGTGATAAGCGTGAAAGAGCGCGCCTTAATGTGCTGAGCTGAAATGCTTGATGCGCTGCGAATGCGTGCGAGAACTCCTGTCATAGTGTGCTATACGCCCTCTCAGTGTCGCGACAGTTTTCTCCGAGAGAAACCTAGTGGCTTCCAAGCTCACTTCTTCTCATGCTTGCTCCAGCGGGGTGCCTCCAATAGCGGTTCAGAAGGCGTCAGAGTGAGAGCGGAGGACGGGCGGTTGCAGCGGAATTGGTAAGTTGTACTGCTTACGCAGCGCGGAGTTTAGTGGTTTGGAAGGCGTCGAGGGCTACGGAGGCGTATTTGAGAGGCAAGGTTTCTTAGCGGCTGAGGGTAAGCGTGTCTAGAAACATGAGGGTAAGAGAGAGGATTATTGGTTAAATAATGATTTATTATTACTAGACGCTATCAAACGCGTGTAACACCATGTGTACAGTGCCGGAACGGCTCAATCAAGAGAGCGGATGTAGCGAGACTCGTTCAGTCTCGACACCACAAGTAGTCATGTGACTCAGCACTCATACGGCGAGGGGCGCGATACTTGCATGTGTGCGTTCCTCACACGGACTCGGCTTAACGCGCTCACTCGATTCTAGCCGACGAACTATACGTGATACATTATCAGTCAAATGTACTATTTCTTTCAATAAAGAGATTCATCGATATTTTTGAGATGCCAGGCGGCGTGCAGGTCCGGGAGTGCAACGGCCTGTAGTAGTTTAGCGAGCGACCCCAAAAACCGTTCGGGATAGTTTGCCGACGATGTCTGGGGCTGTGAAAATGCTTTGAATTGCTTCGAGGTTTTGCTCGGTGGTGGGCATTCATCTTCTTGAGAAATGACGGGGAGCCGAGATACGTCAGCGATCTTCTTGGCGAGTGTGCCTTTCTTGGTTGATTTTAATGTGCGCCTGCGCAGCTGTAGTGAGAGGGTTCTGAGATTGTTCCAGTGTGACTCCTTGCCAGGAAACCACGGAGTGATGTCAGTCTCAAATATGCTCGTGCGATAGCATAGGTCGCGTTTAGCAGGTGGTCCATTGCTCCGTTGAAAGATTGTGGTGCATTGCGAAGGCCCCATGGACGAAACTTGTGAATTGAAGTAAGGCCAAAGGGAGTGAGATTGGTTGTTTTATGAGCGTCTTCCGGGCATTGGAGTGATAAAACCCTTTTCATATCGATGATCTGAGAGGTGTCGCCACGAAGCTCCAGGAGCGTCCTCGATAATCGGATAGAGAGTGGTATCTGTCTGGGCTGATGGCGACTGGTTGACGGTTAACAGATAACTCTCGTTTATGCCGTACAGATCGTCGATTTTCTTGACAAGGCGTAGGGCACATTGACCCAGGGGCTGTCTGTCTAGCGACTTTATTAAACCGAGTTAGGTTTCCAGAGGAAGCGCGTGCCGATGGGATATCGTTTGCCGCGGAAATATATACATGTACATATGGTTCTCGATGGAGGCATGTTGCGCGAGACCACACTACATGTAATCTAGAGTAAATTGGATGAGTGTCTATGCAACGCTCGACGGTTACGTACGCTAACTGCTCTGTCGAGTCGTCATCGTTCCTTGATAA
>CM053170.1:23969165-23987236 GCA_012977825.3 Pteromalus puparum
CGTCCGCTGCGGTGTTATTCAGGGCCTTTACGTAAGCAGCGAGACCTGCAATCTGAAAATATAGTCGACTGTCTTGCCTGGCGATGCTTTAGAAGCCTTCGGTGGTTGGTGGCTGCAGCGACTATTGGCCGCTTATGGCCGTGTAAGCCTGTGAAAGAGCGCCCTCTAAGATTGCTGCTGGAAATGCTCGACTGCGGCGAATGCGGCGATGAAGCTCACTGTCATAGGTGCTGTTATCGCCTCTCATGTGTCGGACAGTTTTCTCAGAGAGAAACCTAGTGGCCTTTCAAGGTACTATTATTCCTTCATGTGCCTCCAGTCTGCCTCCCAATAGCGGCGTCATGAGGCGTCAGTACAAGTAGAGCCCGCCGGAGACGGGCGTCGTGCCGCAGGAATGTGGTAGTTACTGCTTCAGCGAGCGCGGATTTAGTGTTCTTGAAAGCGTCGAGGGCTTCGGAGGTCCATTTGAGAGGCAAAGGTTTCTTGCGCTGAGGTAAGAGTGTTAGAAAAATGAGGTAAGGCAGAGAGGATTATTGGTTAAATAATGATTTATTATTTACTATGTACAGCTATCAAACGCCGTGTACACCATGTGTACAGTGCGACGGCTCGAATCCAAGAGAGCGATGTGCGAGACTCGTTTAGTCTCGACACCGCAAGTAGTCATGTGACTCACACTCATACGCGAGAGGGGATACTTGCATGTGTGCGTTCCCTCACACACTCGTTAACGCGCTCACTCATTCTAGCACGAACTATACTATACATACAGTCAAATGTACTATATTCTCAATAAAGAGTTTCATCATATCGTTGAGAGGTGCCAGGAGGCGTGCAGCTCCAGGGATGCAACGCCTGTAGTAGTTTACGAGGCCCAAAAACCGTCGGAGTTGCGACGTGTCTGCTGGCTGTGGAAAAGCTTGAATTGCTTCGGTTTTGCCTGGTGGTGGCTTACATCCTTCTTGAGAAATGAGGTAGCCGAGATACGTCACCTCTCTCTTGGCCAGTGTGCACTTTTCTTGGTTGATTTTAATGTGCGCCTGCGCAGTGTAGTGAAGAGGGTTCTGAGATGCTCCAGATGCTGCTCCTTGCCCCAGGAAACCACGATGATGTCGTCTAAATATGCTCGTGCGATAGGCAGGTCTCGTAGCAGGTGGTCCATTGCTCGTTGTAAAGATTGTGCTGCATTGCGAAGGCCCATGGACGACCTTGTGAATTCGAAAAGGCCAAAGGGAGTGATGATTGCTGTTTTATGAGCGTCTTCCGGTGCTATTGGCAGTTGATAAAAAGCCTTCTTCATATCGATGACTGAGAAGGTGTCGCCACGAAGCTCCAGTAGCAGATCCTCGATAATCGGTAGAGGGTATCTGTCTGGGACTGTGCGACTGTTGAGTTAACGATAATCTCCTGTTATGCGGTAAGATCCGTCCGATTTCTTGACAAGGCGTAGGGCACTTGCCCAGGGGCTGTCTGAGACCCTGACAATGCCCAATTCCAATAAAATTTTTAATTCGGCGCGTGCCGCATCGAGGCGCTCTCCGTGGAGTTGACGTGGGCGCGCTGCTGCTGGAGGCCCGGTCGTGACTATGTGATGGTGGGCCGAAAGGTCTGACAGGACGATCTCTGTGCTTCCTGGTGACGAGAGGTCTTGAAACTCCCTGAGCAGGTCCGCGAACATGCCTTCTGCGACGTCAGCTGAGATCTTGATAGCGACGGAGTAGACCTGAGTGGGTAGAACTGCACCAGCTGCTCGGTGGATGTGATCGGCGTCGAGGAGCTGTTTACGTTGAACATCAACGGCCAGGCCGAAAGATGCGAGGAAGTCGGCTCCGATGATCGGGTTGGAAACGTCGGCCACGATGAAGTTCCACTCTAGTGGCTTAGAGAGAGAGAGAGATCGAGGGTCATCTTGTGCGTGCCAAACGTGCTGATTGAAGATGCGTTGGCCGCGCTGAGTGTGAGCGGGCCACGTGGTCTCTGACCGCTGAAGAAGGACCTCGGCAACAAGGAAACGGCCGAGCCCGTGTCGATGAGGAAGCGAAGCTTCGATGATCAATCAACGACGTGGCAAGCGCTGCTCTGATGTTGCGCCAACCGCCTCGGCTTGCGGGGGCGGGGGCGCGCCTAATTTCCCTGGGCCATTACAAAGGAGCAGGGTGGCTTGCACTGAGTGGCCTCCTGGCCAAATTTGCGATGATACCAGCATACGCTGCTTGCCGCTGCCGGGGCTGGTGTGTTGCTGAGCTGTACTGGACGTGAGCGCGATCGTGAGCGTGCGCGACTCGCGCGGCCGACGTTGTTGTTGTTGTAGCTGTTGTTGTTGCTGTTGTTGTTGACCAGCTGCTCCAGCAGCATGGTCTGCCTCTGGATGACGGTGAGGAGCTGGGCCATGCTGAGCCGCAGTGACGTAAGCTCGTGCTCCGGCAAAGGTGACGAGGTGCCGGAGGAGACGCCGCTCGATGGTGCTGAGGACTGGCGCGAGGTCACTGCGTGCACTGCAGTGGCCTCGTCGGAGATGGCGCCGTTCGCCAGGCTTCATGTAGCGCAAGAGCTGCGATGGTGTGCGATGATCGAGGCGCACCTAGTTCAAGACCTGGTGGAGCTGCGTGTCAGCGGAAGCGGCGAGCCGGCGAAGCACTGCGTCTCGCAGGGCCGGGTAGCGGTTGAACGCTGGTGGATGGAGGATGATGTCTGAGACCTCTTGTGCGACTTCCTGCGGCAGGTTGGTGACCACGAGGTTGTACTTGTTGCGGTCGAGCCGGACCCCATTGGCTTCGAAGGCTGCTTCAACCTGTGCAAACCACAAGCGAGGTTGTATAGTCCAATACGTAGGAAGCGGGCAACGCGTTATGGACTCGCCGTCCTCTACCGGCGGCTGTGGCGGCGGCAGCTGCTCACCGGGAGGAAGCGGAGGTGGCGGTGGCACGGGATTGCCGAATCCGCCTGCCGGAGGCGCGTCGTGGTTGACGTGAGCGTTACGCGCGGGCGACAGCTGAATCGGTGAATGCTGCATTTCTCTGCGCGTGTCGAACTCGAAATTGAGCGCTCGTCGAGCGGCGATGCGCTGCGAGATGCGAGACGCGGTCCGCGGCGTGCTATGCACGGGACGTATAGAAGCCGAGCGGACGGTGGCGCCGCCGCGTGTCAGCAACGTGCGGCGTGGAGCCAGTGAGACGCGCGCGGTGGTCGGCGCGCTGGCCTGGTTCAGCGCGGCGACGCTACTGCAAGCCAAAATGGCCGCTCACGCGGGAGGGCTAGAGAGAGAGAGAGAGCGATGAAACGCGCGACACGCGAGCGCCGGCAAGATGGCCGACCGCTTGATGCGCGGCGGTTGCGCCGGCGGCGCGCAACAGGTATGACGCGGCACTTGAAAGAAAAAGCGACTCAAGGCCGGAAAGTAAGTACCTGTTGCGAGGTGTTTAAAAACCTGATGGTGAGGATGACACTGCCGCCGGGCGCTGACGATGTTGTTGCTGGCGATGTTGTGGCCTGGCCGCTGCACCAAAGCTGCTCGTCTGCGTGGCGCCGATGGGATGCGCTGCTCCGCTCTCTGCTGCCGTTACNGTGCTGCTCCGCTGCACTGGTGTAGCGCCCCGAGCTCTGATGCTGCTTGAGACGTCGCTGCTGCGGCTGCAAAGCGGCGGGCGGGCGTCTCGATGATGAATAGAAGATGGCCGCCGTCGGCTGTAGAGGGGCTACGACGGGGCGATCGGAGAGTCGATAAGATATCTTGGCACTGAAAACGTTGCACGAAATCACTCGCGAAAGGCTGGCCGCCGATAAAAGTTTGATGAGAGTTCCGCACCACAGATGTAAAATGGCGTCGTCCTCGCCTCGTAGCGTGTTCGAACTGGGGTCACCACTTTAGGGTTTAAATGTGAGGGCTTATTGCCACTAATTCCTTTTCTAATAATATTAGACACCGTTGGGACGAGGTACGGGTGAGGTAGAGTAATCAACACTCGAAGTTTTATTACGAAAACTAATGTAGGAACTTTTATTCTCAGTCTTGAACAAACTGCAGAGACACAGACGTGTGCTCTGGTCGACGGCCGAATCCAGAATGGCGACCGGGGGCGCGCTCCCCGCTCGCCACGGCGTGGCGTCTCCGGAAGTCTCTTTGGTTCTCTCTGGCGGAAGGACTCGGTTACTCATAACAGAGTCTGGGCTGGAGTTGTTGTTTCCTCCGGTAAGGGCGCCGCTGTGGCTGAACCCCCACATAAACACCAAGAATTAGCGGTGTATATTTCTAAGTCCTGTTAACCTCCATACTTCTCTTTGAATCTTTATCCCAGATGAACTCCTGCTAAGAGTAAATCCAGTTTTCACACAATGTCATCTCGAGCACAAATTAAGACGATTTGAATTGCGCGCGCACAGCTCGCTACCATTTTTGTTAGTGCGAACGCACTGGGTCATCACAAAATTCCCTTACGAAAATAATGTGCAGAGATCTGTGCATAGATCTCTCCACAAAATTTGGACCGTTTTATTTCAATTTTCAGAATATTCTTAGAAGCAAAAAAATAATATAATGAGTGCCTATATAGGTGTTACCATCCAGATGATAGCAAAAAAACTGTGGTTTGATTCAAACAAAAAATTGATGATTCATCAATGATTTGATGCAAACAAAAAATTTTTAATATCATGAAAAATAAAAATTTTAGAGTTCACAACCACAGTTTTTTTTGCTATCATCTGGATGGTAACACCTATATAGGCACTCATTATATTATTTTTTTGCTTCTAATAATATTCTGAAAATTGAAATAAAACGGTCCAAATTTTGTGGAGAGATCTATGCAGAGATCTGTGCAGAAATCTCTGCAGAGATCTATGCACAGATCTCTGCACATTATTTTCGTAAGGGAAGTATTCAAACTACAATGTTGATCGGCTGTAGGCAACGAGAGTTTCACCGTGGTTGGCTGGGTGCTCATCGGCAACTTCAGAGCGCAAAAGTAATTTCAGTGTCGAGCAGCTAACTTCACGCAGTAGAAATTTGTCCAAGTCAAACTCGCGCTCTGCATTCCGCCGCACTATGTTTTATTTTGACTTGGGTATGGGCAGAATCTAGTAGCGCCTCTTAGGAAAAAGATAACAAAATAAAAAAAAACAGAATTAGGAAGCTTAAGAATAGTAGATTAAGGGATAATTATTCGCACCCCATTTATACCCTCAAAATTTACCCCAAAAACAAGAAATTCGTATAAAAATTTACATTTCCTGCTTACTTGGTTGAAAAAAATTGTTTTAATAGTCCACGTGGGTGGATCTATATGTTTTTTAGGTCGCTGAATCGGAATCCGGGGTGCGTTCGTCATTATCACGTCAGGGTCAAGGTCATTTGGAGGTCAAATTGATGAAAATCCGTTAAAAAATCTGAAAAAATGCATGTATATGTTTTTTTGGGTCACTGAATCCGAATCCGAATCCAGGACCTATTTGTCTCTATCACGTCAGGGTCAACGTAATTTGGAGGTCAAATTGATGAAAGTCCGTAAAAAAAATCTGAAAAAATGCATGTATATGTTTTTTGGGTCGCTGGATATGATTTTGTATAATATTTTCCACCACACTGCGCATAAAGTACGTACTTTATCCCCGCTAGAGATCGAGTACGAACTTTATGGAAGTGTATGGTGAAAAGTACTATATGCACCACGGGAGTAAGGCGTGATACCGCCCTCGCTACGCTTGGGCGGCAACACCACGCAGGGCGTACTTTGCCTACTTTACTCCCTAGGTGCATAATGTACTATTTCATTGATGAAAATGAATCAGTATTAATTATTTTGTTTTCAAATGTATTATCTTTAGAACAAAATTCATTTTTAAAAATAATCATAATTCTGTATAATATGATCATGTTATGAAATTATATGAAATTATAGGTAATTTTTATAAAATAAAATAAAAAAAATATATATATATCACCTCCATGTCCCGGCAGAGGGCACTGAAACGAGCCTCAAAGTTATACCTTAGTCACGTGGTTCTTTAAATAAACTGTGACGTGCGAAATTTAAAATTATGATTAAAGCTAGATAATATTTATTCATACATACTGGTTATATGGATTTTATAAAATGATTCAAATAGAAAGTGAAAGCATTTCTGTTGTCGCTGGTCACTCAACACGTTAGGGTAAATATAAAGACTCGTAAAATAGGAAACCTCTCGAGTTTTCGAGAACTCGAGAGGGTACATGCTCGAATAGCTCGCGCAGAGCTTAAAACAAAAACGCTACTATTGTGCGAGTTTCGGAACTCAGTATTTATGGCACATAAAAACTGAGGACCAAGACGACCGAGAGCTCGGGTGTGCAACACGTGTGCGTGGAGTGCGTCATTGTGTGCTCGCCCGCTTTCCGAATTTCCACCACCAAGTAGGCCCAGCTGATCAACGCTGATTCGAGATCTTAGTTCTCTAAGTCCGCGCGGAGTCGTTCCGATTCGTCAAGACTTCATCCCTCCACTCAATGTCACGCCCTCAATGCCAGCAACTGAGGCCCAGCGGCATCATCTCCGATCCGGAGAGAATCAGTCAGAGTCGCAAGTTCGTAGTTTTCAGATCAATTTAGCTTTAGAATCACCAGTATCTTGTAGTTAGGATTTTTGCTACAATATAGAATATAAGTTTCAGGAGGTTATCCTAAGACTTATTTAAACTAAAATACTTGATGTTATTAATTAAATCATCACCTTAACCATTTCGCGATTGCAGAGAGCATCTCAATGCTTGTTCGAATAACCCGCGAGTTGTTTGTGTGTGCTCCCAAAGTCGTCGTTTTTGCGAGACGTCACAAAAGTATATCTATATATATTTATGGTGAAATATATATAGATATACAGATTAGTTTTTTTGGTAAAATTTTGAGCACTTTCAGATTTTGCCGCTAGGTGGGACACTTTTGCTTGGAAGTGCGAATTGGGATGTCCATGGGCGACAGCTTTGTGAAACTCTGAAGCGTATTGTTATGTATGTGGGATTCGAACATAGGAATTGCACATAGCAACGCCCTTGACAACGAGATCAACGTTCGAAATGTTATTGTTTTGATCATTCTGGTTATGACAGCTGCTGGAGTAGGCGTGTTATAATTGTGTTATCAAATAAAGTCTGAGTTTGTGTTGGTTTTTATAAATAAGTGTGATCATTGAGTTTACCCGAGTATAACATTTTGGGGGCTCGTCCGGGATAAAAGCAATAAAGAAGAAGTATAAGCCAACTTTGAAGAACAAATATGGATACAGAAAAAGGTTTAGATTTGGCTCGTCATTGTTTTGAAACCAGACTGACTCAAGAACGATTGCAATACGAAGAAACGAGACAACATCAAATTGACTCAGGACA
The DNA here is from genome assembly GCA_012977825.3 of Pteromalus puparum. NCBI lineage: Eukaryota > Metazoa > Arthropoda > Insecta > Hymenoptera > Pteromalidae > Pteromalus > Pteromalus puparum. Next base: position 23,976,525 of record CM053170.1, read on the forward strand.
TTTCATCGAAAACGAGATAAGTCAATTCAAGTCTAGAGAAAAAGAAATATGGGATATGTATAGAAACAAGTATTTGTATTATCTTGTTTATAGAGGCACTACGGACATGAACATGATGAACAGATTGGTTGGACAGAGTGATTCAGAGACACAGGCGATGGGAAGCGTTGCTGGTTATAGTTCTGATAGAGAGGTTAAAGAATCTTCAGGTCTGCACAGAAAGTTGGTTGATGATTGTGAACGGAGGACTGATGCATGGGATGAGCAACTACAAAATGAGGAGTTGGTGAAGCAACATTATTCGAACCAATTTCTGATAAACAACTATGATCGTTTGCTTAAAAAACAAAACAATCTTCAACATCAATTTAAACAGCTAAGTCTTTTAAGTACAAATACAGACACAAACACTGTTAGAGATATACACACACAAGAAAGAATTTTTGTTGAATTCAATTTTGTTGATACACATTTTGCACATGTCAACAAAAAATTAGAATTATGACATCGTGCACATCCACGCTGTTCGATAGAGGAGACTGGATCAGAATGATCCTGTGATGGCGCGTACCAGCAAAGACGAAAGATCCTGATTAAGACACTTCACCTGATTGAGACCTACCAACCCGAATGTGACCAATTAAACCGGCTTATAAAGACTGCTCTGCTCACGGTTCTTTTGAGCCATGGTTTTTCAGCTCCATGAAGCTGACACCCGGAATAAAAAATTAATAATTTCGATTATGGAAATTGATTGCGCATGCAAAAAGCTTGACAAATCTCAAAGGAAAGGTTTGCGCGAATATTAGTTTTCGAGAAAATCAAAAATTTCTTCCGGGTGCTGGGTGCTCCTTATTTTATGTCATGAGATATTTTAAAAATTGAATTTAATATTCATAACAGCGGAAATAGATGCATTTTTTTATGCGCAAACAGCACCCGTAAAAGATATATGCATAAAATCATAATTAATCGAAATAAAAAATAAATATAAATTGCGCCATATCGGATGGGTTTTCCGTGGCGCGCGCGGGACGCATGCCGTCTGCTGCGGAGTCGGGAGGTCCATCATAGAGTGATCAGAGTATATAACCCGTTGACTGCTTCCAGGAGGACACATGCAATAATGCATTTACATATATGCACTGTCCTTAACGCAGAATTATTGTTTATTGAATTTTTTATTCGGTACTACTAGCAGTCAGTAAGTTGTGCTGATAAATACCATAGGTAAATACATATATGATTAACCTAACCTCTCTTTGATTTTATTTTCCACAGAACTCTTTTATTTTGCAGTCATCAATACTTAATGTGCATGATGATTTATGTTGAGATAGTTGTAAAAGGAATTTTTTTTCATCACTGCAAATTTTGTTTTATAAAGAACTTTTTTCGTCGCTGCAAAAGAAAAATTACTTCACAAGGTAAAAATCAAATATTATGGATGCATTTTTAATCAATTTTTTTGTTGAAATCTGTTTAATTTTTTAATTTTAACACAGCATATTTCAAGAAAGCACGTGAGAAACATGTTTGATATGAGCTGTGAAATTGCCTTCTGCATTGACAATGCTTGTGCTTTGCAGATACGCAATATGTGCTTTGCAATACGCAAACTTTCTTTCTACTGTGTGTTCTTGTGTAGCAAAAGCTCATGGATTAGAAAGTTGTGGATACTTTTGTTACGTATACCCCATCAAGTATATGAGAATGCATATGTCTAAGATGCTGCTGAACAATTCTCATTATTTCCAATGTCCAAGGGATAATACAGTACAAGCCTCGCACACTGCTTTCAACAAAATGAAAACAGAAGGACAAATTATTTACTCTTTGGATACAAGATTCAGATATTTCCATTACAATCATTATAAACAAGTTTACAGTATAATATGGAATTCACAATTAAGCTGGCTTTTATGGATCGAGACTGATTTTCAATGTGCAAGTGAGTACAAACTTGGTTTATTTGAAGCATGAATTCATTTAATTTTTCAACTTATCCAGCAATTAACAATAATTTATTTTTAAAACGAAAACTCAGTAGATCAACTTTTTTTCAATTATTTAAACAAAATTTCAATAATTATCAGGTTTTTATCCGGAAAGCATTTACTTTGATTTTTTTTTATTTACTTTTTTATTGCAATTCAAATCTAGCCTAGTGTAAAACATCCTTTAATTCACTCTTACACCTGAAATCTGTTTTATCGATGCTTACACGTACCGATAGAGCAGGCATCCGAGTTAGTCGGGATTTCAAAGTATTTTCTTCTGTATATGCCTTACATTCAGCGAAGATACACGTAAGATATATATTGTTAAATTGTTCAATATTGTTGTAAATGTAAGTTAACCAATTGATATATCCGATCTTAATAGCAAGTCCGTATGTGATTTAGTAATTTACAGGTTATTAGGTTACATATCTCTCGAGAGTTTCTTTATACAAAGCCGATTTCTTGGAAGCTCGCGAGCGTTTTGTTTTTCTTATCGTTGAATTCGCAAGAACGTGCGTGATCCCGCCGTTTCTTTTGATATTATTTAACAATACAAAAAGGTATTCTGATGCAACATAATGGTTAAAAACCTTCATTTATTATCAACATGTATTTTGCTATTTCAAAAAATATGCCCCAATTTGACTATTTACATTTCATGCCTTAAAAAATATTTTTGTTTGTATCAAGTAATTATTGAAACCTTATAATGATGTCTTTTCCACAGATCATTTGCCAGGGGAACATCATCTACAAGTTTTCTGTTTGTACATACCTCATCGTAGAACTGAACAACTGAAAATCATTGCAGAGAAGCTCATCGCAGTAGAACTCAAGAACTATCTGATAATTAGAGAACATCGTTCAAAGGTATAAAATTGAGTGACTAAGCTATCATACCTATTTCAAATCTTAAATTTGCACATTATAACCAATTTTTTTTAAAAGCTCTTTTGACTGTATTTTTACAGTATCACTGTCTTCACTCTTGACTCCTTCGAAGAAACTTCTGAAGTGCTTTCAAAGTCTGAAACAACTTTTAATATAATTTTTTTACAGATCTCAACTTTGGATCTTGGCTGACAGGTGTATGTTCATCTCATCGTATCTTTAGTAGAGCTGGTTCACTACTCGTCTCATGGTTGCATCTCATCGTGTAAGCTTGAAGTTTTGTGACAGATAATTGATGTAATTTACAATGTTAAGTCAGCTTGTTTATAGTTATTTGCAAGTAGCCTGAACTCCTAAAAAGTAAAACTAATAGGTGAGCAATAACTTTTATACTTGACTTGGCTATGCAATAACAAATATTTAGAATATATTGAATAAATTTTAATTTTTCAGCTTCATGGCAGCATTTTGAACTTTTTATCATCTCTAAACGCATATATTGTGTAACATGCCATCAAAGCCAGTACAGTCGAATTCAAATATTTTTGCAGCTTTAAAAGATTTGCCTATTTTTGATCAAAATGGAAAGTTAAAGAAAGAAAAAGATGATGTATGGAATGATGCTGTGTTATTGCTAGAAAACATGGCTAAACATAATTTGTATATATATGTCCAACAGAATAGACATTCTATAAAATCAAAGTTAAAAAATTATCTCGGCTTAGTAGAAAAGACTGATTCAAAAGTCAGTAATACGATGAATGAAGAAAAAAAGACGATTGAACCCTTTAAAACTTTAAATGATCTACATTCTATGAAGTTTAGTGTTTCTTTTAACGCAGTCATAAGGAAAATATGTTCACGTCCTTTTTCAGTCATGTACTCTTTGCCAGAGCAATTGGATCTGTGGAGCGATTTGAATAAATATTGCACTTCTAGGACTTTCTTAATTATTCTTTCTGATTTCGTAGAAAATGTATCGATACGAAAAGCAACGACTAGCAATATTTTGATGTATGCTATCGCAACAGAAGTAGACAACAAAACTATTTTGTTATACCAGGCTATAAGTGAGGAGAATAGAATTGGCTTTACGAATTTTTTTTTTACGTGAATGTTTAAGAAACAATTTTAAGGCACCAACAGAATTTATTACTGGATATTCACATTCTTTATTAGATACTGCTGCTAAAGTATTCAACGAATGTACATTAGATGAGTACAATGAATCTTGTTTAAAGTATATTATGAAAAAAACTAGTTCTTTGCCGTATGTTTTGATTCGCGCAGATATCATAGATTTATTAATAAGTGTCAGTAAATGGGATTGTCTCCAAAATACATCAAAACAAAAATTTGTTTTATGTAGTTTAATATACATAAGTTTGATAAATGATTTGAGCACATTTGAAGAAACAATTATAGATTTGTTTATCTTATTTACAACTAAATTTGAAAGTCGTACAACTGAAAAATCTAGATTGAATTTGATATCCAAAATCAGTATTGCAGATGTTGAACAGTATTATGAAGAATACATGAAGTATGCGAATAATGATAATGCATACCGTATATTTCCATCGATGTTATTAAATGCAGCAAGACAGTGCAACAGATCAAATAATTTAGTTTTAAATTATATTAACGATTTAAAAGTACAAGCTAATAATATTATCGCATCGGATAAAGCAGCTGCAACGGATTATAACAGTTATCACTGTATCGATTTGCTTGTGAAACTAGAAGACTTATTTTTTGATTTTCCTCTATGGACACAATTAATTAACGAATGTACAAATGAAAGAGTTTCATCAACAAAAAATTCATTACAGTATTTGTTATATTTAAAAGACCATATAAAAAATCAACAAACGGCACCAAATTTTATTAAATTACATTGGAACTTGTTAAAGTCAGTTTGTTCCGATATTAGAAGCTTCGTTAATGAAAATCGTCCACAAAAAAAGAAAATTGAGAAAAGTAATAATAATCACGATTATCTTAAGTTTGAAGAGAATTGGATGGGTAAGAACGTATTTATTACTGAAGCAACGCCTCTAGAAGAAACAACAATTAGCATCAATAATAGTTCAGTAAAAACATTCGATGAAGAGGCTCTCATTTCAAAACAAACGAATGAATGTCCTGATAATAGTGAATTGGATCCACAACTTGATAAGAGTACTGAAATGTTTAATGACTTGGCTGATAATCAACAATCTTCTGCTGTCACGAACTTTCATGCAGAAAAATTTTGTATCAGTGAAGAATCGGTGGATTCGCTGGAAGATGATCCTGGAATCTTTTCTGTACAAAAAATATGCGCTGAAGAAAAGGAAGAATCTGAAGACAAAAATAATCAGGAAACTTGTTCAATTTCACATTCAACACCAGTCGCTTTGAGTAACTCTAAAAATATAAAAACTATAACGTCAGAGAACGTAGATTTTGAAGACTATAACAATGCATTCGCGGAAGATAGAAACATAGAAACAACCAACAACGTATGGAATTGTAGTTACCATATAAATCTGGACCATGATTATTCAGTCACCTCACGACCTATTCTAGCTGACTTTAAAAAAACGATTACTGATCAAGCAATTAATTCTGCAACTGCTTGTGATGAAGTGGATGCATTAATATCTACAGAACATTCCGATGTTCAAAAATCACAAACTAAAAGAGTACATGAATCCGAAGAAACAGAGAAATCAATTGGTGAGCGATCTCCAAAAGACAAGATAAATGTAGTTAATAAAATGACAAAAAAGCCCCGTAAATACTGTGATCCGTTTCCAGGTGCTACTATTTTCTATGAACAATCGTGCAAAGGAATAAAAAGACAGCCTACAATTCGCAATGGCGAACTTTTACCACCAAAAAAAATTAGTAGCAGAAAATACATTCTGAGAAACACATCAGCATTTGATAGTATACTTGAAGTATTAATTTTTGGCTACAAAAATGCAAAAAGTTGTCGTGAATATTGCAGTAGTATTGTGCAATTTATGCCCCATGAAACAAATATAATAAATCTAATAGTCACATTTTCGTTAAAATCAAACTTCCAAAGTTTATATAAAACAAGATCAATTATATTATTTAAATATGGCAATAAAAGAAACGATGAAATTTTCTGCAATGGTGAAATTGGCGTATTTTTAACAAAAATTATGGAAGACAATTTCTGTATTAAAGAGACGATTGCATGTCAAAGCTGCAATTCATCGCATGAAACAACTAAAGCAAGTGTTGTAATACCAATTAGTGAAATACTTACGTTTAAAATCCAAGATTTACCTCAGATTATCAATTCTTATTTCTCAAAAAAGAATTGTCTGTCATGTCTCGGACAAGAGATAAGAATTATTCGTGAATTCGGACCTTTTCTAATAATAGATGTAAAAAATGTGACTGAATGTTTGCAAGCAATACCTACTGATTTTAATATTTTCGACAAGAAATTTGTTTTGATTGGTGCTATCGGATCCTCTCGACGAGAAAACATGAATGAAATTCAGTACATTGCGTATTGCCGATCCTTTCAAAATGCGTGGTATGAACATAATGACATTAAAAGGCACATTAAACGCCTTGTTAAGCTATCTAATGTAAACATATCGTTAATTGTTTATGTATTGCGATAATAAAACGAATTGATATTGATACTACTCTATTGACTTTGATTTATCAACGCTCATTCTAGATATATAAGTTTACCTAAGATACAAAAAAATAAAGCTTACCGAGCATTTCGGCGCGCGGTTCTACAGTAAAATATAAAAACATGGACTTCCTCGCTCGATGCGATCCATCTCGTATACACTCGTTTCTTATACGGGCTTATCGCTTGTAAATCGCTTGTAAATCATCGAGACTCGTCAGTCGTGCTTTGCGTAATAACCCGCGAGAGCCGCCGCAATATGCATGACCGACCCTCAGCTTGCAAGCTCTAGCGCGGCTGGAGTCGCTAAATTTCCAGGGGGGAAAAAGAAGCCATAATGTCATAACGGGGAACACTGACTTCATGTATCGGAGAGCTGCGGCTATAAATGTATACACCATGTGCGAAGGGCTTTTATGAAAAATGATAGACTGCGCTTTTGATTGGCTGGAATTAAAGGCAGGATGAGGCGTCGTGGTATGTATCAGATATTTCATGTATAATAAATACTAAAAAAAAAAAAAAAACTGGGGGTAATTAATCCATACGTGGCGTGAAAACTAATTAAGAATCCGCACATCTCGCTCGAAGGAAACGCTAAGAATTAGAATAACCTCGGGTCATATTTGTTCGCGCAGCTGCATACACACATTACACGCGAGGATGAGAAATGCCTCTCGGTACAGAATAGTAGCAAAGATTTCATTATTCTCGCGTGAGCCGTGCGTACGTGCTCCAGGGCATTTATTACACGTTTTTTCGCCCCGTACATCACGGAGATTAGAATGTCAGTTCTAGCCTCGCACGAGCTTGAACGATACTGTCTCAAATCGGCTTCCTTCGTTTTCTTTCCAGCTTCTGATTTATGTCGCGTGAGATTAGAATATCCGATTTTCGCGGCTTTTTCCAAAAATAAACCGAAAATAGCGCGTTCGCCAAAGATAAAAGAGCGGCAGATGCGGCAATGCAAATACAGCCAGCTGGTGTGTCCAAGGCAATTTCAGAGTTATACAAACCAGTGAAAAAATAGATAAAATGACATTTTCAACATATTTTTAAAATACATATATTTATATTTTTGGAACAGTAGTTTACATAGTTACACTGCAAATATCATTGCTTGTCAATTCCACGATTTAACGTAAACAACAAGAGCTACAAAACATTGTAAGCTTTCTATTGGAATACGCCTAGTTGATGTTCTAATGTCATTCCTCTCCTCCCAGAATTCAGATTTTCTTAGGTAAGCAATATAATGACTTCCTGTTTTACTTTGGACAGGTTGAAAAGAAATTAAACCTAATAATTTATAACAATCTTTTTCGTACTCTAGATTAAGTGGCAAATACTTAGGTAAGTTTGTAATATTTGGCATTGAATTGATTGAACTTTCTGCAGCTGTCTCAAATACATGCTCAACGTCAAAAGCTATGCAAGAACCTAATTTATATTTTAGAATTGCTTTGACGTTCGAACAGTTTCTACATTTGATACAGTCCTCAGAAAATATAGACAATAAAAAATCCTTGCATGTTTTACAATCTTCAATATTAAGTTTTTGCAATATTTTACTTTGATAGCGTAAGGTTCTAGAAGTATTGCATTTATTGCAAGTCACCAGCCCTAAAATATCTGAAAATCCTTTCGTGAGTTTTTCAAACAAATTTGTTACATTCATTTCACAGTTCAACAAATTTAGCTGACTCTCACAAAATTGTAGCATAATCTCTGCTCGCCTTATGTACAGTACTTGCAACAAACTTTCACTCCAAGCATGATCTTTTATTAATTCTAAAAAGTTATTTTTATTGTGAATCAGAAATTTACTTAAGATGTGCTTAAAATATGGTATTGTCTCATAGGCTTCTATAAACAATTCTGCAATCGAATCAAATGGACACGTGTTTATCAATTGATATTTATGATTACGAATGCATACAGGCGGCAATTTAAACCCATTAATGATGATAATATCATTGATCGGATCACATTTCACATTCTTTAAATTTTCTCTTCCATCAATATTAATCGATTGCAGTTTAGTTGTAGAATCTATTACTTGATCTTCTGTTTCTGAAACATTTTTTAACATGCCACGACCTATTCGGATTTCTGGAACTATAAAATTCAAATGGTTTAAGATAAAACGATTGGCTGATCGTGCATGACTCATATTATAAACAGTCTTCATTATCATGTTATAACATTCTGAACACGTAGATGATGACTGTACTTTAGCTGTCGGGTAATGAATGTGCATTACATTGGTCCAAGCTGGAAACTGACTGAATAGCAACATAATATTTTTTATCATTGGTTCACATTCGAGAAAATTCGGTTTTGGAAATCCTGCAGAGTCATTGGAGCACATAGTTTTACATTTTTGGTTCAATTCATGCAACCAGCCAACAATTTTGTTTGGCATTTCATCGATGTCTTCTACTTCAGTCAACTGGATTTTGTGATATTGATTCACACCATACTCGCTTTCAACAAATAGATTATTATAATCAAATGTTTCAATTTTATTTATTAAGAACTTTTTCCTTTTGTCGCACTCGCTGTTTTCATCGCAGTTCTTACTTTGAGCCACTATAAGAATACTCTTTATCACTTCTTCTAATAACTCAAAGGTTTCAACTTCTAGTAAGTACGCAATGCATCTTGCAAAAAAATCCTTTACTCCATCTTGACTGCTGTCAAAGCATTTCCATTTAGTAACATTCTTTAAGAGGTGATTGCGATCACGTTTTATTAAACAAGCTGGAAGTATAGATTTTCGTTTTTGTAAAATGTCGAAACAGTTGGCCAGATACTGGTTATAAGAGCAACCATTGTATGATAATGAAATGCTATTTAATAACGCTAAAGAGCAATCAGATACTATATTGTCAGGTGTTGGTCCACCATCTTCTTTAACGCGTGACAGAAAATCAGATATTGTGTTAGTATTGTGTGAGTCAGATAACATTTGCGCAACAGGGAAAATTTTGCCAGCAAAATTTACGACAACCACATACAAAAAAATATCTGATGAATAATTTTCATCAATAATATTGATTTTTTTAACAAAACTTCCAGAAGCGTCAATTGAAGTAACTACTCCAGGAAGTCTGCAGACTTCATTCCAAAATTTTATCTGTTTCTCAGTCCAATACATTACTATAAAAGGATTAGTAGAGATCATCTTGATTTCTGGTCTGTCATCCATCATCGCATGCAAGGATTCAAGAGGTCTGCCAGGATAGTTTTCCAACCGTAATTTTTCATCTACTGCTTCCTGTTTCAACTTCGTGTATACTAAGGAATTGCTAAGTAAAGCTGGAATCGGATCAGAATCATCCATTAGACGATTTGCTTCTTCAAGTTTAAACTGCTTTGGTTTTATATTCTGCAATGACTCTTTGGCCTTCTTTCGACGTTCTCCTGCTAAAAATCTTTTCCTATTAGTAGGATGAGGAATTTTGGAAGTGTCAACTGTTTGTATGTTGATTGTCACAGATGAATCAGTTTCTGATGGTCTATTCTGACAGGTGCCGGTAAATTTTGCACCACATACAACACAATAACCATAAAAATATAAATATGGTTTATCCTTCCTTTTACAAATTTGGTCTTTTACAATTTTATAGCAACAGGTTGCCTTTTTTGCTCTCCACATTTTTTCAGCGATACAATGAGTCCATCCTGCATGATGATTCATTTTCTCATATACTCTGTTATCTCTGTAAAGGACTTTGATAGGTTTAATTTTTTCCCAAGTCTTCCAATTTAATACTATGTCGTAACTAATTTTTTTTTCAGACGAATTATCATCGTATTCACTGTCATGATAATCACTATCATTGTCATCGTTAGATTCCGAAGAAGAATCCATTTTATTAGACAGAATAAAATGTGAACTGATCTAAAAAATAGCAGCCAACTAATTGTATTTCTGCGTAATCTGAAAAAATAAATAAGAAAGTGAAGCTGTCATCGAATAGCACTGGACTTATCTATAGAAAAGAATATTGATAATCTACACATGAAGAAAGCAGTATACTCATGTTCCTACTGTGAGATGAACTTAGAACAGCTTACTGTGAGTTAGGAGTGAAAGTCGAAACATCCGGGCCTGACCCCGCAAGATCCAAACGTGAGAAAGTCCG
>CM053170.1:24027074-24064195 GCA_012977825.3 Pteromalus puparum
GTTTTTGACTACATGCATCTACTTTGTCTTGGCATCATGGAAAAAATCTTTCAGGGAATCATCGATGGCAGATTTACCAGCTTTTTAAAGCTTTCAGCAGCAAATGTTTTTGAATTAAATCAACGTTTGGAACAGGTCAAGAGATACTGCCCTGATGATTTCGCTAGAAAACCAGTTGACGTTAAAAAGCATGGAAAATTCAAGGCTACTGAGCAGCGACAAATTCTTGTATACTCTGGTCCCGCTCTATTTCTTGGTCTTGTAGATCCTGCAGTTTATCATCATTTTATTTTGCTTCACATAGCAATAAGGTTTCTTTTAAATCCCATTTCTCCTGAATTGATAAATTTTGCTGAAGAATGTCTCAAACTGTTCGTCACTTTAGCTTCTGATATTTATGGCAATGAATTTATGTCATACAACACCCATACTTTGTTACATCTTGCAGATGATGTAAGATCTTTTGGGTCGTTGGAAAGTTTCTCTGCCTTTCCGTTTGAGAATAATATGACATATTTTCGAAAAATGTCCAGAAAACAACATCTTTATCTGCAACAGATTGCCAATAGACGTGCAGAAAATTGTCCGGTCAATGTTCGTAAACAGGTTGACTAAAATTCAATTCGATTTGTTGGTAAACATTCTAGAGAACCAACTATTCCAATAGATTCCATTTTTAAGCAGTACAGCAAAGTTGTTTTAGGGAAGTACTGTTTAGCTATTGACGAGCAAAATAGCACTATTATTTTAAAAAATGGATTTATATGTGTTGTTCAAAATATAATAAAATTACAAGAAAATAATGAGTGCTATCTGCTTGTTAAACGTTATTTAAGGGTTGACGATTTCTTCAATCTCCCATGTCCCTCGTCAAGTGCAGGAGTTTTTGTATGCTCTTCTTTATCTGCAAACGTATTTGAAATTCCTCTTCACGAAGTTGATGACAAGTGTTTCAGAATGCCATACTGGCCAGAGGCAGGTGATGTTCAACCAGGATTTTTTATCGTTATAAAAATGTTATCTTCGCATCTTTCGAAATAAGTTTCAAATTGATCTTTGAATTAATTATTTACTTCAATAAGTGGGTCTGAAAATCAATTGAAAATTTAAATTTCGCGCCCCAATATACGCAAGAGTTTCAATTTTGTCCGGAATATTGTGGCGCGAAATTTGAATTTTCAATTGACTCAGATCCCTTTTAGCAATTCTTTAAAATTTTTTTATTATTATTTTATCAAGTTATTTTATTTTACTGAGGTTTTATTTATTTCTGGTACAATTTAAGTGGGTAATGGAGTCGAGACTTGTCGTAACTTTATTGCTGCCATCATTTTTTGTTATTTTCAATAGATTCAAACTGTCAGACAAACAATTCAATAATTGTTGTTATTTATCTGATGGTGTCATTATATTAATTAAGTATATTTGCTATCAACGTGAATCACCGGTTATTATGGGTCATTCTTTTCTACAATATTCTTCAATACCAGATTATCCATGTGATTCACGTTTATTGCAGATATATCAAGTTTCAAATTTGAGTAATGATTTGCAAGTATGGCCTATAGATAGAATTGAAAAAAAAGGTTTTATGATTCCCATTGAAAATTACTTTTACGTGTTTCCCATTCTTCATTCTAATCATAATTAATGATATATTTTTTAAGTACTTTCCATTTAAAGTTTTTTGTATGGCTTTTATTTGAATTCTGTAACACGCACAATTAATAGCATTATTTATTTTTTGGAAGATTCAAAAATAAAGACTTCATCAATCTATTCATAACTAAAAGAATAATCCTTTTTTTTAATTTTATGATAGCAGAATTGTAAACTATAATTTAAAATTATAATGACAAATCTTTGATTTTATACTACGTGCAATATATTATAGCTTAACATTTTTTCAGAATGGCATCAATAAGCAAAGGTCGCAACCAAACATTTGGTGCACAACTACCGCCAAAGCGGAGATCTCCTCGAGTAGTCAATATAATTAGGAAAAACACACAGAAATCTAATCAGCCGACACCTCCACAAACAGGTCAGTATGACAATTACTTGGTTTTTTAATTAAAATTTGTTATATTCATTAAATAGAAATAAAATCATGAATTTTTAGGTTAAGTTTTTTGTTTATGTATTGCTTAGCATTATGTTTTTTTTCTTACAGTAGAACAAGTAGGGAGCCATCAAAAGTTTGAAATGCCACCAAAAATGTTTTGCAATCCACCTGGTAATAAATAATTTTAATGTTGTACATCAAAAAAACAAAACGTGTTACAAATATTCATTTTACACATTTCTCTAGAAAGAAGCTAGAAAGCTCCAAAGAAAGCACGTATAGTTTCTTCTAAATTTGTTAATTATCCAATTTCACCATTAAACTCTACCTCGGCAGGTACACTTACCTTGCCTATGATTCAACAAAAACATCAACAAATATGTAAGTCCTTAATTTATCTTTTACTTATCAAACTTGTCCTGATTTAGTGATACATAATTTATGTATTGTTTTATTTTTTTTCAGCTACTGAACATCTGAGTCGTTCTACTTCTTCTCCTTTGCTTGCACAACAACTCAAAGTTAAGCCTAATCCAAATGCTACATGTACGATCACCTCTGGAACTCCAACATCGACGGTCACGTCTGCAACTCCAAAAACTTTAGTAACCTCTGTAGCTCAACAAAACACAGCCAATGCAATAGAACTGCATCAACCTGAATACACATTCAAGTACATTAGTCCAGTGGATCCAGAATTAAATGCATTACTTCTTCAAAATCAAGATAATAATTTGTTTGGCAATACTCAGCTGATTGATCCAAATAGCTTGGAAACCAGTGAATGTAAGCCAATTCTTTTATTTCATTTTTTTTATACTTGAACTGACCCTGTCTTTTTGCAGTTCTTTATTCATCAACTGAGCCCGAATTCACAGGTTTCGTGTCAGACTATAATCTTCCTGTTAATGCAGATGATGAAACTGTCCTTAACAATAAGGTAGATAACAGACAAGAAATCTTACAGGAAAAGGAAAAAGATGGCCAAGAGAATTTGGAAAAGGATCTCGAACATGTTCTCAAAGAAAATCTTGATAATCAGGATGTTGAAGAGGGTGACGAGGATTTAGAAAAAGATGATCGAGAGAAGGAAGAGATTGTTAATGAGCAACTTCAAAATCCTCCAGGAGAAATATCCGAGGATGAAGAGTTTCCTATGTTGGAACTTGATAACCAGGCAGCTGAAAATGGAGAAGAGAAGGAAAATGTTGCACAATGTAATGGTTGTCGTAAGTATATTTGACAAGTTTTTTTAATAATGTCATGCAAACCAAAATAATATAAAATTGTTTTCCCGTTTTTAGGTGAATTGCTCAAAAACAATCGACAGCAATTGCTAAAATTAAATGAGATGTGTGAGGAAATAAAACAAATTAAAACTGATTATCGTACTTTGAAGGAAATTGTAGAAAATCAGTCTAGAGGTGAAGAAGGTGCAGGTGGTAGAGATCGACCAATCGATCTTTTGCCACAGTTACCAATTCAAGATGTAGAGGTTTTTGAGAAATTTAACCGTGATTTAGAGACCAACGATTTGATGCAAACTCAACTGGTAAGATTTTATTGTATTTTTATTATCGTCATATCTTTACAGAGTAATTTTATATATTTTTTATTTTTTCAGAAAAACTTTATGACGTCTATAGGAGGAAAGACATTAAAGCTGTGAGAAATGGACTTGGAGCAATAATTTCAAACGAGCTTGGCCGCAAATACAACTGGGTTGGCATACATGACCAGAAAAAAATGTCTGATTTGAAATTTGTGCAATGTGTAAAAGGTAACTATATTATTATATTGGGTTTTACTATCGTGATAAGTAAATTATTAACTAAAATTTTTTCAGATGCCTTTAACGGTTCTGGAGCGACTAATACCAAAATCGAGGATATTTTTAAGGATTGGTTGCGAAGATCAGGAGACAGACTGAAAGCTGAAAGGAAAGCAAACCAAGAAAATAATCAGTGAATGGAGATGCCATACTACAGGATAGATAAGACATAGAAGATGCTGTTTTGACATGTTTAATTTTAATGCATGAAGATTTAACAATTTTATTTAACTATTTAAATGCCGAAATGCCAAAAAAATGTTTGTGATTGTAGTTTATTAAAAGATACACAGTATCTTATAAAATCAATAAGTATTGTTACGAAAAGTACTTAAGTTTGTTTAAACAATTTATCAAAAGACTGCATTACGGTATAGCCTTAAATATATATATATTATAGCCGGAAAAACCCTGCATGAGATCCTGTGCGTTTTTCGCCTGAAGGACTTCCTGCATGATTCTGTACAAAAATTATTGCAAACAAAAAAAATCTTGCAGGGTTTTTCTTTAAGGGTAAACACAAAGATATGTTCATAGGTATAAGAAGTTAAAAAATGTATAAAGAAATTTATGATTATACTTTAAACGTATACTGCGTTTTTAAAATTTAAGTCCAATCAAAAGACTGCGCATACAGTACAAAAGTGATAAAATGTAAGATGCGATTAACATTCTGTGAAAAAATAGTATAATAGATTCTATAATAAATACTTTCTTATCTCGTAAACAAAAAAGTATGCTATTCCTTCAAAAAATCTCCAAAATATTTTATTTTTGGTGACTTTTTGATGGCTCAAATGATAGTTATGACAATTGAACTTTGTACTCCAAAGATCTGTGTTACATGTGAAAATTACAATTTATATGTTTTATTTGCATCTCATTGAAGTTTTTAATTAAACATTATTAAATTGTAAGTTTCTTATACCCAGATCTTTCGAGCGCAAAGTTCAATTGGCATGCCTATCATTTAATTTAGCCATCAAAAACGCATCCACTAAAGAGTATCCCTAAAATAACCAATAAGATAACCGACGGATATCCAGTAGATATCATATCGATGTTCGAAAGATACCCTGTTAATTAGTTTTGAGACATACAAATGTTATCCATGAGTTATCACAGTGCGGACACAATAGAAAAAAAACCTCAAAAATCGAATGTCCATTCGCCACCCATTGTATGTCTATTCGATATCCGTTTAGTTATCCATTTGGTTGGACTTATACCATCCTTTTAGTGTACAAACGGACAACATTTTGGCACAATATAGATATCCAAATGGATGTCCGTTGTCCAGTTTACCCATCAGATAACATTGTGTCAGCACAGAGACAAAGTTGTGCGCCACGGCGTGCTGGATGCCGTGCCGTCACGTGCGATACTGCCAGGTGCCGCAGCACAGGGACGGCACAGAGACAGCACGCCGTGCGCGCGTCGGAATTTCGAGAGCAGCACGGCGTGCTGTCACTGTGCAAGCGTTGAGTCGGTCAATATGCTAGCGTTATGCTAGCACTGTGCCAGCACGCTCTTTTGTTAATATATATATCCGCGTTGTATTACAATAAGAGGTATAACAATAAAAAATTATAAATTTATGAAAGAATAAAAATTTATTTATTATAATAAATACAAAAATGCGTGCACAAAAGCAGCTCTGCTGCAAATCTCTATCGTCGATCTGAATATATTAATAGCTGAAACAAAAAAAAATAATTTATTATAATACAACAACTAATAATTATTATAAGTTAAGTAAACATTAATTTATTACCTTTGGCAAAGAATACTGACTCAATTAAAATCTGTAAAATAAAATTTGTTCGATTAGATGTAAACAAAAATTAAAAAATTGATGTTTTAATTAATTACATTTTTCCTACTATTTTTATTATTATAATTGTTTAATAATACATATAAAACCTTAAATTTTTTTTTTTTTTGTGAATTTATGTTTTCTTTTACTGGTTAATGAATAAGTATTGATTGTTGATAAATAATTGTTGAAGTAACTAATTATTTAGTTTTTAAATAATTATTCAAAAATCAATAAGTAATCATTTATGTGTGTGTGATTAATATAAATCATAATAATAAAAATTATCAAAAAATGTAATTTTTTAAATTATAAGATGTATATAAATGTAGAATTTATAAAATGTATACATAAATTTACCTATTAAGTTATTCAGCTCAGACGTGACAAATATTGGTAAACCGAGCTGCAATCTTCCTCCAGGAACTCGATGGTTGTGGCCTCAACCTGTCTCTCGTCATCAGGGTCATCGTCCTTATTCTGTTTGTGCCTGTTGTCATGTCCATCGTCCTGTCCACGTTCAACGTCCTGTCCGTACATCTCGTCGCGTCCATTGCAGTCCTGTCCACGTCCATCGTCCTGTCTGAGTCTGTCGTCCTGTCCGTGTCTCTGGTCATGTCCATGTCCATTGTCAAGTCCGTCGATAATTTCGTCTTCGTAGTCGTCTTGTCCGCGTCCGTCGTTTTGTTCTTCGTATTCGTAGTCGTCTTGTCTGCGTCCGTCGTTTTGCTCTTTGTGTTCATAGTCGTCTTGTCCACGTCCGTCGTTTTGTCGTTCTTCGTGTTCGTGGTCGTCTTGTCCACGTCCGTCGTTTTGTCGTTCTTCGTGTTCGTAGTCATCTTGTTGTCCGCGTACGTTATTGTCCGGTGCAGTGTTTAGTCTGGGGCGTCTCTGTTGGGGCTCATCACCCTGGCCGTCTTCAGCTGCGCGCTTCATTTTCTTGCGACGGAATTCTTCCTTCAAGCTTTTTAGCGCCTTCACCATAGCCGTAGCAAAGTCAGTTTCGTTCAGCATATTAATATTTTTATTTTCTGACATGGCATCTATAAAAAACACAATTGTATTAATAAACAACCAAAATTACTGAAAGAAGAATTATTTATAATGCTTTTACGAGTGAAATCCGTTAAAGCTCTACCAGGGAATAAGTAAAATGTTTAATAATTCAATAATACCTTTACAAGCATCGACAAATCGCGTGTCCTTGAGCGCTACGATCTTCTGTTTGATCGAGCCATGCCAGGTTATGCCTGTAACAAGGTTCGCTGTAGCTTCAAAACTCCTTTTGAAGTAGAGTGCAGCAGCGTCACCGGCATTTAGCCCTCCTAGGTATCCTAAGTACTGAACCTGAAAAATAACATTAAAGTGTTAGAAATAAAATTCACGCTACAGAGAATGTAATAAAGTACTATAATAAAATCAATCAATAATAAAAAATCTTGTAAATACTCACAAGATGGTTATATTCCTCCTCGCTAATCTCTTCCAAGTGGAGAACATCTGCCACGGTTCTGAGAGGGAGGCACGGTGGAACATCCGGCCTCTTAGCCTGTTTTTTTTTATTCAAGCGCTTCAGCGCGTTGAGGCACTCGCTGAAAAACGGTTTAATAATAAATGTTATTATTAAATAAAAAGTTGATATTTTCAGTTATTAAAAAATGAACATACGTTTGCGTCTCCTCCAGGGTGTCGAGTCTGGCCATTATAATTCTGTAAGAGTTCAAAATTCAAATAAATAAAAATGTTTTTGAAACCAAACTATTTAAATAAAACATAAAATAAAACGAACTTCTGGTTTTCCAAGACCTCCCTGAGCAAGGATACTACTGATGTATAAAAATAATTATTTTTTATAAGTAAGAAATAAATAATAAAAAAATGAATGCTGCTTAAGAGAGTAATATTTACCAGCTGTTCCAGAGTATGTGACGTTTTGTGGACGTTTATCCGGTGTTTGTGCGAGTGTGTTATTGTTATTGTTATTGGTGCGTGTGTGTGTAATTGGTTCTGGGCGTCTCAAGTCAGAATTTTGTAGTGTAAGTGTCGTGTTTGATCGGTCGAGTAAGTATGAGGCGTCTTGTGTGCGGCGTTGTATATTCAGTGTTGGTGTGAGTCGTGTGCTGTGTGTGTCTGTTTGTTCTACTGTGCGTTTTTTGCCTGTTGATGTTGATGCTGGTGTTGTCGCATTTGCCGAGCAAGATTTCTTGCTCAGCGAAACTGAGGCGTCTTGTGTGCGGCGTTGTATATTCAGTGTTGGTGTGAGTCGTGTGTTGTGTGTGTCTGTTTGTTGTACTGTGCGTATTTTGCCTGTTGATGTTGATGCTGTTGTTGTCGGATTTGCCGAGCAAGATTTCTTGCTAAGCGAATCTAAGGTGTCTTGTGTGCGGTGTTGTTTATTCGGTGTTGGTGTGAGTCCTGTGCGAGTTTTGCCTGTTGATGTCGATGGCGATGTTGCATTTGCTGCGAAAGATGCCGTCTTGCTCTGCGAACCCAATTGCGGTATCCCCATCGAGCTAATACTCTGCATCTTCTGCATCATCTTTTGCAGAGCAGTAGCTGGTGCAATGCCTCCTTTATTGTTAGATTTTTCCGCCATCTATTGAAAATAACAAAAAATGATGGCAGCAATAAAGTTACGACAAGTCTCGACTCCATTACCCACTTAAATTGTACCAGAAATAAATAAAACCTCAGTAAAATAAAATAACTTGATAAAATAATAATAAATAAATTTTAAAGAATTGCTAAAAGGGATCTGAGTTAATTGAAAATTCAAATTTCGCGCCACAATATTCCGGACAAAATTGAAACTCTTGCGTATATTGGGGCGCGAAATTTAAATTTTCAATTGATTTTCAGACCCACTTATTGAAGTAAATAATTAATTCAAAGATCAATTTGAAACTTATTTCGAAAGATGCGAAGATAACATTTTTATAACGATAAAAAATCCTGGTTGAACATCACCTGCCTCTTGCCAGTATGGCATTCTGAAACACTTGTCATCAACTTCGTGAAGAGGAATTTCAAATACGTTTGCAGATAAAGAAGAGCATACAAAAACTCCTGCACTTGACGAGGGACATGGGAGATTGAAGAAATCGTCAACCCTTAAATAACGTTTAACAAGCAGATAGCACTCATTATTTTCTTGTAATTTTATTATATTTTGAACAACACATATACATCCATTTTTTAAAATAATAGTGCTATTTTGCTCGTCAATAGCTAAACAGTACTTCCCTAAAACAACTTTTCTGTACTGCTTAAAAATGGAATCTATTGGAATAGTTGGTCCTCTAGAATGTTTACCAACAAATCGAATTGAATTTTCGTCAACCTGTTTACGAACATTGACCTGACAATTTTCTGCACGTCTATTGGCAATCTGTTGCAGATAAAGATGTTGTTTTCTGGACATTTTTCGAAAATATGTCATATTATTCTCAAACGGAAAGGCAGAGAAACTTTCCAACGACCCAAAAGATCTTACATCATCTGCAAGATGTAACAAAGTATGGGTGTTGTATGACATAAATTCATTGCCATAAATATCAGAAGCTAAAGTGACGAACAGTTTGAGACATTCTTCAGCAAAATTTATCAATTCAGGAGAAATGGGATTTAAAAGAAACCTTATTGCTATGTGAAGCAAAATAAAATGATGATAAACTGCAGGATCTACAAGACCAAGAAATAGAGCGGGACCAGAGTATACAAGAATTTGTCGCTGCTCAGTAGCCTTGAATTTTCCATGCTTTTTAACGTCAACTGGTTTTCTAGCGAAATCATCAGGGCAGTATCTCTTGACCTGTTCCAAACGTTGATTTAATTCAAAAACATTTGCTGCTGAAAGCTTTAAAAAGCTGGTAAATCTGCCATCGATGATTCCCTGAAAGATTTTTTCCATGATGCCAAGACAAAGTAGATGCATGTAGTCAAAAACTGTGTTGGAGACTATATTAAATGGAAGAGCCCTAATCGAACAATCTTCTTTATGATGATCATTATCAACTTTGTCTAAATACTCTTCTTGTGTACGGGCAACAAAATCAACACCCTTGTACACCATAACACCTGCACGTTCACAATAACCCCTAACCCAACATCTGGAACAAGGAGCAGTACTATTATGTGCTCGATGACCTAGGACAAGTGATCGAGCAGGTGCATCTCCTATAAAACATCTTAACTGGACGACCTCGTTGTGCTGAATAAAATTAACACCATCTTCTAAAATAGTTTGCAACTCATTTAAAAATGGTTCCAGAAACTCACTAGCACTAGTCGGTTTACCACTACCTTTGAAAATACCAACAACTTCAGGAGCACTATTGGATATATTGGCTATACGTATTTGAATTGGCCACAACACATGTTTACTATCTTTATCCAATGATGCTCCATCCGTATGCCAGTCTAGCTGAAGTACTTCAGGAATCATGTGTGTAGGAGTCGTTTGAAGAATTCTCCTTATACCTTTCTCCACACCTAAATGCAAATATTCGCCTCCAGCAGCCTGTATGGGAGCAATAGAGACAGTTGGAGTCTTCAAAATGGTCCTTGGGTCCACATGAATAGAAGAGAAGCAGTGATGAGAGCTGATGACTTGCAGAATGGCTTTCGCTTGCACATGGCTCATGTTGGTCTCCGTGAATGCTTCAGCAAGTTTTGCTTCAAAAGCTTCAACGCTGTCATAGATTGACTCTGCATCAGTTGACTCTGCATCAGACCCTGAATCCGAATCATCCTGATCTTCTTGACCTTCTTCATCTTCTATAAAATTAGCTTCAACTTGTTGCTCGTGCACT
This sequence comes from Pteromalus puparum, assembly GCA_012977825.3. Classification (NCBI taxonomy): domain Eukaryota; kingdom Metazoa; phylum Arthropoda; class Insecta; order Hymenoptera; family Pteromalidae; genus Pteromalus; species Pteromalus puparum. Next base: position 24,037,598 of record CM053170.1, read on the forward strand.
TGATGCTGTTCGTGCACTTGATGTTCATCGTGCACTTGATGCTGTTCGTGCACTTGATGTTCATCGTGCACTTGATGTTGATGCTCATCGTGCACTTGATGAACAACATCTTCAGGTGGATGCCCGTTGCCATAATCAACAACATTCATCAGGCATACATTGTCACTACCTACACGATCACTAACACTATTATGTATTCCTATATTACTGCTGGGAGAAGTTTGCGAAGAAGCCCTATCAATCCATCGTTGCATACGTGCTCTGTATGCTGGACTACACTCTGATAGTGGCTTACGAGAGCGAAAACTCTTTATCTTGAACATAATTGTTCAAGATCAAAATAAAAATTATAATATATAGCCTACTCTATTTGTCCCTACAGAAAGCTAAGTCACCTAAAACAATTTTTTTAAAAAAGCAACGCTAAACTTTTCTCAGTCTTAAACAATAAACCTATAATCTAACAAACTTTAATAAATAGTTTAACAAAAAAACTGAACCTTGTTTTGACTGATCAGGAGTCACCAGGGCTGCACGATGACAATAGCTGCACACGGATCAGATGATTTAGTCTCATAATATTTTATTATATTGAGACATGCACTGATACACTGCACATTTGCACTTACACAACAGCTGATCCAGGACGACTGCAACCACGTTTTGTTGAAAAACCAGGTCACCAGGGCTGCACGATGAGAATAGGAGATGATTTAGTCTCATAATATTTTATTATTATTGAGACATGCACTGATACACTGCACATTTGCACTTACACAACAGCTGATCCAGGACGACTGCGTCGACTGCAACCACTTTTGTTGACACAACAACACAAAAACAGCAATAATATGCAGGATCGGCGGGGAAGTTGTAGTCGCTTTTCTCGGAATAGCACGAATTCACGAGCGGTTTCTAGCGCACAGCAGATTCGCATATTTTGCGCCGTCTACGTGAAATTTAAAGCTCCACAACGTGACGCATGGAGACAGCACACAGACAGCACGCTGTGCTCCAGATCATGACGGCACAGAGACGGCACAGGGACACCACGCCGTGCTCCTGCAAACAATGACCGTGACACGACCATTTCATGACGGCACAGAGACGGCACAGTGCCAGCACGCCGTGCGGCACAGGCGTGCTAGGCACGTGATGTTATTTGGGATGGCGCTACTGCCGCGCTTGAAGCGTATAATAAGGTCACGTGGTATGAGGTGGCAAGTTCAAATTTGTCAACTATCATACTGGAAAATGTTTTATATATTTACAAAAATATACAAAAAAACATGTGTGCGCCCGGCAGAAGTGATAACTTAAATTAATATAAGTAGATAGTATTTAAAATTAAACTTATTTAGCGTATGAAAGACCTATTTTGTTGAAATAAATATGTAATTATTTTAGAAAGGAATATAAATATTTGTCATGTACGCACACTCGCGTGCATATGCGTGTGTAGCACGACAGCATGGTAACAGCCGAGGTGCATCGCGAGCTCGCCGAACCAAGCAGCGGATGACACCTAACGCCCGCCTTATCACTGCATACCGATGTGCAGTCGCGGAGCTTATCGGTCAGTCTACGGGAAGACTAATCTACGGGTGGACTGCTCTTGGAGCAGTCCCACCACTCAATCACACTACTTACACCTCTCTATCTCAGTACGTTGAATAAAACGTGAGAGTTTACAACACAACTCTGCCTTTCGTTTATTCCCGCACACCTTTCTCTACGTCCCTGGGCTTGACCCTTGGACGGCACAACCCAGAACCTCACCACGACCCCACCCTCACCATCCAATTCCTCCCCCGTAACGTATTATAAATTTCATATTAAACACATCAGCTTATTTAATATTAAATAATATTTGTCAGATACAGCAATCAACTTTCTTCCAGAGATATTGTTGTATCTCTTACATTTTCATTGACATTTTCAATAACATTTTCATTAATATTTTCATTAACATTATTATTAAGGTTTTCCGCGCGGGGAGCCTGAAACCCCGTATGCGGCGTGTCCCCTGGGTGGCGGATAGGGGAGTGCTCGCCGAGGTAACCTTGGAGGGTAGAGCAGAAATAAAATATGCTTCGTGGACCAAACAGGCCGCCGTGTTTGCCGTGCGGTGCGACCCGTGAGCTGCCAAAGGGAGATCCTGGATGGGGAGGCGATCCGAAGTTGCGCGCCGAAGTGACCTGAACCATCTTTGGCTTCTGCTGACGGCAAGACGGGAGGCTGGTTACCTAGCTAGTACCAGTCAAACGGCTTGAGCGAGTGTGTGATGTCGTGTGACGCCTGTTAGAAACTCTCCAGAGAGCCAATCACTTTTGTTCGGAGTGGGAGGTTCGAGAGAGCGGAGATGGGCTAGTGCGACAGCGCGCGCTATATTCTGGTATGATGTACCCAGTCTGGCACCGCCTTCAGTCATGTGTTGGGTCCATGTCAGCTGCCCCCATAGACGGGGGGATCCGGGTGGTCGGACACATACCGGGACGAAGAAAATCGATGTCAATGGATACTANGACCCCCCTAGTATTTTATTATTATTGAGACATGCACTGATACACTGCACATTTGCACTTACACAACAGCTGATCCAGGACGACTGCGTCGACTGCAACCACTTTTGTTGACACAACAACACAAAAACAGCAATAATATGCAGGATCGGCGGGGAAGTTGTAGTCGCTTTTCTCGGAATAGCACGAATTCACGAGCGGTTTCTAGCGCACTGCAGATTCGCATATTTTGCGCCGTCTACGTGAAATTTAAGCTCCACAACGTGACGCATGGAGACAGCACACAGACAGCACGCTGTGCTCCAGATCATGACGGCACAGAGACGGCACAGGGGCACCACGCCGTGCTCCAAACAATGACCGTGACGCGACCATTTCATGACGGCACAGAGACGGCACAGTGCCAGCACGCCGTGCGGCACAGGCGTGCTAGGCACGTGATGTTATTTGGGTAAGTTATCTATCGGACATCTATAGGATATACGTGGTGCTAGCTGGGTGGACATCCCAATAGACTCGAGAGCGAGCGGACGCCATTTTGAAAGCGGCGAGGCGCGCGCGAAAATTTGAATTCAAATATTTGACTTTGAAACTTTTCAAGAAAATTACTGCAAAACAAATTCAGTAATTGGACAATTAAACCATTATTATTATATTTAGACCGAATTGACAGAAATAAGGGCTTGTTCATTGGATTTAAAAATTTTTCTTTACGTCTTTGAAATATTGCGTGACAGTTTGAAACCATTCAAAACAATAGTACTTTCTTTTACATAATAAGACTTTTATATAAATACAAATAATCTTTGCGCATAACACTATTATTTAAACATTGCCATTAATAATTATAGACGAACTAATTTCGGAGACAGTATTCACAAGGAATTCATTCACATAATTAATAACAACAAGTAGTTATCTTTTTAAACAAATTAATTATTATAATTCTTTTTTTTTAATTAATTAATTAATTTTGAATTAAATTAATTAATTAGTATATTAAATTTTCTTTTCGGGAATTTTGCGGAAAATATAAATTACGTAAATAGTTTTAGTGAAATTTAAAATCTTTGACAAACGACACAGAACGGATTTTTCTTTTTTTTGTTTCACGATTTGACGATTCTCGTTGGGCGGACCTTTAGCGTTATACCCGCACCCTTGAACACTTATTATTAATTTATCATTAGTATTTTATGAACATTTTTATCGACTACTGATTTTTGTCGTTATCGCCATCATTATTTATTACTAATTATTAAACCCTACAATAATTACCCTGGTAGAAAAGCGCCTATTTAAAATGGTGGTAAAGGCAGAAACTGGCTAAGTAAAATGTAAAAAAACTAGACATTTTAAATTCGTCAAAAGTAGCGATATCTTGTGTATTTTTCATGGGTGAGAATTATATTTCATGAAAGTATCAATAAATCAATTAGTTTTTTGGATGCAAGATACAACATTATCAATATTTAGGCGTAAACTGAATAATTTTAATAATTTAAACATATGGCGAAGCTCGTAGCACTTGTGTGGAAGAAAGTCTGCGTGGCCCAGTTGGTTAAGGCGCGCGACCGTGCAGGACGTGGCTTCAAATCCCCGATCAGACAGAATTTTTTCAGATGCAAATAATTATTCTATACTTTCTTATTACCAAAAAACTCGAATCGAAGCCTGCTAGCCACGACTTTTCAATTCTAACCTCGAACCGCGATAAGCCACGTGTAACTCAGCTGTGTAACTCGACCAACTATAATGGGCAGTTTGTACATAAAAACAAGGTACGCAGATTGAATCCAAGAACTGCCCATTAAGTGGGAGAAAAAGCGTTACATTCTGCCTAAGAAATGGCAAATAAAACTGTCTAGTTCTTAGATTCTATGTCAAGAACTGGCCATTAAGTGGGTTACCGATTCTACCAGGGTAGTTGAAAATTAATTAATTGAAAATTAATTTTCGGAAACCTTACACTTTTATTTGCGTTGTCCCTCAATACACTTTAACCATCATTTATACCTACATTATACAATTTTAATTATAATAACAATTTATAATAAATATGATAAACATTACGGAGGACATTTAGAATTGAGAGGAAGAGAAATAAAGCTTTAAGAAAATAGTGCTACAGAATTACGGAATCTGTATCAGGCATGAACGTTTTAGAAGCATTTAGAGAATTATTTAGAGGATCATTTTGAATTTCATTCGTTAATTGAGAGACACCAGATCTATTTGAAATGGTAAGCGGACAGGGCGGAGAGACGAGTGCTACCCTGGCAGGAGACTTGACTACCACCATGGCCAATAGCTTCATGCTTATGAGTTGCGTAAGCGGCATACCAAGCTTTGACGGAAAACATACCAAGTTAAGAGATTGCATACAAGATTTGAAGAATGCAAATGAATAAGTGACTGACGCAATACGACCACAATTCATGCGGAATGTGCTGCAAAGAATAACCGGAGCAGCGAAAAATTGTCTTAACAACAAGACCATAACGACAGTGGATGACTTGATCAAACATCTAAAACAAAGATACCATACCATCCTCCGTCCTACAGACACTTTTACTTGAAAAAAGTTTTGAGTATTACAATTAATGTACTGCTATTTAGTTATAACATTCATTTTTGGAAGTATATAATACTTGTAACTTAAGTTAGTATTTATAGTGCTTGAGCGTATAGCGAGCTCGCTATGCTCGTACCCTAAATATACGCCGTGCGTAATAACAGTACGTAGGTTACATGTATCGTGATATGCTATTTGAACAAGGTAAAATTTTGAATTGAAACTTTTTTCATGTAAAAGTGTACAAATAATCATTAAATACGAGTAACTAAGTATTATTACAGCATGTCCTATAATAATACAAAATTAACTTGTTTTATATTTTTATGATTATTTGTGTGCTTTGTGTTCTGTGTCTGTAAGTTTCTAATTAGTTAAAAATTTTCGATTAATTTTAATAAATAAATTGAAATAATATTTATGGTTTGACATGTTATTATATTGAAAATAAATAAAAATAATTTTTAATAAATATTTTGTTAGGATTTCTGCATCTAGATGAAACTGCGTACAGTTGACTATTTTTTTATTTTTAGAGAATGATTGATGTTGATCATTCTCATACTTTTGATCTGAAATAAACAATTTTATAAATTCACAACTTCACAAATAATTTAAAATGCTTCAACCATCTGAAAAAATTCTTGAATATTAGTCCAAATTATGAAAAAGTTAATTGAATATGATGTATGATGTTGCTTATATTTATAATATATTTAACATATACATCATTATCATTATTTTTAAGTTCACTAGGTAATAAATTGTTTTTTTTTTTACGAAATTGAACAATCTTTTGATTAATTAATGTAATTTCAGTAGTTATTTCATCTAAATTAGAAAATGTTGAAGATATATCTACTTCATCAAATGTTTCATAAATTTCTATTTGAGAATTTAATTCTTTCAATGAATCGTCTTTGTCTGTTAAATTATTCAAGTAACGTTCATAATTTACTTCTTCAATAACGTGTTGATCAATTTGATAATTTAATTCAAGTAAATAATTCCTGTGTTCATCATTTTCTACACGAACAAATGAATTTTGAATTGGATCCCATTCCATTGTTAATAATATGCTAAAAATTTAAAAATAAAAAAAATTATTATGTAAATTAAAAAGTATTTTTTGAAACCAAAATAGGAGAAATTGTTGGTCTGAAAGAATCACTTCTGTATTGTAATATATGACTTCTGTATTATAATATATATATATATATATAAAAGAATGTAATAATTTGCAATAGATTTGTATATATTTTAAATAGACTCTTTTAATACCTCACTCCATACAATATTATCGATTTTTGAAGAATCTTCTAATTCATTTTGAATGAATATTTTATTGGGATTTTTGCATCTAGATAAANCAGAATCTTCTAATTCATTTTAAATGAATATTTTATTGGGATTTTTGCATCTAGATAAAGCTACATATAACTGACCATGACAAAATAATGGCCGTCTAAGAAAAATTCCTAAGGAATCAAAACTTTGTCCTTGTGATTTATTTATTGTTATNATACGGGACCAAACTTTGTCCTTGTGATTTATTTATTGTTATTGCGAAAGCTAATATAATTGGAAATTGTTTTCTATAAAGAGTAAACGGAAATGAAGAATTTTCTCCAGTATTTAAGGTGATTCTCGGTATAAAGACTTTATTTCCAATATTCTCTCCTGTAATTATTTCTGCTTCAATATTGTATTGATATAATTTAATGATTTTCAAACGAGTCCCATTGCATAGACCATCTATTATACTCAAATTTCGAATTAACATAACTGTTGCATTTATTTTCAAGTCTAATTTATGAAGTGGAAGACCTTCTCTAATTTCATTTAACATTTCAATTGGATAATTTAGATGAATATTTTCGTCAGTTTGATCTACACCTTTATGCGTTGCGTGATCTATGCTGTAATATGTCCATGTATCACCATATAACATTTTTAATACTTTATTATTAATGATTTTAATATCTTCATTATGAGGAGCTAAAATTACAGAATTTATAGATATATTTTGATTAATATTGTATAACGGGGCTGCTCTGCACGGTGTCGATAGCCGCGCAGACGTTAGCTGCGTGCAGCGCAGCTACCGGAGCGGAGAGACAACCGCGTAATAATCGAGACCAAGTCTCGTTTCCTCGGGTTTTATTGAGTTCGTAGGTGGACCTGCCAAGGTCGTATTTTGGCTAGCTGCAGTTAGGTCGCACGTGCACCGTGAAGCGATGCACGTGCCCGCGGAGGCGGCGGGGAACTTAGTAGGAGTAAGGACCGGTGTTCAATCAAGACACACTGGGTAGCGTAGAAAATGTAGCGTATATTGTTCAATCGAAAAGTAGGTACACGGGCACACACGCGGGTGTGCGAGACGCAAACGAACGGTGCAGTTAGAGACCGGGAGGGCACGGGAGAGAGAGAGAGATGCAGAGCTGACACTTACGGTTGACGAGAGTCGGCTCAAGCCCCAGGACGTCTCCTTCGAAGGCGAGTGGTTGGAATCGCTCGGAAGCCTTGGACGTAGCGGAGTCGCACAGGAACCTCGAACAAGGCGCAGTCGCTGTCGAACCCTCTGGGTTGCAGTCATAAACCGGGAGCCTTCGCACGTCGCTCTCACAAAGCTATCGGTATTTCTCGCGTCAAGGAGTCGCGCGCACGATGCTTACTCTCTGCGAGTCTAAACGAATCTGTCTCTCTCTCCGCGAGACGCGACACGCGCGCGAGGCTCTTTCTCTNCTCTCCCCCCACTTACCGTGCTTTCTCCCGTTCCACTCTCTGCCGTTCGCCTGTAACAGAGCTGTAATACATTATTATACATCATGATATTTATGCTAGGGAGGTTATGACGAGTTAACATTGTTCCTCGTCATAATTGCTATACATTTTTTCACAAACATTATCAGTTTTCCAAAATTCAGGTATTTTGAAAGGGTTAATTTTACCTTCTCCTAAATCTAATAATAATGTTGAGAATTCTCTATCATTAGAACGAATATTTTTCTTTAATTTTAAAACTTTGAAAAGAGGCCATAATTTGGAATATTTAATTGTTTCCTCAACGATAGAATTTCTATAACTATGTTTTATTACTGGAAGAATTTGTCTAAAATCACCTCCTAATATGATTAATTTTCCTCCAAAAGGTATTTTATTACAGCATACATCTTGCAAGGTTCGATCTATGATTTCTAAAGCCTTTTTCGGAATCATAGATGCTTCATCCCAAATAATTAAATCAGCCAATCTTAATTTTCTTTTATCTGATTCTAATTTTAAAAAAGCAGTATGTATCTTATCCAAACCTAAAGGTAATCTAAAAGTTCTATAACTTGTCATTCCCTTTGGTAATAATATAGAAGCAATACCAGTCCAAGCCATTGACAAGACTTGTTTGTTCAATGAGATATGATAGTGTATTAAAGTTTTGTATAAGAAAGTCTTTCCTGAACCTCCAGGACCATCAATAAAATAAATGTTAGTTTTGCTATTAATAAGTTCTGTGAAAATAGAGTGTTGATCTTCATTTAATTGATTTACCATTTGTTTGAAAATAGTGGCACTTTGAATTATATTTTCGGAAGACATATCATCATTGAGAATAAGATTGTCAGGTTCTGGTAAACTAAAATCCTTACAACACCTTTCTTCTGTTTCTAATATACTTTGGATATGAGATAAAGCATTATTTTCTTTATTTATTTTAAAATCTTCAGTAAAAAAATTTTTAAACCTATTCCAAATTGTATTTCCTTGGATGTTTTCTGCTAATATGAACCAAGCAAAAAATTTACGTAATTGAAATGGTAACATTATTTGACAAGCTTCTTCAAAAATATTATAAACACAAGAGTCATCAGCTACTAAACCCATAGCTAGTGCTGCTTCTTTATAAGTTTAATACAGTGTATTTTTATAAGTTCGTAAATCTTCAAAAGAAGTAGCACCTTTTATTCTGTTTAGTATCAACTTCAGAAAGAATCTTTCACTATCTTTTGGAGATACTACATTTAATCGTCAAATGGCACCATATTTATAATTTCGCGATCGTTTTATCCAAGATTTTGTTTTTTGATCAAATTTGTAATGTTGCGGAATTTCAGCATATTTAATATTTTTTGCAAAATTATCTATTTTATTTAATTTAAACCATGCTGTTAATGTGGTTTCTGTGTTGCGTAATACTTCTAACTCTTTATGTTCTTCAAAAATAATGTTTTGTTGATCTTTTGTATGAACTGCTAAACGTGTAACAGTATGGCTTCTACCACATAATGGAAATTCTTGTAGTAGAGTGCAAATTAATATAATTGATTGCGCCTTAGTTTTCGACTAAGATTGGACCGTGATTGAACTCATATTATTGGAATAAATAAATCATAGTGTTCGTATTGGGAATTATTACCGTTGACGCGAGTATCTTAAACAATACCTCTGATCGAATATCAATCCTAGTTACGCGTAGCGATTATCGATTGGAAAATAATGATCGAGAAGTGATTGTGGTCAAGCCAGTCTTGACGGGAGTTCATACAATATAAGTAATTGATTTTCAGCATTACATCTGATTGTGTTCTTTATTGACTACGCCCTCTGCCACGCCAGGCTAATTCCTGTCCTTTAAACCTACCGTGTGTCCCCCTCTTAGATGTAAGAGTCCTAGTGAGTCGAGAGATAAGTGTATTATTAAAATTTAGACGATTGCGGGGCTACGGGATTAGTCTTAAAAAGCGCAACGTCACATGGTATTTAAAAATTAAAAATTAAAATTGGGGGCTGCCCCCCCCCCCTAGTATCTATATATATATATATAAGGAACAGCGCGCTGTCCCTTGTATTGGTTCATGTTCCTCATATATATATATATATATATATATATATATATACTATGCCATGCTAAATCTTATATATCCGTTTCTGGGGCTTTATTCACTAAGGTGTATCACGCACGATATAGTAGCGATTTATCGTGTTAAAGAAGCTTCCTTATTGGTCAAAATATAGTGCATATATTTCCTCGATAACTTTAGTGAATAAAGCCCCGGTTCCTTTTAGCGTATAACGGGCCTAACGGGCAATAAACATAAGTGGCAGGATATAATAAGTTTTAACATTGTTTACTATATCTGTATGTAGAGGAATACGTAAGGTCAGTTACACGCAAAAAGGAACAGAGAACAGGAACAGTCACAAGAACAGATATAAGAAAATACAACAATCTCAGAGGATATATTTCCTATTGACCAAATAAATAAATTTTTGGAAAAGCCAATTAATGAAAAATATAATTTACTAATGAATATTCTAATAAGTGCCATTGAAGAATTAAAACCTAAACTTAAAAATAAATCAAAAACCTCTCACATGAAGAACGATTTAAGCAATATAACAAACTTCACAAATAACAATCCTACATTTAATACTCACCCATGTTACAAAGAATACGCGCCTCTGTTTACAGAAGACAGAACCCAATTCATTAAGAATAAATTAAAAACGATGAACAAACCTCAATCAACCAGACGCCATGGTGGAATGATGAAGCTGATGAAATCAGTAGCACTAGAAAAGAGTTGGAAAAAAACTTAAAACTTAACCCATCATTAATAAATTAGTACAACTTAAACAACTAAAAGATTATGAAATAGAATCTAAATTTAGACTAAAAGAAATAAAGTTTAATAGTTTTAAAAAATATACAGAAACTAAGCTGTCTAGAGAAACAAATATAAACGAAGTTTGGGAAACTATACACAAATTTAATGATAAAAAGAAAAATAATCCCCTATATTTAGACCCGGAATCAATAAACAACATGCACCAATTTATATCAGAATTTTGTCCACTAACTGCTTCCTACAATCAACCTCCAGAATTCAACAATAATTTAGAGGATGAGACCAACACTTAACGTTTAACTTAAAAGAATTGTCATTGGCGATAGAGTCTTGCAATACCAAATCTAGCCCTGGCTTAGACCAGATAAGTAACCTAATACTCAATAACACCCCAAACAATTTCAGAACATTACTTCTACATACTATTAATGAGATACTCGCCTGCGGTAAGTTCCCACAAGAATGGAAAGAATTCCTAGTACTATTGCTACCAAAAAAGGAAAAAAATACATTCAGACCTATCACTTTGGCCCCCTGTATGCTAAAACTAACTGAAAAACTCATCCAGACTAGATTAATCTATTTCCTAGAAAGCAATATGCTTATATCAGATTCTCAAAATGGATTCAGAAAAGCGAAATCATGCGCCACTAGTATTGCGTACTTGATAGCTCAAATTCACAAAGCATTCTTAGAAAACTCACACATTATTGCTCTACTAATAGATATAAAGTCTGCCTTCGATATGGTTAACCCAAATATTTTGCAAATAATGCTTGAAGATCTTAAAATCCCAATTAAAACCCGAACATTTATATTTAACCTTATGACAGACAGGAATCTTTATTTTAAAATTAATCATAAACCAGAAGGACTGTTCTACAGACACATCGGGGTCCCCCAAGGCTGCGTTTTAAGCCCAACTCTTTATCTCATATATGTCATCTACCTTAATAAATACATTAACCCTAGAAATAATATATTACAATTCGCAGATGACACGATTGTATTTACAAACAATAAATCTATTGACGAAGGCTTATCTTTATTACAAAACAATGCAAGTGAAATCATTGTATACTTCCAATCCATAGGACTAGAAATAGCGCCAAATAAATCACAATTAATTATTTTCTCCAACACAAAGAAAATAGATCCCAACCTATCTATCCTTCTAGAAGGACAAAAAATAAAAAATGAACATACAGTCAAATACCTTGGAATGTGGTTAGACACAAAACTAGATTGGCGTACACACGCTCTATTTCTTATTGAAAAAATCCAAAAAACTTTAAACATTCTAAATGTTCTAAGAACTACTTGGTGGGGAGATCATCCTCAAGTACTTCTCAATGTGTATAAAGGATTAATAAGAAGCATCACAGATTATAATTGCTTTTGTATTTACATAAAGGATTCAACATTAAGAAACAAAATCAACAAACTTTAATATAAAGCAATCAGACTAGCGTTGGGGTACAGAAATTCTACTCCCATCAATGTCATGCTTGCAGAATCTAAGGAAGTCCCTTTATCAACTAGAACAGATGAATACTTAGCCGATAAATTAGCTGTAAAAACTATCTCAACCGATTCAGATAGACTTTCCAATATGTTGTGTGAATTATACGTGCTGGCAAGAAGCAAAAACAAGATTTTTGCTATATGCTCAACATTCCCTTTATTCAAATCATTTATACACTACTTTTTACATAGAGGTCATTTTATCAAAAAATTCAATCTCCCACTCCCCTACCCCTATAAGCTCAATATAATGGTTACCGACAAAGACATTGATGTAATCTCAATAAGTGAAGGCTCTAATATTAAAAAATCCGAAAATCCCAATACAACATTCAACGAGTTTTTCAACAAAACAACTGAAGAAACAGTTGACTTCTATACTGATGGTTCAAAGACGGAAGATAAAAACCGTACAGGTGCAGCACTCTTTTCACCAAACAATAATCTTGAGGAAAAATTTAAATTTAACAAAATAGCATCCGTACTTACAGCTAAAGCATTTGCTATTCTACAAGCATTACAAAAAATATCAACAGACAATATTAAAAATTCTAGAATATTTACTGACTCCCAATCAGTTCTTAAAGCGATAACACATTTCTCTCCTCTTAAATCAAAAAATATGTCATACCTCATTCTGGATATTAAAAATGTCTTTAATATATGAGATCGTTAACAAAAAACAAAAGCTAAAAATTTACTGGATACCAGCTCACAAAAACATTAAAAACAATGAGATAGTTGACAAATTAGCAAAAGAAGCCGCCACAACAGGAAATTTAGTTGATTTAAAACTTCCTTACACCGACCTGTATGAAGAAATTAAAAAAAAGGAACACAAGAACTTTAAGAAAAAATTAGATCAAGAAAAAACATTTAAAGGAAAAGCCTATTTCGAAAACTACTGTGAGGATACCCCTAAACCCTGGTTTTATAAAACAACTGCCACTAGATACCATATAACGCTACGCAAGCACCACAACAACGAACACTCAACAATATTTCTTATTTCACTCTCTCTTCATACCTAACTATGTCTATAATCTATCTCTCTTAGCACACATTACAAAAATCCTGCTGCCGTGGAGAATGCGGGAGCGATGACAACTGCCCCGAAAGGGGATGTGTAGAATGATTCGCCACCTGGTCTTACACGGTAACGAAGCCAGCGTAGGCGCGCTGCCTTGCAGGGGGGCGTTAGGATACGAGCGTGATTCCGTAGTGTGTCCGACGATGAGCTGACTCCGTCCTTATCAAAGTCGGAAAGCTCTCATACTTAGTTCTAGAGAGGTATGGGACTTATCACCTCTAGAACGGATGATTCACCTGCGATCGGAAACAGGATCCAAAACGCGTGGGTTTCACTTACTACCATGGCTCAAAAAAAGCGGATTATTTCTAGTAGTGCCAAATAAAGTACCAAATTACAGCCTGGGCAAAAATAGTAAACGGCGAGCAAATAGAAACGTTTCGATATGAAAACTACGGAACGGATAGAACTGAATAAGTATCACGTAGAAAAGGAAATCGTTCAGGTACTCGAAGAAACGGATGGCAACTAGATAAGCGACCGCCGAACAGCTGGGGATATACGGAAAAAGCGATAAAACAGGCCGCGATATGAAAGTGCTAGGTAAAAGAAAAAGCCAAAGACAAACATGGTTTGGACCGAAGAGTGCGAGACTCTGGTTTTGAAAAGCGCAAAAAGACCAAATTAGACACTATGGTACACAATGGAGCGATAGTGCCGTAGAAGAGCTACCAGAATAAGAAGGCAAGTGGGGGCGACTTACAGGATACACGAAAAGCGCGAGTATCAAAAGAACAATTAGAATAAAATAGAAACTAACTAGTAAGCGAAAAATAACCCGCCGAGGATGTACAAAGAATAACGCTATTAGGAAGGGTTTCCAATAAGATGCAATTAATGAAAATGAGGGCGGGAATCTCCGTTAGAAGCGAACCATGAACTGCTAAAGCTGTTGGAACAGGATATTTTGATAAGTACTAAACGTACATAAAACTGCGAGAAACGGGAGACGAAATCTACACTGCGGAATCCATATGGAAGAACCGACCTACAAAGAAGTGAAGGCGAGCCTCGACGATCAAAGAAAACTAACTAAAAACATAAGCGCGGCGGGGAAACGATTCTATACGAGCTGAACTACTTAAAGACGGGGCACCGCGCTTACATTCAAAATTTTTGAAGCTAGTATGTGCTATTTGGAAAAATGAAACGATAACGGAAAACTGGAAAGAATCTATCATTATACCGATTTTCAAAAAGGGGAGCTAAGACACGATTGCAAATAACTACCGGGCGAGATCTCACTTTAGCTAGCTACTGCTTACAAAGTTTCTATCAAACGTAATACAGGCCAGACTCACGCCCTTACGCGAAGATTAATAGGAGACTATCAGTGTGGATCTCGGCGTAACAGGTCGACGTGCGATCAAATGTTTACTATAAGACAGTTGTTAGAGAAAAAATGGGAACATTGCGAAACAATAAACACAACTATTTTATAGACTTTAAAAAGCGTATGACTCTATCAACACGAAGCAAAATGTATCCAAACTCCTGGTGCTTCCTCGGAGTACCAAAAAAACTCGTGAAATTAATTCAATATGTCTGAACGGAAGCACGGGAAAGGTCCGAGTAGGCGTAACGTATCCGAATCATTCCATGGATACGCGACGGTTTGAAACAAGGTGACGGTCTCTCTACAGTATCTTTAACTTAACGCTAGAATATGTTGTTAGAAAAATGCAGACTAGCGGGCTAGGTGCAACCCTTAACGAGGAAAACAACAAAATTCTAGGGTATGCGGATGACTTGGACATACTGGGGATACCGGTGCAGCGGTAGTTGAGACACGCGCGGAAATTCTCATAAAGGGCTGAGGACACGGGTTTAGAAGGTGAGCGCGAAAAACAGAAATAATGATCATCGATAATTGGCATTTGCGAAGGTGAGGGGTGATCTTAGAGTCGGAATTATAACTTTTGAAAAGGTTAGCGAATTCACAGATATTTAGGCACAACCATAAATGATCGGAAAACGAAATTAAAGCCGAGAATAACAAGAGACTTCATTCGGGTAATGCTTGCTACTACGCCGTGAATAGATTACTAAAATGCAAAACTGCTGTCTAAAATGTAAAAGTAAGGATATATGGACTATAATAATGCCGGTAATCCTGTTACGGGTGCGAAACTTGGGCGCTTACTAAAGCGGCAAGAAAAACGTTTTAGGGTGTCGAAAATAAGGTTCTGCAAAACAATATACGGGCCAAACGCCTTGTGGTGTGGCCTGAAGGTCAGGCGCGTTCTTTAGGTACTGCGTCATGTCGTACTCTGCGCTGTAATCAATTAAAAGCCGTAAATTTACGTTAATCAAAATGATTCGGTGTTATTGTCAGAATCCTTTATATGCGGATTCTCACCGCGCGTCCAAAGCGCGAATTGCGTCTGTAAACCGGCGAGTGTCTGGCCGGAGCTGCGAGGTCTCGGCCATCGCGCCGTAGAGGGCTGGCTTGTACTCGATTGTGGCTCGGCTCGTCGACTCCGTCGGGCTGCTGAGAGCAAACGAGGGGTCGCGTAGCAGCGCAGGGCCCTGCCGATCGATGTCCTCGTCTAGGTTGGCACATCATCACACATGAACGTCGCTCATCCGCGCGGCCGGCAAAAGGGAGGTCACTATCACGTGCGTCACGCTTATGCCAATTGATTGTAAGCCATCTCCCATCGCGGTAGAGTACCCCTTTACTGCCTAAGCACTCGAGGTATTCTGGGTGGAAATTCTTTTGAGTTTTAGCCGGGCTAGACTTTTAACTGGAACACGGCAGCGCTGACTAAAAGGTGTGGCGGGTAGGGCGTGTAGCCAGTATTGACAGAACAGAGGTTTTCGGCTCCGGTCTTCTCTGCGGTCTCCCTCTGAAAGCAATGCGTTGTGAACCTGGTCCGATTCGGCCGCCGCCAATGATATCAGCTGCTTTGTATGTGGGCCAATTTTTTATAATGATTCGAGCAGGGACCATCCATCAAAATTCGTAATTGGCGTATTGTCGTCGTGGGCAGTTGGTCGTGGTAATCTAAGTTTTAAATGCGTTTATGAACCGATCGAGCATAATCAGAATCTATATGTGCCTAAAGAAACAAGATTTTGAAGAAGAAAAATAAAAAATAATCTAAGGCCTGACCATCGGCAAACATACGAGAACAGGAGCTCTGCCTTGTTGGCATTTCCGGAAGTATGCCAAGGCGGCGGTCAAAAGTCGAACTGGCATCGGACGAATCACGATCGTCGGGACGGCGCCACAACAGGATTCTGCTGCCGGCGATGTCCGTGTGAACGTCGGTCGTCTGCGACATCGTTGTGTTCGCGTAGCTCAGGACCATTGTTGTTAGTGTTAATTGTTGTTGGACGCCCTGATTCGTAGGGCAAACCCGCCTGGCTGGGCAGGCTTGCTTGGTTACCAAATGGCAAATCGTGGTTCTTATCGAACGGCGACACTGGGCAGCATCATCCTCAGTGCTGCCATGCGTCAGTAGAGGCGTGTGATGCATTCTCGCGATTTTCGATATGCTATTCCATTAAAAGAGGAATGATGTTTTGAGGGGATAGCTATTGGCAAGAAACTTTTTCTTATTTTAAGTTCACATTACTCAGTGCGCTCTCTATCATTTTTTTTTGATGGCAGGCAATGCTATATTCAGATAAATTGATGATGCGCGATCAACAAGCTTCGCTTGTAATAAATGGAGTAAAAAAATATGCAACGAAATATAGGTTTTTATTTATTTTTGAAGACCAAGGGTCATATTTATTTTAGAAATTATATGGTAAATCGTAGTATCAAATAAAAGCATCTGCCATGGTACAAAAATATCCTTTGATAAGGAAAGAATGCTATTTATTTTCAGAGAATTAAGTTCGAGTAATCGTGCGAGGTCCCGGTGAGGCCGGAGGAAGGGCACGGAACAAGAAAGATGAGGAAACCGGGGAGTGGAGGAAACTGCACAACGACGAGCTACATAACCTATACGCGTCACCGAATATAAACAGAATAATTAAATCGCGAAGACTAAGATGGGCAGGGCACGTTGCAAGAATGGGAAATGATCGCACGGCAGCGCGTATAATGAAAGGAAAGCCAAATACATCGCGACCTCTAGGTAGACCTAGACGCAGGTGGGAGGACAATGTAAAAGCGGACTTAACTGAAATCGGACGGGACGGCGCGAAATGGATAGGGTTAGCACAAAATAGGGATATGTGGAGGGCTTGCGTAGATGAGGCGATGAACTTTCGAGTTCGAAATGCCACTTAAAAAAAAAACTTGATACCATATCACGACAATTAATAGAATACGTTCAAATCACTTTTCACTAGCAGAAAGTTTACACAGAAAAAATATAATAGACTCTGAAGAATGTAAATGTGGCTTCATCGCCCACGATTTGAATCATATTGTATACGAATGCCCGCTCTATGTAAAACAGAGAACATCCCTCTTCAAAAAGACTAAAAAGAAATAAAACAAAAATACCACTGGACTTAATAAACGCATTTAAAACCTCCAATAGCAAAGAAACCAAATTCATAACAGAATTCCTCAAAGCTTGCAATCTATCCATATAAACTAATATAACACATAACAACAATAATAAATACTCATACCAATAAAACATCGTTAAGAAAATATACGGTGCTGAACCATCGGCCTCGAGAATTTCACTACCAATACAAAACTAAATTCAAAAATGCCACCAATCCTAAATTACTATTGACATGATAGAACAAATATTCACCGGGTTATGGCAGCACGAGTTGGACTCATTGCCAGTAAAGAAAGAAGAAGAAGAAGAAGACCAATCCGGCTTCTTTAACACGATAAATCGCTATATCGTGCGTGATATACCTTAGCAAATAAGGCCCCTTTTTACGTGTAACGGGTCTAAAGGGCCCTTTTCATGCGCACGCTGAAACGCCAAAACGCGTAATACAGTAGTGATGTACATCCTTTCTAGGTAGATTTTTATTCCATGACTGAAGAAAACATGGAGTTTCAAGCATAGAGATAATATAGATAGAGTGGAGAAGGTATAGGCTCTACTGTAAGTGGAAATGACTCGCTGTTAGAAAGAGAGAGAGAATGCGGATTGCTAGCTGTCCTTGTCTAGCAGCAGTACTGCACATGCGCGGACAATGCGCGCTAACCGACTTCGCGTCGTTCGTTGTGGTCTGCTGTGCTGTTGATATGTGTGGATTATCAGAATGGTCTTTGGTTATTTATTGTGAAAGAAAACAATCAAAAAATGTTATGCGTTGTCTGCAAGAAGTTGTGGGTACCAGGATCAGCTCATAGTTTCCATAAGTATGCAATGATATATTTTATAATGGTTTTGAAATAATATGTGAAATCTAACCTATTGCAAGCAATTATTGATACTAATTACTTTATTATTTGACTAATTGTATTTTAGATTTCCGAGAGATTCTCATCGAAGGCAGAAATGGATGGAAATAGTTGGGATTTCTAAAATTACCAGTAATGCATCAGTGTGTAGTGATCATTTCACACCTGAATCGTACCATCAGACTGATGGGTACACAACAGTCAAAAGGTTGTTGTCAACCGCAGAGCCAATAATTGATAAAGGTATTCAAGTCCTAAGGGATGTTACGATCAATGCCACTACTAATCGTCCAAGGGAACACCAGTCCACGAGTTGCCTTGAATATTTCATGAATACTTCTGGCGACAAACAGAAAGATGCAATTGTTGACCATTGTACGACAACAAATTCAATTAATGATAACCATACAACAACTGATGATACTGCTACCAATCTTAGTGAAAAAGGATTGTTGACTAGGTAAATATTTTCATGAATAGTTATTTTATTTTTATTTATCATGTAACTTTTATTTCATGACCGCTCATTAAAAAAGTTTATTATTACAAATATAGAATACACTCTGGGAATAATGTGATCAATAAAATTATTGAAAAAGAAGGATGTTCTGTCAATAATACGTCAGATTCAAACCAATCACAGAATGTTAATCGAGTGGAATCAAATAGAAGTAAGAAAAGGTATATTTTGCACATGTGTATACGTAAGCATATAATTAGAACTATATATATTTCTTACAAAATTATTTTGCTTTACAGAAATATTGTTAATGACCAGGAAAGTTGTTCCAATAAAAGATTTCGGTTCATGGATGGGTATTCGGTTAAAACTATTTCAAGACATGACTTTACAACAGATAAAGCATGGGAAACGTTTATGAGATACGTTACGATTCAGAGAAATAAACATGTAGTCAATCGACGCAAGATTTTAAGAAAACAAAATAAAGTTAAATCCTTCCAAGACCTTATCGACAATTTAAAAGCTAAGGAGACTGAAGCAGCAGCTAAGTATTTAGAAGTAAGTAGTAAAATACATTCCTAATTCGATGAATCAATTTTATGTATAGATAGACGTAAATAGGATATAAAATATTGTACATAGCATAAAAAACAATCAATTTTTTGAAAAATGATTTTTATCTGATTTTATATTGATGAATTATGTGAAAAGGCGTTTTATAGGAACATGTATAGTGATTTTTCATGTGTCGAATTTTTTCATATTATGTATTTCAAATTACTTAGATATTTCGTCTATATGTTAACGTGTGCAATATATTTTATAATGAACTAAGTGTATGTACAACGAATGTATTTTTATTTTAGTAAGATTTTTTTTCTATTATTGAGTAAATTGCAAGTAGGAATTCGCAACAATTTTTAGTTATTCAATTATACATCTAAGTCGGCTATTTTTACATCATGCAATATATACAAATATATCGTATATATTGAAAATATTTGTAATTGAATAAATCAATAAAAAAAAAAAAACAAATAATTTTTTAAACATATATTTACTCCTGAAAACATTTTCATCCTTTTCTAGTGCATACCTGAGACAATAAAGCAACTTATCGTACGAATGAAGGAGAAGAAACGAACAGCTCCATTTCCTTCAGCTTTGAAGAATTTCGCTAGAACGCTACATTTTCACAGTCCAGCTGCTTATGAAAAAGTTAGGAGTACTTTTTTTAAATGTTTGCCGGCGATTGAAACATTAAACAATTGGTACTCTTCAAAAGATTACAAGCCCGGGATTTCCGAAGAAATAATAAAGAATATTTCTCAGATTGTTAATACTGAAGCTAAAAATGGCAAGAAATTGGTTTTCAATATTACTTTTGATGAGATGAGTATTAAGCGGTGGACTAATTATTGTTTGCAATCACACAAGTTCCAAGGATTAGTTGATCTTGGAGGACAGCTTAAAGTAGATGCTACCGTAAAAGATGGAGATAAACCTAAATCCTCAAAAAGCTAGTAAAACACTAGTATTTATGCTAGTTAACATAAATGGTGGATTTAAAACACCCGTAGCTTACTATTTTACCAATTCGTTAACTGGGAATCAAAAATCAATACTTCTAAAGGATTTGCTTTGCAAACTTCATGAAAATAACATTAATGTGGTTAGTGTGACCTTTGATGGCAACGAGTCCAATCAGAAATCGTGTAAGATTTTGGGTGCCAATTTCGACTATAATGATAAAGAAAGTTTTAAACCTTTTTTTGATCACCCAATAACTTCAAAACCTGTATTTGTATTTTTTGATGCGTGTCACATGATGAAACTCATTAGAAATTATTTTGCCTTAAAAGGTCCCATCATTTATAATAAAACTGACGTAATTGATTGGAAATATATCGTGCAATTAAATGAAAAACAGTACGATGAACAAATGCATTGTGCAAATCCGATTAAGAATCGACATGTCAACTTTTGCAATGAAAAGATGAAAGTGTTTCTTGCTGTCCAGGTTTTGAGTTTCAGTACGTATACTGCCTTACAATTTTTAGAACAAGAAATCAAGGACCCCAAATTTAAAGGTGCTTCTGCGACTGCTGAGTTTTGTCGAATTTTCAATGATGCTTTTGATGTTTTAAATACCAAAAATAAATTTTGTAAAACCCCTGGCCGAAAAGCAGTAACACCCGAAAATTTAAATGACTTAGAGAAAAAAATTGACGAAACTATTATATATATTGAAAACTTCAAAAGTGATGAACCAGTTAAAGAGAGAAAAAATAATAATGATAACAAAGAAAATCAAATTGAGAACCCATTGAATATGATACAAGGTAAAATGTTGGCAACTATAAGTTATGGGCCCATCCTAACGAATCTATCTTAGTATTATAATTATAATTCTTCCTCTAAAAAGTTATGAAACCCTTAAAGAAATTGTCAAATGTTTATAGCTTACAATAGTTTTTCTATAATTTTATCAATATACGCTAATGAATGTAATGAAATCAATTTAAAAAATGTCAAGTGTTAAAAATTAGCATATACTAATAAAATCATTTCTTACTCGAAGAAGAATTAATCTAAAAACTAAGCCGAATCATCTTGTGCAAAGAAATGAGCAAAATCATAAGCATAATAAAAACAAGCAAATTTCTCTTAATTATAGAAGAATCATTTAAACACAAAGCAGATTTTCATCTTGAAACTATAGTCAGATTACTTCTTCTTGGCGTAAGACATGATTTTTGTCAGTGCAGGTAAGCTAGAATCTGCTGACTAATAAGATGTTTATACTTTTCAAAATTATTATTTTAATGCTTTTACTTGCCGTCCCGTTGTCTTGTAGTCTACGATGTACTACATAGATTAAATCATATGTATATTTACTAAAATAAACTTATTGATTACTTAACGATTAATCTCCACTACAATACGAAAATCCATCGCCTTTTCAATAAAGCGGAATCGTAAAGCAAAATTATTAAAGTATAAATATATACAATATAATAATATGATTCCAAAACTTCTTACTATTTTTGCAAATTATTAAATTTAGCTTTGAAATTTTCTCTTTGCAACAAACATATATTTGAAAATTTTTCCTTAGATTATAATAAAAATCTGTTATTTTAATTAATATTATCTAACAGATTCACACCTTAAAAGTAATAATTCGAGTGTTTCATCGATAGACTACAAGACAACGGGACGGCAAGTAAAAGCATTAAAATAATAATTTTGAAAAGTATAAACATCTTATTAGTCAGCAGATTCTAGCTTACCTGCACTGACAAAAATCATGTCTTACGCCAAGAAGAAGTAATCTGACTATAGTTTCAAGATGAAAATCTGCTTTGTGTTTAAATGATTCTTCTATAATTAAGAGAAATTTGCTTGTTTTTATTATGTTTATGATTTTGCTCATTTCTTTGCACAAGATGATTCGGCTTAGTTTTTAGATTAATTCTTCTTCGAGTAAGAAATGATTTTATTAGTATATGCTAATTTTTAACACTTGACATTTTTAAAATTGATTTCATTACATTCATTAGCGTATATTGATAAAATTATAGAAAAACTATTGTAAGCTATAAACATTTGACAATTTCTTTAAGGGTTTCATAACTTTTTAGAGGAAGAATTATAATTATAATACTAAGATAGATTCGTTAGGATGGGCCCATAACTTATAGTTGCCAACATTTTACCTTGTAAAAGGTGTTCATTAAACTGATTTCACAACCTTTTAATGAGTTTACTTAATTAAATAAACTTATAATGGAAATGTTTTTAACAGAAACAATCCCTCAGGGGCTGTTGCAATATTGTCGGTTTTTACGAAGTCTAGCAGAATTATGATTTCCAACAAAGACTAACACAACTCCGATTTGCTCTTTTTTTGTTAGTAATTTTTTGTAAGGAAAACGGCAAAATATTGAGTTGCACTAGTCTTCGTTGCCCGTTGGAAATTGTTAAATATTGATATCGGCCTGCAGCAGCAGCGTAGTAGGCTATAGGGCTTTTTATCGGGAGTTACGGGTATGCTAAGCTTGAAGCTGGTCGGGCTTTTGTCGCTGCCGATCTCCAGGGCCATGTCGGTTCATTGACGTCCACCTCCTCCTTTTTCTCGAACTTGATGAGATTGTTGCCATAGTCAATCGCATTCTGACTCGATAAGTTCTTGGGCTCTGATTGCCTGATGCATACCATTCGGCAGCTGCTGGAGCTTTTGCTCAAGCACGGACTTCTCCATCGACTTGACCTTGAGCGCGAAGTGTCGCTTGCTGGCGGTTAGAGCAGTGAAGCGTCTTCGGCGGTTGTCGTTGCGGTGCTCGCCAGCTGCGGCAAACTCTGCTGCACCCCGATGACATGTGAGGCCTTATCGAGTTCGAGGAGTCGACCATGATTGAGGTGGCGTTATACAGTTACTCTCATGTCGAGGTTGAAACAGCTGTAACGAAAGAAGGAAGATCTTGTCGTTCATTTTCGACTCCGGAGGAATAATTGAACGTATGAGGTCTTGAAGTTAGAGTATCTGGTTGCCATTGAGCTAGGAGCCTCTGGTATACAACTCAAACGACCAGCTACGAAGGTCGTCCTCGTGACCGACGGGTTCGTCGTCTAGGACAAGTGGAAAAAGCTCCTGCAGTAGTTGAAGACGAGCTAAGAGTGACCGATGATCACACTATCGGTCTCGCTCTTGATGTGGCAGTCCAGCATGTTCTGATGATACAATTTGGCGATGTCCAGTGTCTAGTCCATCGTTGTGAGCCGGGGGTCCTGTACCGATCCCTGATCCAGCGCGCTTGTGTGGCTATTCTCCATCTTCATACAAAGACGATCTACGCAAGTTCTCGCTCATCGTCCTCGACAATCTCGTCATTTTCATCGTCCTCGGACTCGGTGAGATCGTTACCATAGTCGCATTTCTCGAACTCGTTCTCGGCCTGCTGTGGAAGAAGAAGGCCTCGTAGTCTTCTGCTAATTTCGGGGAAACAAGCGCTCTAAGCCTGTGGAAGACGAGAACAGTCGAGCTTTGATTTCGACGCACGCTATCGACTCGATCTCTATGTCGCAGTTCAGCAAGTCATGGAACTATTTGCCAGTGCTTATAGTTTGCAGTCCATCGATGTGAGCAAGGGGTCCCGAGCACGTTGCTGTATTTACTCTCTGTACCCAGCATTTACGTACACGTCGTATCTTTGACGATCTGCTTGATGGACTTGTTGCGGGATATCGTATGGGTATGCTGAACTTGAGGCTGGACTGCTGATTCTCGCCTGTAGAAGCGTCGGCTTCTCGTTGACATCTACCTCCTCCTCCATGTGCTCAAACTCAATGAAATAGTTGCTGCAGTTGCGTCCCGCCTCGAACTCATTCACGGGCTCGCTGTCTAATGCGCTGCCCAGGAGCCGATATTAGCTGTTGAGGCATACGACCGAGTTCAGGTTGACTTTAATGATCAGGGTGGCGTTGACGTCGCGACGCTCAGGTTAAGATTAAAGTTGTTGCTGTAACGAAGATGAAGAATTAGACCACTGCCAGTCTTCGACACTTACGGAAGTGTAAGCGAAAATGAGTTATGGAGTAGAGATCAAACATAGTATTGCTGCCAACGGGTCGTCGCCGAGTCAAGTGGTGGCTTGCCGATTACGCTGTCGATCTCGCTCTTCTCGTGCGATCTGCGCTATATGCTTGAGTCCGTACCTGACCATCGCTCGCACGCATTGACACAAAAATCTTGACGGGCGAGCACTACACAGTATCTTCCGTATATACTATCTCGGACTGCCCGTTGATACTTAAAATTGAATGCAACACTAATTATTGCCCAACACCGTAAATACTATCGCAAAAATTATACAAAATCATAACTAATTTTGATTCCAATAGGCAGCAGCAGAAGCAAAATATCCGACTCGAGACTTAACAGTCCAATGCTGATTATATTCAGATTTCCAATTATGTAGAATGAGGTGGACCCAACGAAAACGATCTCGGAAATTATTATCGCGCGTTAGTCCGTATCAAAGGTACAACTTACAAATTATACCTTATAACACTATTATTATTTTTACATATTCTTATTGTTGATCTTTTTTTTTTTTTTTTGGTGTTCATACCCGGGCGCAGCCAATTAAGGCCCAGCTGCCGGGGGCCTTCCACCACCTTTGTGTGGAAGTAGTGCCCAATCCTATACCTCGATTTCCACCTCACTGTATCCCTATTATTTTTCCACTCTGAGAGACTTCTCCGGTGAGGACCATATTTTCAGACACACACCTTGCTGGTTAAGCCAGCACTCTCTGCCCCCGAGAGGGCATCGGGTCCGTCTCTCAGTGTAGCTTTCCCCCGAGAAGGTCCCCGTATTAGACCAGCTCCACGCCGGTAAGGCCGGCGCTCCCTGCCTAATGCATCGGGTTGGCTACCTAATTCCTGCCTTTACCTATTGTCCCTACCACTGTTTCGCATTCGCCCAGGCTTACGCCTGTGAGGCAGGGAAAACCCGGAATTACTCTGAAGGAAAATTCCGGGGAAAAACCTACCTCGAAACAGCCGGAGTCTTGGGTACTTTTTCCGCTGAAAACAACTCAGAAAAAATCCGAGCTGACCTCACCGGGAATCGAACCCACGGCCCCTTGAGCGAGCGTGTCTCGGCCGGCCAAGGCGTGCGCCTTAGCCAACCGAGCCACGGACGCTCTTCTATTGTTGTACTTAAAAAGAAGAGAATCGCATGGCCAAAAATTTTAAGAAATTATCGCAAATTAATTTTTGATCTTAGTTATTTTTATGAAGGAGCAATTTCCTTAGAAAAATACTGCGGTCATTAGAAAGATCTGATTAAAATCTTCAAAATAGGATACTTACACACATGAGTCAAAAAGGGATCAAATAAAATATAGACAGAATGAATAAAACGTAAATAGGTTAAAAAGCAAATTCAAAGTATAATAAGGTCGCGGGGCTCCTCGACGGTACAGTGTATAACAACTTATACTTGCCATCGGGGCGCTACCGCGCCCCTTGATCACTCCAAAGAAAATCCGTTTTAAAAGCAACTTCTATGCGGACAGGTTTTTTGGGATTAATTATCTCGTTGAAGAATTTTTATTCTCTTTGCCAAATGCTTTTTAATGATAAAATATGCGACTACGTGTTATTATACAAACTCTCTCAAGATCATGTTGAGATGTTTTTTGCTCTTATAGGCGTATGAATGGGTATACAAATAATCCGACCACAATACAGTTTCAGTCAGCATATAAAAAATTATTACTAAATAATATTAATATCTCAGTATCGCGCGGAGTCTGCTAATTGCAAGCCCCAAGGCGATACTACGTTAATAACTGATGAAAATTATACTTACGGTGTAGATGATTTGATAAAAGAGGCATAAATACGAAAACGAAAGTAGTGTTAGTAGTATTGTACCCCGTGTACCAAAGAAAAA
>CM053170.1:24073077-24122611 GCA_012977825.3 Pteromalus puparum
GAAGATTGTCCATGAGCAGATATCCGAGTATGTAGAGTCTAAAAAACTACTTGATCCCCGCCAAACGGGTTTCCGGACTAATCATAGCACGCAAACAGCACTGCTGAGTCTGTCAGAAGACATTAGGGCTGGTATCAATAGCAACAAGAACCTGCTCACCATCCTCCTAATGTTTGATTTCAGCAAGGCGTTTGATACCATTTCGCCCTCAAAACTTCTTCGTAAGCTAATCAAGTTGGGATTTTCTAGGGCTGTTCTTCTGTGGATTGCGTCGTATATTACAGGTCGTAACCAGCGTGTGGTTACGAATTCAAATGGCAATTCAGATTGGCTCACTACCAATCTTGGCGTTCCACAGGGTTCAGTCCTGGGGCCTCTTCTGTTTAGCCTCTACATTAATGATATTTATGATTTCTTGGCTGACTTTAAAGGCCCTGAGGGGAAATTGTCGGACGGTGTCGAACATTTGCTGTACGCTGATGACCTCCAAACCTATACGCAGGTGACCAGGGACGATCTGAGTGAGGGTGTGGACCGCATGTCGGCTGTCGTGCGTGCGGTGTCGGCATGGGCATCTGAGAACGCACTCCGCCTCAATGTTGGGACAACTAAAGCTATTATTTTTGGTTCGGATTACAACATCAATAAAGTGCAAAGTCTACAGCTGCCTGGCATTGAGGTTTCGGATGGCGTTTTTGTTCCCTTTGTTGACACTGTAACCAATCTCGGTGTTATAATGGATTCAAAATTGACGTGGAAACCGCAAGTGGATGCGATTAGCCGAAAGGTTAATAGAGCTCTTTATGGGCTTAAATCTTTCAGATCCTGTACCACCGAGACACTGCGTAAGCAGCTGGCTGGCGCTCTTGTCATCTCGCACTTGGATTACTGTTCTCTTGTATACCTTGATGTATCAGGTGAACTCAACACCCGACTTCAAAGATTACAGAACTCATGTGTGAGATATATCTGTGGTGCTAGAAGGCACGAGCACATCTCCCCATATAGGAGAAGGATAGGCTGGGTTTCGGTCGAGGCAAGAAGGGAGTATTTTGCGGCGGTACTGCTATACAAAGCAGTTGTTATGGGACAGCCCCCGTATCTCGCTGCCCTTTTTGAGAGGAACCAGTGTAGAACCTCTTCTAGGGACCCCAAAGAACTCGTAGTTCCTGCGTCGCGTACTGACACTGGGCTGAAATCATTCAGTGCACAGGGTGCGCGTCTTTGGAATTCGCTCCCTCGTAATTTAAGGAACCTTCCGTCACTAAGTTGGTTCAAAACGGCAATACATCGACACATCTATCAGTGCGACGATGGTGGTGTCGATGAATGACAAATGTACACTGTGATACAACATGCGAAAATGTGAGAAGCCGTCCAGTATCGTACAATGTAATTGTATTGTATATTGCGTCGACTTTATAGATTTAAGCGAAAATGAAATTTAATTGTACTTGATATCTGTGATATGATCTGATTCTGTGATGTGACAAAGCATAACTCTATTGTGATATGTATGTATGTATTTTTGACTAGTGCAAAATAAATCTATAATAATAATAATAATAATAATAATAAAGTTTCCTTGCAGCTCGCTGCGCACACCCGGGTCTTATGTCGCCAATCCTTCTAGGATGCTCCATCAAGCGCTTCGAAAAGTAGCGTCTCTCTCGGAACAACGCGCAGCTTCAGTCTGCAACTCCACGCACCTCCACGCCCGAGCAAGAGCCACTTGCAGCCTGACACCTGCTGCACACCTCGCTTTCTCGCTGACTCCATCTCGCGTCCCAAACTAAACGCACCCGCGTCTTCCCTTCGAGACCTGGCGCCCGGGATGTCTCGAGATAGCCCAGTGGCATAAAGACAACGCACTGTGGAACTCGGCAGTCACCCACGACAAAGGCACATCAAATTCCAACAAAGATCACGTACACATCTACTCCATCTTCTCGACAGCCCAGCGCTTGATGTCGGGCTACATGCTACGATTCAAGCGCCCTGGCATGCCCTCTCAGCTTCGCTAATCACCACGGTCCCCGTGAATCTCCCCGGTCTGCAACGGAAACCGACGAACTCCGCAAGTCAATCTAGAGCCAGGAAACAGACTACTCTCAAACGGCGCATGACTTCAAGAGTTCCATCAAACGCTCTTAAAATCAGTCACACAATCGCTTCTGGCACGCAGAATTACAGCTTCGATCATTCACACGTCGTCCTCGCTACATCTCACTAGTCCCTGACTAGGAACACCAGAATCATCCTTGTCAGAGATACAATTGCTCTCAAGAGCGACCAACTTATCGCTTCTCACGGCCGAAATCCAAGTCGGAATAACTTTATCATAAACTTCGACCAAGCAACTCACGTACACGGTACCGCCCCCTACCGCCGCACTCTAAGAGCTTGAACGTTGATTTGTCTTGCTCTCACCATACTCTTCACTGCATATCCGGCCTCATCTGCCACACATATCAAGGTTTACTGTGACAAGTGCACTGTAGTAATTGACCGAAGGACCTCACGCAGACCTTCGACGCGCTATCGCCTCTCAGCTCAGCACGCATTCGCACATGGCGCCGCTCCACACGCGTCAACGCGTACGACGCACCATGCTTACGGAACAGAATTGCCGTAACATTATCATGTATGGATCATGCAAGCGCGCATATGAGCACCCCTTCACCCTCCGACGCGTACCCTTTGACGCGCTCTCTTGACAGCAAGTGTCTGCCGTGATTCGCCCCCGGGCGCTTTTCCTTACAGATTCCTACACCTGCAATTGAGGCTGCTCTATAGTTTCGTTCACGGAACGAGGCGGGCGGGAGTCCCGTGCATCTCCACCACACCACAAACTGCCACATAGGAGGACTCCACACATTCACATCAGAGAGCCACCCATGCCTGGACGTGATTCCCAGCCGACCAGCCTAGAGACGCTCGAAGCCCACCGAAGTTCCGGCATTCAGAGGCTGCCCATGGAGCAGGAGCTTGCTGCCATGGAGCCAAGGGCGTCGGAACTATTACAAAGCCAGCCCCACGCGCCGACGTGTCCTCGCCTTACTCGCGCTGACCTGGGGAGCCGCAGTGTCTGCACGCTACACGCTCTGCTACGGGGCCGGTAACGTGAGCGGCCGTCGGCTGACTTCTGCACGCGCCGCCATGTCCCCATGCTACGCGCGCTGCCCTGGGGAGCCGTAGCGTCTCCACGCTACGCGCTCCGCCACGGAGCCGGTAGCGTGAGCGGCCATCGGATGACTTCCGCACGCGCCACCATGTCCCTCCGCTACGCGCGCTGTCCTGGGGAGCCGTAGCATCTCCACGCTACGCGCTCTGCCACGGAACCGGTAGCGCGAGCGGCCATCGGCTGAGTTCTGCACACGCGGACGTGTCCCTATGCGACCTGTCGAAGGATTCTAGTCATCTCCTCCTGCAGGCTTCACACATCTCAACGCTCGGCAAGCCCTGGCCAATGAGCTCGCGAAACCGGGAAGAACATCGACACCTGACGCTCCAGGCTATAAAAGAAATAGGCCCACGCAACCACGGACGCTTCCGAGTAATCCTCAGCCTCGCTACAACAGCTGCCCCGAAGACGAGCTTCGCTGCACCAAGCACGAGCACCAGCACGGCAGCCGAAAGCAGGCATTTCCTCCTGCAACGAGCAGCATCCCACCAAGCGCCGTGAGAGGCTCAAGAACCTCAGAGCCGCGAGACGCCGACACCTCGCTACTAGCATCTACGCCACCTCAGCATCCGCCACAGATGCGCCCAAGCCAAAGACATCATCTCCTGATGGCAGCACACGACCGCAGTGGATATCTTCCCCCCACGGCAGCAGCAGTGCCACGGTAGGCGCAGAGAGCCACAGTGACAGTAACGTGCACTATCCGTCCGACCCTTCAGCTCTTTTCTGCCACAACCAGCTCCGTAAGTTAAACACAAATGCCACTGTTCATTACGCCATCAGACCAGGTACTGCCGAAGCTGCCTTCGGGCTTAACCTTTCTTCACAGATACTTGATCGCCAAAAGACCAAACAGCGCGACACTGCTCGCAACCTCGATGGCAAGCCCACACGTGATGGCTAACTCACTCGTCTCAAAGAGATCGCTCACGGCGGGCGGCTCTCCAACCGACTTCGACCGCTGCATCACCCACAAGCTCTCCATGGCGGACGGCTCTCCAAACCTCTTCAACGACTGCATCTCCCACAAGCCCTCCATGGCGGGCGGCGACGACAACATCCACGGATCAGTCTGTTCACTGCGACTGGCCAGATCTCTACTCAAGCTAACGGAGGCAGGCCCGCGACGAAGCCGATCCAGCCCACCATCTAGACGAGACCGACGGACGGACCGTCGGTGCTGTTTCCGTTCCCGGCGTGGGTTTTCTCTCCACGAGTTTTCCCCACGTCACAGGCACCTGCCTGGGCAAATGCGGGAATCGCGCTTGCATCAATCATCTCTTTATCAGGACCAAACAGAGCCTCGCCAATGATTAGCTTGACTGTTTGAGCCACGGCGGGTGGCGCGTTATCGAACCACGGCGAGCGGCAACACATCAATCCCACGGCGAGCGTAACTTATTCCGTTCAAGGAATGGGGCGGGCGGGATGTTGGATTCAAATATTCGCGCCCTGCCCAGAGGCCTCTTGGGCAACCCACTAGATGGCTCTCACCATCACCGTTTCCGCTCTCCCTCTGCACGGGCCCACGCGCCACCCCCTCAAATCAGTACAGTTCCAGCTACCTGTGGAGACGGAAGTCTCACGCCTATACAGTGTCACAATAAACGCCATTCTCCACCTCAATCCACCCGTCTCATTCATTTCGAGCCCTCCGCTCCAACACGGCCTATTGTCAGTCTCAAGCCCGAAGAAAACGCAGAGAGGAAGTGTTGTTTATAAATGTCCAATCGTTCTTATTTAACAAAACTAGAAAATCTACAACCAAGAGAGGCACTAGTCCGGGGGCCCACAATACTTCCCGTGGCCAATTAGAAGTCCAGTCAAACACCACGACTTTTCTTACGTATTTTTACCCCTTGAATTCGAATCGCGAGGGTGGATTGCTGTAAAATGCGTCTACCAAAAGTTATAAACAATTTATATTGTTGAGAAATCGAAAATCTCGGTTTAAACTCGGGAAAAACATTTCTCAAAGCTATTTCAATAATGTTTATACCGAAATACACTTAGTTTGATAGTAAAAGCCATCAGTCTAGTAAAAATTGCTATTTTATTATTTTTCAATGCGGTCGACCGTAACCTGCCTTACCGACAGCGCGCGCCAGGCGCGCTCAGTCCCGCCTCGTGTGTATCTTTCGCGGGCGCTTCGTTCATTTCATAATGCTAACCTTTGTTATTAAACATTTATACATCTAATCAAAACAATTAATTAATATTTGCAATTCTGCAGTTGTGAAATTCTTTGAGAAATGTTTTTCCCGAGTTTTAACCGAGATTTTCGATTTTTCAACCATAAATTGTTTATAACTTTTTTTCACTACAAAAATTAAATCTGAAATTCAGTACTGAAGCGAACTGAAATGGCAATGCAACAAAATTCAGTATTACCTGTTCTGAATTGGACATTGCTCAAAAGTGAATTGAAATTCAGTACTATCAGTACTTAAAGTTGAACAAAAAAATTAGACAGCGAAATAAACTCAGAAGGGTTTAACTAGGACGGCAGCATACGGTGATGATGTCTAGGTGGTATGTACGCTTCTGCTCGTAAATAATAAACACGTTACCGGGGACTCTCGCAGACGATGTCCAAGTGTTCGGGAGGGGAAAAAATGATACGTTGGTAACGCACTCCGTAGCTTTTGATATGTAGATGTAAATTGTGCTCGAAGATGATGAGCTCGTCACCCGGAACTCTCGTAGACGATGTCCAGGTGTTCAGCGGAGAAAAAAATTAACTCCAAATTTTTCCTCCGAAAGACACCTGGTCATCGTGTACGAGTGTTCCGGGTAACGTGCTCATCATCTTCGAGCATAAATTATATCTACGTATCAAAGGCCATGGAGCGCGCTACCGGGATTTTATTTTTTTCTTCCGAAAGGCACCTGGACATCGTCTACGAGAGATCCGGGTGACTTACTCATCATCTTCGAGCATAAATCATATCTACGTATCGAAAGCCACGAGGCGCGCTACTTGGATTTCATTTTTTTCCTCTGAAAGATACCTGGACATCGTCTACGAGTGTCGTGGGTAACGGACTCATCATCTTCGAGCATAAATCATATCTACGTATCGAAGGCCACGGAGCGCGCTGCCTGGATTTGATTTTTTTCATCCGAAACACACCTGGACATCGTCTACCAGAGTTCCGGTTGACGTACTCATCATCTTCGAGCAGAAGTTACAGTAATACCTCGAAAACCAGGGAGCGCGCTACTATTATTTCTAATAAATGTGATGCATAAATATTGTAACCGATAAACTAATATTCCTAACCTCAAATATACCAGCACATTATATTTTAAGATTTTACCATGTTTGGTTGCATCAAATATATGAGCGATTCTGCCGTAACTGGCTCATTCTGCGCGCCTGCTTCCCAGGCGTTTACACATTTGAAAAAAAAACGCACAAGCGGTTTTATGTATGTCTGGCATAGCTAACTATATTTACCAATAGTTAAAACCGAGTATGCAGGCTTATATTTAAAACTACGCAATATAATAGGCCTCAAATGTCAGTTCCGTAACCTGTCTCCAACACGGATTTCAATCTAAAAAGTCGATGCAGATAAAAGTACGTAAAAAAACTTCCATCATATATAGTATGAACTATAGACCTATTACAATATATTTTTCATGGTTTCGGGATTAAAATTAATTATTTAATATTAAAGCTGGGCGCTTACTCTTTGATGCCCGTTTTTCCATTAAAAAGGTACCCTCTACATTACCTTATGTTAAAAGCGTTCTAGTGTGTCATATAGCGCCGCCTATCGATAGAATTTCAAACTATATACTACTATTTATGAATTCCAACCGTAGCATGGTTCCGAAATTTAAAATTATGGAAGTGAGAGCTGATTTTTCATCAGAAATTTCGAAAAAGAGCACAACCTATCAGTTCCGTAACGCTAGTAAACTACTATTACTTAGCAACAATGTATTTAAACATATAGGGCGTTTTTTCGAGTAAATAGTAAGTATTTTCGAATATATGTGCAAAGAATTGTTGATAATAATTACGCTAGGCTATGCGAGCTGATAAACGCCTAAATGTCAGTTCCGTAACACATAATACAGTAAGTATCATTAATACATTAATAATGTCCTAATCATTGCTTTTTTAGTATTTAAATGGCTCCAGTTACATGGAAACGTCTAATAAGAGTCTAATTTTTTTTAAATAATTCGTCATTTAACCATATTGTGATCTTCGTGAATAAACGAACAGGCTGTCAAATATTGAGTGAATATACATATACATATAGATAGATAGATAGATATATCTTAGACGATTTAATTTTTTTTTTTACCAAGTTAAATTAAAATTTACTGGAGTTTTAGTAGCGCGAATTACAAAAATGTCAGTTCGGTAACCTAGTCAAATATGGATTCTTCACATAACTTTTTATAAAAGTAATATGTTGTGGTTTAGCTTTAGGGACTTGTTTTGTATGTAATTCCAGTTAGAATAACCGTCCGGCAAGTTAAAAATAGTCGATTTTAGTATAGAACATTTGTGTGCCCGTTTTGAGCCAGTTACGGCAGAATCACCCATATACCGGACGAAAGAGCGTGTTCTGTGTATAAAACTCTCTGATTTATACACAGAACACGCTCGGATTTTACTGAATTTCAGTAATATTACTTTTTACGTTACTGAAATTCAGTTCGTGGCCCGTTTCCGTAGTAACAAAATTCAGTACTGCAGCACTGAATTTCAGATTTTCTTTTTGTAGTGTAAGACCAGAGATTAGTAGAGAGATGGCCGATGCCGAGTTAGAAAAGTGTGCCATATTCGATCATGACACCACCATGCGGCCCTCGACCGAACTATACGCATCTAGCAAGCCCCTTCAAGNTTAAGTATTATCACACCATTTCATGCAATAAGACGAATTAATAAGTCTCGCTGATTATATTATGATTGTTTTTGCCTATATAATGCAGTTTTTTTCTCTATATAATACATTTATTTAAATATTTACATAAAACCTAGACATTTTGTAAACTACTGTAATCAATTACTTTTTTGAAAATGCATTATTGCATAAACAATATGCATTTGAAAAGGGCATGTCAAAGATTAAAAGACATTAAATAAAAAATTTACAACTCGGTAAATAACGATGAAAATGACTACAGTTTTGCTACCCGGGGGTTTTCGAGTCGCTGATCACGAATATCGCGACGGCAACGGCCTTTGAGGTACCTGGTGCCCAGGGTAGACAGTGTCAACGTCCTCTTCGCGAGTTTTACGGGTAATTCTGACATAGTGAGTCGAAACTCGTTAAATACAATTCGTACATCGTGCCAATGTTGTCAACTATATTATAGGCGCCAAATTAAACAAAAAAAAAATCGGCTTCAATAGACAAAGTCTCTAGTTATGGTCACCAGAATCTGAATCTTAAATAAATAAATATATATATATATATGAATAAAAAATGAAGAATAATATATTTAAATTCAGGTAAAAATGATGTAATGCTGATTCTAATTCCAGGAGATGACGTTCATACTTTCTACCTTGGGCACCAGGAACCTCGGAGGCCGTTGCCGTCGCGCTATTCGTGATCAGCGACCTCGAAAACCCCCGAGTAACGAGTTTCGACGCACTAGTTACAATTTCACGTAAAACTCTCGAAGATGCTGTTCGTACTGTCTACCCTGGTCACTAGGTACCTCGGAGGCCGTTGCCGTCACGATATTCGTGTTCAGCTACCTCGAAAACCCCCGAGTGGCAAAACTGGAGTCATTTCCATCATTATTTACCGAGTTGTAAATTTTTTATTTAATGTATCTTCGAAATGCACTTTTCAAATGGATATTGTTTATGCAATAATGCATTTTCAAAAAAGTAATTGATCACATTAGTTCACAAAATTTCTAGGCGATCTCACGAATCCAATGCAAAAAACCGCATTAAGAGCCGTCCTACTGCTCAAAAAATCGATGGTTAGGCCGTTTTTTGTGCTTTATTTCCTCGACTACATCTCGCGCGCAAACTCGCTGCAGTCGACCCTGTTCCGCGAATTCGCTTTTCAGCGAATATTATTTCCGAATTATTGAATTCTTGAAAACTGTTCAGCACAACGTTGTTGAGAATACAATTTTTTCCCACTATAATTGTACTCGGTATATAATAGTAATAATTTCATAAAAAAGATAAATGATACTTACCTGCAAATTTAATTATAATCTTAACAATTATATGTATTATAGCAAAACAAAATAAAAACCAATTTATAATGTCAAACGTGCAGCTAAGCTTCAAGCCTAACGAAAAATAAATCGTAAACTTTTAATAATCTTAATAATTTATAAACAAACATTAAAAAATTAGCCAAAGATAAATTAGACTTTGGATTTTTGTTTGCATAAAAATTGGAACAAAATGATATATTATAGTGCACTTAATTGTTGTAATTTTTTCATTTTTATTTAATAATAAGAAAAATTACATCAAAACTAAGACTAAAAAAAAAATTTGTAGTGGATTTGAACCCTGGCAAAATAATACGCGCACCTTCGGGCGCGCGCGCCTTAACCGGCAGCACAGCCATCGTCAACATGCTAGTAGAAAAACACAAAAACTTGCATATGATCATCGGCCCCGCTTGGGGGTTTAGGGTTTGTTATAATAGAGTTTGGGGTTGTTCGTGATAATAGGGTTATTAAATAATTGTTTTTATTAAATTTCTTGTTGTGCGTTTGTTTTAACGTATACAAGACCGCCGGCACCATGGAAGCTCCACCGCTCGCTCCGCCGGGACATGCGTACTACCCTCTCTCCGCCGCTACCGCTAAATGCGTATAGTTCGGGCGAAGAACCGCGAGGCGGCGGTAGGTTACGACTGCATGTTGCCTGGCACGCTTTGCCCTATGCTCATCGGCAATCTCTCAGTCTCTACTAATCTCTGGTTAGACGCATTTTACGGCAATCCACCCTCGCGATTCGAATTCAGGGGGTAAAAATACGTAAGAAAAGTCTTGGTGTTAGACTGGATCTCCAATTGGCCACGGGAAGTATTGTGGGCCCCCGGACTACACGGACCGTGCCATCCCTTGTTCCATCTTCGAGCGAAAACCTGACACGCACTAGTAACTACCAAGTGCCGAGAGATGGCGCATAGGCGTTTCTACGGAAGCGCCATCTATTGTCAATCGGTTTCCGTATGTTCCTATGGCTATGCTTTGCGTGTATATAGTATGTATGAATGTATGAATGTATGTATATATATATTATATATATATATATATTATATATATATATATATATATATATGCATACATACATAACAGCAACTCAGTGTAACTTATATGTGTGCACACACACACACACACACACACACACACACACACACACACACACACACACACACACATATACATATAAGTTACACTTATTTATATTTGTTTTCTTTGTTTCGTTTCGTGTAAATTAATATAAATTAAGCAAAATCAAAATGAGACAAAAAAAAGATAAAATAGGAAACAAGAAACTAAACAAGCAGATACACACAAAAAAAATGCTTTTTTTTGATGAAGAAAAAAGGAAGTAAGTACTTATGTTTATTTCGGTAATTCCACGTCAACCCGTAGATACATTTTTCAAATCTTGGCTGAAATTCTTTTACTAGTCCAGTAATACCTCTAAATAAACAGACAAAAATTTCAGACCTCTAACCTGCAGATTAAAGTTATGGTCATACCAAAATTTAAATTTTCTCAATTTTGGCTTATAATACTAATTTTAATGGCTTATTAAAGCTCGTTAGAAGCAATTAGATAATAATGAGTAAACATATTTTTTTTCAAATTTCCTGTGGAACTAAAAAAAATATTTTTCACCTATATAGCTGTTGTATAAGATTGCTACATAAAAATTGAAGCTTTACAAGCCCCCCCAGCTTTGACAGAGCCAATTTCAGGTTCTGAAAGCAAACAGTGTTCTTTATGTTAAGAGCTTTGAGTATGTCAAACGTGATATTGGGATAGATCTTGCAATAGAAGTTACATGATTTTAAACGAAATAAGTTATAACATTGCGTACATTTTTTTTGTATAAAAAAAACCATGACAGGATGTTGTGAAGCCAAGATAGACGTTATGTGATTGACTCATGTAGTGCGCATACATCCAAGACAAGAAGTCTATAAATGTCTTCTGGGTCAGGGCGCGCATCATGCACTATTCAAACTCTAGTATTGCATATTATTCATATGCTGTAAGATCATGTGCACATGTTTTGTGCCGTATCTACATAGCATGCTATTATACGGACTTACTAAAGTTTCTTCTTTTTGTCACCTACATGCTTTGTCTTTATACACATAGTTTGCATTTTTATTATTGTTGAATATTATAATATGTGGTGGATAAAATAAATAAAATCATCCAGCCCTATGAAAACTATTTACATAAAATTTTACATACAATTTTATGTAAAGATTTTGAACTTTTTGAAATTCTAAAACTTTATTTACCTAAAGTTTTACATTCAATTTTGAGGGGAGGCTGGATCTAAAGCTTCGCAATGCAGCCACGGGTCATTTCGTATTTCCAATGCCAAAAAAAAACTAAAAGTCAGATTGACTTCTAGTTTTGCTAAAACGATTCTTTGAGCTCAACACTATGCCGGAAAGTACTTTACATTAATGAAAGCCAATTTATATTAACGTTATGTGATACAATAACGAGATTTGAAGGTTAGGTGAGGTTTTCTGTAGCTGCAAAATACCTCTAATTTTGATAGAATGATTCATTGAACTACGCACTATGCCAGAAAGTTATTGGTTTTTTATTGTAAGTTGTATTTAAAAAGTTACACCCAATAGAGAAACAGCATTTTTAGATACGGCTGCCCCTTAAGTCAAGATCAATATGTAAAATTTTATGTGATATTTTACGTTAAGTTTTACAATTTTACTTGTGTATGTGATTAAAATTCACATGCACAAATAAAATATATACATACAATTTTATGTAAAATTGTATGTAACTAGGAAAATCGACCGCGCTTCGCGCGGGTAATATCGTTACGCACTTCTTTCTTTATATTCTAAATAGAATCCAAACGTTAACATTTTCCTTACTCTATAATAATTATAATACGTTTGTATATATGTATCTTGTCTCACCAATCATATATCACCCAATATAATGTAGGTTATGTGCTTTTCAATTTTTGAGGTTAGATATTCGTTATTTATTTTATAGATAAATAATTAATTGTTACAAACCTAATCTCAGAATTTAAATTAATAAAATACGATCGTTTTTTATTAAACTCGTTACCATTCAAATTCAAATATTGAATTTTAAATGTTGGCGCCATCTAAACCGGATACACATTGTAGACCAATCACGTTCAGCGCTAACTTCATTTATAGGCTTCACAACATCCGATCATGACTTTTTTAAGAGAGGNAGAATTTAAATTAATAAAATACGATCGTTTTTTATTAAACTCGTTACCATTCAAATTCAAATATTGAATTTTAAATGTTGGCGCCATCTAAACCGGATACACATTGTAGACCAATCACGTTCAGCGCTAACTTCATTTATAGGCTTCACAACATCCGATCATGACTTTTTTAAGAGAGGAATATTTTTTTGCAGGAGGGCACTATGGAAATTAAAAATAAAAAGTTGTGTTAAAGAAATTGCCTTTAGTCAAGCAAAAAAATGTTGAATTATGAGTAGCAAATAACATGCTCAATTTCTACAAGGCATATAATTTTTTAACTTTTCAAACCTTTTTAACACTGTTATTACTTTTAATCATGTAAAAAGTTGTAGTAGAAAATCTCTGTTAAAAATAGTCGATAGAGATCGATTTCATTTTTAATCAAATTTAAAGCTTTCTCTTAATCCCACTTTTTGTATTAGAACTTGATTAAATTCGATAGAATTGATAGAAGTTGATAAAATTCTATAGGAAAGATAAGTAATGCTAATAAAGTTTAATCGTTGGTATCAAACATTGATTTGAATTGTTGATTTCTGTATTGAAATTTATCAACTCCAATAGATGCTACCGATTTTAATCGAATTCTAATAACAAAAGTGGGACTAAGATATAGTTTCAAATTTGATAACAAATTTCGAGTATTTTTAGCAGGGATCGAACAGTAAAACTATACAATAGACGAGTGCCTGGGCAGTGCCAACTTCCCAATTTTGCTGCATAATCACTACATAAGAATTGCTTAATGAACTGCTGTGCTCTTTACGCAATCCAAAAGTTTATAATAAGAATAATTGATGTATTTTTATATTAAAAAAGTTAAATTTAATAAAAACTACCTTGATTATATATAATCATAATTAATTGTTATTTGTAGTAAGTTTTACAATGTGTATAAGAATGGCAACTTAACCCTATATACACATCAATAAATGTCAAGACTATTCACTGATACTACTATTCTTGTACATACCTTTTCTAATCTCAAATATTAAAACAGAACAGGCAGTATGTGTCTGCTCAAGATAGTCAATGATGAATTCTTAAAGTGAAAGATTGCTTAAGATAATTATTAGTCAGATGAGCTCTAAAGTGAGAGACAATATCTTAGCATGCATGAATTGACGTTGACACTAATTTGCCGTAGGTGGCAGATTAGTTATTATTATTTTTGAACAGGTTTAGTTGATTTTAAATAGTTAATTTGATTTGACTCTAAGTTGTTATACTTTTATACTATTGACGATAAGGTTTATAACGAAAAACACTATTTTATAAGGGAAAAAGCCTTTCGGCATAAAAAACCCTGATTTATTAAAACACAATAATTGACACAATGAAACAATAAAATGAAGATACAAAAACGATAGATGAATAACAAAGCACTGTTACAAAGATACGCAATTGATCGATTGAAATAATGAATTCGTTAAATGTTGGTTGCCAAAAATGGCGTTATTGTTGATGCTTAGAAAGGCGTTAATGTCACGTTGGGACAGAGAATCGGTGATTCCGAGTTAGATGTTAAACGGTTTTAAAGTTTTAAGTTAAACGGTGTTTGCTAGGCAACAATATAGGATGTTTCTGCTCGTAGGAAAGATCGGATTTCTTTAAACGTCCTCCTACACGGATAAGCCCTTTTTCATTTATAAAAGGATGCAGAGCATCGAAACGAGTACTCTTTCGAAAAGGGACTGAGTTATCACCAGGTGTTTTAGTTAAACGTTGAAGTTCTACTGGAAATTTTTCGCGTTGAATCATACTCAAGATTTGATGTTCTGCGTTCATAACTTCTGAGCATTTCAATAGAGGTATCAGTGTTATTAAATAACTAATCTTGTCTTCTACGTTTGAGAATTCTCGAGAACACTCTGTATGTTTTACTTTAGATTTTGAATTTTTCCAAAGTAATATATATATTACGCTTATAAGCGATTACTATAGTGAAATGTTCAAAGTTCGAAAAGCGTGAATAGATTTCGTCGCAAGAAGGAGTTGACAGAAGACAAACATCTTTCTTTAATCCCGGCAATTCGGAAGGTGAAGTTTCAATAGACTGAGGCCATTCATTTTCAGCTAGAGTTAACCATCTAGGGCCGGAAGTCCAAAGAAAGTTGTTAACGAAATCAGATGGTAGCTGTCCTCTGGAAAGAGCATCAGCTGGATTATCCTCAGATCGAACGTGTTTCCACATGACTTTTTCCTAAAGACAGTATGTCTGCGGCTCTGTTGGATTCAAAAGTTCTCAAAAGATGAGGAGCTTTTTTCAACCAACTAAGAACAATGGTAGAATCTGACCACAAAGTTACCTGATCTATCTTGAAATCAAACTGAGTTCTAACCTCAACATAAAGTTTTTTAAGGATAGAGGCTGCGCAAAGTTCTAATCGTGGAATGGTGACTCCACTTACTGGTGCAACTCTAGATTTACTACAAATCAGTTTGACTGAGACCTTACCGTGCGAATCTACAGATCTGATGAAGAGACACGCTCCATATCCGTAACTACAAGCATCGCAAAATCCATGAAGATTTTGACTAAATTTGAAATCAGAAGTTGACGAGGAAACGACACCTTCTAATTGTGGTAATTGAACTGCGAGCGATTTCCATTTGGTATGAATATCCTGTGGAAGCGATTCATCCCAAGTTATCTTGGCTTTCCAACAATCTTGGATCAAGATCTTAGCGTAAAGAATCACTGGTCCCAAAAGTCTAAGAGGATCGAAAATCTTTGAAATTTCTGACAAGAGCTTTCTTTTGGTTGATATAGCGTGAGGATCTAGAGATTGCACCTTGTAGGTAAAGAAGTCTTGTCGGGAATCCCAAATAGTTCCAAGCGTTTTTTGAATAGGATTATCTTTAGTTACGCAATCAAGATTGAAAAGTTTCTTATCAATATTATTTCAAGCAGATGTATGATTAGATGCCCACTGTCTAATAACGAATCCACCACGTTTTAGCAACTCGATCATCTCATCACGAAAGCTAAGGATCTCCTCAATCGAGTCAGCTCCAGAAATGAAGTCATCAACATAAAAATCACGTAAAAGAAGTTTTCTGGTGCGTGGGAAATTCATTTAAACAACCGATGTTCTTCCAGACATTTGGGATAGGTGGAAGAATTAGAAGACGTGGACGAAGAAGCAGAAGTCGTCATTAAAGACCAAGCATTCGTTTTCGAATTTTTAGTTTGAGATTGCGGAATGGTTTCTCCTGCTCGCTTTCTAGTGTTATTGTTTGTGCGAGAGCCAGATTGAGCAGTTATCGATTCCAGTTTGAAAATCGTTTGTTGAATAAATTGAAAAAGATCTTCTAATTTCGGAAGTGTGTCCATTTCTAGTTTGTCTTGCCATCTGTTCGACGTTGCAGGTGGCAGACACCGTTCGACGATTCGAACAACAAATTCGTCGCTTGGCTCTATACCTAGGCAATTTAAAATTTTAAGATGTTGACGAGTACTATGAAGCAAAGATGCAAGCCCGTCTTCCGTTGCTTTGGAAAGTTTTGGAAGATTAAGTATCGCATTCAAGTGCTGAA
Organism: Pteromalus puparum; assembly: GCA_012977825.3. Lineage (NCBI taxonomy): Eukaryota > Metazoa > Arthropoda > Insecta > Hymenoptera > Pteromalidae > Pteromalus > Pteromalus puparum. The sequence goes on from CM053170.1 coordinate 24,089,286, forward strand.
CAGCTACTATACGCTTGTGATCAAAAAACTCGAGAAGAGCCTTCCAAGCGGTTTCATAATCTTTCTCGCTGGGATCCGTTAACGAAGCGAATAAGTGGCTGCATTTTACAGCATCACTGAGATCAGTTCGAGTGTGCACAAAAGAAACGAATTTGTGTTTAAACTTCGCCCATTCTTCACGTTTGCCACTGAACATGGGTATCTTTATTTCGGGTAATCGAGGCAAATCTTGGCTTTCCATCACTGTAATGTTGCTAGCATTTAATGTCGAATTTGCAATAGGTTCAACTCTCTGTAATTTAGTTACTGCACTAGCAACATTAAAGTAACGGAATTCGACCTTTAGAAAATTTGTCAATTCAGAATTTTCGGAATCTAATTGGACTAATTCGTCATTGTATTTGAGGTATTCTTGGTAAAACGTCGCGAGACTATTGTATCGCATTTGAGCGTTAGCATGATCGGGATCCGAAACCTTGAGATACGCTTCTAATGTCGCCACTTGCGATTCAAAAGATTTTCCTTTCTGCAGAATATATGCAATACATTTTTTTGATCTCCGGTGAGAGTCATTTTAAAGAAAATGAGTAAATTAATTTAAAGACGAGAAAAACTAAATTATTTATTATCAAAATATGCAAATAAAATTATAGATTTCAATAGACTCCAATTAAGTTGAATAAAACAATGTTACAATAAACGAAATATATTAATTGAACGTGAATTTCTAATTATTTAATTAAAATGTATGCTACTTTAAATTGTAAAGTTAAACGCTGAAATTATATTTTTAAACAGTTGAAAATGAGAAGATTTCAAAATTAATAAATGACGCTTTGAAACAATAACGAGACTCAAGTAACAAGAAATGAATGCGAGTCGATCTGCTCGAACAAAAAATACCATACCCCTAAACTCAATTCTTGCTAGATCTACAGTTACAATAACACGAGGCTGCGCGCAACGTCATGTGCTTGCGCGCTCGTGTTTCGCTCTCTCCCCAATACTCGGAATCGGCGCGCTGCGCTAGCCCGTAACAACGAAAACCAGATTTCGAAATCGTTAAATTTGTCACAAAGTACACTTAGCTTTTTTCGATGTCCTTGTTTCCTCGACGTGGCTGGCAACTGGGTGGTGAGGCTTCCTTGTGTGGGAGCGACGACGTGATGATGAAGATGCAGTTGGATAATGCAATTAACGACACAAAGACCGGTCGAATTTTGCTAGATGTTTTGGCGCGCTCTCGCCTTCGCCGTTGCCGCGGCACGTGCAAGTGCTCAAAAGTTTAATCCTTGTGTGCGTGTGACGTCACTCGCGATTGTTTGTGAGAACAAAGACCTCACAGGAGGCACCATGAATTGACGTTGACACTAATTTGCCGTAGGTGGCAGATTAGTTATTATTATTTTTGAACAGGTTTACTTGATTTTAAATAGTTAATTTGATTTGACTCTAAGTTGTTATGCTTTTATACTATTGACGATAAGGTTTATAATGAAAAACACTATTTTAAGGGAAAAAGCCTTTCGGCATAAAAAACCCTGATTTATTAAAACACAATAATTGAAACAATGAAATAATAAAATGAAGATACAAAAATGATAGATGAATAACGCCGAACACGCACACAAAGCACTGAACGCACACAAAGCACTGTTACAAAGATACGCAATTGATCGATTGAAATAATGAATTCGTTAAATGTTGGTTGCTAAAAATGGCGTTATTGTTGATTCCTAGAAAGACGTTAATGTCACGTTGTGACAGAGAATCGGTGATTCCTAGTTAGATGTTAAACGGTTTTAAAGTTTTAAGTTAAACGGTGTTGATCGCCACACAGAGATTTGTACGCTACTGAAGTCGTTGAAACAATGATCATTCTCGCTCGCAAGAAAGAGGCCCCCGGGAGGTGCTGCCCTCTCTCACTACTCTCATGCAAACTCACACATAACCTGTTCATTCATACATATACGCATGCGTGTTGCGTGTTGCGGAATAGTTATGACGGAACAATGCACTTGATTTTATGGTGCTATATTTACTGTAAGCAACATACCTAAGCGCCTCCATTCCAAAAGTACATCCCATGTTAAAGCTTGTGGAGAGAAAATAATTTGAAGGGTCACCATTAGCAACGGCAAAAGTAAATCCCATAAGATTACGTGTGAAAAAAGACATCACAGAAACTTGAAAAATTATTCAGAAACAGATTAGGATAGCAATTTTTACTTATCTGCCTTGGTTGGACATTTTGCAGCAAATCTCATGCCTTGAGCATGGAAATTTACCTACATATGTTTATAAGAAAATTAAAAAAACAAGTTTCCATATTGTTATAACATGTCAAAACAAATTATGTTTAACAATTTTAGCTCACTATAGCTATGAAAGTTTTTACATTAGAGCCAAAACAAATGTGTAAAACACAAGTAATTGTCCCTGGTAGAAAATCGCCTATTTAAAATGGCGGTAAAGGCAGAAACTGGCTAAGTAAAATGTGAAAAAACTAGACATTTTAAATTCCTCAAAAGTAGCGATATCTTGTGTATTTTTCATGGGTGAGAATTATATTTCATGAAAATATCAATAAATCAATTAGTTTTTTGGATGCAAGATACAAAATTAATAATATTTAGGCGTAAACTGAATAATTTTAATAATTTAAACATATGGCGAAGCTCGTAGGGCTTGTGTGGAAGAACGTCTGCGTGGCTCAGTCAGTTAAGGTGCACGACCGTACTTATTTGTCCTCGTGCAGGGCGTGGGTTCAAATCCCTGGTCATACAGAATTTTTTCAAATGTAAATAATTATTCTATACTTTCCTATAACCAAAAAACTCGAATCGAAGCCTGCTAACCCCGACTTTCCTATTCTAACCTCGAACCGCGATAAGCCACGTGTAACTCAGCTGTGTTACTCGACCAACTATAATGGGCAGTTTGTACATAAAAACAAGGTACGTAGATTGAATCCAAGAACTGCCCGTTAAGTGGAAGAAAAAGCGTTACATTCTGCCTAAGAAATGGCAAATAAAACTGTCTAGTTCTTAGATTCTATGCCAAGAACTGGCCATTAAGTGGGTTACCGATTCTACCAGGAGTAAAAAAAGTATAATTACTACAAGTCTTGTTTGGCATTTATTTAACAACGATTATAGCCAGTGAGCTGAAATGATAAGTGTAAATTTGTTTAGCATGTTGAAACAAATATAACAACTTGTTTTTAACTTAACTGATACAATTTTTATTTTCATATAAACATTTATATAGGTTATATATAAATTTCCATGCTCAATCCATGGGATTTGCTGCAAAATGTACAACCAAACCAGATTGGTATAAAGTGTCATTGTAGTCTCTTTCTAAACAATTTTATAAGATTCTGTGCATATAATAATATTTATAGGGTTGGGTTACCACTCTTAGTATATACACATTGTAAAACTTACTTTAACTATGATTATGATTATGATTATAAATAGTTAAGGTAATTTTTATTAAATATAATTTTTTTAATATAAAAATACGTCAATTATTTTTCCCTTATAAACTTAGAGCATACATTACTGGAGGGAGCACTGTGTGAGCAGAAAGCGTGATCGGCGTAGAGGGAGAGAGAGAGAGAGAGAGAGAGAGAGACTGAGTTTAGGTAGAGTCTGCCTCTCTCGCACATGATTCTGATTGGCTGGTGTGTTTTCCACCGTTGCATCGCGCGAATGCGTGTTGGTGTCAACAAAAAGTTCGTGAATAAATAATATATTAATAAATATATTTAAAAAATGACGAAAACACGTTTTCCTACATGTAAAGTTAAAAGTGATCAACCGGAAGGACGTGATATAACTTTTTATACGTAAGTATATATTCTCAAATGATGTGTACTTATAGGTTAGTTTTTATACAATACATTTATAATAAACTGCATTGTTTATTTAAATAGAGTTCCAAATGATATGAGGGAAAATTGGAATGAATTGCTGCAAGCACAATGTAACGTGGAATTAAAAAAATATTCTTATATATGTAGCTTACACTTCCAACCGGGTTGTTTTTACTATAGTGGCTTATGTAAAAATAGAACATTGAAGAAAGGATCATGTCCTACATTATTTGGTGATAAATTGTAAGTAGTAACAAACTATCTCACAATATTAATTGCTACAAATGAAAATGAGATGAATTTTTGTTCAATATAATCGATAGGAATACTCAATTAGATGACCAATCTGTAGAAATTCAAGCAACTGATAATCATGACGAAGATGATTCGACGTTTAAGTAAGTTTCTATAAATATTTATACATAGGTGTGTATTTTATAAATATTCTATACTGTTAAGTTAACTCATAAAATTATCGTTTTCAGTGTATCAGTGGAAGCGTCATCACCATGCTTTTCCACCACTTACACCCAATGATAAATAAACTATTCCACAATTTGTTGCTGATTTGTTGCTAATTTGTTACGCAAGAATTGATTTTGTTGCTCTAGCCATTTCCGAGAAACGAAGGTTGGGGCTAGCTTAAGTATTAAGCTAGCACTACCATAGCTGTAACTTTTGATCTAATGGAACTATTTTTCTGATTCAAACGGCATATTTTGTTTCTAATTTGTTGCTGACGTTTTACGCCTAAAACTATTGTTGCTCCATTTTTTGCAGAGAAACAAAGGTTGGGCTGGCTCAAATCTTAAGCTGGCACAACCGTAGCTATAACATTTGATCTAGTGAAGCTTTCTTGACTATTCAAACGGCATATTTTGTTGCTAATTTGTTACTGAAAGATAGGCTGGGTCCCATTCCTTCAATGTAACTAAGGCCTATAGGCCGATATCGCGCCAAAGCCCAAACCGGAAAAATGATGAAAAATGAAACAAGAAGTCATAATTCGTAAGATTTAAGATCGCACAAACATATTATATATATATATATATATATATATATATATATATATTCCTATATTATATCATTATTTTGTGTATACTCCCCCCCCGCGCCCCCCATACCCCCCCGCTTAAAAGTTAATTTTTAAAAAAATTAACTTTAAAAAAAGTAAAAGGTTAGGTGAGTTTGATCTATTCTGTAACGAAATCACAGATAAAAGAACTGAGATCAATCAAACAAAGTCAAGTTTATTATATTTAGTCATAATGAAGCAACAAAACAGCGTTTGCCATCAACTTGGCATGGCAACTTGCTATGTTCGCTTCATTTTGTTTATTGATAAACAACTAAAATTTTCTTTTTATGTATTACAACGCCATGAAAACAACGTAAGTATACAATGAAACGGGCATGGCAAGTTGTAGTAAGTATTTTGAGTGTTGTTCCTAATTGATCATTATATAATTTATAAGCCCTTCATTAAAAAACGAAAATTTTGTTGCTTCGTTATGATTAAATATAATAAACTTGACTTTGTTTGATTGATCTCAGTTCTTTTTTATCTGTAATTTCGTTACAGAATAGATCAAACTCACCTAACCTTTTACTTTTTTAAAAGTAAATTTTTTAAAGAGATTTCAGTCCTTTTTAGGCACGACCGCGACACGGAAGTGCCTTATAGTTTCGTGTGTGAAAAATGTGTGAGATGCGATATCTCACGCAATTTTCGACCGATCGGGCTGAAATTTTAGGAGAAGCGAAGCTAAAAAACTTTTTTTTTATCCCGACCCTCTACGTCATTTTGAAATGCGGACACAATTTGTTCGATTTTTAAGCGTTTTTTTTTTTTGATAAAAATTTTCCTGTGATGCGATTATCTCGGAAAGACTTTAATCAATCGGGCTAAAAAATTGTGTGCGAACTCCCCTCGTAATACTAAGCTGACAGATTTATTTTGGGCTTGATCCTGCACGTATACGCAGAATGCGGTCACCTCCAAAAATCGCTAAAAACGGTTTTTTGGCTCTAAGTCGAATTCTAAGCATTCTACAAAAAAAACTTTTCCCTATTAACATCAAATCATGAAAATGCTTATAACTCAAGTTTACGGCCCAAAAACGATTTTTTACAGCTAAAAAACGAATTATTTGCCATAAAACTGTGCGGATTTATGTTTTACATAAAAATGTTAAATGTAAAAGTTGTAAACATTTTTAAAATAAAACTTTTTACCAAAGTTGGCAAAGATATTTTTTAACACTTTTTGACATACAACATTCCTAGTAGCGATTTTTTGATACATAAATTCAATAATAACTTCGGTGCAACATGCCGCGAAAAATGTGTGAGATTCGATTTCTTAGCCTGCTCTGAGAAGCCTGACACGTCCCTCTAAACTATGCTATTACAATCCATTTTCTAAATGAAACCCTATTACTAAATCAAATCTTGATAAAATCTTGAATCTTCTGTTAACTGTTTTTACAATCCTCTTTAAAATCCTCTTGAGTCCTTCCATGTTAATTGTTTTCTTCCACCTACAAGTAAAATAAAATTAAATTAATAAAACTAGAAAACTATGACTGTATAATTTAATTAACTGTTAAAGAAAAACCAGCCTCTAAAATACATGATTACAGATACGTATAGTAGTAGTATAGTAGTGCCAGAGTCTTGAATGAAGTTACTTTCCAATTCCAAGATTTTGATAGCTCAATTATCAACACCATCAGTATCCTTAGGTTGACTCCGGTAGACGCAGTAGACCATAATCCAACAAATGCAGAAGTTTTATACACCTAGACATACAGAAAAATATTACAAAATCAAACTCATAAATAATTATTGAGAGATTCAGACCACTGATCTCTGCATACAAATTTGAAACAAGGCAGCTTTTAAGTATGAATACCGTCAAACCACATGTTTCAGTCACATAGTTCACATTTACAAACAGAAGATTATCATCATGAACACTGAAAAGGTATCCGCAAGCCATTAGACATCAGTTTACTGAAGTTATCATAAGGGACAAAACGTTTCAAGTTAAAACTTATTGAAGATACAATATAAATTCTACATACAGTTCAAGTTTATTCTAATATTTTCAAATTCGCCTTGTCAGATTGTATAAATCCATATCCAGATTCGTATTAAAATAGTTGAAGTATGCAACCAACACTCCAAGACAGCATCAATTCAGTTGCAAGATCGTCTCAAGGTGGTCCAATCAGCTGGCAACGCCAAACAGGACTGTTGGATAGTAGAAATAGAGCTCCAGGATCATTCGCAGCTGGTTGAGCCAGCTAAAAACGCTAACCAGCACTTCCAGAAAGTTCAAATGTAGTTCTAAGGTTGTCTCGTGGTGATTACATCAGCCAGAGATGCCAAGCAACACGATCAGATACCATAAATCCAGCCCCAGAATCGTATTGAGGCTGTTAAAGTACTTAGAAACGCCAACCAGCACCACCAGAAAGAGAGAGAGAGAGAGATTTTTAGATTTAGATTTTATNTGTTCTTTTTCATCCTCGTGTATGTCCGAGCGTTTTTCGTGCATTTGTTTCCACGATGAGATAGAGACGACGCATTGGACAGCCAGGTTTCGAATTATTTTTACTCTCATCACTTTCGCAATGAAACTGTGTCGTATATCGTCTTACGTTATTGCGGTGCCTGACTACATTCACAGAAAACTCAAGTTGTAACTCGTTTTCAATTCGCCTTCAAGATACGCTGTATAACTCTAATAGTCGTATCGTTAAACGACGCTGAATATTTATAATTCTTCGAATGTAGTGCTCAAGAGATAAGTGGGTCACTCTCGAGTGCAACAATCTCCGTGAATTGTCGTGATTGATAATAATAACCACGCGACGCTTTCACGAGAAAAACGCTTGTTATATGATATACAAAATTTAAAAAAAAAAATGGTTATTCCCAGAGATTATACGCTCGATGAAAAAACACATTGCTGCGAGTTTCGCAAGGCCGTTCGCGGAGCTCGAGAAGGAGAGAGAGAGAGAGAGAGAGAGAGCCTGGCGGTCGGGAAAACTTGCGCGCGCGGCATCGATTGATTTGTTCTTTCTTAATCGCTCCCTTTCTTCGTATACGAGCATGTGCACGTTCACCTATCCCTCTCTCCATACGTACGTATGCATGTATAAACGCGTGTGTGTATATAAGCTGCTGAACAAAGACGGAAAAGGATCTGCCACAGTGCAAAGCGAACTTTCCCCCCCTCCCGCGGCACACACTGCATTCCGCGACAGAGCGCGCGTTGTGCATCGTTCGCGCGAGCGCTGCGTGAATGGAAAGGAATTTTTTTTCAGTCAAGGCTGCGCGAAAAGTCGTTGTAGGTCGTGAGCACGGCGACGGTTTAGATTTTCGTTGATAAATCTCGGAGAGAAATTATGATGTTTGCCATGGAATTATCACAAGTCACTCGCGTATGCGTAAGTAAGTACCAGTTGATTCCGTCATGTCAAGGAAATAGACGCGTGACTAATTTCCTCGCGTCGTTGTTGTGGTGATATAAGAGTTAAGAGAGGAGAGTCACACTCGTATAGACTTGAATAAGATCGATTTCTCCCTAATTGAAGAGTCGCCCGCGTATAAAGAAACGAAGAGGTGTGTAATGAATTCAGTGCTGGATTCGTCGGAAGTTTTTCGCTTCCTTATCCGGCTATAGGGAATTTCTCTCTCTCTGGTATACTTATATACGACACGCTCTCGTCGCTCGGCGTTTGTCGGCGGTGTTCGTGGGCATATGCGCGCGAGATTAACGACAGTCGGGGAGAAAACGCGTGTACACTATAGCTGTGCGCACAGGCCGAGGTCTTACGTGCCTCACGTACATATAGCAGCAAGCGCGAGCGAGTCGCTCTTTACGGCCCTGACTTTGAGAAAGAGAGGAGAGAGAGAGAGAGAGAGAGAGAGAGAGAGAGAGAGAGAGAGAGAGAGAGAGAGAGAGAGAGAGTGAATCCAGTCCAAAGTGATCTTGGGAGGCATCGGAATTCCAACATTGATTTAACTCTAAAAAACAGATCACAAAATTACACTGATTATACTGCACATAACACAATAGATATCTATTATAAACATAATAAACACAAGAACAAAGGAAAACCAGTCGTAGATCTTATGCGATAGTGAATCTTCATCTAGGCAGCACCTTGCAAGAAAAATGTAGCAGCACATCAATAGAATAAGCAGGAGCAGCATTCGCAGGAGTACTCCAATCTAAAAAACAAAGGATAACCTCCAAGCAAAAACTCAAGTTTCTTGTTGGAGCTACATGTCTTCCTATACTGCAGCACTCCTTCATGAACTGACACACTGCTCACACATCGCATCGTCGGTGCCATTCCGGGTGCATTACTTTTGAATACTTTTTACACCGTCTTACAGAGCAAGAACCGCGAGCAGCTGATCCGCGATCAGGATTGTGGTGAGCAGAGGTTGCTTGAAAACACATACAGGCACCATAGCAGCACTTCTGTTCTGATTTTCAAACGACTTATAACACTGCTGCAACGCATCGTTGTTGTCGGTTTTAACTACGTACTCACTTATAATGTCATTCCGGTTATAGCGGAAGCCGGGAGGCTGCTTCAAAACGTGAAAATACATGCGGCAGACGGCTGCATGGGCATGTCGCTAACCGTGGTCGATCTTGCTGCCTCGCTTCGACATAGCAACCGAACGCTGTTTGGTATTGCTTAGCTGATAAAACTAATACTTTTTCTGTTCAAATTATGTAATAAACTATCTTTGCACAAAATTCATGACTTTAGGAACGGAATGGAATTTACTTTGTTAAGTGTGACGTCACAGCTTCCATATAAATCAATGTATTTTCCAACAATAGGATAGTTTCGAATTTGGCCACTTTATGGAATTTCGCGTGTATAATTTAAATTAAAGTACTATAAAAAGATAATTTTTTAATCTTACGAAACACGAATGGGTTTTTAATCATTTCGTTGCGATGAAAGAATACATGTTAAAATTTATGTAAATGTCTATTCCAAAATCAACAATATTGAAAATCATGAGTCAAAAACTAAATTTAAAAACTTTCAAGCTATGTATGGCTAACATATTTTTTAATTTTATACAATAAAGATAAATAACCAATGTTTCTTCATTGATTTTTTTTTACTAATAATTAGGTTACTAATGTCAAATAGCAAGCGCGAAGTGCGATCGTCGGGGGGCATGACGATCCCAAAGCGCGAGCGTCAGCTGTCGTGCCTTACTGGCACCGTTACCGTGAGGACGCGCGTAGCACGCTAGTTTATTATAAAAATTGAACAAAACAGTCAAGCTGGAAAATCTTACGAGAAAAAATAGGTAATTTTATACTCTTTATGGAAAATATTAATATTACTCGTGGATGGTGATGTCTAGGATCAGTTTTTGCACTTAGATAAAAAAAGCTACGGAGCGCACTACCTCGACCCAATCATTGGCGACCCCATGCATCTGGACACCTCACATAACTGATTTGAACATTCTCGCACCAAGAAGTATGTTGCGCACTGCCTGAACTCTGTTAGTGCGTTTCCGTGGCCGATATCGACAGCTGAATACTAAAATCTACGGCGCGCACTGTTTCGACCTCGTCGCCTAGCCACCATGGATGACCGGCGACTACGGAACAATATTCGTATATAAGCATGAATAGTTATGAAATGCACTTTCTGAGCCCGAATACTCAAAAAGTTTCTGCAGCGACAGTGCAGCAGCTGTTCAAAAACATAACCTCGAATTCAAGCAGACAATGTACACATTTTCTGTTCTCTGGTTTCTGCCGATAATGAGCCTGCATCTAAGCCTTGTTTCTCGCGAATGGTTCTAGCCTGTTTCTAGACTACTGAGCATCACTTATCGGTAATCTTCTAACAGGATATAGATAATTTTTCTTCCTTACGTGAAAATAAACATTCATTCTGCTTTTTCTATCAATTTATGTATGCATAACCATATTTTAGAAACGTCCCATATGTGTTCTCAATAATATTATCTACTTGATCAAAATAAATACAATAATATATCGTAATTATTCAACTACTATTTCGTATTTTTTTCAGAGATTTTCTTGGTGGATTTCATAAAAGAAAACTATTGAGACAAAAGAAAGCTAATAAAGATATAAAGGAAAAGTTAAAAATCGAAAGGGGAAAAATAAAACAAAAGGTATTTCGTTTACTGCTTTAAATTATTAAGCTATAAGTGAAGCTACAATTCAGAAATATTTGTTACAGGCTCAAGAAAGTTATCAAAATTTACTTTCCCATGGCTTAAGTTCAAAATTTAAACAGAACTGTCAAAAAAAGTTTGAGATGGATGGTAAAAAAGTAAGCATTTTGGAAATAAATATCTCAAATACAGAAATTCAGCCTGTTTTTGTTGATAAAATGTTGCCCAAAAACCATGACGTAGGAATAAATGTGCAAACTAGAGTTACAAAATAATAATGGATCAATTAAATATTACTAGCCATAAACGGTCATAAATACAAATAATAATCTATAACATAACTAGATTTCACTTTTCTTACATATAATTTGTACAGTACAAGACTTTATAATAAAAAAACCGCTGCCAATTCCTTGGCACGTAGCTTCCTTCAACATTATGTATTGCTTAATATAAGAACTTTATTCACTTCATATATTAATCTTTATTATTTATTATTATTAATCTTTATTATTTTTTTATTTTTTTGTTTGATGGATAAAATTATTTTAAATTAATTACATATATATGGGGCATTCTTTTTGAACGGGAGACCCCATGCTCCCCAAAATTCATTTCATCCTAAAAAATCGAGCGAGGATGCAAATGAAAGCTTAGAACCTCTACTTTTTTTTACCGAGTGGCAAATTTTTGTAATTATTGTTATTCTAACCTATCTGGCCACAACAGCACGAAGACGTCATAACGAGCAAGCAGTTATTGAGTTTGATATTCGTGTAGGTGGTTAAGAAATTATTGACATAGCTTTCCTTTATGTATTTTAACCCTTTAAACACGAATTTCAACTTATTTATAGTTTATCATTTAAGCGTTCATACATAACCTCAAAAAATACTCCGAAACCACATATTTACGTAATTCCCAATCGCAGATATTATACAAAATTTAGGAAGAACTCTTATTCTTATGCATTTTGTTCCGCTGAACGTATATCTACACTTATTATCTGGTTAATCACTAAAACATTCCTACATAACCTCAAAAACACCCCAAAACATCAGTTTTACGTGATTTCCAACTGCAGACGTAGTGAGAAAATTAGGAACAAAGCCTATTTATATTTATCTCATTCCGCTGACACGATTCTGTTCTCATTTCTGGTTAATCACTTAAGCGTTTTTATCTAACCTACAAAAACACACCAAACCAGCAGTTATATGTAGTTTCTAATCGTAAGATTGAGGTGGTAAAAGAATTAGGCGGACTGAGCTCATTTGTAAAGATTTTGAAACAAACATGTTATTATAAATACGTTACCTATTCTATTTTTTCTCATAAACAAGTTTCGTACCAGTCGTAGCATTAGAGTGACTTTTAATTAATATCTCATGTTTTTTGTTTGGAATGAAGCCATGACTCTTTTGTATTTGTGGAACCGCTAGGACCTTATCAAATCTTTTTTTAAGCCATTTAGCGACTTTGTCATGTTCTTTTTTGCTGTAAAAAAATGTATCAATTGTTTTGAAATGATTCTGATCCCATTTAAGAAGTTTTTCAGGAGATAAAATAGAATCAGCTGGTTTACATGAGAGACTACTTCTTGCAGCTTCCCTCTTGAATAAGGCTCCAACGCCATCGGATGCTGCTTTGCCGTGAGCAGTGGCGTGTCAGTGCCATTCAGCCTGCACACCACAGTCTGTTTCATGATTGATGAGATTAATCATTTGGAATTTATTTTTGAAGTGCTGCTTAGCACCGTCAGTGAAATAAATAATTTTTTTCACGCGCAGAGTTCGTTTTATATGTGGAACTAGCATTTTCTGCACTGTATAGACAGCTGCTGTGTCATGCTTTGTACTGTCCGATAAGAAAACTAGAGATTTGTGTTGAACTACTGAATTTTGTTTGTAGTAGTAAACCACAGGAAAGACAGTACATTGAGTGTTGTTGAAGTGAAAAGCCTGTGACGCCTCCTGAACTTCGTATTTGAAATTTTCAGAGAAGTCTAGCAGAGCTAGTACTTCGCCTTCAACAAGATTCTTTTTTTTATCTTCGAAGAAATGAGACTGTTGTTTTGCTATGAAGCTATGAGGTTTTAAAAGAACTAATTTATCGCCCAATTCATTGATGAAATCGTTTGTAGAAAGAATTTGCGTTAGTAACGTCGATCGATCTGTCCCAGTCCAGGCACTGAATTGGACTTGATGAATAGCTCCCTCTTCCAATAATTGTTGTAGGAATCGCAATAAACTTTGAACACTTGGACATCTGCTACAGTTGCCTAAAAGACACTGATCGTTGGTATGTTTACAAGTAATTGCCTGTATACAATCTTTATAGTCATTTATTGGATTTGTTGAATCTTTAGTAAGCTTTTTTTATGTTAATTGCATCCAATAATAATTCACAATTCTTGTGAATCGTGCAAACACAAACGCAATGTGTTCCACTGGCACCTGGAAGAACACAATGTTTTGGACGAAGCTGAGCAAATTTGCTGAAGCTTACAGGAGAGTCAACTTGATTTTCTAGATATGTTATATAGAGTGTTTTCAAATCCATTAAGATAAGGCGCTTCTGAATCAAACGACGACCTTCTAAGCCTTTCACCGAAACAACATCTTTTTTGCCAGGCATTATTCTGCTATTTGCATCATCTTCGTAGAAATCAATAACTTTTTTTACAATATCTTCAGGCAATTGCCGACCTGATTTCGCAGTAGTTGTTCCCAAAATACCCTTTGAAGCTCTGAGTTCTTTAGACTTCTGGACTAGCTGCCAACTGCATCCGAATTCCCTTGCAATTTTATTTACAGACCATGTTTGTGGAGCAATTGTCAGGATACTCAATTTTTGTGGATCCATAGTCGATAAGCTTGAAAATTTTTCTTTTAATCCATCTAGCATTTCTTCCAATTCAATTTCCCTTTCTGACCGAACAACATTAGCTTCAGTTGAAAGTGGTAGAGCAATATCAGGATTAGAAGAATCAATATCCATATCAATCGAAGAATTCATTTCAATATCAATTCGCCTATCGTCCAGTACATTTTGAGATGACTCAGAATCTACACTCTTAATACTCGTACTATAGCGGCGCCTGCATTCTCAACAAATTTTAGCACTTGCAGGATAAGAGGGAAACTTTCGTCTCTGAGGCTCAGAGCTCAGAGACACCTTAAATCTTTCCCCTTGTGACTAGCTACACCTAAATCGTTATAGGGATTGCAACATCTATCACCATGCGCCATGTCTGCTTGTGACATATCGAAAATAGCAAGTTAAGATTTGATGAACACTAGAATAAAATATTTTAATTAAGAGACGAACTGCATGTGGCTTTTATTTCAGCTGGTTGATTAGTTCTGAAAAGAACTGTTTGTAAGTGGTAGATCTAAAAAGAAAAGTAGTTTTTGTGAGTGTTAGCTCTAAAAAGAGCTGTTTTTGGAGAATAGTTCTGAAAGGAACTTTTGGTAAATATTAGAGCGGAGAAGAACTGTATAAGGAAATGTTCGTAAAGCCCTGAAAAGTTGAAAGAAGCTCTAGAAGAACTGTTGAGAGAGATTAATAATAATTTAATAATAATAGTAATAATCATTAGTAATTTAGTATTTTATTTAGTAATTGTATAGGATGATGACACTTAGACAATATTCCAAAAATTTGTATTCCAATTTTTGGAGAGAATTTGCAAAGTACCTCAGGTCCTATTTAGCCATTTCAGAAAAATACTTTGATATTGGATTGGCAAATACAAGGGCTTCGCCACTTAGCGGATAGAAACAGAACTACTTTCGAGAACATAGTTTATTTTGGAGTACAAAAGGACTTAGCCATTTTTCGGGTGAAAAAATTAATGTCTTGTTCTCGCAGAAATACGACACCTGTGACGGTTTTGTGTCACAGTATTATGATTCTGCTGACCTTTTTTTGGAAGTAAAGTGTCGCAGTTGTGATATTAATGGCTTTTTAACGAAATTGAAAAAAAGAGCTAAAAATGGCCTAAACAGTTTAAGTATAAAAATGGACTCAGTCGGATATCGGGTAAAAAACCGCTGCTAACTGAATTAGCAGTATGCTTTCTCAAAAATTAGGAAATATAGATTATAAATAATTATAAAAATAAAACTATTGATTTCTAACATTTTTTGATAAAGCAAATTCGGATTATACATAATTAGTGTGTATATTCCTGAAATCAAAACTAGTGGGTTATTTTGACAAGTATAAAAATAGACTTAGTTACATATCGGGTAAAAAAACTTAGTCATATTTCGAGAAAAAAGGACTAAGAAAAATTTTGAATAAAAAAGGATAATAAAAAATAAAAATAACCGGAAACCTCAACAACACGAGTCGGTGCTGTTGCACGGACTCGGGGAGGTACTGCAGTGGCTCTGCTACTGCAGTGGAACTTATCACCGTGTTGGTTGACCCTCCTGGGTTATGAGTGTGTCGGGCGCCTCGCGCCCTTCCACGCACTCAAAACCCAACGGGTCAACTCGGGCTGACCACGGTTTTTTTATTGATCTCTCACAAAAGTACAAATAACCTAAAACCCCAACAACACCGACTCGGGGAGGTACAGCAGAGGCTCTGTTACCGCAGTGGTTCGATTACCGTGTCAGTTGACCACGGCTTTTTATTGATCTCTCACAAAAATAAAAATAACCTAAAACCCCAACAACACCGACTCTAAGAGGTACAGCAGAGGCTCTGCTACCGCAGTGATTCTATCACCGTGTTGGTTGACCCTCCTGGGTTATGAGTGTGTCGGGCGCCTCGCGCCCTTCCACGCACTCAAAACCCAACGGGTCAACTCGGGCTGACCACGGTTTTTTTATTGATCTCTCACAAAAGTACAAATAACCTAAAACCCCAACAACACCGACTCGGGGAGGTACAGCAGAGGCTCTGTTACCGCAGTGGTTCGATTACCGTGTCAGTTGACCCTCCTAGGTTATGAGTGTGTCGGCCGCTTCGCGCCCATCCACACTCAAAACCCAGCGGGTAAACTCGGGTTGACCACGGCTTTTTATTGATCTCTCACAAAAATAAAAATAACCTAAAACCCCAACAACACCGACTCTAAGAGGTACAGCAGAGGCTCTGCTACCGCAGTGATTCTATCACCGTGTTGGTTGACCCTCCTGGGTTATGAGTGTGTCGGGCGCCTCGCGCCCTTCCACGCACTCAAAACCCAACGGGTCAACTCGGGCTGACCACGGTTTTTTTATTGATCTCTCACAAAAGTATAAATAACCTAAAACCCCAAAAACACCGACTCGGGGAGGTACAGCAGAGGCTCTGTTACCGCAGTGGTTCGATTACCGTGTCGGTTGACCCTCCTGGGTTATGAGTGTGTCGGGCGTTAAAAACTACGTTAAAAACTACATACAACTGCTGTTTTGGGGTGTTTTTGTAGGTTAGGTAAAAACGCTTAAGTGATTAACCAGAAATGAGAACAGAATCGTGTCAGCGGAATGAGATAAATATAAATAGGCTTTGTTCCTAATTTTCTCACTACGTCTGCAGTTGGAAATCACGTAAAACTGATGTTTTGGGGTGTTTTTGAGGTTATGTAGGAATGTTTTAGTGATTAACCAGATAATAAGTGTAGATATACGTTCAGCGGAACAAAATGCATAAGAATAAGAGTTCTTCCTAAATTTTGTATAATATCTGCGATTGGGAATTACGTAAATATGTGGTTTCGGAGTATTTTTTGAGGTTATGTATGAACGCTTAAATGATAAACTATAAATAAGTTGAAATTCGTGTTTAAAGGGTTAAAATACATAAAGGAAAGCTTTGTCAATAATTTCTTAACCACCTACACGAATATCAAACTCAATAACTGCTTGCTCGTTATGACGTCTTCGTGCTGTTGTGGCCAGATAGGTTAGAATAACAATAATTACAAAAATTTGCCACTAGGTAAAAAAAAGTAGAGGTTCTAAGCTTTCATTTGCATCCTCGCTCGATTTTTTAGGATGAAATGAATTTTGGGGAGCATGGGGTCTCCCGTTCAAAAAGAATGCCCCATATGTATATATATATATATATATATAATTAAATCTCTCTCTCTCTCTCTCTCTCCCTATCTTTTCCTCGCATAGCTTGCATAGCTAATTGTTGAACTGATACCCAAGAGACAACACCTATCCTTTTTGACCTAACATAGGTAAACACAGCTCGATTGAGTAACGCACGCACACTGGAACGTGGAACAAGCGTCACATGACACAACAATGACGGTATAATAGAGTGTTTGCACGAAGACGAATACTTTTAGGTCGCCATCTTAAAAATACGTGTGTAGTGGACTCGATCTCCGCGCAGCACGCGCTCAGTTTAAAAATGGCTTAGCAGTATATATACTGGTGTCGCGAGACGTCAGGAACGTCATTGCCATACCAGTATATGTAGGGAGAGGGATGGTAATTAAAAAGGGGGCATGGTAATAAAATTGTGTATGTGTGTGTGTGTGTGTGTGTGTGTGTGTGTGTGTGTGTGTGTGTGTGTGAACAGGAGGGAGAGAATGAAATAGAGAGAGAGAGGAAGAGAGCGAGAGAGGGAGGGAGAGAGAGAGAGAGAGAGAGAGAGAGAGAGAGAGAGAGAGAGATACTTACCGACAATCTGCACACGCCTATGTCCCATAGCAGACTGACCTTTCTGGTTTTCTGCGCCTGAATATATTAAAAATCCCTACTACACGGTGCCGCGGAGCCTACTCTAAATTTTGGCTCCGGGGATCTTATGAAAAAAGGCAATATATGCAATATTTATATATAAAAAAATATATTTTACAGTTTTATTTCATAATAATTCGTCCACGTTATGAAATATATTGTGATCCTAAAAAGGACCTATTGGATATATGAAGATAATATTATTTTTAATTATCGCAATGTTATTTTTTTAATTGTTTATAGCCATCCTTTGTTGGGAAAGAAAAACTATTTGTAGAGAAGCTGTGAGAGCTACTCTTTTTATCCGAATCTTTTGATGATTGCTTCGAATGTAACAAGTTGTCACGACTACTGCCGTACCCATTTGATTTAGATGCATTTATCGGTTTGCTAAATGGCGGCCCCATCTTGAGCTCCGATCCGTCTACATTGACGTCACGTAGTGAAATGATTCGAATTATAGTGCTTTACGAATATATAATAGAAACGGAAGTAACGCCAAAGGTAAAAAGAGTGGTGGTGGGGGTACATAAAAAACATACAAGAGTTCTGTATATCAATTTTATAAAATTTATTTATAAAAACATTAAGCAAAGTATATTTTTAAAAAATTCTTATTAACTTACCTAGAAAAAAATACATGTAAGCAAATTATGATAATGAATAAACGGAGTAAAAAATTATAAAAAGTTGCAAGCTAATTCCATTATAGATAATAAATGTAGTGACATTTGAGGCAAATAATAAGCAAATAATTCCATTAAGGAGGTCTCAAACCTATTTCTGCGATTTTACCGACCTTGCGGCCGATAGTGCAGGTAGTGCTTATAATAACCTCTGGCGCCATCTGGCGTCAACCACTACAAAAATTTGCAATATCGAAACTCACACTGTTGCCGTACACGCAGATTTGATATAACGAAAAATGCCTAAACATGATGATCTGTATTTCGTATACTATACATCACACGTGTTTCGACTACACGCATTTTTTACAATAAAATAACTGTGCATTTCGCATATACACGCGTGTTTCGAATACACGCTTTTTATATTATAAAAATTAATAAGTAATTACGTGTATTTCGCATGTATTTTGGCGCAAGTGTTTTTGAACAAAATAGATCTTTTGGTTACACTTAAGTCACTAAACTGTATAAATATGTTGAAATACATAACACAGGCTTGCATATCAAGTTTCAAGTGTATATGTTACATGCGGTTTGAGATATACAATTTTTAACCACACAAATCTTAAAAACTTAAATTTATATAGATGTGTTATATCATCATATAGACTTGCGACAAAATTTTGGCCTGCAAAAAGCTTTGGAAGGAACAAGAAGCGTCCGAAGCTACTTAATTAGCCGTATAAAAGGAGATGTACTAGTATTAGCAGCAAGTTGACCTTGGTCGAGAACCAGTAGGGAATCCTGAACATACAGCTGTTGCAGGAGTTGCTTGTATAGCAGCAGCAGCAGTTGACCAAGCTCGAGTAGCAGCAGCAGCAAAAGTTGTACGAATATAAGCAGCAAAAGCTGCACACACAGCAGTCGCAGCAGTGGCTCCTGAATATGCAGCTGGAGTACATGTCGGGATGAGGCGGTCGGGAGGAGAAAGTACTCTTGCCTATCCTGGACTAACTTCTGTATTCTCTGGTCTCTGTCTCTCCAGCCTGACTGGTCTGGATCGTAGTCGAAGCGGTACTAAGCGAACTCGGTACTCTCTCTCTCTCTCTCTCTCTCTCTCTCTCTCTCTCTCTCTCTCTCTCTCTCTCTCTCTGTGGTCGGGCGTGCCGCCACCTATNAAAAAAAATGAGAAGCATTTTTGTTAATTGAGAAACTTAAGTAAAGTTGCGAGAGAGAAGAGTTACAAAATTTGCGTAATTTTACAAAAAAAAAAGGTTGTCAGGGACTGGAGAGTATTTACAAAAATAATTTACATTTTCTTAAGAACTAGTTGTTCGAACGTGTGATAAGTTTGCGCTTTGAATTACAAATGTACTAGAATTAGAATCACAGTGTGATGATTGTACAAGTATTTTCTTGTAGTGTAACGTAATGTAATACGATGTTTGTATTGATGGTTTCGCTCCATCTGACTCCATAATTTGCTAGCTACAAAGCTATGGTGCAAAGATAGTACGTAATACAATATTAAAGTTAAAAACTAGATTAAACGCAAAGAACAAAAAATTTTGCTAGCTTGGCTAGGCTTCGGTTGGAAATTCGGTTCTANCTTTATGTGCCCCCCCCCCCCCCCGCAAAAGAGTTGTGTTTCTTACGAGCGCGTTTGCGTGACTGAGCTGAGTCAAAATTCTTTTTCCGTTTAAGAATGTTCGGAACGAATCTAACGCGTTTGGGCACCGGAGGTTGAGGAACCGGTTGGTCCGGTGAATCTTCGGTAGGTGGGATAAGAGGTGCGGGTGGTGCCGGTTGAATGTCGTCTGCTGGAAGCTGCGTGGTTTTGGAAGTACCGGGTGTTGGTTGAGCGCGATTGACTTCCGTTGGCTGAGGGATCTTGATCGGTTCAGGTGTAGTGTTTTCCTTAGTGCCGTCAGGATCCTCTTGAAGAATGAACGCAGGCTTCACGCGTTGCAAAGACACTGTTTTCTGTGTGCCGTTGACTTCGATTACCAAGGTCTGGTTCTCCATGTTGCGAGATATGACCTTGTGAGGGCCAGTGTAAGGCCGAGTCAATGCAGGCTTGATTGGTTTCTCTTGTAGCCAAACGTGGGAGCAAGTTTCCATACCTTGATGAAGGAATGGTTTAATTGCTGTTTTGTGGCTGGAACTGGTCTCAGTTGGTGCATAAAATCACGAAATTCGTTGTAGAATGTGCGAACGTTTGGCTCTTCGCTGGTGAGAGGTGAGAAATCACCAGGGATTCTTACTGATTTTCCAAAAACTAAGTCGGCTGGACTGGCGTCTGTGTCTAGACGGATGCGTGTGCGCAGTCCCAGCATGACTGTTGGAAGTAGTCGGAACCATTCCTGACTGTTTCCGTGGCACATGAGAGCTGTTTTGATGTCTCGGTGGAGGCGCTCCACCATGCCGTTGGAGGCAGGATGGTATGACGTTGTGCGAATCCTGTTAATTCCGAGGATTGACAGGAGTTCGGAAAATAATCTGGACTCGAATTGAGCACCTTGATCTGTGGTGATCGTTGTTGGTGCGCCATAGCGGCAAATCCAGTTGTCGTAAAATGCACGAGCTACAGTTGCTGCTGTGGTGTCAGCAATTGGAATTGCCTCAGGCCATCTCGTATAGCGATCGATGATGGTGAGGAGATGTGTGTAGCCGTGGCTGTAGGCGAAAGGTCCTACGAGGTCCAAGTGGACGTGATCGAATCTTGCATCTGGAGTAATAAAATGCTTGGGCAAAAACTTGTTGTGCTTTGTCACTTTTGATTGTTGACAAGCTACGCATGTTTTGCACCAAGTGGCGATGTCGCGACTCATGTTAGGCCACACGTATTGTTGGTGTATGAGTCGAGCTGTGACTTTAACTCCAGGATGCGATTGTGAGTGGAAGTTGTCGAAAACTATCTTCTTGAGTTTCTTGGGGAGATAAGGACGAATGAAATCTTCGTGGATGTCGCAGTAGAATGCTGCGTGTGCTGAGCCCAAGTAAGCTTTCGAAGTTTGAGCGGATGGTCCGCATTGTTGAGAATCTCCTTGAGTTGATCGTCCTTCTCTTTTTCTTCGCTCAGCTGTTTCGCGTCGAACAGCGTCGGAAGCTTGAATGCGTTGATATTTGCTAGAACTTTTCTGACCCGTGGGTCGGCGAGGAGTTCTGGATCGCTCCAGTCGAAAAGTGCAGGAGAAGTGAAAGCGTTGATTCGAGACAGGGCGTCTGCAACGTCATTCTCTTCACCTGGGAGATACTGAATCCTGTGTTGAACTGGGCGATGTAAGACAATATGCGCGAGCGAATAGCTGACATTTTGTCGTTGTTTTGCTGTAAAGCATAGATCAAAGGTTTATGATCTGTGTAAATCTTGAACTCCACACCTTCGAGAAAGTGGTGGAAGTGTCGAATGGCTTCGTAGATGGCTGTTAGCTCCCGGTCGTAGGTGGCGTATTTGGTCTGCGCAGGGGAGAACTTCTGGGAGAAGAAGGCAAGGGGAAGCCAAGAGTTGCCTGAGCGTTGCTCGAGGGTTGCTCCCATAGCTGTGTCTGATACGTCTGTGATCAGACGTAGCTCTGCGTTTTCGCTTGGAAAAGCGGTAAAGGAAAGGTTCACGAGGTCGTCCTTGCACTTTTGGAAGGCCGCCTCGGCTTCTGAAGTCCACGAAACTGGACGTTTGTCCTTTTTTTTAGCTCCTTTTAGGAATTCGCTGAGAGGACGTTGCGTGTCTGCAGCGTGCGCCAGCAAACGTCTGTAACTGTTGACGAGACCTAGGAATCTTCGAAGTTCCTCGATGGTCTGTGGCTTTGGGAATTCCTGTATCGCCTTGACTTTTTCTGGGCTGGGTTTGAAACCATTTGAAGTGATAAGATGGCCCAGAAAAATTAGTTCGGTAACGCCGAAACTGCATTTCTCGAGATTGACTTGCAGCTCGTACTCGTTGAGGCGACTTAGAACTATGTCAAGGTGTTTCTGATGTTCGTCCTCCGACGTGGAGGCGATGAGGATGTCGTCTAAGTAGACGAATACAAAGTCGAGATCTCCAAGCGCTGAGTTGATGTAGCGCTGGAAGGTCTGTGAAGCATTGCGAAATCCGAACGTCATCACTGGGAACTCGTAGAGTCCGAAGGGAGTGATGATTGCCGTTTTGGGGACGTCTTCGGGGGCTACCGGAATTTGGTGGTAAGCCTGGCGTAATGCAATCGTGCATGTGTGGAATTGGGTAACGATCTGGGGTCGTCTTCAGATTAAGTTTGCGATAATCACCGCAAGGACGCCATTCCCCGTTTTTCTTCATCATCATGTGCAGAGGGCTTGACCATGAGCTGTCTGTAGGGCGACAGATGCCCAGTTTGCACCATTTCCGGAACTCTTTCTTGGCTGCCTTGAGCTTGGCAGGTGAAAGAGGGCGAGCTCTCCGCGAGACTGGTGGACCCTTGGTGAGAATATGGTGAAAAACTCCTCTTTTTTTGTCGATCTGAACTGATCAGGACCAAAAACTTGAGGGTATTTGTTGACAATGTGGGCGTATTTGTGGCTCGGTACCACGAAAGAAATTTGCACGGGCTGCACTGTCTTGACGACGGCAGGTGCGTGCGCGAATTGATTGCTGTCTACCAGTTTCTTAAGCTTGAGATCTGGTAGTAAATGGTAATGTTTTAGAAGATCGGCTCCTATGATGGAGTGCGGGACATCTGCAATCGTGAAATTCCAAGTAAGCTTGTAAGGCAGGCCTACGTCTAATTCGAGACGTTTGACGCCGAAGACATCTATGGTCGAGTCGTTGACAGCATAGAGTTGGAAGTCAGTAGCCTTGCCTTGCCAGTTGCTGGGTTTTGGAATTACTGAGATGTCCGCCCCAGTGTCTATCAGGAAGACTTAATTAGAGAGTGAATCTCTTACATGGAGACGTGCGGCTAAATGTGACCGGCTATCAGTCTCCGCAACAGCAGGATTATTTAGTTTTCCTGGTCCTTTGAATTCTTGGGGTTCTTTAGTCCTGACCCGGTTTTGTAGTCTTGACTAGGAGCACGCTTCCAGGTGCAGGGCAGTTGGCAGTTCTTTGCCTCTGTACCGTATTTGCGGTGGTAGTAGCAAAGGCTTTTGTTGTTTGAAAAGCGCGACCTAGATTTTGATCTGGCTGGGGTCGAATCTCGGTTGTTTTTTGAGTTGGCTCGAGACTTGTTGTTCGATCGATTGGCTCTAGAGCGACCGTTCTGATTGCTATTGTTTTGAGACTTGATAGCTGCTAGGAGTTCCTCGTACCTGTCGTTGGGAACTGTAGCAGGCTATTGCTCGATTGCAGGGCGTTCAGGTGACTGGACTGCTGAGCGAGTTCGTGGGCCATGTCTACGCTCCTGACTAGTTCGTCCTCAGATTTGTAGTTCCAGATCATGATCTGGATCTGTGGAGGCATTCGTGATTTCCAAACCGAGATGATGGTTTTTCTTGGGATTGAGTTCTGAGCCAAGCTTTGCATTTCGGCAAGAAGGTCAGAAGGTTTTCTAGAACCGATTTCGACGCCTTTGAATAGTCGATCGAGTTATTGCTGAGGAGTTTCAGCATAGCGTTCTGTCAAGATTTTCTTGATTTGTTGGTATTTTGTCCTCTTGTGAGGGTGTTGAGCTTGTATTGGATGTCAACATGAATATCTTGTGTAAGATATCTCATGACGAAGTTAAATCTGGCTTCGTCTTCGTTGACGTTGTGTGCCAAGAATAGATCTTCTAATTGGCTGAACCAGCCCCGCGGGTTGTGTTTGTAAAAATTCCAGAAAAGCAAATGCCTGGTGCTTGCGAAGGCAGATGCGTTGTGTTGTTGGTCAAGATGAGGGTTTCCCTGAGAGAGATTCGGCAGGGGTAACCTGGTTCCTGAGTTTTCCGAGTTGGTGGCTAGTGACAGATGTGCGTCTGTGGGTTCGGTTGGCCTTTTGCAGTCGTACTCTCGCTGTTGTTGGGCCGAAGCCAGGCGTTCCAATAACGCGTTCAGTTTGAGGTCCAGCTGCTCGTTGAACTGTTCTGTCAGCTGTGCCAGGTCGTCCGCAGTGGCGTAGTTGACTGCTGGTGACTGCTGGTTGTTCAGCAGGCTGTTGTCTTTTCGCCGTGTTCTTGCATTCAGGAATGGACGGGCTTGTTCTTGAGGCGTTCCCAGGAAATATCTGTTGCTTGTCGATCCGTTGTTGGAACTTGAGATTGCCAGCTGTCTGTCTCTAAGTTGAAGCCGCTGTTTGCAGTGCTAGGCAGCTGGCCTGCGCCAAAATGGAAGACGCTCTCGGTGTCGTTGAACGGCTGATTAAAACCTGGCGCCATGTTGGTCGGGTGTGAGAGCTGTGAGTCTTTCGTTGTGTTAGCAACGATCGGTGGCCCCGAGTGGTTGACGGACATCGTGAAAGGAGAGTTCGACGAAGAGACAGTCGTAAAAGCTGGAGTGCTCTGCGATGTCTCCGAATTTGCTGGCGCTAGCGAGAAGGTTGGACTTGATTGACCTTGGCTCATTGAGGTTACTGGAGTCGTTACAACGACTTCGCTTGTGTTTTTTTATTTAATCGGGGAGTGCGTGAGTATCATTTTCGGCTTCCTAGCGTCTTTTGCGTTGCGGTTAGGAAGGGGAGGTTGAAAGATTTGCTTGCCCGATCTGAGAGTAAAGCCTAATTCGCGATTGCTCATGTGCGTGGGGTGCAGTGCCTAACCTGACCTTGAGTTCGGAGCAGACGTATAAAATTATTACAATGGTTGCAGTATACTCGCAGGTACAAACGGCTGCAAAGCAATGTCTGTCCGACTCGCGCACTGAGCTAACTGGAGGTTGATTGTAGGTAGTGAGAGAAAAGAAATAGATTATCTACCTTAATCGTTCGTCGACCTTCGAGTAGAGACGAGCAGGGCCGTGTGAGTTTCACTGAACTTCCCTGTTGTGTCGCTCGCGAGGAGCTCAGTCCGGGAGACGACAACAACGAGAGATAGTTGTCGCGATTCCCAGCACGCCCACTATTTTTCAAGGCTGCTGTAACTAAAGCTCGATGCGTTGCCCTGGAGGTCTGTGAGGTACCACTTGCGAGGAGCTCCGGGAGTGGTAGCCGTTGACCCGGGTGCAAACGCTGATCGTCGAGCGAGAAAAGAGAGTGAAACGCATGAAAGAGAAATTCGAAAGAATTATTGAGATTGCTAATGCGTTTCACCTCGTATTTCGCAAATTGATAAAAGAAAAGAAATTACTTAAAAAGAAATGAAAAGAAAGGAAAAAAAACTTTCAAACTGAGTCGCGTGAGCTGTTCTAAGAATTCGAAGACTCGCCGAAGCAAGATGGCGGCCTAACGGTCGAGATTCGCGCGCGCACTTCGTTGTTACCTTATAGCGAAAATGGCGATTCCCGCGTGAATTGCCGCGCAAAACGACGTGAAGAATTCGTCGACGCTGCCGAGGAGAAGTGCTGAATTGACGAGGAAGCGCCGTTGACCAAAGTGATGATGATGACAAGGCGCTGGTGTCGGTGGCTTCACGCAAAATCCGAGTGATGAAGTGCCGACAATCGCTGCGATGATGATGAAAGGCGCCGGTGGCTTCGCGCAAAAGAAATCCCTCGGCGAAGGCTTCCTCGTTGCACGACTTGGGAAGTCGCAAGGAAAAATGTGCGCCGGCGTGCCAGCACGCACACAATCCGTTGTCCGTTGAGTTGACCAGACTCCACGCGCCGGCGTGCCTGCGCACGTGAAGTTCGAAAATGGCGGCGAGTTCGTGGAACTTGTTGCTCCTGCCGCTCTCGACACGTGAAAAACGTGTGTCGAGGTAGTCGGGTTGTCCGACTGAAATTTCGCGTGTGCACCGGCGTGCCAGCGTGCACACGGGATGTGGCGAAGCGATGCGCGTCGTCTGACGCAATCGCCGCCTGTCTTTGTCAGCGAGTATGCTGAACAACGACGCCGCTGCCGGAGAGATTTGAGAGGTGTGCTGCTCCTCGATGTCCTGTTGGCCGTTGTCGAGGAGTCCGCGTCGGGTCACCAATGTTGGGATGAGGCGGTCGGGAGGAGAAAGTACTCTTGCCTATCCTGGACTAACTTCTGTATTCTCTGGTCTCTGTCTCTCCAGCCTGACTGGTCTGGATCGTAGTCGAAGCGGTACTAAGCGAACTCGGTACTCTCTCTCTCTCTCTCTCTCTCTCTCTCTCTCTCTCTCTCTCTCTATTTAACTTCCACGTCGCCCTCCCGCCCAGTGAGGGGTGAAGTGAGTCCTCTAGACATCCCCCTTCGCCACAGAGACGCTGAGGAAATCATTCCACATCAGCGCCTCATATCTCTGGAATTCCCTACCATCTCACTTACGTAACAATAGCACTATTTCTTGCTTCAAGGCGCAGGCTAGACAATACTTTTTCGCTCAAGAAGAACCGAATGGAAACAACTGAGCTCGCAACATTCTCTCACACACTTTCACAAACAATAGTAACTATCACACAAACACCTCATGCATAACTTTTCGCTATCTCATCTCACCACCATTATTTAACATACTTCATATCATCTATCGCTCTAACCTATAATTAATCTGTAAATATTTTCTATAATATTATTTGTACAACATAATGTACAGCAATAAACACATAAAATCTAAATCTAATCTAATCTCTCTCTCTCTCTCTGTGGTCGGGCGTGCCGCCACCTGTCGGTGGAGTACCTCCATACACTGTGGACCAGTAACTCCAGCAGCACTGGACTCCGTACTAGTAACAGCAGACCCTGGTCGAGAACCTACTGTAGATCCTTGATGTACAGCTGTAGAATGTATACCAGCAACTTCTAACTTCAGGGTCGTCTACAGATGATTGAAACAGGTCAGCAAGGCTAACCAGACCAGCAAACAGCGTGATTTCAGCTCCAGGGTTGTCTTCTGATGATTGAAATGGGCTTGCAACGCTAACCTGTCCAACAAACAGCGTGAATCTGGTTCCAAGGTCATCCTCAGATGACTGAAGTCTCCAGCTACACCACCCAGTAGCACCAGAGATCGTGAACTTGGTTCCATGGTCGTCCTCAGATGTTCGAAGCCTTCAGCAACGCCAGCCAGTACCACCAGTGAGTGTGAACATGGTTCCAAGGTCCTCCTCAGCTGATTGAAGCCTTCAGCAACGCCAGCCATCACCACCAAAGAGCGTGAACCTGATTTCAAAGTCGTCTGCAGATAACTGAAATCTCCCGAAACGCCAACCAGCATCAGTAGCAGCAGACAGTTTTTATCCAGCTCCAGAGTCATCTTGTTTGTAGCCGTCAATGCTAACCTATAATGCACAGACAGTGTAAATCAGCTATAGAGTCATGTACACATAATAAAACCACGTAATCACTGATTTCACTTCACATAATACAAGAAATACTTGTGAATTTTGAGTGTCGACGAATCTTCATCCAGAAAGTATGTCGGAGGAAGGTATCAGCACAGCCGTAGAAGTAGCAGCACAAACAGTGATAGTCGATCCACATCTAGAATGCATCTTGAAAGTTGAATTAATACGCAGAAGTGGAAGCAGCAAGAGCACCAGCAGCAGCAACAGAAGCAGACACCAAAACAAGGGATAACCTCCAAGCGCAAAAAGTCAAGTTTCTTGCTGGAGTTGCGTATTTTCCTCTACTGCAGCACTCCTTGACGGACTGACACTCACACACTGCATCGTAGCTGATATTCCGGAGCATCACTTTTATATACTTCTCGCACTGCATTAGAAGTAAACGAAGCACTGGCGAGTCTCGCCGTGAGCAGCAGATCCGCGAGCGAGATCGCGCTGAGCGGAGGCTGCTTGAAAATATATGCGCTTTTGATTAGCACACTAACACTGCTGTATCGCGTCGACGTGCTGCACTTATACAATCAATACCTTTGAATAACTTGAAGTTTAACCGAACGAGCGAAGGCCGGGATGCAGCTTCAAAACGTCAAAACACAAGGCAGTAAGGCACGGCTGGCGAGTGGCGGCTGCGTGAACTTGTCGCCGCAGACGCCAGTAGGTCCCCAGATCGACGCGCACAATGTATGCGCAGTCGTCGTACTCACTTCGCCAGAGCCGCGGACAGAGCAACGAACAGCTGTTCGGCGTCGCTTGGATGATAATAAAACTTTTTTTTTTTTGTTCAAATTATGGAAAACCAAGACATAGTTGCCCTTTCTCTCATCATTTTATATCTATGTGCAAAGTTTCAAGTCGATCTGTCAACGCATATAAAAATGGCATTTGAACGAAATTTTCAACATGCACACGCTGCAGCTACTGGTTTTTGTTCAAATGCCATTTGTTAACGCATTTAAATATTGACTTGAAACTTTGCATTGTGGTAGATGATTCCGAGACGAAGGGCAACTATGTCTTGGTTTTTGATAATTCACCGTATTTATTTAGATTCAAGCAATTTTCTACCGAGTACTCGTTCTATCGACTCGGTCGGTAAAAATTGGGTTTGAGACCCCCTTAATACAATATCTAATGAATAAAAATTAAAAGTTGTTGATTCCATGTCGGTTTTAATTTTATTTTCAATTTCTGCTTTTCGTGGAGCACAATAATATACAAACGTTGTAATATCTTTAAGCATATTTTTAATTTCAGCTTTATTTTCTTCTTTATCGAGTTCGTCTTTTAAATAACCCAAAAGCAATTCGACTACTTTGTTAACCATAGACGCACATTCTTGTATCATTTTAATTCTTTCGTTGATAAACTCACGCACTTGTAACAATCCCTTGTATGTCGATGACTGCATAACGATCGTTGAGTTCAGTTCCATTTTCTCTTTTTTAATAGCCGAAGTAGATGATGATCCTTCTCCTCCCTCAGAAGTGCTGGTGACCTCCACCGCATCCATAGATTGCAAGTCGTGCGGTAATCCGATGTTATTAAGTTGCATAGCTGGTCTCTCCTCGATGGATATCGCCCTCGACCCGTAGAACACAGTGAAAATTATGTCGTGATTAGGTAGTAGTATTTTTGTCGCTTTTCCGTAGAACTGGCAAAACGTATACGAGTTTTTCAAGTACGCGTTTATTGTCGCCCACTGGTTGTCAAAAAGCTGCCAGCTATTTATATCGAATGTTACACAGCTAGACCCCGAACTACAATGTTTTACTATGGGTTTGTATTCAACACTATTGCTACCACTGTTTTCTAAGCCAATGACTACTCTTTTTGAGTTTGATTTATTAAGCGCTTATGTAGTTGGTAGCAACAGATTTGGAAGTAACTTTGATACTCCCTTTGTAACGCGAGATGAGCTTGCTTGGCTCTCCATTTTAGCGGTTTTAAAAACCGTAGGTACGAATAGCGAGGTGACTGACTGGCAACTGTATTGCTATAGGACTACAGAATGCCTTCTAAACCTTTCATCCCACCATCTTCCACTGTGATTCATAATAAAGTTAAAACAACAAGATAGTGTATATTACAAAACGAACGTAAATTATAACCGCTAGACAAATGATAAAGAAACATAATACAATATTCTCCACACACTTGCGAATCTATGCTCTGTAATTGTTTCTTATTGCAACGATATTGGACGCAATTATTTCTGAGTCGATCGAGATGAAGTTATGTCCAATCCTATATTTTACTACCTCTCTTCAAGTCTCTCCTGCTTTGTAACCTTCCTGGAAGACATATCTGGTGATGGACATATCCCAGACTCGCACCGTGTTAGTTAAGCCAACACTCTCTGCCTTTGATAGGGCATCGGATCCGTCTTCCAGTGTAGGCCGCATCCAGAGAAGGTCCATATTTCAGGAGCCAGCTCCCCGCCGGTAAGGCCGGTGTTCCCTGCCTAGTGCATCAGAAACGGCTACCTACTTTATCGACCTCACTATAAAGTCTCTACCACTGCTTCGCATTCGCCCAAGCTTGCGCCTGTGAGGCAAGGGAAAACCCGGAATTACACTGCAGGAAAATTCCGGGGAAAAACCCGCTTCAGAGCAGCCGTAGTCCTGGGTAATTTTCCCGTTGAATACAGCTCAGAAAAAATCCGAGTGCGTTCACCGGGAATCGAACCCACGACCCCTGGAGCGAGCGTGTATCCGCTAGTTAGGGCATGCGCCTTAACCAACTGAGCCACGGACGCTCTCGTTCTCCGCCGTAACTGTCGAAGTATAGCCATTTTTATCGATGTAAATAGCGATCCAATGCGATCCTGGCAATTCCATGTGTCGACGTTAGATACTATGGCAGCAGGGAGGCTTAATTTTTTTGGCACGTGGTCTGCAACACAAACGCCAATTGAGTTAGCACTTAAGCCACTTGTGGCATGCCTTATCTGTCGCGTATTCATTTTATATTTGAAATCTATTGTGTCATACTCGCTACTGCTCTCATTGGCAGGAGCATGAGTTGCAGATCTCTCGTTGATTTGGACTTTTTTTTTATTACTGTAGCCATCGGAGCGGCGGTAGAGGCGGGGCCATTTTTGACGAAGCTGAAGAATCGGACGACGATGTTGAGCCTTTCTCCCTTTCTCTTTTTCTTGATTCGTTTTACGCCAACCGCATTCGTCGTTAGTTCGTAGATGTTCATTCGCTGGCCGTCGGTTGTGTTCTAATAGAGCCGCGTAAAATGTCTCTGTATGTATATAGTGAAGATTGGCGAGGAGTTCCTTAGAAACCAATGACCATAACCATTTGCGCAGTTGATTAGCTCTATTCATTGCGCAAAAATCTTTTCAATCTTTGTACTTCCTTCGGTATATATTTTTTATATTCGTCACGAAACCCATGCATGTCAATAACAAAATTCATTTTTTTTCGTTAAAAATAACTACGTCGATAATCTATTGCTGCGACTGGAGGTTCTATGGTGCGAGTAGCAACGCTTTAGGTGGACTGTTTTCATAAACTTTTGTCCCAAGCCTTATTATACTCATATCCCCTCCACAGAGATTTTTCTCTCGCATCAAGCACTAAAATCAGTTATGATTTGCCTACTGGAGTCTATTTCTAAAACGTTATCGTATTCGGCATACACAATACAATTTATGGTGGAGGCTACGGCCTCTTCGAAACCCACTTCTATACGTAAACTACCGGAACGCACAAGATTCCAGTGTGTTGCACAATGCGCTGACAGATCTGGTATAATATCAAAAGCAGTGAGAAAATAGCCTTTTGCATAATTGTAGCGATCTATTCCAAAACCCTCATTAATAAAATGCATCCCTCTTCCAAAGAAAAGTGTGTGAAAAGCTTCAATATTTAGCCGACCTGCACTTCCTGAGAAGCGCGGTTGTAATGGCCTGCTTGGGAATTGCACTCCGTCGACATAAAGTAAGAGATAATTAATCGAAAATGTTTGAAAATTAAACGGATTAAATGCTCTGTTATTGTTGAGACTCTAACGGGCTCGGACCATGCATGCTTGGGGAGAAATAATGTGTACACATGATTTCACAATAAAACACTATTTATTGATAACACCTCAAGCTAGTCATCCATTGATGATACAACGTAGTCAAGCTATTATATGAGAATATAATTAGTATAACAAAAGTAATCGAACATACAAGCTAAAACGCGTGTTGACCACTCGAGTGCACAAGGCGAAGTGAACGGCGCCGTCGCACAGCGACGAAAATTATTAATCGGGGCCACTCTAGCATTTTCAATATATGTCTCAGCCACAGGTGTAATTTTTGCTTATAGTATTTGCGAGATCTATGTAATGTTCGCTTGTACTGGGTACTACAAACTCTAAGGGGGCATCACTCTCATCATTCAGCGATGAAACAGGTTTATAATGCAGATATGTACTATTCTCTATCGATGTTTGTGTAGCCGGGAGAGAAAAAATATCCAATTCGCTCGACATACATTCCGACAAGTGCGAGTGTAAAAAAGTCATTATTTTACCGTGGCCCGAATATATCGGTTATATTTCTATAAGTCAATGCGTTTTAGTAGTATCCCGGCACCATGGAGAGTAAACAAAGCTGACCTTGACCCCCCACCCCGAGCCAGTGAGAGGTCAAGGTCAAGATTGTTTACTCTCCATGGTGCCATTTGCACTTTGGAGAAAGCCCCCCTCCCCCACTCTGTCTCTCCAAAGTGCCTCTGAATTTTCGAGACACTTTGGAGAGAGACGAGTCCCCTCTCCTCACTATCCAAAGTGTCTTTGATTTTAGAGACACTTTGGAGAAAATCCCCCACTTTACCCACCTTCTATCCAAAGTGCCTCGGGGTTTACAGGGCACTTTGGAGAGCAACGGAGCGACTTTCTGCGATGCTGCCGATCCGACGGCTGGTTGAGGACTGACGGATTTTTGTAGGGGTGTACGCATATAATACACACACACAAACACACGCATACATACACGTATACATACATACGCACATACACACGCGCACGCGCAATATTTATATGTGATTTTTCTTACCTTTTTTTAAAATGTTTTATCTGCACACGCACACAAGTTTTTAATGTTTTTAAAACTAAACGTAAACACTAAAAAACTACTGTTTTTAAAAACTAAACTTATGCACTAAAAACTGCCTAGTTTTTACAGTTTCTAGCACCAACTGGTTTCGTTCGCAGTGTAGTGGGTCCGTATTACAATCCGGACATAACCAGAAGTCGGTCCACACGATTCCACCAATCGCCCACCACCGACGCAAGGCACGCGAAACGGAAAGCTGTTCACGAATAACCGTCCCACCCCGAAGCAAAAATCTCTAATATTTGCGCGGAAAGGATCCCTGGGCAGGTTGCGTCTGCCAGCATCGGGTCAATCGTAGCCATATATGATCCTTAGTCGCTCGGCGTCGCTTCCATATCAATATTTCGGTTCTGTGCATCCTCAGATTTATTAAAAAGTGCTACAACGCATGAAATCGTCTCTGAGATAATCAGATGGCTAAACCCATCGCGAGTTTACGTGGGAATGATTTTTTCGAAAACAGCAAG
>CM053170.1:24127566-24141744 GCA_012977825.3 Pteromalus puparum
ACTGGAGTAAAAACGTAATAATCAATTTAAAATTTTGGATATAATCTTCAATTTTAATTCAACGAGTGTATTTTTAAATAAACATAATAATGCCTTGATTCTATTAAGTATTGTCACACCATTTCATGCAATAAGACGAATTAATAAGTCTCGCTGATTATATTACGATCGTTTTTGCCTATATAATGCAGTTTTTTCTCTATATAATACATTAATTTAAATATTTACATAAAGCCTAGACATTTTGTGAACTAATGTAATCAATTACTTTTTTGAAAATGCGTTATTGCATAAACAATATACATTTGAAAAGGTCATGTCAAAGGTACATTAAATAAAAAATTTACAACTCGGTAAATAATGATGGAAATGACTCCAGTTTTGCTTCCCAGGGGTTTTCGAGGTCGCTGATCACGAATATCGCGACGGCAACGGCCTTTGAGGTACACTGGTGCCCAGGGTAGACAGTGTCAACGTCCTCTTCGCGAGTTTTACGGGTAACTCTGACATAGTGAGTCGAAACTCGTTAAATACAATTCGTACATCGTGCTAATGTTGTCAACTATATTATAGGCGCCAAATTAAACAAAAAAAAATCGGCTTCAATAGACAAAGTCTCTAATCATGGTCACCAGAATCTGAATCTTGGTATATATATATATATATATATATATATATAATATATTTAAATTTAGGTAAAAATGATGTAATGCTGATTCTAATTCCAGGAGATGACGTTCATACGGTCTACCCTGGGCACCTGGTACCTCGGAGGCCGTTACCGTCGCGATATTCGTAATCAGCGACCTCGAAAACCCCCGAGTGGCAAAACTGGAGTCATTTCCATCATTATTTACCGAGTTGTAAATTTTTTATTTAATGTATCTTCGAAATGCACTTTTCAAATGGATATTGTTTATGCAATAATGCATTTTCAAAAAAGTAATTGATCACATTAGTTCACAAAATTTCTAGGCGATCTCACGAATCCAATGCAAAAAACCGCATTAAGAGCCGTCTTACTGCTCAAAAAATCGATGGTTAGGCCGTTTTTTGTGCTTTATTTCCTCGACTACATCTCGCGCGCGAACTCGCTGCAGTCGACCCTATTCCGCGAATTCGCTTTTCGGCGAATATTATTTCCGAATTATTGAATTATTGAAAACTGTTCAGCACAACGTTGTTGAGAATACAATTTTTTCCCACTATAATTGTACTCGGCATATAACAGTAATAATTTCATAAAAAAGATAAATGATACTTACCTGCAAATTTAATTATAATCTTAACAATTATATGTATTATAGCAAAACAAAATAAAAATCAATTTATAATGTCAAACGTGCAGCTAAGCTTCAACGAAAAATAAATCGTAAACTTTTAATAATCTTAATAATTTATAAACAAACCTTTAAAAAATTAGCCAAATATAAATTAGACTTTGGGTTTTTGTTTGCATAAAAATTGGAACAAAATGATATATTATAGTGCACTTAATTGTTGTAATTTTTTCATTTTTATTTAATAATAAGAAAAATTACATCAAAACTAAGACTAAAAAAAAAAATTGTAGTGGATTTGAACCCTGGCAAAATGGTACGCGCACCTTCGGGCGCGCGCGCCTTAACCAGCACAGCCATCGTCAACATGCTAGTAGAAAAACAAAAACTTGCATATGATTATCGGCCCCGCTTGGGGGTTTAGGGTTTGTTATAATAGAGTTTGGGGTTGTTCGTGATAATAGGGTTATTAAATAATTGTTTTTATTAAATTTCTTGTTGTGCGTTTGTTTTAACGCATACAAGACCGCCGGCACCATGGAAGCTCCGCCGCTCGCTCCGCCAGGACATGCGTACTACCCCCTCTCCGTCGCTACCGCTAGATGCGTATAGTTCGGGCGAAAAACCGCGAGGCGGCGGTAGTTTACGACTGCATGTTGCCTGGCACGCTTTGCCCTATGCTCATCGGCAATCTCTCTACTAATCTCTGTTTTTATAGGTAAATCCTAATTATAATGCACGAGTATATCATGTGGGATCAGTTTTTTCTTTGTCTCTCCAAATGCCTTTTCTCGCTCTGGATTCCATTGCCACTCTACATCTTTTCTCAATAACTCGTATAACTGGCTCATTAACATAGCATAATTTTTTATAAACCTAGCATTATATGTGAGAACGCCAATAAAAGATTGCAGTTCCTTTACATTCGACGGAGCTTTCATATTGATAATTGCATCAATTTTACTCCTCGCGACACTTCAACCGTTTTCGCCTAACTGATATCCTAAGAATTGAACTCTATTCTTTGCAAATTCACACTTTGATGTCTTAAGTGTTAATCCACTTTTCTGAAAACGACTTAATACTTCATGCAATCTTTTATCGTGCTCCTCGCACGATGTCCCCGACACGAAAACATCGTCGAAATACGTTGCTACACCTTCAATTCCACTTAAAACTTTCTCCATTTCCCTCTGAAATAATCCGGGAGCTGACGATATACCGTGTGGTAGTCTATTATATCAGTACAGGCCCATATGTGTCGTTATTGTAGTCAAGTTTTTTGACTGTTCATCAAGTTCGATTTGTTGATTGATTGAATGCGAATGGCACCGCATGTGCTTTACAAAATACCGGCACCGTATCTGGTTTCAAATGTAATGCATATTTACCATTCTTGTACAACCCGATTTCCTTTGAAAACACATCACTAAATTTACTAACAAGCATGTTCAACAATCTTTTATCTTCACTTAAGGGGGCACACCACCTTTGAACTCTGAAAAAAAAACTTCTTATAAATATTAACAAAAATAAATTAGAATTGTTATATAAATTTTATACTAATATTAGGTTATATTACCTGTATTTTTACTATGGTAAATCCATATTAGCACCTACTTACCCATTGTGACTCTCCGTATACTGTTTTAAGAATTTTAGCACTGTCCGTAGGATTCCATGTGACCACATGGTTTGAGTGGGCTAACATTTTAGGAGAATGCTTTGTTCACTTGTACTTTTGGTATGAATACAGGGATTTTGATTTGAATGCTTAGAAAATGTTTAACAATAAAAATACTTAATTTTTGGCCTTTTTTAACCTATTTATGCCACATTTTTTTCATAAAAGATTTTCTGAACATTCAAATCAAAATCCCTTTATTCATACCAAAAGTATAAGTGTACAAAGCATGCTCCTAAAATTTTAGCCCAATCAAACCATGTGGTCACATGGAATCCTACGGACAGTGCCAAAATGCTCAAAACAGTATACGGAGAGTCACCATGGGTAAGTAGGTGCTAATATGGATTTACCATGGTAAAAATACAGGTAATATAACCTAATATTAGTATAAAAATTATATAACAATTATAATTTATTTTTGTTATTATTTATAAGAAGTTTATTTTTCAGAGTTTAAAGGTGGTGTGCCCCCTTAACGCATTTATACAGCTACTATTTATAACACAACTGCCATTTGCCCCAATTATTCCTAATTCTCGTAACCACTCTCGACCCATTATCGGACTTATCGCGTTTCCGGGCATAATAAAAAGTTCAAGCTCTTTTTCTTTTACTAGACGTTTGACTTTTACACGAAGTACGCCTCGTGAAACTAACCTCTGCTCATGATAAGTCTTAAAAATACGTTTAGTACTCAGCAATGTAGCATTTGCGTAGGTTTTGACGCTCGCTATAAATTTTCTCGGAAATTGCTGAGACAGGCGATCCCGTATCGATTTCAAAACGCAACGGCTTATTCTCAACCAAGACATCCAAGCATAACGGTTCGCTATTTTTGTTTACACATTTAGCTACAGCAGTAGCTCCCTCAGTAACCGCATATACAGAGTCGAATTCCTGTACTAACGCATCTAATCCGCTCGCGTTAACTCCGCTCGCCTCTTCCAGCAACCCTTGTCTCTCGCCGCTAGTTTTCTTCGCGCGCGATTTACCTTGTTTTTTCAGAACCGTCGACTTCTTTCTTCTGCACATGTTTTGTAGATAACCTATCTTGCCGCAACCTTACATTTGAAGTCCTTGAAGTGGCACTCTGCTTTCCGATGATTGGTCGTTCCGCAACAGAAACAGCCTTCCTTTTCGCTTTGTTCTTTTGGCGGTCTTCTTTGAGCTTGTCTTTTATCCTTCAAGTAGTTTACCATGTCTGTTTCGACTTTTGTCTGCATTCTCGCGGTATCTCTACTTGCCGCTTTCATGGATTGAGCGATTTTAATCGCTTTTTGATACGACAGATCTTTTCTCCTAACAGTATTTTCTTTGTAGCCTCGCTCGCGATTCCTGACACAAATTGATCGCGTAAGCTGTTCTCTAGTCCTGCCTCGAAATCACAATCTTTAGACAACCTTTTGAGATTTGCCTCATACGTTTTTACGTCTTCACCTTGCTGTTGTCTACACTCTTTGAACTTGTAGCGTTCCATTATCACACAAGGAGTGGGCTGCAAGTGATCTTTCATGATCATTTGTAATCAACTCAGTGACATTGTCACAGGTAACACCGGTGAGCATAAATTTCGCAGAAGCTCGTATGCTTCCTTACCCATTAGCGTCACCAACAAAGACACGTGTTTGTTACTCGGAACTTCGTTCACTTTACAGTATTGCTGAAAACGCTCAAACCACATTGTCCAGTTTCACTTGGCACAAATTTACTTAAGTTGCCGATCGTTCCTTTTATCTCGGTGCTCGTCACTGGCTGTCGTCCGTCTGACGATTGCCCTCCCAAACTAGCTAGCTGCTTCGCTGCTTCCAGTTTTTGTTTTTCCTCCTCTAATAACTTTTTTCCTGTGTGAGCCACTTTTTTCCCCCATTACATCTTCTCCAAACTGTTTTCACTCATCTGTCGTGAGGTCTTCCAGTTTCTTGTTCTTATACATTTTTGTCTCTTAGTTTTCACTTTTGTCACAAAACACCACATTACACGCTTTCCGTTTATCTTCGTCGCCAATTGTTATGTCCGGGAGACTAAGGGACAATAAAGGGTGGACACACAGGATTAAATATAACGTAGCTTTATTATAAAGAAGTATGATTTCTGGTTACATGCTTACACTCGGGATGCTCGCGGTGGTCTGGCTACATGTCTGCATATGAAGCCGCAGTCGTCGCGTTAGATAGCGCTACTTACTGACATGCAATAACTATGTTCCAATTGAATGAGCTATGAAAGATTTTCAAGATATTGCGGAGAAAGTAATAATGAGTGAAACAGAAATTCAAAATTCTGTATCAAAATTTAATGAAGATCAGTTAAACATTTTCAAGAAAGTTACTTCTGTCATGCAGTTTGGCGACAACATTTTAAGAATTTACATAAGTGGTCCAGGTGGTACTGGAAAAAGTTTTCTAATAAAAACGTTGGTTTCTTGGAACAAATTTTATCGTGACAAAGAACAGCGTTACAGCGCCCACTGGTATCACAGCTTACAGTATTTCATGTTTAACTATTCACAGACTATTGAATTTTCCGGTTGAGCAAGGCGATACAGGTAAATATAAAGAATTATCATTTGCAGCTCTTAAGAAAATAAGTCAAAGTTTAAAAAATGTCGATTAATTATTATCGATGAAATATTGATAGCATCAAATATTAATCTCATGTATATTCATTTGCGTCTCGCAGAAATATTTAATACATCAGAATGTGAAGATGGTTGGTTTGGAAAAATACATATTATTGTATTCGGTGATTTTCTTCAATTGCCACCAGTTAAAGGAGATTTTGCTTTTGTAGAATTATCAAAACAAAAAATTGAAAAATACATGGGAGCAATGGATACGTTTAATTTATAGAGATTATTCGAATACAAAGAATTGACCATTAACGCGAGGCAAAAAGATGATAGACTATACAGTGAAATACTTTCGAGAGTAAGGCTCGGTATTGTAACAAATGATGACACTGAAGTATTACAGAAACGGATTTTGCAATTTCATAACACCAATTCTATTCAAGTAATTGACGAATTGTGTACGTACATTGATAAATTGAATACTGTATGTCTTTTACCAACGAGAAATATGTATAAAGTTTTGAATGCAGATGAAATACATCTAGTGGCCAATGATTCTTTCGAATGCCCAAAATCTTTACAAAAAAGTTTTAAGAATGTTGTGTAATCATTATAAAAATTAATCTGAAGATCATGATCAGGAGAAATATCGATGTTAGTATTGGATTGGTCAATGGAACGTTAGGTGCAGTTGTATCAGTGCGTAGAGATAAAAATGAAATTACTAACGTATGCATTATACTACAAAATATAAAAATATTTTCAATACCTCGAATCGATTATCAATTTGTCTTATGAATAAAGTGTATATACTACGTCAACAGTTTCCAATCTGTAGCAGTTATGGTATAACTATACATAAGAGTCAAGGATAGAGTTTAGAAAATGCTGTGGTGGAGGCAGGTAATTGTATATTTAGCTGTGGTCAAACATATGTGGCTTTGTCACGAGTGAACACATTTAAAGGATTGCATCTTATCAATTTTGATTTATCAGGTATTACTGCTGATGCATCTGCTATTATCGAGTACAATAGATTAAGAAAACAATTTCCTCCAGATATTCAGGAAATAAAAATTTCAATTGTTTCAAAATTACAAGCACGCACAGTTTTTCAAGATACTTGATGGGCTATTTCAGACAACATATTGAATATTCAAAGTGAAGATGGAAACTCAAAATATTTGTCTGATGTTTGTTGGGATATTCATGGGTTGTCCAATGGAGAAATGTAACTTGTTTATGCTAATGTCTGTTTACAAAGTTTGTTTCGTTCACCTACTATCAGAAGAGCATTACTATTATTTAAACAAGAAGACTTTTTGAAAGAAATTTCCAATCAGTACATTACGAAAAGTCCCATTGATATGGTAGAATTAAGAAGATACATCTGTGTTTGATTTAGTTCGCCTTTACAACAGAATGCTTCAGAATTTTTACTGTCTCTTTGTACTAAATCAATATCTTTGAGTAAAAGTATCAATCA
Source organism: Pteromalus puparum (assembly GCA_012977825.3). Lineage (NCBI taxonomy): Eukaryota > Metazoa > Arthropoda > Insecta > Hymenoptera > Pteromalidae > Pteromalus > Pteromalus puparum. The sequence goes on from CM053170.1 coordinate 24,134,589, forward strand.
TGAATTGATAACGACAATTAGATTTCCTGGTTGCGACGAAAGGCACTCCAACACAACTACAAATTATATCTTGTTATTACACATTCCGAAACAAATAGATAATGGGAAATTTAATAGTTGCACATTGCAAAATATAATAGATCATACCATTGGTAATTGGCAAGAGATTGAAGGTAATTGTAATAAAGGTTGTAAATGCAAAAGATTAGAAAAAATTGATGTACATTTTAAAAGTTGAATTATTATACAATTAGTAATATTCACTGTCACCAATCAAGTAACTGCGAAGATAAGTAATCTACGAATACATAAAATAACGACAGAAACAGTGAAAATAAGAAATGAATCTTATAAAGTTACTAGTGGAATTTTTCATCATGGGCAAACATTAAAATCAGGACATTATACAAACATGATAGTTCAAAATAAAGAATGGTTTAAGATAAACGATACCGTTGTTAAAATGAGATCATAGCCAAGAGGATCAAAAGATGTTTACGTATTATTTTTGGAATAATTGTGTTATATTTGTTTAAACCATACATTTCGAAAGGGTGAAATGTTGAAAACTATAAGTTTTTATTCCATCAAATTATTGGCATTGATTACGAAAGATATGTGAAATCAGTTTGCACACGATAAAATTAATGTTAATATAATTAAATAGTTATTGTATTATAACATCTCTTTAGAAGTGTATGAAATCGGTTTTATAACATACCTCTTACAAGGTAAAATGTTGGTAACTATTAGTTTTCGTTCCATTACATTTTTAGTATTGACTAAATATATTTGAAATGACTTTATTGTTAAGTTAATTATCGTTAACCTAATTTAATTGTTATTGTTTTATAATCACGCATGATAAACGTATGAAATCGGTCCCAAAGCATACCTTTTACAAGGAAAAATGTTGGCAACTATAAATTTTTGTCCATCAAATTATTGGTTTACTGTTCATGAAATATATTCAAAATATTGCTATCTATAAATAAGCAGTAGTACTTTCTTCTGAAGTCTTGTACTATCAGTTTCAATAAAGTAGCGATGTATGATTATTCTAATTATAATTGTTTTTATTTCACCTTTGAAAAGTTATGAAATTATTTCTACATATACCTCTAACATAACAAGTATTAATTTTCATAATTTTTGTTCCTTTTTTAAATTTTGTTATAAAACAATATTTGCAAACTAATATAAAGCATACATGAAACCATTCAAGACACTTCAAGACTCAAGTATTTTCATTACTTTTCAATCGCACAAATCTGCGTCTTTGTCTTAGTATTCTAATTCCATCTTTGAAAAGTTATAAAATCATTGAATAAATTGTCAAGTATTATTTTAGTATAATAAAATGTGTTGCCATCCCTCATTGATTATGGATTGTACACAGATAAGTGGCGGGGGGAGGCTAAGAAATTTAATTTTTTAATTTTGAAATGTATTGTAAAATTATTCAAAACTTTTATACATTATGAAATCAATATTGAATCACGTGAACTTTTTCACATGGATAATATACAAAGTTGAGTAAATGTTTTAATTTCTCATTAACTGTTATGATTTTTTTATAAATAATCAAAAGAATATAATTTTTATAAGTTGTTAAAAATTTATGTAAAAAATATAAACGATCGTGAAAAAAAGTTTCAAGTATAATAAGTAATATGGGAGAATTTAATAAAACTAGTTATTTTATTATAAAGCAGACCTTATGTAAAAATGGTCCACTTTCCTATAAGTCGCGCAGTCGCGTGATGAAACTACGCAGGTAAGATGCTTTAAGCTAATAGTACGCCAGGTGATACTAACGTTGTAAAAGCTAAAGTGTACTTTATATTTATAATATTTTTATATATTCAAGCTCATCTAAAACTGGATGTATAAAAGATTAAAATGAATAAATTTCTAAAAGTCATAACGTTATATTATTATTGCTATGAAATCTACATTGAAATGTAAGTGTAAGGAGATCAGTTAAATAATACTCATAAATTTAAATAAATTATTATTTTCAAATCATTGATACTATTTATAAGAAATGTAGTTATCATTAAACTGAAATGATAACATCAAAAACACTTTCTTTTTGCTAAAAACAACGTAGGTGGATTGTTGTCCAATTTTCTTACGGATCATTGATAACTTTAATTCAGCTAAAGCAAATCGTTTGAATTATTTATATACATAGTGTTATGGCGGCCTAAATCCGGGATATTGATGTTTTTTTGAGACAGTAAAATATTATTAGTAAAATATTACTCAAACCATGGAAATCTTGTGATTTTAGATCTTGAAAATCTAAAGTTTGTGCAAAAAATGTTAGAAATGAGTTCTCCGATTTTTGAAAGCACAATACATTATTTCTAGAATACTTCTGCATATCCTTGTAAGAGTGCGTACACATTTGAACGGGCGCGTGTTTGTGTATTCGTCCTGTAATATTTCTAAAACTAATTCATCAAAATTAATAAAACTTCACCCATATTTATGCTATTATATTCAAAATTTGTGTAGAGAATTATTCTTTTCTAATGATTTATTCATTTTGTTCTCATGTATAGAATTACGATATCCAGATGAGATAAAATTTATCATTATAAATTCTATGTTTTAAGTGAGGCATTCAATTATAATAAAAGATCAATAAATTTTTGTGATTGAAAATATATACTATACAAAACATTTTAAAATGTCATTATTACATTATAACAAATTATACTGTTAAAAATAGTCGTTTGCTTTAAAATTTATAAGCTTTGCTGCCTAAAATAAACCAATTTGTTTTAATTACTTTTCTTAAAAATACATTACTTTAAACTGTTCATATTCTTAGAATACATTTCTTTCGTATCATTTTGATTCAACATTTTGATTTTAGATGTTCTTTTTTACAATCATAGTTTTGAAATTTTGCCTTATGTACTTTGTTCTTATTTATCAACAGATATTACAGATGTATTTATGATTATCCAACAAGTAATAGATTAATTTAAATTTAAAATTATGATTCATTTTTTAGTGGGAAAGTATTGTTTATCATATTCATGATATATTTTTAATGTTCTGTATGTGCTGTGCATATATATATATATATATATATATATATATATATATATAAATACACACTAATGAGGCTTCGCTCCCCTGCCCGCTTCGCTCGCCAACCCCCCATTTTAGTTTTTGTGTGATTTTTATTTCTCAAATGTTATTATCATTATCTGATGATTAAGTTCTAGTTGGTTAAGAACAATCTTATTGTATTATATAAAATTTGTAGATCATAAAAAGGTGTAGAATTTAATGTTTGTCGAAATAGAGAAAATCAAAAGAAATAAGTAAAAGTATATACTAAATTAACGCCGAACTTCTACTGCTTATGGCATTTAAAATATATGTTTTTTGCATTTTTTCTGAAATTGTTTTAAAATTAATTGTGATTTTTCCCATTTTCAATCATATATATTATATGTTACAATTATAAATAAATTTGGTCCACCACTTTTTCTTATAATAACAACCATTGCTGCGTTGTTGTGTGACCTGTGGCCTCTAATATATGTTGATGATCGATATTTTTGTTTTTACGTAGCATAATGAGGAAAAAAATCTGTTTTTCATTTTATTAATTTTTCAATCTCATAGCGATTCTTTAATTTAGTTTTTTGTGATAATTTTATCGAGAGTAAATAAAATTGGTAAATGTGTACCTAAAAACGAATAATATTTCCTATCTTTTCACCGCAGATAATTTAAATTACAGTTCATCGTTCTTTTGTTATGCACCAAAAGCGAAATTTTTTTAAACCGTTATAATTCGATCAATACACTGTATAAGTTCTGCAAAAATCATGATTGTTATAAATAATACTTACTACGTAAATATCAAGTTATTTCACAAATTATTTTCTGAGAAAGAAACTCAATTATTAAAAAAAAACGCTCCCAATTCATTGGCACGTAGCTTCCTCCAACGAAATTTATCGTTCCAATAAATAAAATATTATTTTAAAATACAGTATGTGAATGCTCTTTTAATATTATCAGTATGACATAAATTCGTAGGGATGCACTTTACGACGTGCATCGACAACCCTATAAGAGGAAGCCAAATTTTTTAGAAAAATCGGTTTTTACATTTCAGCTCTTTACTTAATAACCGCTCAAGGACGCGATACGTGCTAGTCTTCGCGGCAAGGGCGCGAAGTCTACTAGTCTTCGCGGCGAAAAAGGAAAAGTAACTACTCTTCGGGAGGGATTTAGGACGTGCTAGTCTTCGTTTAGAGCGACGATATATGACCGACTGTGAGAAAACGTAAAATACTTTAGAATTCAAATTTTTTAGAAATTGTTTGAACTTTTAACAGTAGATATCTTTGTTTGTGGTGAATCACCAAATAAAATTTTGAAGCATTTGACTACATTGTTTTGGAGATATAAGGAATCAAAAAATTTTCAAAAAAAAATGTAAACCTTGATATCTTAAAAACCATAGAGGTTTCAAAGCTGCGAAATCAACTTAGCCAAAACACATAAAATATCTACCTTTTTCCGAAATCTCAATTGCAATAAGGCTTTATTGCGCCCGTAATCGAGGCACAAAAGAAACAAACTCATTTCTTTCAGTTTTCGATTTATTACTGAAAAATAAGTAGTCAAATCACTTGAAATTTTAATGGAATATAGTTTGACACGTAACCCATCAACATATTCTTTTTCGTGAGGTTATGATGTTTAGTTTCAGAGATATGAATTTTTATTAAAAAATCACCTTTTTCATTTTATCTGCCGAATGGATATTGACGGAGTAGTTTCAGAATTATCACGGTACACACACACACACACACACACACACACACACACACACACATCCATACGGACATCCATACGGACATTTCCTAAAAACACGTAATTCGAACTTCTAACATCTAAAAATATGTTTCTATGAGGTTTTAGCGAAACTGAAAATTTTACATGTTTCTATGAAGTTTTAGCGAAACTGAAAATTTTACTATTACAAAGCTTCCTCTAGGAGGAAGCAATAAAGTTTTTGTTTCCTATCTAGGGAAGCTTTGCATTTTACTGACCAAGTTTAGTAAAGAAATATACTTGCCATCGAGGCGCTACCGTGCCCCTTGATAAGGTATAAATCATATAAAAAATTATTAATGTTTCAGTTTAATAGCGATTCTTTAATTTAGTTTTGCACATGCAAATTTATTAAAATAACGTAAACATGAACGATTTTTACGTTATATTGTGGGGGGGCGGTGGGGGGGGGGGAGTATAGCCAAAATAACTATATAATATAGGAAGATATATACACACACACACACACACATAATGTGTATTCTTTTACTTGATATAGCAAAAGCCCTATTATAAAACTATGCCATATTTCTGTAAAAAATTTTTAATAATTATAACCATCAGGATATTATTTATTACCTGAAATTGTTAAGAATATCTCGTATTTATTTTATTGTCTGTTGAATTTTTTCATATTGCTTCCTTCCTATCCCACACAGCAGGAAATGTTTTGCAAACGTTACCAAAACATGAAAAAGTCACACTTTTTTGACAAGTGAACGTTGCCAAAACATTTTAAGATAATAATGATGGAGACATTGCCGCAACGTTGCGGGAAGAAGCTATTGGAACGTTAATGCTTCGTTGCAATAATGCTTCTAAAAGCATACGAAATATCGTAGTATAAGAACAGACTAAACGTTGCTGTGCAGGCATTTTTCATAATATTTTCGATATTTATGCAGTAAGCGCGTGCGCGACAACGTTAGACTTGTATTGCAGACTGTTTTTAATTTCATATTGTCCTTATATAATTTTCATAATTTTTCCGATTTTTATGCATGCGGTCTGCGCGTGCGCGAAAATTTTGATAAATGGTAAGAAGAGTGGTTTCCTTGCTCAGTCGGCTTTTGCTTTTTGAAGCAGTAAGGTTGTTGAATCGCGAAAATTTGACAGTATTAAATTTTGTTATAAAAGTTAAATATAATTATATTCTTTCTTACTCGAGGCATGCATTATAGTTTCGTATTAGAACCTTTTGTGCTATAAACATGCTATGCTTGCATTGGCTTTATGTGTTTCAGTGGTGGGGCGCTGTTTGCTTCGGCAATTTGTGAGACGGGTCTGGAATTGTCACCCTTAGGTAGTTCACTCAGTCCAGTGGTGCTCAATCCGAGCTTCAATAAGAAAAATAAATTTTTTTTAATATTATGAACAAAATATTTACAGAAAATATCCTTAACACTTAAAAAAAAGAGAGACACTGCGCACTTATATAGATATACCCTGCTAAAAATAGTCTATAGGGATCGATTGGGATCAATTAAATTATCAACAGATTCTATGCTAATTCTGAATACCATTTTTTGTATGAGAACTCGATTAAACTAGATTAGAATCAACAGGAGTCAATAGATTTTAATACGGAAAATAACAATTGAAGTAGATAGTTAATACCAGACATTGGTTTCTATTAACTTTACTGGTCCTTTTTTGTATAGAATTTTATCGATTCCTATTGATTCCTATCAATTCTATCTATTTTAATCGAGTTCTAATGCAAAAAATGGAATTCAGATATAGCTTAGAATTCAATTAATAATTAGATCCATCTCTATTGACTACACAGGACCACAAAATGATAAACTCAAGTACCATAGACGTGGGTGGATTTATATGTTTTTTGGGTCGCTGAATCCGAATCCGGGGTCCGTTTGTCTCTACGGCTGATCGAGAGATCCCCCGGGGGGGCAAAAAAGGGGCGGTCTTTGTCTCTACCCGCGGTCGGGTCCCCATGGTCATTCGAAGGTCAAATTGATAAAAGTGCGCTGTAGAAAAATCTGAAAAAATGCTTTATTATGTGTTTTTGGGTCGCTGAATCCCGAAATCCGGGGTCCCGTTGTCCTTACGCACGTCAGGGTAAAGTATATTAGAACGGTTAATTTATAATCCGGTAAAATATATGAAAAGATGACCATTATATGTTTTTTGGGTCCGTGGAAGCCCCGAATTCGCGCGGTCCCCCCTTCATCGCTACCACGTCACGCCGTCCAGGAGGTCATGTGGGAGGAGTCCAAATTAGATTAAAGTCGTAAAAAATCCATCCGAAAAAATGTGATGT